>JAPPVO010000013.1:101478107-102078107 GCA_030407325.1 Camellia japonica | reverse complement strand
ACTCCAAAACAAATTGTTCGGCGAACCAAACCTGTGTTCTAACCCTCTGAATATATTTATTCTAAAACTAAAATGAAGAATAATGCACTAAAAGTAATTTGGACAGCAAAAAGACAAAATATGAGACTGTTTTTTCTTTTTTTCCTGGATCTCTAAACTGCTGGAACATATGTGTACTTATAGGCAAAATCAAAAGACCCGAATAGGTGCCACAATTAAGTGAAAAGGTGCACCTCTAATTTCAAACCATTCCTCTGACGGTTAGCACTAAGAAAACCAATATAAAACAATTTGAAAAATTGACCGTTAGTGGACAAATTTTCAACCAATTGGAAATAGAGTGAACCGTTGGTGGAAAAGTCAAACTTGTGAGAACTAATTTATTTAAACTATTTGAATATATATAAATATATATATTTGAATAGTTTAATAAATAAAGGAAGAGGTATAAATTTTAGGAAACCATTTAGAAACCTAAAATTTTAATTTAGAATTAAATTAAATTCTCACAATTACAAACTTTAAGAAACCACTCAGAAACCCAAAATTTGAATTTAGAATTAAATTAAATTCCCACAATAATTTCTATTGAAAAAATTTAAAAGATTTTTATCTAAAAAATTAATGTTAGACCCGAAAACGACGTCAACTTCCTATTCACTCATAAATGGTTTTGACGTTCCGTCTTCACCGTGTGACTTGCCACGCGGCAAGAAACACTTCACCTCTTTGAACTAACCCCAAAAGATGTTTGAAACCCACTTAAATTTGAACTAAAAAAATATGCCTATATAAAATCATATTTTTCCAACAGTTGTTGGGTTGTTGAACATCAGCATGACTCTTTTTGAACATCAGCATGACCCTTTTTCAAAAAAATTTCCTTACCGTGATACCGACAATGCGTCTTCTGTGGGCGTAATTCTTGTTCCATGCAAAAAGGAGGCTAGCTACCCTGCCCAAAAAATCCATAACGTTTTTTAGGACGTTGTTGTGTGCCGTTTCTAATCAGTCACCAAACAAATACAAAATGCGTGTACGTCACTGGTCTATTTACATATGCGTACTCCAACTTTCCAAATCGATTATAATTTGGTTTGGAAAAATCTAAAGTGGTGTCTTGTACATTATTGACTAAAATAGTAGATCTTACTATCTTTTTAGGTTGTATTATCTTTTTGTTTGATTTGAAGAGACAACATGATACTTATCTATACCTGAGTAGTGTGAAACAATATTCTAAGATCATCAAATAATTTTTCATCCAAATCATCATTTTGTGGGTAAACTATTTAATTGGATCTAGTGGCAAAGCTAAAAAATTAAATTAGAGAGGCACTGATTAATTACAATATTAAATTTTTTTACAAAAATATTTCACGTAAATTTTTACGATTAATTTCGAAAAATATAAAAAAATAATATTATTTGTAATTAGTGTATCATGGACAATACGAAAAAAATATGGATATAAGTCTTGAAATAAATTATACAATGATAAATCTTTTTAATACAAAATTTGATTAAAAATTCAATATAATGGTAATACCACGTCATCATTGGTATGTAATATCACCTGCTACCAATAGAGAGTGAACCTCACATGTCAAATGTAACTAACAATCTAATAAATTTCATATCTTTTTAGTGAGATTACTTATTGCATATCACTAATAATGACATCACCGTTACATTCAAAAATTTTCATAAATTTTTCATAAATAATATGGTATATAGTAGTCTCTTCATTTTTAATCAAAACTGTGAAAACCCACATTTTATTATTCTTAAAAGAAAATAAATAAATAAATTAATTAATTTTATCTAGAGTCTATCTCAAAAATGTATTAGTGTAAAAGTTAGTTTTAAATTAACCCAATTCAATCACTAACAAGGAAATAAATAAATAAATAAATAATAATTTTGTGGGTGTTTAATATTTGTTATTTATAAATTATTTTATTAAGGATTTATTTTAGAATTAGAAATTGAACGTCCAAATGGCTTAAGGAAGTAAAATTGAGAAGTTTAATTAATTTAATTTTAATTACGGACCCATTTGGGAGTATTAATTAAATATTCGATTCAGTTTAGAAAAATTGAGATTTGACTAATTAGGTCCTAATTAGAGTTGATTAAGTCATGAGAATTGAGAATTGAGAATTGTGGTTATTATAAATTAAATTTAATTACGGTGCGTCCAATTCGAATATGTAATTTATTGATAGAAATTTGAGTCTAATCAGAAATTGAAGACCTAAATGGTTTGGGAAATCAATATTGATAATGATAATAAATTCAATTTAACATTTGGAGCCTTTTGGGAGTCCGACTAAAAATCTGGTTCGGATTGATAAAATTAAATATGACTAATTGGACCTTAGTGGAAGTCAAATTATACTGATTAATTTATGAGGGATTTGTGATTAGTTATGATTAAATTAATTATATGCCAATCAAAATTTATTAAGACTAAGTGTTACTTAATTTAATTAATTTTAATCATAAATTAAATGGTGTTAAATTTGAGGGTGTATGTGGGTGTGTGCGCAGAGAAATTTGGTGTGTGCAGAGAAATCAGGTGTATGTGTGTGCATGCAAGTCTTGAGGTGGACAAGTGTCCCACCGCTTTGTTTTATAATAATAAAAATAATAAAAGAATGGTATAATGAAATCAAGAGAAGGAGGGCCTAAAGCTATTCATCAGATTGTTTGGCTGGAAAGGAAATTCCGAGAGAGTGAAAGAGTGAGATATAGAGAGAGTTCAATCAGCTTTTGTTTGCTGGAAATTGAGTAGGAAAAACTAAGGGAAAAGCTAGGGAAGTGGAGAACTAAAGAAAGGTTTAATGATTGACCAAGAAATTCATTAATTTGAAGATTTAAGGTAAGAGATCTCACCCTCTTTCTTTTATTGTTTAAATAATCTAGATATAAGTTAATTTAAGATGAATTTTGAGAAGATTAAAATGAAGATTTGTAGATCAGTTATATAAATGGATAGAAATTAGATTTTTGCATGTAAATCAAGTTAGGTTGTAGATTATAAGTGATGATTTCTTAAATTTGTTAAACTTGGACTCAAATCATGTAATTAATAGGAATTAACAAGAAGACCAAGAAATTTTGAGTTATGTTTTAAGATCATGGATATATATTTGGAAATTAAATAGTTAGAGTTTGATTAATTTTTATTCTTCACAAATTAAAACTCATCCTTGCATGCATGTGGATACTCATGGAAAATAAATTAGAAACTAATTATTTTAAGTTTAATTTGTGTTATTCCTCATGAATTTGGACTTCATCTTTACATGCATTAATGAATTTTAAGAGATTTGAGGAATTAATTTCATGTTTGGGTATAAGAAGAACAAGTAAAGATTTATTGAAGATGTTTTTGGCCCTTTAAATCTACCAGGAAGTTGTATGAATTTTTAGACAATTTTATACTCAAAATTTGAAGATGATTTCTTTTACAAATTTGTTGATAATGATGTCTAGTTCATCCACAAAATTTTTCAACAATCATTGAGTTTTGTACGAATTTATACAGATTTTTAACCAAATCTGGAGCCATAGACAGATTTTATTATGTGTTTGAAAGATCATTAAAAATTTTATATTAAACCAAATCTGATAATTTCTAAGCAAAATAATGAAATTTGAGAAGTCTAGTTTCATAATAAATTTTTAGATCATGGAATTGATTTATAAATTTAAGTATGGAATCAATTTAAGAAAATGTGATAAATCTGTGTCATAAACACTCTTGGAATTTTTAAGAATTATTTATAATTATTTTTGGAAAATGCTTTCTGAAAAATGACAATAACATGTTTATTGAGTATTCTGTAGATTTATATAAATTTTAGAGTTGTATAAGTAATTTATTTATAATTGTATTTGCAAGACATACATTCTGAAAATTTCTGGACAGATTTAAGATCATCACTTCAATTATTTATTTGGGTAAAAATCAGTTATTGTGTTGGTCTAATTCATCAAATATTGTAAATTAGTAATCCATATATGGGTGTATTGTAGTTTATTTAATATTGTGCTAGTCTAATCTTGTAGATTAAAAGTCCATGCATGTGTGTAATTAGAAATATTTCTATTCTTTGGGAATCTAAATTATTATTTCATACCATGGTTTAAATAAATTGTTTATTTAAATTTTGTACAATTGTTTATTATTGTGTGACATGTGTAATATTTATGTTCGGATTTTAATGAGTTGGTATAACATTATTTGAAATAAAAAATTTGAAATTTATTTGTGATTAATATCAAATTAACTGAAATGGTTAGCGGCTTACACAAAGTTAACAATTGATGGTTAATACCAGTTGTTCAGGGTGAGTCTTGGTTTTAAAGAGTGTATGAAATTAAGGGTTGTACGTCAATACCGGTTGTTCAGGGTGAGCCCTGGTTTTGAGAATTCTCACGTAAATTGTGTTGCGAAACTCTAAGATGGCACGGGACTTATTTGAACCCTTTTCGGTATTCGGTTTTGGAATAAGGGTGGATGTGCAGGTGCACACAGGAGGTTACGTACCCCTGGCAGACCGTTTCCTTGGGGCAGACCGTGATGTCCGACTCGGGTATGTAACCCTGGTGCGTGGGGTCATTGGTAGTTACTGTAGGTAACATTTAAATATTTGACCAAGGGAGGGTTTCAAATTAACCGTTGCCATGCTTAGTGGTTGGTAAGCTAAATCTCTTTGGTGAGATTTTGAGTGTCACCTAATTTATTAAAATCTAACTATTGTAATTCATGTTTACAATTATATTGTTATCTCATGTTTAGAAGCTCATTATTTTTCTCTTAAAAAGATGGTAGGTTGGTTATGTTTCTTACTGTGTTGCAAAACTCATAGCATATATTTTTGTTGCCCTGGCGTTTTATGCCAAGTTTTATGTTCGGATTCTAATGAGTGGGCATTTTTCTTATGATGAAATACGGTCTCTGTTTGTCATTCTATTTATTTATTATTTATTGTTATTATTTCAACTGATGGCATTCCTATTATGCTTATTAAATGCTACCTGTCATTCTGTTACTACACATTATTCATTGTGAGTATTATTATCGGGGTGGGTATTCGGGTTGTAGTATCTTATTGAGCTCGTCGCTCATTGGCATCCTCGTTGCCTTAGCGTTTCATGCCAGGTACCGAAGAAACCGAAGGAAACACGAGGTGTTGAAAGGCAAATTCAGCCCTGATTAGCTTGAAGCGTGCCAAAGTTCCATGAACCATCTTTCTGGGTTTTCTAGTTTTTCTCTACTGGAGTTGTAATTGAAGAACTTTTAGTTTTGGTGTTGTAATTAATGGATGATGGTAAATTTGGTGGCAACATTGATGAGGATTCTTAATTAACTTAAAATTGATTTTAAGTTTCAAACCTTTTTATGATGTCCCAAAATTTTGGGGCGTCACAAAAACAATCATTATTGTTCTCATAATTTTTAAAATGTCATTCACATTTCACTCTAATAATATTTTTATAATTTTTTTTATTTAAAATATTTTCTTTATGTTTGCAAAATAAAAAAATCCCAAAATCCGGGGGGCACGTGACCCCCGGTCACTCACTCCCTCCGCCGCTGATTGGATCGGAGTATTAGGAAAAGAGTAATATTATAAAAGCAGACTTAACTATTCCAAAATTACTTAGAATTATCATATTGTGATTTAGATTTATTCTACACATGAACCCCACACTATATAAATTTCACAACCATACATTCTCATTCACGATAAATTCAGTGGGGTTCATAGTATTTTTGGTACGAAAATTTACTATTCAACTCAATCTTTTGAAAATTGAAATTAACTGCATGTTAATTATAGTTTAATTTTATCCCCTTTTTAATTTAATGTGGAGGATGAATTTACAAAAATATTTGAAACCTTTAAAAAGTTTTTATAATTTGACCTATAATGATGTAGTATAATACATGTCATTTTTAATTTATTATACACTCAATGATATAGGACTCCACTCTATTATCATAAAATTATGAGTGAATTTAAGCATTTTACAGAAGCTTGTTCTCATTGAGGGCAAGGTAAATCTGTCCTCTCTAATAAGATTTTACTTTCAATGCAAAGTAAAATAAAATAAAATAAAAATTAATAATAAAAATAATGTTTGTTGAATAATTTTAAAATTATTAAAAATAGTTGATAAATTTGATATAATAAGGGATGATTGCAGAAAAATGCTACAAATTCAAAATAAATGCAAATAGATGGAAGTACAAGACTTTGCACATTCTAATGCATAATTTTTTTGGATCAAAAAATTAAAAAAAAAAACTTTATTAATGAAATACAAGATGAATACATTTAGGTATACATCAATAAAGAGGAGGATATGAGCAAAAAGCACCATAAGCATACTTTCTAAATCTCAATTACGTTGACATTGAAAAGAACATCCATTCATGTGCTTGCTTGTACTTCCATGACATCGTAATTAGTATTTTGGTTTAGATGGAAGTACAAGACTTTGTACAATTTAATACATAAATTGCTTATACTTCCATAACATTGTAATTATTATTTTGTGTTGATACACTTTTTTCTATAAGTCTCCTATATAATGATGTATATTTTATATTAACATAAACTAGAGGAGAGATTTGGAGAGGGAGTTTAAATTTTTTATTTTTGGTAGCAATCTGCATGTGACATACAATTGATAGGATTAGAATCGTAATTAGAATCGTAGTACAATTCTAGACAATTTTATAAATCATAATATTTCTAGATTTTATAAAATTTAAGATTTTAGTACTATTAAAATCGTTTCATCCAACTAAATTGTAAAATAAAAATAAAAATTCTGATAAACATGCATATCGGTCACCACAAGTCATCGAAAAAATCTAATGAACATATGGACCACGATACATCAATTCACATTTTTAGGCAACCAGTACATTTCACGACTTTCTAATTTCAATATAAATAAAAAGTCATTCTGCATCCAATATAAAATGACAATGCGTCCATTGTAAAGCCAACAATTCATGACCTTTTAGGAATTAGTCGACTATAGTATAAAATAAAAATTATTAATTTATAAGATTGTAATTTTTATCATTAAGATTAGATTTTGATAGATATTTCATCTAATAAAATTGATGAATTTTTAAATTCTACAACTAATAATACAAAATAAACGTAAATAAGAAAGAGCTATTTATCTTACTAATCGAACTGAATAATCACTCCTATCTTAATTTTACTAATCAAATAGGACCTTAGATCGTTGTTGTGCCCTTTTTAGTTAGTAACCAAACAAAACTTCAACAAAATACAAGTAATATTGTTCGATCATATTTGACTACTAATTGATCAATCTAGAATCTTCTTTATTTCATAATTAATAATTGTGAAAAATATAAATACACAAAATTTTAAACATATTATATAAAAGAACAAATAAAATTGCACATATCATCACGAGGAGACCTTACTGGTATTTTCATTAGGCAAATGCTTAAAGTAGAATTGTGTCTTGAAATTCATAAATTTTTTTTTTAAATTTAGTGATAAATGTATTGAAATTAACCTTTTTCTTTTTGGTCTTTTTATTAAGTCTATGGGCACTTCTTAACCAGAGCATTCTCATTATTTAAAAATAAATAAATAAATAAGTTTTCGTAAAAAATTATAGGGCATTATTCTACACCAATAATCAATTGTCACCTCTCCCAACAAAATCACAGAAAAATAAAAGTTATGAGTTTTATGTTTAAGCCAATTACATCCATTTTGGGTAAGCACGTGATGAGTATTCCACTAGCATAGCACCCGAAAACGTACTCAAATATTTATATAAGAAATGAACATTGTACATGTATATTTTTAATATTTTTTTTTTTTTTTTTGTGATTTTTGCTATTTTATTTTGGGAATATGATATGTTCATAGAATTTTTGTACAAAAGTAATAATAAGAACAATGTGACAGTTATGTGTATATATATTTTTTAAATAAGTAATTTCGATATGTCTTTTGATTTGTTGCGTCAAGTTTGGAAAGACTAAATAAGTGTACTTTTTGACTTTTCTTGTATTATGTGTAAAAAAAGTAGAGAAGAGATGTTGATTGATGTGACTCAAAAAAGATAAAAAGATGAAATAAGTGTACTTTTTTAGTTTAGCCAAACTTGGCAACTTCACACATAGGGGTAATTTGGGAAGATTGACTTTTTTGTTTTTTTGGCTTTTTTAGGTCACATAATTTCTCTATTTTTTTACACAAAAAAATCAAAAAAAACTAAAAAAAATCAAAAAAATCAATTTTTTATCATCTTTCCAAAACATCACATAGGCCTGCTTTGAGTATGTGGTTAGAAGCTGCGTTTGTGCGTTTTGTTTAAAAAGCCAAACATTGGCTTTTTTGTGCACAAACCCATTCGACAGGCTGGTTAAATACAAGATGGCAATTTATGAATATACCCTCCATTCACTTTTTATGTGGTTGGGGATTGGGAGGGTGAAATTCTGCAATTACCAAATAGGGAAGGGGTATTTTGGTCTTTTTATATTATGGTATAGTGATGTGACATCGTAAACAAATATTAACCTCAAAAGTAAAAAAATAATTTTTTATCAATTTTCCAAATCACTTTTAAGAAAAGCCAAAAGACTTGATTAAAAGCTAAAAGTCATTTTTAACTATTTTCTCAAAACAACTCATAATTCTATATATAATTTTTCATATAATAAATGAAAGAAAAACAAAAATTAATTTGGAAAGTTGAAGATGTTTCCAGAGAAGCTTCATAAGCAAAACATAAACATGAAATCCATGAAGCAGTCAATTTCTTTTTCTTTTTTTCTTTTCCTTTTTTTTCTTTTTTTAAATTTGCGAGAGTCGGTTCTTATTAGTTATAAGATTAACACTTACGAGAGTTTGTTTTTTTATACTTTACAAAGCATTAAATACTTGTTCCTTAATTTAACTTTTCTAAAAAGAATGAAATTATAATCTTTTCTTAAACACTAAGGGCTTGTTTGGTTTGTATCTCAAGATACAATTTTTGAAAAAAAATTTCAAAATTTTGTTTCAAATTTTTTTAAATTTTTTTTCAAAATCACTTTTTCTCTTTCTTCTCTCCTTCTCAATCACTTATTCTCTTACATATATCTACTGAATTACAACAAAATATCAAATCATTCTAAACTCCCAAACTCTAAAACTATTTTTAAAATATATAACCAAACAAACTAAAAAAAATTTTAAACTCTCACCTTAATTTTATTTTTTTTAATTTATCTCAAAACACAAATCAAGTACAGCCTAAGTCTTTAAAAAAATATGATAACGGCCAATTTCTGACCGCCAAAGTTCCCCCAAAGTCAAGGCTTGTTGCCGTATCAACTTATCGAAATGCTGCTTTCTCCAGACTCTGTGACTTCTCTTCAGCAGTAGTAGAGTTAGGAAATTAAATTAGGAGGGGCATTTATTAATTATAATTTTATTATTTTTTTTCATAATCAACAATAAGAAAATAATAATAATTTTTTAATTAATATTAAGTATAAAAAATTAAATAAATTATTACAAAAGTATTTCACATAAAATTTTACAATTAACTTCAAGTGAAATCGATAAGAAAGTATTGTAGCTAGTGTATCACGAATAATCTAAAAAAATTATATATTTAAGTCGTAAAATAAATTATATAATGGTAAGATAAATCAAATTTTTATAAAATTTGAGTAAAAAATTTATATAATAGTGATATCACGTTATTATTGACATATGATATCACCAATCAATAGTAAAATAACATATGAAGGGTGAACTCCAAATGCAAATATAACTAACACTCTAGTAATTTTTACATATATATAGTGAGATTAATTATATTTGCATATCAATAATGATAGATATTACCTTTATATTGAGATTTTTTTACAAAATTTTCATACATAAAAATATAATTTGTTGTAGTCACTTCATTTTCAATAAAACAATCACTATTGTTTTCATAAATTTAAAAATGCCTTTGATATTTTATTTTAAATATTATTTTTGTTTAAAATTTTATTTATATACATATGTAAAAAAATATTTAAAAAAATAAAAAAATGAAAAATCCAAGGGAGGCACGTGACCTCCCCTAGTCCCCATGTGACTCCACCACTGTCTACAAGCCATGTGTGCCACCTTCAGCTGACAAGATACTAGAGGTGCAACTCGGGTGAGTTCGATCGGGTTGGGAGGTTTTCCAAGCCTAACCTAAATTGTGCTGAGACCTGCCCAAACCCATGCCAGGCTCAAATTGTAATCTAAGATTGCCTGCCCAAGCCCGACCTGAATTAAACTCGAGTTGCTCGAATTGCCTGAATTATAAATGAAATTTTTTTTTCCAGCTACATTATTAAATTATCAAAATTTGACTCTATTTACATTTTTTTTATATACAAAATCATTAATGCCATCAAAACAAATAATTTATATAATGTAAGAGAGATGTTGCTATAGTAGTCTTTACAATCTATGAGTGAAAAAAAAAAAAAGAAGAAGTAAGATTTTATATTATTTGTATATGTAATATGATTTAATAATCTAAATTACTTTAATGGCCCCGTTTGGTAGAGTTGTGGGAAAGTGATTATAACTTATAGCCTAATAGCTTATAGCTATGAACATAAGCTAATTTTTGACTTATAAATTAAGTTTCTCCTTCCTCACTCAAAGAATAAGTTGATTTTTGACTTACAAAAAGTTATAAGCTGTATTATTAAGCTGAACCAAACACATCAAAATAACTTAAATTAAGCTAAAAGCTGAAATAAGCTGGAAATAAGCCCTACCAAACAGGGCCAATATTATGTAATAGCTAATAATTTATATGTATATTTAATATTTTTATATATCTATATATGTATAATTTGGGTTTCGGATTGCTCGGGTTGTTTGACGTCTTTGCCCAAACCCGTCCAAATTTAATTCGGACTTCTAAATTTTTGCCCAAACCCGTACCGAATTTCAAAATATTTTGTCCAAACCCTAAAAAAATTCGGACTAGGTTCGGGTTGCTCAGGTTAAGCCCTTCCAAGTTGCATCCCTACAAGATGATAGAGAGTACATGTATTCACTGTGTAACCTCTCTTTACCATATTCAGTTAGAATTTCTAACCTCCCAGATTCAGTTAGAAGATATGTTTGTTAGAAGAGTTAGTTGATTTATTAGTTAGATAGATATAGTTGTATAACTGTATAACCATTGGTAGTTCTTGTATATATATACACACACTGATGTACTATCATTTTATTAAATGAAATAATTCAAAAAGTTCTTCATGGTATCAAAGCCTCTCTAAGCTCCAACAATGTAGCGATCTCGGTTTGACCCGTCTCTTGTGATGTTCTGGACTCGGGTTTGTGTTGTTTGAATGGTGATTCATGTCATGTTTCCCTTGTCTTCCCCTCATTGTTGGTTATTGGGTTGTGGTTATGTGTTTGGAAAGGTTTGTTGCTTTTTTTTTTTTCAAACTTTTAGTTGCCCAGAATTTGGCTTCCGCTCGAGCGGGCCTTTCTATGCTCGAGCGAGCTTCTGAAAATTTGCTCTACGCTCGAGCGGGCATTCGGACGCTCGAACGGGGTCTCTGTCTGCAAAATGTACTGGAGAAGCGTATTTTACGCTCAAGCGTAGAGTTTCACGCTCAAGCGGGAGTCTGTGGCTGACGCTCGAGCGGTGCTTTCCACGCTCGAGCGGAACATGTTTTATCAGTTCGAAAATGTGACATTTCAGATTGCTTTTTGCAATCCTCTCTCTCTCTAAAACTCTCCAAGATCCAGATCTTGAGCTTCTCTCTCTAGAGATCATTTTCTTTATTTGATTTCTCTAAATCCATTGGAATTTTGGCTATAGTTCCTTCATCAAAGTTTCATACTTGGTGGAGATCGAGCTTCGACACCGTAAATTTTGGGGTTTCATCTCTATTCTTCTTCAATACTTGATGTAGGGATTTTCTTTGAGTTATATATATGTTTTGCAAGATCTAGATGATTTTCGAATTCATCCTTTGATTAGTTTTGAAAATTGATTGTTGATTCAAGAAGATGAGTGATTTTGAAAGTGAGTTTACTTCCTTTTTCTTTAAAAATAGAAATTGAGATTTTTTGAACTATGTTGATGAAAGAAAGATGTTTTTGGCGAGATTTTCTCAAATATTTGAAGATGAATGATTCTTGGTGAGAAAACCTAGAAATTTGGAGATTTTTTTTTTAAAGATATTGAAAATCTTTAGAATATGTTGTTATATTTATTTTGTGTGCCAAAACAAATGATGTTTGAAAATTGTTTATTTATTACATATAAATGATGGTTTTCTATGGAATAAGAGAATTGTTGAAGTTTTGAAAATTGTTGTTTAAAAGTGTTGATATAGTCTTGAAATGACTAAGTTGTTGGAAATGTTTGAAATGTAGGAATTATGTTATCCCTCGGACGAATTGAAATAAAAGTATTTATTCACCTTGTGAAATTGTATTGTATTATTAATCATTACATTGGCTTATCAATTCATTTGATAATGAAGAGCTTTGGAATTTGATTTAAAAACTTTGCATTTAGAAAAGAATGTTGAGAAACAAGTTTTCATGAAATGGTTGTGGAGTAAATACGGTGGTAAGTCTTGAAAAGTAGTGTAGGTTATAAGTGTCGAGCCTTCCAGTTCATATTGGTAAAAATGACAGACTAGAGGTGTCGAGCCTTTCAGCTAATACCAGTAAAAATAACAAATTGATAGTACTGATATAGTCTACTTGCAGACACTAACTTATGAATTTATGGAGTTGTGTTTACTGCCCCTTGAACAAAATTGATAAATGTGGAACAGTTGAAATTGTATGGCATCATTGAGCATGATGGTTTTCAAATAAATGAAGATGTGTTTTTGTTTTCAAAAGAGTATGGCATGGCATATGCATTCATCTCTTGAGACTTGTGTAAAATTGTCACGACCCAAACCCGCTCCTATGGGTTTAGCACCGTAACCAGCTAGTAATCTGAGATTACCGAAGGCCTGCTTAACAGTAAAACAGTAATACAGAGTACAGAGGCATGGCGGAAGCCAAATCAATAAATAAACAATGTCCAATGAGCTGTGATAGTCTGTATACAAAAAGACTTTTCATACATATATACAGTCAGTACCAAAACAGTATACACAATATTTACAATCATCCAGGTCAGGGACTTAATCCCTATTAAGACAGTACAGTACAGTGCTATCAGTCAATACAGTATTACAAAACAGATACAGAGACAGATGGGGGAAACTAAAACACCCTAAAGCCGTGGCTTGAACAGTACTGGAACCTCGAGGTGAGGCACATAGGTTGGCTTGACAAAACTGGAGTTTACCCCGACACTTCTAGCAACGGTCTGGTGCCTGTACACCTACATATATATATATGAGCAATGAGCTAAAACTCAGTGAATAACATAATACGTAAAGAGGTTAAGAATGAATGCCCTTTCAGTATTGAAAACAGTCAATTGATTCAGTATATCAGTCATAACAGTCATATGTGGTACATCCATTAGCAGAACAGTACAGTAAACAGTAGGTCTTGAAAGATCGAGCAGTCAATAATGGCCATCATAACAGTAGACAGAAGTTCCAAGATAGGAACTGACAGAGATCTCTGTAACAGTAGCAGTAACAGTAACAGTAGTTGCTATGGATGCCACAATACAGTTTAGAATAGAGGACATACATTCATTCCGTTAACAGTATCAATTCAGAAACAGTATAATTTAACCATTCAGAAGATATTCATATTTGAACATATCTTTACACAGTTGTTACTCACAGAGTTCTGGGCTACAGTTAAGCTAGAGCGCGTCCTCAGATGCCAACCCTACACAGTTTACAGGATGAACACACACTAAGTTTACATTCGGGAAACAAAGTCTTAGTCCCTACTTAGACTCGGTGTGGTTCTACATCTATATCCTCATTAAGATGTCTTAAACTAGGCCTAAGAATGCTTGGGATGAAATGAGGATGCAAAGATGCACTTAGAAAACATTTTTCAGAATTTTCAGAAAATAGGGGTCTCGCTCGAGCGTGGCTTTCTTCGCTCGAGCGAGCTTGTCAAAACAGTGGGGTCGCTCGAGTGTGGACTTCCTCGCTCGAGCGGTCTGTAAAAATGCAAAAAGTGCTGGATGTTGAAAATCCCCGCTCGACGCTCGCTCGACGCTCGCTCGAGCATAAGACACAATCCTCGCTCGAGCGTAGGTTCTCTCGCTCGAGTGTGCGTCTGCGTGCACCAAGAATCTGAGAGCTTGCAATTTACGCTCGAGCCACCATTCCTTCGCTCGAGCGGAGCTCAGAATAAACGATGGTCGCTCGAGCGTGGAATCCTTCGCTCGAGCGAAGAAGCCAAATTCTGGAATTTCCAGATTTGCCTCCCAAGCTCAAACCAAGTATTCAACAGCTCAAAACTCGACCTCTTGGGCCTAATTTCTGGAAAACACATCTAAACTCAAAGTACAACAAGTTTCAAAGCTCAATTTGTGAAATCAAAGCCCAAGGGTGAGTCAATTAAATCCAATTTCAAACAACATTTTCATAAACATAACTCAAACATGACATGCATGAGTTTAAACCAATTCAAAACTTCAATTACTTGCTCAAATGAGCCAATCTTTACAAAACATGATAAATTCATGCATTATAACTCTAATATGAACATGCATGTAACAATCTTCCATGAAAACAACTTTAAACTCATCAATATAGGCATGCATGCATGGAATGAGCTTCAATTCAACATTACAAGCCATATCTTGGCTATAATCTTCAACAATCCTCTAAATCATGCAAGAAGTAATTCAATTCATAAACAAGAAGGTGATTACTTTACCTTAAGTCTTCAATTTCAAGAAGGAAGCTCAAATATGCAATGAATTCCTCAAATCTACCAAGTTTCCAAGCCAATTCTCAAGAACTCAAGATTTCTCCTAGCTCTCTCTCCTTAGACGGTTTTGAGCTCTCAAAATAGATGAACAATTGATGCATCAAATATGTAATGAGGTGTAATAAGGTCCCACCTTGTTCTAAGTAGTGGCCCACTCAAATGGTAAAGTTGTAAATAAGCCTAACTTATATAATTTAGCTCATTTTAATCTAATTTAATCGTACCGAATCACATTTCAGATAGATACACCATAAAATCACATAAATTCTAATGATCATAAAACACTAATCGATTCCAAATTCGGCCGCCGATAAGGCCTTCAATTTGCAGTTTAAAGCATTAAACATAAACAGATAATTTAACAGTCAACAGATAGATATGCATTTAAACTAGCATATTCAATCAACCAGTTCAGTATTTCAGTCGATTCAATTACTTATCATAATCAGTCTCAGTTAGCAGTAATTAGTGGTGAGGGTTATTACAGTCTCCCCTTCTTATAAAGAGTTTGGTCCTCCAAACTCGAATTACCTTCGTTCTGGAAGAAAACAGGATTCAGTAGGAACAATTCAGGATATCTCTTGGCCATGTCATCTTCCCTTTCCCAAGTGGCATATACGCCACCATGGTTTCGCCAGTCAACTTTTACTAACGGAATCTCTTTGTTTCTCAACTTCTTGATCCGTCTGTTTACAATCTGAACAGGCCGTTTCTCGTAAGTGTAGTCACCACTCAGCACTACACGAGTAGGCTCTATCACATGGAAAGGATCCCGGAGGTAGTCCCTCAACATAGAAATGTGGAAGACGTTATGCATATGCTCCATTTCAGGAGGAAGCGTAACTTGATACGCCACCGGATTGATTTTCTCAATAATCTCATATGGTCCGACATATCTCGGCGCCAGTTTGCCCTTGACTCCAAAACGAGTCTGGCCTTTCATCGGTGTCACTTTCACAAAGACGTGATCACCTACTTCATACTCTCTGTCTCGTCTTCTGACATCCGCATAGCTTTTCTGTCGGCTCTATGCGGTTTTCAGTCTCTGTTGTATCAGTTTTACTTTCTCAGTCGTTTCATATACAATCTCGGGCCCAAGCAAAGGCCCATCTCCAACTTCTGCCCAGCAAATCGGAGATCTACATTTGTTATGACTCTGATTGTAAGCCAAGGGCTTTGTATGTGTGGGTTTGAATACCCGTTTTGTGTAACCAGGCTTAAGCCTTGGAAACTTGTAAACCCTTGGGGGTATTCATTGTTTAATTAATTGTTGTTGGATTAACTGCATTATCGCATGAAGACTATTTACATCATGTAATATAAGTATGAAGATTTATTATCAGTTTTACTTTAAAAGCCATGATTTTTGTATTATCATTTGGGCATGAAAATTGGGGCGTTATAAACAAGCAATCCATGGGTTCATTTATAAAGTCTTCTTCTTCCTCCATTCCACCAAATCTAAATATGTTGATTTCGAATCTAAGTTCTTTTAACAGTGAAACTCGATGGTACAAATTTCATAATCTAGAAAAAACCAGATGCAAAATATTTTGCGAACTACAAACCTATTGAAGATTGTTGATGGATCATTTCCTTGTCCTGATGATTTCATACTCAATTCTTCTGGAACAGAATTGTACAATCCAGAGGCTATTCAATGGAGAATGATCGATGCTCATCTCTTAAGTTGTCTGACAGCCACTCTCTCTCCTGAGATTTTTACAACAATTCTTCATCATCGATCTAGTTCTGAAGTCTGGTTTGCTCTCGAACAAGTTGAACGTTGAACTCAATTTCAACTTAAGAACAAGTTGAACTCAATTTCAAAAGGTTCTGAATCAATGGAGGTATATTTGACTAACATCAAGTCAATTGTTGATCAACTCAGCATTTCATCTTCATTTCTTGATAATGAAGATCTTGTTCTTATCACTCTCAATGGTCTACCTGTTGAGTATGACTCTTTTAAAACTGCAATTCGTACTAGATCTGAAACCATATCTATGGAAGATCTATCTTCTCTCCTTTGTTTAGAAGCTCTCCATATTGAAGGCAACATCAAAAAGCATTATGATCTCACTATGGCTTATGCAACACAGAAGGATTCCAATTCTTCCAAAGGATTTACTTCTTATCATCATGATCGTGGTTCTTCTCGTACCAATACTAGAGGCAATTTTCATAGTACTCATAACAGATATTTATCTCGTGGTCGATCTCAAACTCGTCCTAGGACAAATTTTGGAACTGTTTGTCAGATTTGTGGCAAAACTAATCACATAGCTTTTGAGTGTTGGTATCGAGTTGATCCTCACTTTCAGCCACAATCGCAACATGTTTTTCAGCCACAATCATAGTAATCTCCATCTAGTTCTTCTGTTCCTCATCTTTCCAAAGCTTATCTCACTACCATCTCAGATGATGCTACTTCTCAAACGTCAAGTCCATGGTTTATTGATTCTGCTACATCTGAGCACATCACTAATGACCTTCATCGTCTGAATTCTTATCAGCCTTATACTGGTTCTAATCAAGTTACCATAGGCAATGGTTTATCTCTTTCCATTCATCACACGGGGAAAGGTATTCTTCCCACTCCATACCATTCCTTTAAGCTTAAAAAAGTTCTTCATGTTCCTTCCATAAACACCAATTTGCTATTAGTTCACCAGTTGGCTCGAGATAATGATTGTTCCATTATTTTTGACAAATCTGCCTTTCTCGTTCAGAACAATCATTCTAAGGAAGTTCTTCATCAAGGCTTTCATGCTAATGGACTATATCATGTTCCCGTGGATTCTTGCTCCTCTTCCTATGTCTTTTCTACTACTTCAACTTCTGCTACTTCATCTTTGTTCTCACCTGCTACTTGGCATAAACGATTAGGTCACCCTTCATTAGAAAAATTTCGTTTACTATAATCTCAGTTGCATTTGCCTTCTTCTGTTAATAAACTGATTTGTCTTGTATTACTTGTTCTGTTTCTAAAAGCCATCGGCTTCCTTTTGTACTTTCTAATTCAAAGGTTGATGCACCTTTAGAATTAATTCACACAGATGTTTTTCATTGTTCCTCGAATAACTATAGATATTATGTGTTGTTTGTGGATGATCATAGTAGATTTACATGGATCTATCCTCTTGTTTATAAAAGTGAAGTTTGTAACGCCCTCAAAATACACATAATAAGCATAAACCGAAAGCATAAACGAACGATAACATACATCAGAGTAAACTGTCCTTTCATTAGATGAAGTTAATAATACAAAAGAGTTCAATATAAATAAATGTTCTTCGGGCTTACACCTTTCCAAATCTTGGTTTGGTTACAACAAAAGAGACTAGCTCATACAAATTTAGTCCTAGGCTATACAAAAATGAAACAAAACAAGAAGCTCTTGCTTCACAAAGGTCCCTCTAGTGCTATTGCCTTGGCGGAGGCATGCAGTTAATACCTGAAAATGTTTTTCCCAAATAGGGTGAGCCACAACCCAGTAAGAATAATCTAACACAATTTATGAGATTTAACAAAGGTATAAGTGAAATGTACATATGTAATGCGTGGAATAAAACATTCATACTTTTATACTGCCATAGAATACCAATTTCATATTCTATTATACTTTCCTCCAATTCATTTCAATATATATATATATAGGTCAATTTCATTATTCCTCAATAACCCAAATGAGACTACAACTCAAAGGTTCATCAATTTCACAATTTACAAACAAACACTTCCAACTGCCATTTTACGGATATTTCATCCGCGGGATTGACACCCATGTATAATTTCAACTTGCCATTTTACGGATATTTCGTTCGCGGGATTGGCACCCATATATACTTTCGGGACTTTCACCCAGGACACTCCGGTCAACTTAATTATAATGGAGTCTATCCCATTTCTTCTCTCAAACAATCATACATATGCAATGTATTTAAACACATAATCACACTTATGGAGTACATCCATTTTCTCCTCCCAAATAATCACACATATGCAATATATTTATAACATGATCATATTCAATGATAATCAACCATGGACTAATTTCAATTTACCTAATCCACATGCAATTTCTATAACAATCAAAGTTATCCTCCATCGATAGCCCAATACAAATATTTCTAAACAGATATAAAATCTCAAGACAGATAGTTTAATCAAAATTTCCAAGGCTATGAAGCACTTCATATTCAATTCCACCATCCATTCCAATACTTGCTCAATTTCATAGTCACAGCACCAATTTCAACTATTTATACAAAATAAATATGATAGTGATTTTAGGGAAAAAAATCCCCCTTTTCAAAACATCAATCCAAGTACCAAAATAATCCATTTTGACACAACAAAACTTTATTTTCAAACGCCAACTTCATTTATTTCATTTCCACCAAAAACCCCTCTTTCACATTTCACCCAAACCCTAGGTTTGACTCAAATTACACCAAAATCCCATCATTGTTACATAACCACAAATAACTAAGTTAAAAGTCATAACAAAGTATAGACAATCCCTACCTCAGGGAGAGAAGACCAAACAAGTCAAGGTGGAACTCCAAAGACGCATAAACCCAACTTTATTCGGTTCAAAGTATAGATCTTGAGATGCTCCAACTTTTCCTTAAAGCTATTAGGGTGAAGGGATCAAAGAATCTAGGCCAAAATATAGAGAGAATCTGAGTTTTAGAGAGAGAGGCTCTCAACTTTAGGGTTTTTGATGAAAAGATATGAAAAAGTGATGTAAAAAGTGCTTTTCGCAATCTGATATATGCGCAGTCCGCTCGAGCGGAAGAGTTGACCCTTGAGCGTAAAAGTGGCCCGCTCGAGCGCAGAATACACACTTCCAGAACTTCTGCAGACAACAGACAAACCGCTCGAGCGCAAGAAAGGACACTCGAACGCCCACCCGCTCGAGCGTGAAAAACACTCCTCCAGTACTTTTGCAGACATGCAAAGTACTGAGAGTTTACAACTCCCGCAGAGTGCAAGAAGTCTCGCTCGAGCGGAGTACCAAAATTCTAGTCAACACAAGATTTGAAAAACAAGCGACCAACCTGCCCAAACATAACCAAAACAACCCAAAATCCAATTTCAAAGAGATACAAGGGAAATGAGACGTAGACAACAATATGAAAACATTAAACCCGCGTCCGAGATACCACAAGATTCGGATAAAAAATCGAGATCACTATAACGTTTGTTCCAAATTCATGATTTTCAAAGCTTTTGTGGAAAAACAATTTGGCTTTCCTCTTAAAATACTTCGCTTAGATGGGGGTAGTGAATTTATTAACAATCAAATACAAGCTTTTATGCAATCCCATGGCATTCATCATCAATATTCTTGTCCACACACTCCTTCTCAAAATGGTGTTGCAAAGAGGAAGCATTTACACATTATTGAGACAGCTATAGCCCTTTTACATCAGTCCTTTTTGCCTTTAACCTATTGGTTTGATGCCATTGCTACAACCACTTATCTTATCAATAGGCTTCCTAGCTCCTCTCTCTCTAATTGCTCTCCTTTTGAGCTCTTACATCACACTAAACTAACTTATGATCATCTCAAGGTTTTTGGCTGCTTATGCTTCTCTTGGCTTCGCCCTTATTCTTCCCATAAGTTGGCTCCTAAATCTGAGTCTTGTGTGTTTTTAGGATATCATCCTTCTGTCAATGGCTACAAATGCCTCAATCTCCAAACTAACAAAATTATTCTATCCAGGCATGTTCGATTTCAATAATCTCTTTTCCCATTTTTCAGTCTTCTTCCTACCTCGCCTTCTCCTCTATCCACTATACAATCTTTCTTTTGGTCTCTCTCTCAACCTATTTCTATGGTGCCTACCTCCTGTCCTCTTTCCATTTCTAGACCTGTTTTGCCACAGTTTGTTCCTGCTACTGTTGTGCACCTACTGCTGCTGTTGTGCCACAGTCTGCTCCTACTGCTGCTATGTCGCAGTCTGTCCCTGTTTACCAGTCTACTGCTGTTCTTCTGCCGCAGTCTACTCCTTCCTCTAATTCTGTTATTCCCATTGACTCTAATTTTGTCATTCTTCCTCTCTCTCTCCCCCCCCTCTTCCACTAATACCCATCCCATGATTACTAGATCCAAATCTCAAGCTCTTTGCTACTTTGTTTCTCCTTCCTCTTCTGATGTCTCCGCTGACCCAACTTCTTATAAAATAGCCCTTATTTCACCAGTTTGGTTTCAAGCCATGTTAGATGAGTATAATGCTCTTCAATATCAAGGCACTTGGTCTTTTGTTTCTTTACCTCCTTCCATGCACTCTATTGGCTGTAAGTGGGTTTTTAAAATCAAACGTAACTTTGATGGCACTGTGGCTAGGCATAAGACCCGTTTGGTTGCTAAAGGGTTCCTTCAACAACAAGGGGTAGATTTTTAGGATACTTTCAGTCTAGTGGCTAAACAACCTACTATCCGTATTCTGCTTTGTTTGGCTCTTCATCACCACTGGCCCCTTAAACAATTGGATATTAGTAATGCTTTTCTTCATGGTCACCTTGACGAGGAGGTTTACTGTAACAACCCTTGTTCGTAATTAGCCATTAATCCGTATTTAATTATGTTAATGAGAGGATTAAAATAAATTATGAGTTTATTCTGTATTTTACATGATTTTGGCTTTGTATCTGTTACCTGTAGGAATATCTGTCTGGAATTCCGCTTTAATATGAAAATTGATAGCCTTATCGGCACCCGAAACCGAAATTGATTACATCAATGTGTTATTTGGAATTTTTAGAGTCATTTGGCTAATTTTATTAAAAATTGATTCAGAACGATTAATTAGGTTGTGTTTGGTTGGACCAATGTTCCAAGTGTTGTATTATTTAGCATTCCAACTTTAAGTGAGCTTTAGACTCATTCTTGAACTCATACATGTCTTCTTTGAGTGGAAAATTCTGAGAATTCATCTTAGAGAGAGAGAGAGAGAGTGCAATTCTAGAGAGTGAAAGGTAGAGATTGAAGAGAAATTGAAGGCTAGCTTGAATTGATCAAAAATTGTGCTAGAACAAAAGTAATTGAAGACTCTAGGTAAGGATTTAAGGCTTAATTATGAGTTTTAACCATCAAGTAGATCATTTCAAGAAGAATTTGTGATTATGTGCAAGAATTGGACCTAAAATGATGAATTTAGAGTTAGTTCATACATGCATGCTTAGTTTAGTTTAATTCCATCATTTTGCACATGATTTATATCATCCATGTTGGAATTACCATGTTTAATCACTTGAATACATGTTTTGAGGAAGAATTTCTTACATGCATGGAGCTTATGAGCTCAATTTGCTAGTTTCTTGAGTTTTGAAGAGAAGAGTTTGAAAGATTTTACATGCATGCTTCGTTTCTTGAATTTCAAGATGAAATGTGAGCTTTTGGCAAAGCCTTGGGCCATGATTTTGATGAAATGATCCTAAATTCTTCATGTTTTACAAGTTTACTATGTTATCTCAAGTTTTGGGGCCCAAGAGATGTGTTTTGAAGAGTTGAATTTGAGTTTTGAGCTAGGTGATTAAATCTGGAATTTCCAGAATTTGCATCCACGCTCGAGCGTGGGAGTTCACGCTCGAGCGACCACTCTGAGTGCGTGCTCTCCGCTCGAGCGACCAAAAGTCCGCTCGAGCGTGAATTGCAAGCTCCTAGAAGTTTCATGTTTTTTACAGATCGCTCGAGCGAAGGAATGTGCGCTCGAGCGACCATTCACATTTTGCATGTCCGCTCGAGCGAGGAAAGCTACGCTCGAGCGTGGACCTTATTTTCAGAAATTTTGCCTAAGTGTTCCAAGACATGTTTTGGCATCCTCATTGCATCTTAGGCATTCCTAAGCCTTAATTAAGCCATAGTAATGAGGTTATGGATTAGAAACGCAGTAAGTAAAGAATGTACTAAGTTAAGAGATTACCAATGTGTGTTTGAAACAATGTGTTAAGCAAGAAACCTATGTAATAAGAAAGTTAAGCTGTATTGGCCATGTGAATGTGTAATAATGAGATATGTTGTGTTATGTACCTTTGTGTTTGTAGGCCAACGTCTGAAGATTGATTAACCGTTTACTGGAACCACTGTGAGTAACGTTATTGTAAAGATACGTTCATATGAATTACGTTCCAAATGAAATATGATAAGTTCTGATTTTTGAAATGATATCTGTTTTCGTGAACGAATATTCCATGTTTGAAATCTATTATGACATCCATAGATAGTCCCAAGTCATGGGGGACGGTATGAAAATGCGAGTCCATGACATACAAGTAATTACGAGATCTCGTTAGCCACTTCATTGTGGTGATATGTGTTTAATCGGTATCCGGAACAGATTACTCTAGTCGGAAGACGTTCTGTGATGTGTTCTATGGGATGTACCATTATTATGTTCTGATATGAGAATGTTTATGCTATACTCTGTTTTATGCTTATGATATGTTCGGATTTCGTTCACTAACCCCTTTACCTTAATGTTATTCACTGGGCTTTATCTCACTGTTTGTATATATATATTATAGGTGAGCATTCTGGAGTTCGAGCCTGAAGGCTTTTGTCTGGATCTGTGTTCCGTTGTCAGCCAACCATTGTGCCTCACGTGGAGGTTCCCGAAGTATCCCGTGTTCAAGTTCTGTTGGTTCTGTGTATATATATGACTTGATGAAATTTTGTTGGTTGTACTTCAAATATTGTAATGTGTGTGGGTATAATGCATGTATGGTTGACTACCGGTTATGTATATAAAGCTTTAAATATTCTGTTTCATATAAGTTAGCATAGCTCATTGGACAACTATAATTATGTATTAGCTTCCGCTAGCCCCTTAATTTTGTCAATCTGTTCAGAGGCCTTCGGTAATCCAAGAATTACTGGCCGGTTACGATGCTAAACCTATAGGGACAGGTTTGGGTCGTGACATTTACATGGACCAATCTCCAAGTTTTGTTGATCCTCAACAGCCCACTTTGGTGTGCAAACTTCATAAGGCGCTTTATGGTTTAAAACAAGCACCCCGGGCTTGGTTCTCCACTTTTTCTTCATTTATTCTTTCTCAAGGATTTATTCAGAGTAAATGTGATTCTTCTTTATTTGTTCACAAGACTTCTTCTCTTATCAACCTTCTTATCTATGTGGATGACATATTTTTCACTGGTACTGATCAAGGGTACATTCAATCCTTGTTATCTCATATGCATCAAGCTTTTTCAATGAAAGAATTAGGAGATATCTCTTATTTTCTTGGTATCTCTGTCCAATCCACTTCTGGTGGGTACTTCTTTTCTCAACACAAATATGCCTCTAAGCTTTTGATCAAGGCTGGTATGGTTGATTGTAAGCCCTGTGCTACACCTGGTTCTGTTAAACAAACCTCTATTGTGGCAGATTCTCTTTCTTTTTCTCAGCCTTTTCTATATCGCAGCATTGTTGGGGCTCTGTAGTATCTTACCATTACTCGTTTCGAGATTTATTTTGTTGTTAATCAGGCCTGCCAGTTCATGCATTCCCCGACCGTGGGACATTTCTCTTCAGTTAAACGCATTTTGCGTTACATCGAGGGTACCATAGCTCACGGTCTTCACTTTGTTTCTAGTGATTTTTATTTGCAAGCTTATAGTGACTCGAATTGGGCTGGTGATCCCTCCGATCAACAATCGACTTCTGGGTATTGTGTTTATTTGGGGAAGAATCTTATCTCTTGGTCTTCTAAGAAGTAATCGACTATCTCTCGTTCTTCTACTGAAGTGCAATATCATTCTTTGGCTCATACTTCCACTGAACCCACCTGGTTACAAATGTTACTTACTGATTTTGCTATCCCTTCCACTTCTCCTCCCATTTTATGGTGTGATAACATTTCCTCTGTGTCCTTGGCTTCTAATCCTGTGTTTCATAGCCGTTCCAAACACATTGAAGTCGATTGCCATTTCGTTCGTGACAAGGTTGTTGCCCATCAACTCATCTTGAAGTATGTTCCTACCTCTGACCAGTTGGCTGACATCTTTACCAAGCCCCTTTCCACTGCTCGGTTTGCTTATCTCACTAGCAAGCTTATGGTCTCCTCCTTGCCCTTCGCTTAAGGGGGGATGATAGAGAGTACACGTATTCTTTGTGTAACCTTTCTTTACCAGATTCAGTTAGAATGTGTAACCTCCCAGATTCAGTTAGAAGATATGTTTGTTAGAAGAGTTAGTTGGTTTATTAGTTAGATAGATATAGTTGTACAGTTGTATAACCATTGGTAGTTCTTGTATACATATACACACACTGATCCACTATATACGGCCACCTGATTTCTATGACTGACAATTACTTTTAAATTATTTTTTTAGTATTGAAAAAATTGATGAGCTTTATAAAAAATAAACTTTTTTTTGTTATTGACAAAGTTAGGTAAATTGAACCAAGAAATTTGGCTCATTGTATAACATTTTTTTTTTTTGTGCGTGAGATTTTATGGAGAAGAGTTTGATATCTTTTGTAGTAATTGATTTATTTCTTTCTATTATGGGGTTATATGTAATTAGCTGTGATTGTTAGGTTTGACTTGATTAATTGGTTGTTAGATTTTATTAACTTTCTAATTATTATGTGTGAGTGATCTATTTGATGATTTAAATATTTCTCATATTGTAATTCGTCTCCTATTTATTGAAAAAAAAGAAAGAAAAAAGACAAGGGTTGATAAATTGATAATAATTTTTTAATCTTCATTACCTTTTTTTTATATATATTTTATTTTAGATTTCTTCACAAAATAATTAAATAAATAAATTACACTGCCTCTCTTGAGATTTGGAAAAAAATATAGCAAGCCCTACAAGTTTAGCATGACTACATTGAGCCCTATTTTGGGAATTTATTTTTTTGGATTTTTTTATTTTTTACTAAAATGCGTGCAAAAAAATAAATAAATAAAGAAAAGAGTTAACTTTTTTTATAATGATTTTTTGACTAAAATGTAGCATTCCCAAAATAGTGTGACTTCCCTTAAGACCATCATTCATATTACACTTGACTCCATTTTTTAAACAGAAATTTGTTAGTCGTATAAATAAAAAAAGAAAAAATTAGTGAAACATCCCTCTCCAACTTTAGATAGTAGGAGATGTCCAATATTTTTTTTTTATTAGTTAAAGTGTCTCGATGAAATTTCTTGCAAAAATTAAATTTTTTCTGTGTTGGGACGAAATTTATTTGCGTCAAGGCGAAATTTCTCCGTGTCGAATTTTCTTTATGAAAATACTGAGGGACTACAACTTCTATAAAAATATTATATATCATATATCTTATAAAATCTTAATATTGGAGATCTTAAAAAAAATTCTCATAAAAAATGATATCGTCAGTTGTCCAGTTTTCAATATGTAACTTTGTTGTTAGTGAGCTTTTTTAATCTTTTAATCATTTTTTTAGATGCATCTATCTACGTAAACAGTAAAATATTTATAAATAAAACTTTCAAAAATTCAATAAATATAAAAAAGATATGAATATATTATTTTTTATTTTTTAGAATTTAGTAAATTTTTGAAAGATTTTTTCATAATTTTTGTACTTTTCAAATAGATATCTTGATTAGGTGGATCTAATTTTTTTTTTAAACGACTAATATATTAAAAAAATGAATAAAAATATATTTATATATAGATTAAAAATTCAATAATTATTTTTAAAAAAATCAAAACCAAACACATTGACCTTTTTGGTTTGTGTTTTGAAATATTATTTCAAAAATAATTTTCTAGAGAGAGTTTAGAAATTTAAAATTTTGTTTAGTTGTATATTTTGAAAATAGTTTTAGAATTTTAGAGTTTGGGATGATTTGATATTTTTTATAGTTGAATTGATGGGTGTAAGAGAAAAAGTAATTGAGAAGGAGAGAGAAGAGAGAAAAAATAATTGATTAGTGAGTAGTAGAGAGAATAGCAATTTATTTTAATTAATTTATTTTTTTTTAAACTTTCAACCAAACATATATTGAAATTTTCTCTCCAAAAATATGTTTTGGAATTAGAGGCGGAGGTACAGAGAGACTAAGGGAGTCACGTGCCCTCGAGTTTTGGATTTTTTTTTTTTTTATAAACATAGAGAAAATATTTTAAATAAATAAATTACAAAAATATTATCAGAGTGAAATGTCAATAATATTTTTAAAATTATGAGAACAATAATGATTATTTTGATTGAAAATGAAGAGACTACTATAAACCATATTATCTATGAAAATTTTATAAAAAATTTTCAATGTAGCGGTAATATCTATTATTATTGACATGCAAGTATAATTAATCTCACTATGAAGATATGTAATTTATTGGATTGTTAGTTACATTTAACATGTGCAATTCATCCTCTATGTGTTTCTTTACTATTGGTTAGTAATATTACATGTCAATGATGACGTAGTATTACCATTTGGAAAACAACAATGATTTAGACCACTAAAAAATACTAGCACTAATGCATTGGGAATGGTAAAAAAATAAATAAAAAAATAAAAACAAGGCATAGAAAGTGGGCAAGGTCCACTGCCACATCATTAGTGCTCCCTTTAGTGATCCCTTTTTAGTGCTCTCAAGCATTTTTCTTTGGAAAATGATACAAAGCTCTAATTTGAGCTCTAGTGATGTGTCAAAAAAAAAAAAAAAAAGACTAGCACCAAACATCGCATCACAGGGTAGGCCCCACCCATTTAGAACTCACCTATTAGGGCTCTCAATCTTTTTTTATTACCATTATATTGAATTTTACTCAAATTTTATATAAAAAATTTACTTTATCATTATATAATTTATTTCAAGACTGATATTCATAATTTTATTTGTATTGTCCATAATATACTAATTACAAATAACATTATTATTTTAATCTTTCTCGAAATCAATTATAAAAATCTATATAAATTTTTTGATATTATAATTAATAAATATCTCCCTAATTTAATTTATTAACTCCCGCACTCTTTGAAAGGCAAACCACATATGTTTGATTATTTTTTGGTAAATAAAGGAGGCGCCTTTGAAACTATACAAATTTCCATGAACATGAGGCAAACCCAACAACACACGGAACATTCTCAATCATTGACCAACAACATAAAAAGAAGTAAATAAAAATCAACGAAAGTCAAAATTATAATAAAAATGATAGAGTTTTAATTTTAAAATTTTAAAAAGAACTTTAATGATATGTTAAGAAAAATAAAATAATAATATAGACACACACATTACGTCATATGTGAGTTCCACTTTTTGTTATATCACTAAAACTTTCTTTAAAATTCAAATATGTATTCAAATTATAAAGTAGTGATGCTGAGAGGTGATGCTGCAAGGTGTCATTTATATGATAGTTTAGTTCTCATTTGTTGGATAATTGGTGATTGAATGCTTTCAGACTAATGTGTTTGAGTTGAGACATTTGAAAAGTTAGTTATTTGTGCAGGTTATTTTAATTTTTAATTATTTTAATAAATTAACATTCTCATATTTAAAGAGATGATTGAATTTTTTTATAATTAATATGTTATTTGTGAGAGAAAAAATAAAATAATTATGATTTAATGTGACATTTTATTTTATTAATTATTTTAATTTATTTTATCTTCTTGTGAATTTTAACCAAACAAAAGGGTCAATAACCCACTTGCAGGCTATGTTCTTAGCTTTTGGTTTAAAAAAATTATAAATAGAAATTGTATATAAAATTATATAAAATGATATATAAAAAGTATATATAAAAATTATAAAATTATATATAAAAATTATATATATAGAATGATATATCAATGATATTTATAAAATTATAAGAAAAATAATGAGAGATTTAATTAAAAATGAAACAAATATAAGAAATCACTTTATTTTATATAAAAATAGAAAAATGTTCAGGATATTAACATATTTACTAATAATTTTACTAATGTACTCCCAAGTTGATGTGGATTTCATACCAATTGATGGTTGATTCTACCAAACTTGTGAGTGTATTACTAAGATTATTAATAAATGTGTTTGTATCCTTAACATTGTTGATAAAAACAACGTACAAAATTCTATTTGTATACCATTTTTAGTTTTGGTTTATTGAATATTGTCTTGGTGGTGGGAAAATAAGTACATATTTAATTTTTTTTTAAATTTTATTTAATTGTCCTATTACTTGCCAATCAGTCAAATTTGTTAGAATTTTTATATAAAATTATATGGTTGCTTGTAATCTTTTTATTTTCTATCAAAACATCCACTATTGTCTTTATAATTTCACAAAATATCATTGACACATTATTCTAAATGTGTTTTCAATATAAAATTTATATTTGCAACTTATTTTCTTGTAGATGGCTTTGCACGGATTGAGTAAAGGGAAAAATTAAAATAGATATGGATCAAGCTAAATATATTAAGTATAAAGACATTATATTCTTGAATGCTATTATTTTTTTTCTAACGCATCCTCGGGACATTGATTAATAAAATTTAAAATAATTATATATTGTTTACAATAAATATATATAAAAAATGTATAACAATTTCATACTTGCTAACTTATGGCATTCCATTAAGTTGCTTTGGTAGTTTGGTACAATAGTAATCTTATAGTTCTATTGTAGTTCCATTACAAATGCAGAACAATGTAGCGATATTGTTGCAAGTTTGACATAATTATTGAACCCGGTAAAATTATTTTTTGGAGTCGCCACTGCAAATACAACAAAGAAATCACCGCATCCACTGACTCTTCTTACATATGCATAATCTAAACTGGATAATGTTCACAATTTATTTGGTTTTGACAAAAATAACAAGAAAAATACAATACATACATAGGCAAATTTTTTTACAACTAGGCACAAAGGTATTATAAAATACAAAAGAGGAAAGAAACACTAGTACAGCCACCGCTAGAAGTAGAGCAATACTAGGTATCATGAAAAAACTTTCATGAAAGATTTATGACTCTTGGATTACACTTAAAATAAAACACTACACACTAATCAAGGTAATCCAAGGGTCATAATTCTTTCATGATCATTTTCATAAAAGTTTTTTTTATGATCCTTAACTTTTCTGCTAGAAGTAATAGAAAAGATTGAATAGGAGGGGGAGTGAACATCTGATGCTCAAGTGAAGACTTAGGCATGTCCATAAATTATCTCAAAATGTTCATGCTCCGAATTTGGTCCCTCATTCAGGAAGAGATACACATCATCAATTTCATTCAACTCAAATTCAGACTGAGGTGGAGTTCGTGTTTCTAAGATGGTGGTGGCAGTCTCAGGTTGTTGTTGTTGGCTGGTGGTGATGGTAGTGCAAATTATGAAAAGGGTTGGGATAGTATGAAAATAGCGATTAAGCACATGGAGAAGTGGATGAAGCCAAGGAGAGTTGGAGATGTAGATGCAGATGCAGATGCAGATGAAGAAATAGGAGTACCAAAACAGTGAAGGTGGGAACACTAATCAGAGTAGCATTAATGTAACTACGGGTGTGCGCGGTGCGGGTCGGTGCGGTTTGAGAGAAAAATAGAAACCGTATGGCAGGTGACGGATTGATAAAAGTGTCACTAGAATTTGCCATTTTCCTTATCAAAAACCGGCGGTTCGGTTGGTAAATAATGGCGGATTTGCCTTGGCGGTTCGGGCGGATTGGCGGTTTATAAAAAATATAATTCAAATTACAAAATTTAAATCAAAGAGAAAAAAAAAGACGAGAGATACTGTGATGTTAAGCATCTTGCGAAACTTTTTTCTGATGCAGCAAATGTAGCAACAACATGATAATATCAACGATTATGCCATCAGTTCATTACAAGCATCTGTGGAAGCTACAATGATCAAATACAATACATAAAATTAATATCATTCAGGGTTTCAATATATTGAAAATGTTTACTGTTGAAAAGTATTTAGATTGAAAAGTGAGCTGATGCAAGTTTGCAACATAGTCAGAAAAAAAAAAAAAAAAAAAAAAAAAAAAAAAAAAAATTGAAAAGTGAATTGAATCTAACTTTATTTGGATTACTGACATCTTGAATTCCCCTCGAGCAGTAATGTAATACTATATTCTAAGGTATAGAACAACAAACAAACTTAAGTAAAAAGAATTTTAGAATCTTATAAAACATGATTTAATAGCGGTGCAGGTCGGTCGTTTGGAAGAAAAATAGAAATCGGCGGATTGATAAAAGTGTCACTAAAATTTGTCATTTTTCTTACCAAAAATCGGCAGTTCGATTGGCAAATAATAACGAATTTTCCTTGGCGGTGCGGCTCGGTACGATTTTGGCGATTTCGATAGTTTTGACAGTATTATGTACACCCCTAAATGTAACTACAAGGAGCCCAGAGATATAGAAATGACCAAATCTCAATTGAATGGGCTGTGAAAATACTAATGAAATAGTCCGAGGAAGTCTGACAGAGATGAAAAGAATGAGGAAGAAGAAAAAGATAACAAGATTCACATGGGAGTGAGAAGTCATCTTTAACATTAATGGGTGATTTGAGGATGAGGATGAGGATGAGGATGAGGACGAGGACGAAGATGAAGACGAGGAAGAGTACCAATAACGGTGGATCTAAAAGGTTTTTTAAAAAAATTGGCTAATCTATTAAAAAAACTCACTAAAAATATATTTATATATAGATTAAAAATTCAGTAATTATTTTTTAAAAAAATCACAACAAAACACATTGGCCTTATTTGGTTTGTGTTTTGAGATATTATTTAAGAAATAATTTTTTAGAGAGAGTTTAAAAAATTTAAAAATTTGTTTAGCTGTATATTTTGAAAATAGTTTTAGAGTTTTGCAATTTGAGATGATTTGATATTTTTTGTAGTTGAATAGATGGGTGTAAGAGAAAAAGTCGCTACAAAAAATTAAGATTTTAGAGACCAAAATTTAGGAATAAAATTATTTTTTAGGGACCAAATATTTTTGTTGTGAAAAGTGTCATTATATTTTTAGCAACAAAAATTAGACATTAGTGATAAATTATTATCCTTTTGAGACCAAATTTTTGGTCTCAACAAATAAACCATTTTTGAGACCAAATTATTTTATCCCTAAAAGTCTATTTATTAGTGATATTTTCAAAATTTTGTCGCTAAAAGCCTTGTTTTTGACTTTTCGGAACGACCTTTTAGCGACTATACTCATGACGATATAAATTGGTCCTTAAATGTCTTTTGCAACAAAATTCACTTTTAGAGACCAAAACATTTGGTCTCTAAAACTCTTATATGTTGTAGTGAGTGATTGAAAATGAGAGAGGAGAAAGAAAAAGTAATTAATTAATGTGTAATAGAAAGAAAAATGATTTTGATTTTTTTTTAAAAAAAATTTCAATCAAACATATTTTTAAAATTTTTCTCCAAAAACATCTTTTGAGAGAAAAACCAATCATGTTGATTATTGTTTTGGCAAATAAAGGAGGAGCCTTTGAAACTATACAAATTTCCATGAACAAGAAGCAAACCCAACAAGACAGAACATTCTCAATCATTGATCAACAACATAGAAAGATGTAAACAAAAGCCAAAGAAAGTCAAATTATTAAGTAGTGTCCCCTCCAGGGTACAAGCAAATACAACAAAGAAATCACTGCATCCACTGACTCTTCTTACATATGCATAATCGAAACTGGATAATGTTCACAATTTATTTGGTTTTTGACAAAAATGAAAGGGCAAATTACATATACCTCTCTTGAGATTTGACCAAATTACAGATATCTCTCTGAGATTTCGGAAATTACATCCCACCCCGTACGGTTTGTATTTTTATAACAATTTGCCCCCTGAGGTTTAAATTTCATAACAAATTACTCCCTAATTTGTTATGCAAATATAGCATTCAGGAGGGAATTTGTAATTTCTCAAACCTCAGGGGGTATTTGTAATTTAGCCAAACCTCGAGGGGGTATATGTAATTTGCCCAAAATGAAAAGAAAAATACAATACAAAGGCAAATTTTTTTACAACTAGGCACGAAGGTATTATAATATGCAAAAGAAGAAAGAAACACTGGTACAGCCACCACTAGAAGGAATAGAAAAGATTGAATAGGAGGGGAGTGAACATCCGATACTCAAGTGAAGACTATTACGCATGTCCATAAATTATCTCAAAATGTTCATGCTCCGAACTTGGCCTCTCATTCAAGAAGAGATACATATCATCAATTTCATTCAACTCAAATTCAGACTGATGAGGAAGTTGTGTTTCTAGGGTGGTCGTGGTCGTGGTCGTGGTTGTGGTGGCAGTTTCAGGTTGTTGGGTGGTGATGGTGGTGGTGCAAATGATGAAAAGGGTTGGGATAGTTTGCAAATAGCCCATTAGCACATCAAAAAGTGGATGAAACCAAGGAGATTTGGAGATGTAGATGCAGATGCAGATGAAGAGATAGGAGTACCAAAATAGTGAAGGTGGGAACACTAATGAGACTATCATTAATGTAACTATAAGGAGCCCAGATATATAGAAATGACCAAATCGCAATTGAATGGGCTGTGAAAAAACTAATGAAAGAGTAAGAGGAAGTTTGACAGAGATGAAAAGAAGAAAGAAGAAGAAGAAGAAGATAACAAGATTCACGTGGGAGTAGGAAGTCATCTTCAACATTAATGAGCGATTTGAGGATGAGAATGAAGACGAAGACGAAGAGGACGAACAGTACCAATAAGGATAGCCTTGAGATAGGTGGAGGAAGTGGAGCAAGATGTTCACCGAGGGCGGAACTATATATCTCAAATATATGGTAAACTTCATTTTTTTTCTTTTTGATTCCTAGTTTGATCAAGAATTAGTAATATCAAACATATATATATACTTGGTTCATATTACTAGTTGGGAAGGTAGGTTCAGGGAAGCTTCACGCGTGTACCTTGATGCAGACTCGATCTCAACTTTCTAAACCATATACGACAAAAGACTATTTGGACCGTTGATAGATGTTTTATGAAAAATAGTTTTAAGAAACTAGCAAGAGAGTACGCGTGCGATACACAGTTAGTTGTGAAGCAACCAACCTAGCTAGAAAGATGAGGTGCGTGTTAGGCACGTACTAGCGAGCAAGTGTTGCAGCGTTTAACATCTGTATGACTTTTTTGATTTTCCTTATCCAACCCAACTGGGTGACGAGTCTCGTCCAGACCTGGCCTTTGCTTTTCCTTTTGTAAACCCCGCAAATGCTTCTTTGTCTTTTCCTTAATGCTGTGTTTGGTTGGGAGATTTGGAGAGGAATTTGGAAAGAGAAAGAGAAAAGGTAGGTAAAATGTGAATAAAACATGTCTATATTTCACCTAATTTCACACACCTTTTTCCTTTTCCTTTCCAAATCCCTCATCAAATCTCCCAACCAAACACAACATAAGGCTGACCAACGCTGAATTCTCCTGTCACAGCTCCTTTTGTAAAACCCACCTGTCCGTTGTTGTAGTGCCGTTCCTAATCAGTCACCAAATAAAAACAAAATTAAATGGGTAAAATTACACTAGCTCCTTCTTAATATTTGGAAGAGAGAAAAAAAATAAAATTACAAATAGTTTCGGGTTTTTAATATAAAGGTGAATTATATCAATAGTCCTTATAGTTTGGGTCTTATTTCACTTTAGTTCTTAACTTTTCAATTGTGACATATTTGATTCTGAATTTTGAATCTTATTTCAAATAAGGACAATTGAAATATTATTAGATTTTTTAAGGGTAAAATGGTCAATTTGATAAAATATAAACTAATTTGACAAAAATAAATGTTAAAAAAATATTTTTGAATTTTTAAAAACTATTTCTATCCACTAAAGATAAAATTGTGTAAAATTGATAAATGTTTTAGACACTTATTTTTTTTACTAATTAATTTTTATTATGTGTTTGGATGATTATCATATAAAATTAATTTTTTAAAATTAATTATGTAATTTTTATTAATTTTGATCAATTTTACATAATTTTATTTTTAATGGATAGAAATAATTTTTAAAAAAATTAAAAATATTTTTTTGACATTTATTTTTGTCAAATTAGTTTATATTTTATTAAGTTGACGATTTTGCTCTTGAAATTAAACAATGGTATCTTCAATTATCTTTATTTGGAACAAGATTCAAAATTCAGGGTCAAATGTGTCACAATTGAAAAGTCAAGTACTAAAGTGACACAAGCCCCCAACTATAGGGACTGTTAGTGTAATTTGCCCTTAATATAATTATACGAGTCCCTTTAAAATTTTAATTTACATAACACTTGATCTTTTTTTTTTCTTTTTCTTTTTTAATTTTTTTTTATGAGTATTCGTTAGTCGAACGGATAAAAAAAATGATATTATCATCTCATTTTTATTAAAATGTACATTTGTCTTTATTTATTTATTTCAATATTTACCCATTACCTGCATTAGTTTAGTCGCTTTAGTCTTACTAAAATTGAGATTAATATAATTATGTCAAACTTGCAGAGTTCATTGTTTTTTTTTTTTTTTTTCAAATTTTAGGAGATGTGAGTCTAATTTATCTCAAACAAAAATAAAATGTGTGTAGGAAGGGACCAGAAATTTAACATAGGAAGCAAACATACATAGTAACGTAAATTTTAAAAATAAAGTATAGACTACAATATTGATAAATATAGTTTTTCATATTCATATTGTTGTTGAGTTATAAAATATAATAATTATAAGAGAATCTATTAATAATAATTGTGAGAAAACAAAATTTTCTTATATTTTGTTGAAACTGTTAAATTTTATACTTTGAATATCATGTTTATAGAGGTGTGAGTCGTGCAACTACTTAGGCCTCGTTTGGGAATAGGCTTTTTTAGTAATTTTTTGATTTTTTACCTAAAATATGATGTAAAAAAAAACTATTATGTTTGGAATGACTTTTTGACTTTTTACGAAAAGATGTGCAAAAAATAGAATCTTTGGGCTTGTTTGGTTTGTTTTTGGGAGAGTTGTTTTTGAAAAAAATTTGAGAGAGTTGTTTTAGAAATTTTTTTGGTTTGTTTGGTTGTATATTTTGAGAGACAAATTTTTTTTGGGAGTTTGGGATGATTTGATATTTTAGGAGAATTGAGTAGATGTGTGTGAGAGAAAAAGTGATTGAGAATGAGAGAGGAGAGAGAAAAAGTGATTGATTGATGTGTAAGAGAAAGAAAGTGATTTTGAAAATTTTTTGAAAAAAAACTCAAACCAAACAAATTTTGAAATTTTTTTTCTAAAACTCATTTCCCAAACTCAAACCAAACATACCCTTTGACTTTTGGTATAAGTTGTTAGCTTTTTGATTTTTTTAGTGACTTTTTGGCTAAAAAAGTCACTTGCCAAACGAGGCCTTATTATTTAAAAAAAAAAAAAAAACTTTTCAAATCTAGAAGGATGAATTTATATAAATTGAAAGTAATTAACAATTAATACTAATATATAAAAAGAATTTTTTTTTAAATCTTATATATATATATATAGAGGCAGTGATCTATATGACATTGATTTAGACCTCCTTAAAAACCCATCCCCACAACCCCTCATACACATGGAGGTTGGGGATTGGGTGAAAAAAAAAAAAAAAAAAAAAAGGTTGACCAATCAAAACTAAAAGGGGGGAACGGGGTGACCCCAAAGGGGATCTCAACCTTTATTCTATACACATGCTCCAACTGGGCCAAGGCTAGTGGCGGAGGGAGTGAAGTCCCGGGGGTCATGTGCCCCCTTGAATTTTGGATTTTTTTTTTTAATTTTTTTGGAAAATATAGGTGTGTTTAGTTTGTGTTTGTAGAGTAATTTTTAAAATAAAAAGTACGAAAGCTTGTTTGGTTTGACTTTTTCCAGAAATGATTTTGGAAAATTATTTTAGGGAGAGAGTTTTAAAAAAAATGATTGATTTGATGTATGAGAGAGAGAGAGAGAGAGAGAGAGAGAGAGAGAGAGAGAGTGAGAGTGAGTGATTTTGGAAAGTAGGTAACCAAACAAAATTTTGAGATTGTTTTTGAAAAAATTTATTTAGTTTGATTACTCTTGAAAATTTGTTTGTAGAGAATTTTTCCCAAATTTTTTTTTGAAAAACAAACCAAACAAGCCCGAAGAAACTATTTTAAATAAAAAAAAATTACAAAAATATTATTAGAGTGAAATGTCAATGATGTTTTAAAAACTATGAGAACAATAATAGTTATTTTAATTGAAAATGAAGAGACTATTGTAAACCATATTATCTATGAAAATTTTTGAATGTAACGGTGATATCGTTATTATTGACATATAAGTATAAGTAATCTCACTATAAACATATAAAATTCATTAGATTGTTTGTTACATTTGACATGTAAGATTCACTCTCTATGTGTTTATATATTATTAGTTTGTGATATCATATATCAATGATGATGTGGTATTACCATCATATTGAATTTTTAATCAAATTTTGTATAAAAAAAATTTATCATTATATAATTTATTTTAAGACTTATATCCATATTTTTTTTATATTGTCTATAATACACTAGTTACAAATGATATTATTTTTTTAATATTTTCTGAAATCAATCATAAAACTTGTGTAAAATATTTTTATAAAAAATTTTAATATTTAATTAATAAGTTGTTCCTCTAATTTAATTTTCTGATTCCACCACTGACCAAGGCGACGTTTGTATCGGGGGTAGGGCAGCGAAGAAGTTTCATGCTTCCATAAAAACCCATCATTATACTGACAAAGTTGTTTAAATTGGGATCTCAAGTGCAATTGCCAAGAGGGATTCATGAATCAAATTTAAAAAATTGAATTAAGAATTGTAAAATTTTGTTTTTAATGTAAAGTAAAATAAAAAATTATTAATAATAAGATATGTTAAATAGTTTTAAAAATTATTAAACAAAAATAATAATTTTGATATAGTAATGTATCTTTTATGTTAATTCTGGCATCAGTTCACCTCGAAAAATCTAATGTAATTTCATTTACTAGTGAAAACTTATGTTACGTTGTGAAAAAATTAATAAAATATTTTTATATAAAATAATATAAATAGTTAAATTTTTATATGTAAATTATGAAAATAAAAAAATATTGGAACTTACGATTTACGTTTTACAATTTTATCATAATTTATATATCAATTTTTAATTTGTCACAATTTCAATTATATAACTTTTAATCCTTACTAGAAGCGAGTTCAATCTAAGAAACTCGAGTCAAGTCTAAATTTTTTTAAAGATTAGGTAATATAATTTTTAATTCGATGAGTATATATGTAAAATTAAAAATTTAAATAAATTTGGAGAAGGTGGAAGAGTATGTTCATCGAAGGCGGAACTATATATCTCAAATCTATGATGAACTTCATCCTTCTTTCTAATTCCTAATTTCGTTTCCTTTGCAGGTTCAGCGAAGCTTCATGCAAACCAATTCGCCATATCATATCCGTCGCCATCCACACGGGGAGACCAATAAGTCCTGCAAATTATCCAAGTCATCAACCGACATTTTAAGAGTTGTTGGGTTTAACACCGGCAGCGTGACTTTTTAATTTGGTTAAATTATATTAATCTCTTTTTAAAAAAAAATTAATATAATTATACTGATTATTCTTTTAATAAATTTAAAAATTGAAACTAATGTAAATAATGTAAACATACAAATAAACAGTAATATATATATATATATATATTTAATGTAGGTTAGATGATTAATAAATTACTGATAAAAAGAAAAACTAATTATAATATGAATTAAAATTTTTTAAAAAATTAATATAACTATAATAAATTTATATGATAATATTGGATTTTATCTAAGTTTTAGGATGGGTCAATAAAATTTATCATTTTTTGTAGATTAGAGGGTGATATTCGGGCCCATGATGTCCATTACGGATCTTACTTTAATGATCTAAATCATTTAATTTGTTAGATATTCGTGTATTTCATTCAAACAAAAAAACTAAGCCGATTCAAAAATAGTAGCATTGTCAATTTATCACGTTTGTCACTAAAATATTAAATAATTTTTAAATATATATATATAATTGTCTTTCTTTTTTTGAGTGACAAACTTAGTAAATTGATATATATTACAATTGTCAAACCGATCTACATTTTTTTTTTTATGAAGGAAACAAAAAAAAAAAAAAAAAAATCTAAAAAAATGAATCGTGTCATCAAAATAAAAACCTATAATAAACTCCACAGGTTGAAACACAACCTTTTTGTCCACATTGTTAACTTAGCAATCCACCTAATTTCCGTATCAAACATTCCAATCATGCGGTTTTTCCCAATCCATGTCTTACGTCGTCATTGTGCCGTTTCTTTCTAATCAAGTAATCAAACAAACTTTGACAAATATCGGCCGCCTTTATTTTTTTGAGAAATTTATGGGAAAGTTCCATTTAGCTAAATTGTGGTATGTTTGGTCCCACAAATATTTTATTTGCCTGGCAAGTCCATGTTAGGAGGGATATCTTACTGATAACTCTTTTTTTTAATTTATATTGTTATGTGGTGGACGAATATGTCCTAACATAAATTGTGGGATGTTATCTTTTATTTTGGGTATGTATAATCCCATGTTTTTTTTGGGGGGAGGGGGGGTGAAATCTTTTTAGGGGCGTATGTATGTGACAGTCCACCATTGTTGTTTTCAACGTGAACACTATCAATTCGGTGTGCTGCCTCAGCAAAGTTGATCCCTCCTAATATTGTTTAGGTTGATTTTGTTTGCTTGGCCAGTCCATCTTCTGTGACAGTCCGCCATTGCTTATTCTAACATGAACATCATCAAGTCGGTGTACCGCGTCGGCAAAGTCGATCTATCGAAATCCCTCCTAACATTGTGTACGTTGATTTTGTTTGCTTGGCCAGTCCAGCTTCTGTGACAGTCCGCCATTGCTGTGTCCAATGTAAACACCGTCAAGTCGGTGAACCGCGTCGGCAAAGTCGATCTACCAGAATCCCTCATAACATTGTTTATGTGAGGTCCCCCACATCAAAACGTGAACATCATTACAATCCCATACACACAAGGAACAACACTCACACATCACATATCAAACATATACAACGCCACACATACATTTCTAAGAACAATAAACAAAACACAGCACACGCAATGCAATTCCGAAGTCCTAAACACATAAATAGTTCACACACTAACACATACCATCAATGGACAAACACATAACACTTACGTTTCATAGTCATTTTGCTAATATTTGTTCGGCTATGCTGATGCCCCACGCCTTCGCCCCGCTTACGTTCATAGCAAATTCACATTTTCTACTCAAACTAGGGTTTCACACAACCAAAAACCCCTACAAATCGAAACAATCAATCCGTAATCAATCTAACGAAACATTCCTAAAATTTTCCACAATCTCGATTGTGGGACCCAATCACATGATTTGAAATTTGAATTATGGGAAAACACAACCAATATGACCTAAGGTTCCATCACTTTTGGAACGTTCACTGTTCCCAAATTGAACTTCACATGTTCCATTTGTTGGATTATACCCTACCCAATATGTTGTTCTGTCAATTGGGTTGGAACGCCTAATTTCAAAATGGGTGTAATTGAATGTGTTTGTGCCATATGTATACGGGCAAACGGGTCGATGTGGCCCCACTACATGACTTCAAACTTCACATATGGGTCAGATGAAACTCACGTCATGTTCACACACACCCATCAACTTTGCCCATAATTCGAAACACTAAAACAACATTAGTACACTTTTTTTGAAAACGTGAAACACACCCACCCTTACTCCCACAGTTTCATTAACAATCTTTCACAATGGTTTGACCAACGGCAAATTAGTAAACAATCAGTCAAAAGGGCTAGATGGTTAATAAGAAAACATTTGGGACTATATGATCGAAACACCGAAATATAGGATTTATTGGTCAATTCCCCTATTTTTTTTGGCTACTAATTGGTGGATCAGAAATCTCCCAAATAACATAATTATGTCTACAAACAAAATTGTACATATAATCATGAGACACATTGTTGGTAATACTGAAAAGGAAATTCTATTAGTGTATTGTTGGAAAAATGGCTTCGAAATTTTTTTATTTTTTGTTAATTTTGAGCATAAATTAAGGTGGGATCTAAGAATTATTTTTAAGGGTACTTACCAATTAGTCCTATTCACTAGATTTATTTACCTACAGGTCCTAACTAATAAATTTAACACTATAAAAATAAGAGAGTGATAAATTTATCACAAAAATTATTCATAAAAAAAGAGACTGATAAATTTATCACTATAAAATTATTCATAAAAAAAAAAGACTGAAAATTTGTCTTTATCACTTAATAAATTATATCAAATAGGACTTAATGGGTAATAAGTCTCAAAGTAGGACCTATTGGGTAATAAGTCTCCCAAGTAGGACCTATTGGTAGTTTACCCTTATTTTTAATGTTTTTGGACCCAAAATAAAAACCACGCGCGGGCTGGGCTTGAGCGTGTGTGCATGGTGTGAGGTTGGATTAGGCTTGTCCGGCCCAATACTTATCTTTTAGGGCCAAAAACATTTGTAATTAATTAATTTATTTATTTTTAATTTTGATTTCAAAATTCCAAATAAATTGGTCCAGAATTTTTCCTTCACCCAAATAGATCCCTAACGGGTTCAGACCCATCTGAACAGGTTCAAACCTGTTCAAGTCAAATTGAATCTGTTCAAACATATTCACATTTTTCTTGTACCTGTTCAATCTGTCCGAACAGGTTTTTTACCTGTTCGGAATAACCACCATTTCTACTATAAAAGGTCTTCAATTCCAACATTCTTGGCATTCAAGTTTTTTCTCAGAATTTCGTCTATCTTCTTCTGTTCTTCCTGTACTCTTGCATCTGTTTCTGCATTTCTTTTTAGGAAGAAAAAGAGAGTTACAACAGAGTTTTGATTCGTCAGACTTGAATTTGTAGTGCTGCAAATTTAAGTGTTAGTCGTTGCATCCTGGGAAGTAGACGCCGGTAAAACTCAAAGCACCAAAGTGAGGGCAAAATCTACTTTAAAGAGATTGTGCCCAACACAAGCCTCGACTTTAATTTCTGTAAACATTTAATTCGGAATTTAATTTACATAATTATTTTCTGAATTATTTTATTTTATTGTTTATTTAATTTATACATTTAATTTACACACACACAGCTGTGGGAATAACAATCTTAAAGTAGAATTTCGATTTTTGTTTCAGAAAATTAAATAGTAGTTATATACTGTTTAATTTCTTTAATAATAGTAATATATTGTTTAATGATTTCTTTGATAACATAGTAGTAATATACTGTTTATCGTTGGAATTTCATTACAAAATATTATTCTGTATATTTTGTATGTAAATTCTTTTTTGTATAAATCTATGATTAGTGTCTTAATATTTCGCCAGAATTATGACAGCTAAAATAAATAGTACTGAGATTGTTATTACTCCGACCTCCACACCTGTTGTGTCAGTGATGACTCCAACAGTACTGGTAAATCATGGGGAGAAGCCAGAAAAATTCAATGGAAATGATTTTAAGAGATGACAACACAAAATGATGTTTTATCTTACCACATTGAATTTGGCTGACTTTACCCATGAAAAAACTCCGGCACTGAACGAGGGAAAAACTGACCGGCAAGTGGTTGTCACAGTCGATGTATGGAAACATGGTGATTTTCTATGTCGGAATTATATCTTCAATGGGTTGGACAATACACTGTACAATGTGTATAGTGTCAAAAGTACTACTAAAGAATTGTGGGAATCTCTCGATCATAAATATAAGACAAAGGATGCTCGTATAAAGAAATTTGTTGTCGACCGTTTTCTGAATTTTCAAAAAATAGATTTCAAGACGGTTATTAGCCAGGTTCAAGATCTCCAATTAATTCTCCATGACATAGATGTGGAAATGATAGTTCTCAGTGAATCTTTCCAAATAGTGGCAATCATTGAAAATTTGCCACCATCTTGGAAAGAATTTAAGAATTATCTGAAGCATAAGCACAAGGAGATAAAATTGGAGGAACTGATATTGTGGCTCCGAATTGAGGAGGACAATCGTGGTTCCGACAAGAAGTCAGGAAACCATGTCATGCAGGCTAAAGCAAATGTTATGGAACATAGACAATGGTCAAAGTTCAACAACAAGAAGCGAAAGCATGATGGCAATGGTCCCAAACAAGGATCAACTAGTAAGATCAACAAAGGGAGCAACAACGGGTTCAACAAGAAGTTCAAAGGCAAGTGTTTTGTGTATGGAAAAGATACGTTCGCAAAGACGGAAGGAGTTCAAGCAAAAAGCCAGCACAAGCAAACATAGCCGAGGATTTTTATCTTTTCGATGGAGTGGCAGGCATCAATCTTGCTGCAGTAGTCTCTGAAGCAAATTCAGTGGGCAATCCCAAGGAGTTGTGGCAGATACTAGAATAACCCGCCATATCTGTGCAGATAAGAAGATGTTCACAACCTACAAAGTGGTGGAATGTGGGAAACAACTTTTTACAGAAAACTCAACTATGGAAGGACAAGGAGAGATCTACTCCATGTGCCAGAAATTCGCAAAAATTTGATTTCTGGGTCATTGTTGATCAAGAATGTGTTCAAATTAATCTTTGAATCTGATAAAGTTGTACTCTTCAAGAGTGGAATGTATGTAGGGCGAGGTTACATGAGTGATGGGCTTTTAAGCTCAATGTAATAACTGTTGTACCTAATTTAGCTTTCAATAATAAGAACACATCTTCTGTTTATATTGTTGAGTCTTCTTTTTTATGGCATGGTAGATTATGACATGTTAATTTTAATTCTTTGCGTAGACTTGTTGCTTTAGAATGTTTACTAAACTTTGAATTTGATCTTAATCATAAATGTGAGATTCATGTTAAGGCAAAACTCATTAAGGCATCATTTAATAAAGTTGAAACAAGTACTGAACCTCTAAGTTTAATTCACACAGATATCTGTGATTTAAAATTTGTTCAAACTAGAGGAGATAATAAGTACTTTATTACTTTTATTGATGGTTGCACTCGATATTGCTATGTTTACTTATTGAGAAGTAAAGATGAAGCCATAGAAGCTTTTAGGCAATATAAGGTTGAGATTGAAAATCAACTTGGCAAAACTATTAAGATAGCGAGAAGTGACAAAGGTAGTGAGTATGATGCATCATTTGAAGAATTTTGTTCTGAACATGATATCATTCACCAAACCACTGCACCCTATTCTCCTCAGTCAAATGGAGTTGCTGAGAGAAAGAATCGAATTCTTAAAGAGATGATGAATACCATGTTAATTAGTTTAGGGTTACCTCAGAATTTGTGGGGGGAGACGATTTTGTTTGCTAACTTTATCCTTAATAAGGTACCCCATAATAAACTCAATCAAACACCTTATGAATTATGGAAAGGTCGACGACCTACCTACAATTACCTCAAATTGTGGGGGTGTTTGGCCAAGGTAGCAGTCTCTAGTCCCAAAACTATTAAGATAGGACCAAAAACCGTTGACTTTGTGTTTATTGGTTATGCAAATAATAGTAGTGCATATAGATTTTTAGTTCATAGATTTGAAAATCTGGATATGCATGTAAATATTATTATTGAGTCAAAGAATGAATCACTTTTTGAATACATTTTTCCTTGCAAAGAAACTGAAGAGACGAGTTCAAATAAAAGAACTTTTGATACTACTATGGACAACAGTGAAGACCACAATGATAATGAATCAGATGAACCTACACATAGCAAGAGGGCTAGGATCTCTAAATCATTTGGTCTAGATTTTCTGACATACCTGTTAGAAAATCAACCTCAAAACTTCAAAAAAACAATGTCAAGTCCTGAAGCTCTGTTGTGGAGAAAGACTATGAATAGTAAAATTGAATCAATATTGCAAAATCATACTTGGGAACTGGTGGATCTTCTACCAGTGTGTAAACCTCTTGGATATAAGTGGATATTCAAGAGAAAAATGAAAACAGATGGTTTAATAGATAAACACAAGGCTGGGCTTGTTGTTAAGGGATAGAGGCAGAAGGAAGGCCTCGATTATTTTGACACCTATTTACCAATGATAAGAATAACATCTATTCACATGTTAATTGTGATTGCAGCTTTGTATAATCTGGAAATACATCAAATGAATGTTAAAACAACTTTTTTGAATGGCGAGTTAGATGAAGAAATCTATATGGAACAACCGGAAGGGTTTCAAGTTTTCGGTCAAGAGAAAAAGGTTTGTAAATTTGTCAAATCCCTTTATGGATTAAAAAAAGCTCTGAAACAATGACATGAAAAATTTGATCACGCTATACTTTTGGATGGTTTTAAGATAAACGAATGTGACAAATGCTTCTATGTTAAAAGCATGGACAAAGGCTATGTCATAGTTTGTCTTTATGTGGATGACATACTCATTATTGGAAGCGATAATGACATGATTAAATCCACGAAGAAAATGTTGAACAAAAAATTTGACATGAAAGATCTGAGAGTAGCAGATGTAATTCTAGGAACGAAAATTACTAGAACATCTGAAGGATATGCTTTATCTCAGTCTCACTATGTTGAGAAGATCCTGGAGAAATTTGAAAAGCATGACAACTGTCTTGCTAAAACACTTGTTGACATTAGTTTTCATTTGTCAAAAAATACAAGTGCAGGCATATCACAATTAGAGTACTCTCGAATAATCGGAAGCTTGATGTACTTAATGAATTGCACTAGGCCAGATATAGCCTATGCTGTAAGCAAATTGAGTAGGTACACAAGTAATCCATGGTCCGATCATTGGAAAGCGATAATTAAGGTACTTAGGTATCTAAGACATACCCAGAATTATGACCTTCATTTATACCAAATATCCAGCAGTACTCGAGGGGTACAGTGATGCAAATTGGATATCGAATACTAAAGACTCAAAATCCACTAGTGAATACGTATTTACCCTAGGAGGTGTTGCAGTCTCTTGGAAATCTTCCAAGCAGACATGCATAGCTAGGTCGACAATGGAATCTGAGTTTATCGCATTAGATAAAACAAGAGAAGAAGCAGAATGGCTTCATAATTTCTTAGATGACATTCCAATGTGACCTAAACTTGTGCTAGCTATATGTATTCACTGTGATAGCGAAGCAGCAATAAGACGAGCACAGAATCATATATATATAACGGTAAGTTTCGATACATTCGTCGAAGACATAATACCGTTAGGCATTTGCTCTCACATGGAATAATTTCCATAGAATATGTAAAGTCAAAGGAGAATATTGCTGATCCATTGACTAAAGAGCTAGCCAGAGAGCAATTGTACTATTTATCGAGGGGAATGAGATTAGAGCATATTACTTAAAAGTCACCATAATGGCAATCCAACCTAGTTGACTGGAGATCCCAAGATTTAGGTTCAAAGGGACAACCGAATTATGGATGACTTCACGTATCACTAAGGAGGTTTTCTCTTACCCATTTCTATGATTAGAAGAGTGATACTTGTAGCGTTAGTAGGATAATGTTTGCTTTTAATGATTTTTATAGCTTGGACGTCCAAGTGGGGTATAACAGGATACTCTTAATAAAAAGTCACATATATGAGTGTGAACTGGGCCGGTTCTGTGAGAATTGAGAAGGCTAAATTTTCTAGAGCACTCATGAATTACCAGGCATTGTTCAGGGCCAAAATAAACATAATCGTAAGAACCAAACTGTGTTTGTGGATACAGTATGTGTAGTCTATTTTCTTGCCTTACACAAACAGCGGAACAGTTCAAGGCATCGTGTCCACTGGTTAGCTAGTAAGTTCGATAGGCTTTCACTAGAGGAGGTTCAAAGCCAAAAGCTACCTATCTCGATGTGGTGTATCTTCTTAATGTACTCTTTCTTTGTCTGCATCTTGTTGCATGTCCGTTCTCGTGAATTCCATTCACGTGGAGGATTGTTGGAAAAATGGCTTTGAAAATTCTTTATTTTTTGCTAACTTTGAGCATAAATTAAGGTGGGACCCAAGCGTTATTTTTAACGTTTTTCATTGGGTTCATGTTTAATGTCGCATAGTGAATAACATCATGTATTTGTTTGCTCAAAACAATTTTCGGATGAATGAGAATTCAACGCGCATTTTTGGGTTCGTGTAAATGAATTTAGGTGGGTTTCCTACACATTTGTGAAATGTGCTTGTCCCACATTGGAAAGGCTTAAGGGTTTAAATGGATTTATATAACTTAGCTTGGGATATTTGGGATGGGCCCCAAGGGGTTCCCAAGTTTGTGGAAGGGTGAAGTTATGGGTGAAGTGGGCTAGACCTATTAGACCCAAAACAAAAACCACACGTGCGCTCCGCCGCCATCGGACGGGCTAGCTAGGCGTGGGCTTAAGCGCGAGCGTGGGATGTGAGGTTGGGTTGGGCTTATCTAGCCTAATATTTATCTTTTTGGCAAAAACATTTGTAATTTTTTTTTTTTTTTTAATTTTGATTTCAAAATTCCAAATAAATTGGTTCAGAATTTTTCCTTCACCCAAACAGATCCCTAATGGGTTCAGACCCATCCGAACAGGTTCAAAGGGTTCAAAACAGGTTTATACCTGTTCAAGTCAAACTGAATCTGTTCAAACTGATTCAAATCTGTCTGGTACCTGTTCAATTTGTCCGAACAAGTTTTCTACCTGTTCGGAATAACCACCATTTCTACTAGAAAAAGTTTTCAATTCCAGCATTCTTGGCATTCAATTTTTCCCTCAGAATTTCGTCATTCTTCTTCTGTTCTTCTTGTGCTCTTGCATCTATTTTTGCATTTCTTTTTAGGAAGAAAAAGAGAGTTACAATAGAGTTTTGGTTCGCCAGACTTGAATTTGTAGTGCTGCAAATTTAAGTGTTAGTCGTTGCATCTTGAGAAGTAGACGCCGGTAAAACTCGAAGCACCGAAGTAAGGGGCGAAATCTACTTTAAGGAGATTGTGTCCGACACAATGCTCGACTTTAATTTCTGTAAGCATTTAATTCGAAATTTAATTTACATAATTATTTTTTGAATTATTTTATTTTATTGTTTATTTAATTTATACATTTAATTTACACATACACAACTGTGGGAATAACATGTATACCATATGAACTTTATTACATATTGTTAAGATAAATGTCATGTATTTTTTTCATGTATTATAACATGTATTTTTTTTTTCATAGAATTATGGTAATTTATATTTCAAAAATAAAATTATATATTTTATGATAATATTATGTATTTTTGTGATGATGTTACAAAATTTTCTAGGAAAAATTACAATACGGTGGAAATTTAAAAAAGTATTTATAGATGCATGAAAAAATTTAGAATATTCATTATTAATGTTTATGAAGTTTACCATTTATGTGTAATTTTTTTTAAAAAAAAATTATATTGAATTGTATTTTTCTCATTTTTCTACCCAAACATTTTCCAACAAAAAGATGTGTAACGACACTATTACCCACAAAAAAAAAAAAAAAAACAAAACAAACAAAAAACAAAAAACAAAACAAAAAACAAAAAAACAAAAAAAAAAAAAACAAAAACTATCTGTAATTTTTAGGTGCCGTTTGGTATCACTTATGTTTTCAGTTTTCAGTTTTTATTTACAAAAATTTTAAAAACTTAAATAAAAACTTGTTTAGTAAATTTTTTATTTATAAATCAGTGGTCTCAATTTATAAATTTGGCCAAAAAATATAAACTCAAAAAATGAGTTTCCGTTTGAGTTTTCAAAAATTTTTTTTTTACCACCCAACACTAGCCATCATCCGCCACCATTTTCCACCACCGTTTTCCGCCACCATCACCCACCCCGCCACCACCTGCCACCACCACCCGTTACCACCACCACCACTCACTCGCCACCACCGCCCACTCCCCGCTACTGCACACCACCACCACCACCACCACTTACCACCACCCACCAACACCACCCACCATCCACCCACCCACCTACCACCACCACCCACCACCACCCGCCACCACCACCCGCCACCACCACTACCACCCACCCGCCACTACCATCCATCTGCTCGCCACCACCCACCACCACTACCAACCACCACCCGCCACCAGCCACCTGCCACCACCAGCCACCAGCAACCACCACCCACCTACCACACACCCACCACCACCACCCACAACCTACCACCACCATCACCCACCACCTACCCGCCACCACCACCCACCTGCTACCACCACTCGCCACCATCACCTACCCATCCGCCACTACTACCACCACCACAACCACCACCACCACTAGCCACCCCGCCACCACCCACCATCCACCACCCACCTGCCACCACCATCCACCCACCCGTCACCGCTTTCCACCACCGTCTTCCTCCGCCTTCCACTACCGTCTTCTGCCGCCACCACCCGCCACTTGCCACCACTTTCCACCACCGTCTTCCGCCACTACCACCCACCTACCCGCCACTTGCCACCACTTTCCACCACCGTCTTCTGCTACCATCACTCACCACCTGCCACAATTTTCCACACCGTCTTCCGCCACCACCACTCGTCACCACCCACCACCCGCTACCACTTGCCATTTCTCACTCTTTTTTATATTTTAAAATTTTTTAAAACATTTTGTCTAAACCAAACGCGTTTGTAGTTTATGTTTTTTCTAAAAATAAACAAAAATTAAACAAAAACCAGTTTATAAAATTTTTGTAAACATAAACTGAAAACTTAAACGTTACCAAACAGGTCCTAATGTTTTATTTGATTCATTGGAATGAGTTTGAATGGAATGAAATGATCATTTTTGAAATTCTCATATGGATTGACCATTACTTTAAAATAGTAAATGATGATTGTATTTGTATTGCACTTTTTATTATTTTTTTAATCAATCAAACATGATAATGAATATTTTAATGGAATGATAATTTTATTCCATTTTATTCCAGTGAATCAAACACTAACTAAAAGTTATTATTACAATTTCATATTAAAAAAAATTATACTTGTAATTAAAAAAAATGTAGTTTAATATTTATTTTTTTACATTGTTTATATAGTTGTTTATGTAGTGTCAAATAAGTCTTATTAGTATGTATCTAACATCAATTTTAGAGAGATCGTTTATTTTTAAGTATTTTATCAATAAAAATCAATTTTTTTTTTGTTTTATTAAATGATTTAATAATGTCTTAACAAGTTAAGAGTTTTATTTAATATTACATGAAATTTAAGAATTTTATTAAATAATGTTAAAATATGTATGAGTCTTTAAAAATATATATGCAAAACCTTAGGGGTGGGTGAAATTTCTCATTTGAATAGATAAGGTAACTAATGGGCAATTTCATCATTTTTGGTATTGTTATCTATGATATCAACAAATTTTGTTAAATAGCCTAATAGAGAGTAACAGTGAAAGAATCTTGACAATAGTTTCAAAAGCAAAAGACATTAGTGTAATTATTGAAACCACAGAAGAAGTCTCTGTAATTGTCAAAAATCTCAGGGGAGGTAAGTGCAATTTACCCTTAAGAATTTTATTAAATAATGCTAAAATATGTATGGGTCTTTGATAATATATATGCAAAATCTTAGGGGGTGAGTGAAATTTCTCATTTGAATAAATAAGATAACTGCTAGGCAAATTTATCATTTTTGGTATTGTAACCTATGACATTAGCATGATATTAACATGACATCAATAAATTCTGTTAAATAGCCTAACAGAGAATAACAGAAGAATAATCTTAATAATAATTTCAAAAGTAAGAGAAATTAGTGTAATTATTGGAATTACATGGGAGGTTCATGTAATTATTAAAAATAATTTACCCTTATTTTTTAAATCAATTAAACATGATAATGAACATTTTGATAGATTGATTATTCCATTCCGTTTTATTTTAATAAATCAAATACCACTTAAAAGTTATTATTACAATTGCATAAAAGAAAAAAAATTATAAATAATGTTATATGTACCAATTAATATACTTGTGTGAGTGATTTTCTGACCACACTGCTCTCTTAGGAATTCAGCTGTAGAACACATGCAGAATAGATGGCACCTTGCTGTTCTGCACAGAAAGAAAAGGCTCCGGCGGTGGTTTTTCCACCCGGGGGCACTCCGACGATCAAGTCAGTATATATCTCAAAGATAATCAAGTATTCAACTCACAAGCTTGAGTCTTCAAAAACGTACCTTTGACCCATGGGGGTGCCTACCTTTTATAGTCAATACAGTCCTAGTCCCAATAGGAGCCTAACTCCAATGGACTCAGGACTATTGCTAATCTGGAACTCCCAATGGGTTTAGGACAAAGCTCTGCAAGAGTTTTACCTTTATCCACACTGAAGTCTTCTCTCAATCTAGGACTCTTGTCCTTTATCCGCTTATCTCGGATTCCGATATCTTCGGAGATAACCTCAGCAATTCCGTGATTACCTCGGCATAACTTACCACGACACGTGGCACCTCGGCCGACACGTCGGCGTCACCATGCCACGTGTTGGTACTCAGAAAATATGTCCCTACAACTGCCCCCTAGGTTCTATTACCTCGGTATTCTGAGGTGATGGAACCTATATTGTTCTTCTTTCCAGTATGTCGGCGTCAGAACTCTTCTGCCGAGGTCATTTTACCAAGGCCGACATGTCTTCTCTTAGGAACAAGAATTCAAATGAACTCCTTCACACGTATGAGCTGTAATGCACCACTTCTCAACCGTTTCTCTTACGTGTTTTATCTCTATTGGCCCGTGCCTGTGACGCGCTTGTAAGCCGTTTTTTGCCTGTATGCGCCGTCTGACGCATGCGTTAACCTAGACGCATTAAATGCTTATGTTTTGCCGCTGTTTCGGGTTTTTGACAAAAAACCTTTTCTTCGTCTTTTTTCCTTCACTTTTACACTTTGATTCTCTTACTTTCTCTCTCTCTAAGCTTTCCCAAATCCGTCATTGCTCTTGCTGTAAGCTCTGCAACCGGTTTCCTTTCGTTATTCCTGCAAAGCTCCTGCTACTGTTTCATTCGTCCTCTGTCCTCGGCGATTTTCATTCCGGCGTCACTTTTCCTGGCAAGCAACTTGGCCTTTCTTCCCTAGTTTTCAATTGTTCCTGAAATTCCTTGCTTTTACCGTTCTGTTCTAGCATTCAATTTGTGAATTGTTCTCCCGAATGATTTTTATTTCATGATCTTGTGTGTTGTCGCTTGCACTGTCTTGTGTTTCAACTCTTTGTACTCTTTAGGCTCTTGATAGCCCACCTTCGTTCTTGATTCTGAAAATCTTGTTCTTGTTTTCTGTTTTTTCCCAGATTCGAGCCTCCAATCTTTATTTGCATAGATTTAGGGTTGGGATTTGTTTATAAACCCTTCAATTCTTAGGAAAAACTGAAACAGTCCTCACCAATATATACCTAGGTTTAAGCCGAGCCCAGAAACCCTTTAAGAGCACTCTGTTTCTATAGTCAAGTGTCTTTATACCAAAATCATGGGTATGTGGAGACACAGGGTAAACACCCCAACAAAACTTGAATTTTTTAGGCAAGAGTTCTCCATCCCAGATGATGTTCACCTTAGGCTAGCTGGTGACGATGATTCCATCATGCCTTCAGATAATACGATGCCTTGCCCTATTGTAGCTTTTGTTGAATGTGGACTTCGGCTTCCACTCAATCCCCTCTTTCGTGAAGTTCTTCACTACTACACCCTGAACCCTATGCAACTCACCATTAACTCCTATAGAGTGCTTAATGGTATCATAACCTTAGCCCGACAAGAGAATGTTAGGATCACCCTCACCGACATCCAATACTGTTATACTATGTGCGCCCTTGACCTGAAAGAAAAAGGTTATGTGTATTACCTTAAGCCGAGATCTACCGAATTCAAAATTGTAGCCGACCTCCCAGACTCTAACAAAGGGGCTGGAGATGATTATCTTATTGTTTCTGGAAATTTGGAGTTTGGTCCAGACGAAGATGTCCATCTCTTCCCTCTTCCTCGAACGGTTAAAGAGGGCAATGGTAAGAGCCCAACGCCAACTACTTAGCTGTTGTGTTTTTTTTAAGTCTTCCAAAAATTTTATCTGTTTCTGATGTTGTGTTCTTTTTTGCAGACGTTCGCAAGCCACCCAAGGACTTTCGCCAGTCCTATTTCGTTAGAAAAGACTTGAAGAAGCTCCTGGACCTTCCGATCCAGAAGCGTAAGGCTCCATTGGTGTTGAACTTCATCCCTTCCTACAAATCCACCTTGCCCGACGTTCCAAAAAGAAAGAAAAAGAGCTTATCACCTTCTTCTGCTACCACTATACATACCATATCAACATCTCGGACTGACCAAGGATCAACTTCTGATCCAGCTGATCAACCATCCACTTCAGCCCAATACCTAGTCCCAATACCAGAAAGAAAACGTCGGCGAAGGCTTGTCAAAACCGCCGAAATGGTTCGCCCAAAGCCCGTTGTGCAAGATCTTCTGGCCAACCTCCCAGTCGATGCTGACGCTGTTCCAGCTCAAACAGTGCTTCCGCCGAAACCAAAAAGAACTAAGAAAGCCCAGCCAAAGGCTAAAGTAACTGATGCTGAAGCTGAGGATGCCATGCCTATCTCCCAACTGGCTGAGAGCAAAAAGACCGCTTCTACCTCGGCCAAAAGGTCTGCTGAGACTCAACCCTCAGAGTCCCAAAAATCGAAGAAGCCAAGGTCTTCTTCTGTGACAACATCAAAGTCCAAGATACCCGATGTCCCTTGGGCCCTCGAAATTACCTTGGAAGATAGGCCAATAATGGCCAGTGAGAGTGCCGACGACATAAATGTCGGCGTGGCTCTCAATACTGCACTGCTTTTGCCTGGTGATTTGGAACGAAATGCTGGAAATAGTGAATATGAGAACTACGCTTTAATGCTCCAACACTCAGTTCAAGTAAGTGTTCCAGTTTGGTACTCGTTCTACCTTTTTGTTTCATACTTAGAATTTTTCTCTAACACTTCTATTTTCTGTCAGGCTATCCAGTACGCCCATTCCTTTTCAATGCAGTCATTTGAAAATCGAGAAAAGTTGGCCAAGATGAAGAGGGAGTTTTCTTCCCTTCAAAAGATAAACAAAAATCTTCAAGCAAAGATGAAGACTTTAGAGGATCAGGCCGAGGCTGCCACTCAAGCTCAACAAATAGCTGAAGAAAAGGCCGAGGCTGCTGAGGCCATAAAGACGGTGGCTGAAGCCCAAAAGAAAGAGGTCGAGGAAAAAGCAGCCCAGGCCGAGAAGGAACTCCAGGAGGCTTTGGCCACCAAGGATGCCGAGATCAAAGCGGCTGATGATAAGGCATACACCCAAGGCATGGCCGACGTTACTGAAGAATATAAACTTCAAGTCAGGCAGGCATGCAACAGGGGCTTCTCCCTAGGTTGGATGTCTTTGGCAAAGAAGCTCAATATCCCAGACGACTCGCCATTGTGTAAGGCCGATGCTATTCCTCTGCCATTCCCTCTTCCTTCACCTCTAAGTCAAACTGAAGATCAAGAGGAATCCGAGTCTGAAGCCGAAGACGATGATGATGCTCTAGTAAGGAAGCCCAAGGATACCAATGAGACCAAGTCTCTTCCTCAGGGTGATCAAGTCCTTGACTTGACTAATGAGGAAGATGATGAGGTCATTAAAGAGGCCACTCCTGAACAAGGATCATCTGACATCCCCTTGGTTGAAAAAAGCCTTGATCAAACGGTCACAGAAATTGATGCCGAGATTGTAACAGAAAAAGGTGCTAAGGTTGTGGTAGATAAAGATACCGAGGTGGTTCTCCCAGAGTCCTCCGAGGTCCAAATTCAAACCGTTCCTGAGGCTGAAGAATCATAGTTGTTTTTTCCTTTGTCTTTTGTACTTTGTTTTCTGAATAATGCAAGTTTTCTTCTGTGGCCAATGTGCCTTTGTTTTGTTACTTATGAACAATTTACTTCTGCTAGGCTACAGTGCCTTCTTTATATATAACTGCAACTGTTTTTCCCTGAATGTTTGTTTAATTCTTTAATTTCTCTTCATTGCTTCTGTATGGTTCTTCTATACTTGGAATATTTTGCATGATTTGCACAATTCTTTCTTTGCATAATCTTCTCGGGGTTACATACCTCGGGTAGAATTACTGCAAAGTTTACTTCGGCAAGACATTGACCTGCAATCTTTTCATAAATTTCAACAAGTATAAAACATGCACTAATGTTGACTTTGCAGACTTTTCTCAAGTTGCAATAAATATGTAAACAGTAATTTCACTCTAATCTACTTGTAAATTGCTACAAATTTCAATAAGGACTGACATATATAGTAAACTTTTCTCAAGTTATAACAAGTGTTAAACAGTGATCTACTTGTAAATTGCTATAAATTTCAACAAGGGTTTAACCAATATACTTAGCTTTTACTTCAACCTGTAAATTGCTGCAAATTTCAACAGATGATCATATGTCGGCTTAACTTTAACTTGTAAATTGCTACAAATTTCAACAAGTGTTAAGTATCTTTTTTGGTTTAGCCAACCAGTAGATTGCTATAAGTCTGTAAGCAATAACATCGGCTTCACTTCGACTTGTAAATTGCTACTAAATAGATGATGTGACATAATTTTAGAAGTTTTGAATATTTATAATTTGTATAATAGGTGAGGTCAATAATAATAAGATATCACTAGTTGGTATACTAGTGTGTTTATTAATTGGTACATGTAATACCACCGAAAAATTATAGGACTTTGATTACTAATATTTATTATTTTTTTGGACTATTGTAATGTTAGTATTGTCAAAGAAAAATGGCAATTGATGTTTTCTGCGAAGCTTCTTGGTAACCCAAACTAATACATTCAGCAGCCAATTCAAGGGAAAATTATTGTTTGCTCATGGAGTAAGAGTATCCGCATAGCTTCTTTAAATTTTTAGTTAAATTATAACTAAAAGAATTATTTCACTATTTTAATTAGTCACTTTTTTAATATTTACTGTATCAAACTCTCTATTTTAACTTAATTTTATTAAAATATTATTTTTTTATTATGTTTATTATTCTTTCTTTTTTGTTAAATTGATGAGCTATCAACCAAATAATTCTTTAAAATGCAAAAAAAAAAAAAAAAAAAAAAAATTGACAATTGACTAGTTGACCGGTCGGACTTTCGATAACACTAATCTCTGTATTGTAGCGATGAACAGAGTCTCGCCTGTTGTAACGAGTTACTGAAGCACTCATAAATTAACAACCTACTGTAGCGAGATTGATGGAGGCTTGTTTTTGATAAACAGTATCATCAAACTAGCTAAAAAACAACTTTAGCTAGTTTGATGCGGATGCTCTAAGTTGATGCCGTGCTCCAACTAGATTGTAATTAGTTAAATTAGTGGGATCTATATGTATATATATACATTTTTTTTTTTGTCTCTTTTAAAAAATAATGAGACACTTACCTCTGAATGAATGGTGTGGAGCAAGCGGTAGATTCCTCTTTATATCTAATCTCTTTATATCTTTCCATACTCTTTTTATGGGGGTTTAATTTTAAATCTGTAGTGATAATTTGAACGGTCTATCCCGTAAATTTTGTAATAAAAATCATCCATACAAAAATGATTTTATCAAACATTTATAAACATAAAAAAAAAAAACACATTTTATTTTATAAAATTAATGACATATGTGATTGTAAACTTAAACTATTTATTTTTTTAAATAAAATATAATTTATTCATATATTTATAATTATTTGATGAATTTAATTTTTTATATAAATAATCTTTATGGTAATATTACAAAATAAACGATTTAAATTATCGATATGAATTTACAATTGAATCCTATCAAAAGAAAATAAAGAAATAAAAAATTATCGGTGCGAATTTAAAATTAATCCTATCAAAAGAATATGAAGAAATATAAAGAAATAAGTTATGGAAGGGTGCGAATCCCGTGGAGCAGCCAATAACTTCTCCAATTTATGACCATTGCTGATGATGACAATATCAAACTACTTAGCATGACGAGACTGTTGTGGCATCTTATAATTGGAAACGGAGTAGGTGCTGTCACAGCTTGGTGCTGTCACAGCACAACGGCACCGTTTTGTTTATTATATTTAAAAAAAAAAAATTGAAACACGCCACAATCTTGCTTTAGGCTTTGTTTGGCATATATTAAAAAAGTCAAAAAGTTAAAAAATTATTATTTTATTTAAGTTATATTATTTTATTTAAGTTACATCACTTCAAACACAACTCATATTTCATAAAAAATTAAAAAAGATACTTATTTAGAATATCCCAAATCACCCCTTTTTTAAAAAGAGTGTAGAACAACTCTTTTAAGTTGACTTTAGTGAAATAAGGGAGAAGCTATAAATAAAACAAAACAATAAAAAATAATAATTGAAACATCCCACCGTTTTCTGTTGAGTTCAATTGTAGTGAATGAATTTAGGTGAAAAAAATAGAAATAAAATTCACATTTGCTATAAGAAATAATAAGTTTAATTAGTTGGAAAAAAATAAGTAAAAAATTGTATAGAAATTGAATTTTATAATATTTTTATTTGTTTCAAAATCATTTTTTTGTAAAAAATAAATTTTAGGGTAAATTGCACCGATAGTTCTTAAAATTTAAGTATATTAAAGGAATTGACTTCTCTCAAATCCGTGATCAGACTGGAGAATGCTGTTGGGTTCATGGAGGCCCACCACGGTTCCTATTTTGACAATTCAAACCGTTTAATGTGTATAACTCGTCAATCCCGTGGGGGCCCATCACGGTTCTTACTTGACGAGTTCTACACATTGAACGATTTGAACTATTAAAATAAGAACCGTGGTGGGCCCCCACGGACCCAACAACATTCTCCAATCCGATCACGGATTGGAGAGAAGTCAATCCCTTTAATATACTTAAGAACTATCGGTGCAATTTACCCTAAAATTTATTTTTACAAAAAAATAATTTTGAAACAAATAAAAATATTATAAAATTCAATTTCTATACAATTTTTTACTTATTTTTTCCAACTAATTAAACTTATTATTTCTTATAGCAAATGTGAATTTTATTTCTATTTTTTTCACCTAAATTCATTCATTACAATTGAACTCGGGCGTTTCAATTATTATTTTTTATTGTTTTGTTTTGTTTTGTTTAGTTTATAGCTTCTCCCTTACTTCACTAAAGTCAACTTAAAAGAGTTGTTCTACACTCTTTCCAACTAAAGCAAGATCGTGGCGTGTTTCAATTTGTTTTTTTTTTAAATATAATAAACAAAACGGTGCCGTTGTACTGTCGACAGCACCAAGCTGTGACAGCACCTACCCCGCTTCCACCCCGCATCCCTTATAATTACGGGTAAATTACAAACTTTATTTATGGTGGTTTTAAAAATTATATTATATTTTTTAAGATTTTTAATTTTATAATAAATAATTTTTTTATTTATAAATTAGTAAATTAATTAATAATTTTTAATAATATTAAAATTTTATTTTAATTAATATTTTAAATAATTTTATTTTTGTATAGGTGAATAGTTAAAATTTTTATTTTTTTTAATTAATTCTATTAAATAAAAAATTCTGACAATAAATATTTATAATTTTTTAAACCATATAGGATAATTTAAATTTTAAACAAATCTTGTTTTTATAATTTACCCTATAATTGCAAACGACTTGCAGGTGAGACATGCGTGCCAGCAAGGGTGTGTTGTGAATTTTTTAATTCATTTATGAGTTCAAAAAATAATATTAGGCTGGTTTGAGATGTGAGTTAGTTTTTTAATTTTTTAGTTATTTTAGTTTAGGGTTAAAATGTCTCATTTAGGATATGTTTTTTTTTTATTTTTTTGACTTTTGTGAGAGAAAAAATGAAATAATTATAGTTTAAATGTGATATTTTATCTTATTGGGTTAAAATACTTATTTTGTCTTTTTATGATTATTTTAACCAAATTCATTTTAATTTACGCCAAACGAAGGCTAATAATTATTTATGAGCTGCTATGAAGATAAAATTTAGAGGGAAATTAGTGTATATTCTAAAATAGTTTTTTTATTGAATTTAATAATTAATATATATATTTTTATTAATTTTATTAAAAAAAAGTAAATAATTCATATTAAAATTTTAAAAATTTCAAAATTTCAAAATTTAAATTAATAAAATTAAAAATTTAGAATTTATTTTCTTACAAAGGTTAAACACTGACATTTTTATTTTTTATTGGGGCAAATTACCTACACCTCCCTTGAGATTTAATGAAATTATAGATTCCTCTATGAGGCTTCAAAAATTATATCCCGCCCATCGCAATTAACAACATTGATCGATATCATAAATTGACTAAAATGTCATTTTCACAAATAAGGGCAAATTACCTACACCCCCATGAGGTTTAACTAAATTACAGATTTTCTCCTGAGGTTTAACTAAATTACAGATTCCTTTTGAGATTTAGCTAAATTATCATTTTTAACTAAGTTATGAAATGCAAAATAAAAATGGAAAAACACTTATCACACTACAAAAAATTAAGGTTTTAGAGACTAAAATTTAGGGATAAAATTATTTTTAGGGGACTAAATATTTTTGTTGCAAAAAGTGTCATCATTATATTTTTAGTAACGAAAATTGAATATTAGTGATTAATTATTATCTTTTTGGTATCATTTTTTTTTTGTCTCAAAAAATAACCATAATCAAATTATTTTATTCAAAAAGTCTATTTATTATTGACATTTTCAAAATTTTATCGCTAAAAATCATATATTTTACTTTTCAATGTGACCTTTTAGCGACTATCCTCACGACGATAGAAATTAGTTCCTAAATAAATTTTGCAACAAAATTTTCGCTTTTAGAGATAAAAAAAAAAATTGGTCTCTAAAATTTTTATATGTTGTAGTGTCAGATGGTGAAAATATCATAAAATTAACAAAAAATTAAATAAGTTAAAAACACAAGAAATGGTTTATAAAAAATTCTTCAAATATGTTTGGTTTGATTTTTAGAAATTTATTTTTAAATTTTTAAAAAAATTAAAAATTAATTTGGTTAAGAAATAAAAAATAATTATTATTTTTATATAATTTTATCTTTTGAGTGAGAAATAATTTTTACAAATTAAATATATTTTTTCATATTTATTTTTATTAAATTAGTTTTTATGAAAATTTTTTCTAAACAACAAATCAAAAATGGTTCCGAAAACTTATTTTTTTGTTTTCTATTTAACGTAATTCTTTTGTAAAGTTTGTTAATTTATCAAAGGGATTTCAGCAGGGATAATATCGTCCATCAATTTATATTTTGTTGATGTCAGTTAACCATTCTTAACATTTAGTTAACGATAAAGGTTAAATTATTATACGAATATAAATCTCAGAGAATGAAAAGTAATTTTTAAAACTTTAAAAAAAATTATAATTTAACAAAGGTGTCATTTGGGAAGTGGGTTGATTTTTTAGTTTTTTGACTTTTTTAACTATTTTAACCTAGGGCTAAAAAGTCTGATTTGAGAAGACTTTTTTTGACTTTTTTAACTTTTTAGTGAGGTGTCTTCATGTTAAATTACCGAAGTGCCCTTCAAGTAATTTGGCTATTTCAAGTCCTTGCCGTTGAGGTCCACGTCAGCGTCATTGTTCCGGGTTTTTTTTTTTTTTTTTTTTCCTTTTGTATTGTATCAGGCGTCTTTTATTCAAATTTTTTTTTTTGAATCCAGCCGTCTTTTTATGATTTTTTTTTTTTTTTTGGGAATTTATGTTTTCGCGTTTTTTTTTTTGTTTTTGTATACATTAATTTATTTTTTTTTAATTAATGTTTTTGTCATTTTAATTTTTATTGGTATACATTAATTTGCTTGTACTTTTTAAAAATGTGTTTTCATGTGCTGTATTTATTTTTAAATTACGTGGCAAATGATAAATTATGTTTTTTTTTTTAATTTGTTATGTTTGTGGGTGAGGCGTATTTTTGTGGTTCTTTTTTTTTAATTTACGTTTTTGTCATTTTTATTTTTATTGGTATACATTAATTTGTTTTTATTTTTGAAAAATGAGTTTTCATGTGTTGTATTTATTTTTAAATTACGTGGCAAATGGTAAATTATGTTTTTTTTTATTTATAAATTTGTTATTTTTGTGGTTGAGGAATATTTTTGTGGTTCTTTTTTTTTAATTTATGTTTTTGTCATTTTTATTTTTATTGGTATACATTAATTTGTTTTTATTTTTGAAAAATGGGTTTTCATGTGTTGTATTTATTTTTAAATTACGTGGCAAATGGTAAATTATGTTTTTTTTTTTATTTGTTATTTTTGTGGGTGAGGCGTATTTTTGTGGTTCTTTTTTTTTTAATTTACGTTTTTATCATTTTTATTTTTATTGGCATACATTAATTTGTTTTTATTTTTGAAAAATGAGTTTTCATGTATTGTATTTATTTTAAAATTACGTGACAAATAGTAAATTATGTTTTTATTTTTATTTTAAATTTGTTATTTTTGTGGGTGAGGCATATTTTTATGGTTCTTTTTTTTAATTTACGTTTTTGTCATTTTTATTTTTATTGGTATACATTAATTTGTTTTTATTTTTGAAAAATGGGTTTTCATGTGTTGCATTTATTTTTAAATTACGTGGCAAATGGTAAATTATGTTTTTTTTTATTTGTTATTTTTGTGGGTGAAGCGTATTTTTGTGGTTCTTTTTTTTTTTTAATTTACGTTTTTGTCATTTTTATTTTTATTGGTATACATTAATTTGTTTTTATTTTTGAAAAATAGATTTTTATGTGTTGTATTTATTTTTAAATTACATGGCAAATGGTAAATTATGTTTTTTTTTATTTGTTATTTTTGTTGGTGAGGCGTATTTTTGTAGTTCTTTTTTTTTAATTTACGTTTTTGTCATTTCTTTTTTATTTGTATACATTAATTTGTTTTCATTTTTAAAAAATGGGTTTTCATGTGTTTTATTTTTCTCCAAATTACGTGGCAAATGGTAATTTCTATTTTTCATTTTTTTTTTGGTTTTTTTTTTTTGTTGGATGAGGCTTATTTTTGAGGTTCTGTTTTTTTTATTTATTTTATTTTTATTTTTTTATTTATGCTTTTCTCAATTTGTTTTCATTTGTATACATTAATTTGTTTTTAGTTTTCACAATTGGCTTTCCATGTGTTGGCTTTATTTTTAAATTATGTGGCAACTGTGAATTTATGTTTGTAATTTTTTTTATTTTTTTTTTCACTTGTTTGTGTTTTTTGGAAAAACATTATGACCATGTAATTTATTTAAAATGATGTAAAAAATCATAATGTACTGTCGTGGCACATGATAATTTTTCATGTCTCTTTTGGCTTTTTGTTGTTTTAAACTAATCTTTTTATGTTTTTAATGGACGTGACACGTGATAAATTCTGAATTTGTTTTTTTTTATTCATCCTATTTTTTACCTTGATTTTTTTTTTCGAAAATGCTTTTTCTGTTGTTTTTAGTTTTTCAAAGTTAGGCACGTCACCAATTGAAAATGATTATATTCCCGTGTAAACACATACATATTGTACATGATAATATATTTGAATACAGTATGTTTTTTATGTGTGTTACAAATGTTACAACCTTACGAATATTAGGTGGACTATTATATATTTCCTAACATTCCATTATTATGAAAGTACATTAACTTGTCGCGTATGCGAAGGTGCACCAATGCCATATGCAGGTCCTCATCCCCAACCATTAAACCATCCTCGTCATGTTCAATTTCTGGTATGGCATTTACTATTGTCATAGCCTCTTCCTCGTCGCAGATTGGGTGAACAGTTGTTGGATTACCTGTATTTCGCCGTATATAATTATGTAATGCCATTGACGCACCTACAAACTGAACTTGCACATTTGCAAAGTCATACGAGGCATGTCTTGAATAAACCCCCATCGATTTTTCCAGGCACCGAAAGTGCGTTCCACCACACTGCATAATGACGAGTGAACTTTATTAAATAATTCCCTTGGCGTTTTTGCCGTCCTGTTCCGTTGACTACTTCGGAATTATTGTCGGTGGTAACGGTTGCCTTTGAAAGGTTCTACGTAACTTATCCGGTTTGGATAACCAGAATTGACAAGATAATATTTGCCTGCAGACAGTACAAGATTTTATGACACGACAATCTACATTGTGCTTCATTTTCAAGTAACGCTATTTGACGAAAAATTATAGCCCCATCAATTTTGTTCATTGCAATGTGTTACCTTCTTCAGGATGTGGAAATAGGACATTGTCATTTGTTAGTATCTCGTTGAAGATGCGACTATCATGCATACTTCCTTTCCATCTGCACAAAATGAAGATGAAACACATGTCAAAATTGCACGCGGCCATGATATTTTGCGTGTGACAGTATTTCCTACCGAAATATGTTGACGCATCTGGCCCCGTAACCCATGCACTTACATGTGTTCCGTCTATTGCTCCAATACAGTCCTGCCAACAACTCAATTGCATTGTTACTCTTGCGGGTACATGTAATGGTTATTTTCACATGTCACGTCCACTTAATAATAAAAACAAAATAACTAATAACTGGGTAATGTTTTTCAGCAGTACCTTGAACGGTAGGTATTTCCGTTTAGACCGCACGTATGAATGTATACGATGTTGACTATATGTGGGCCGGCAATGAACAATAGTGAACTCTTTCATGGAAGTTAATACGTTATGCACTTGCCGAGACACAGTCTCCCCCGAATGTTGGAACCGTTCTTGGATTTCCCGATTTTGCATCCCTTTCAACACGTGGATAAACATTGCAACGCTTTCTTCATCAGCTAAGCCATGTGGACGTTACGGTACTTGTAACCCAAAATCATTTACTAAATGTCTCACACAAAACAGCAAAAACTTCTTTCGGCATGCAAACATTTTCCTCAAATCGACCCATATGGCCCGCATATAGTTCGGATATCCATGCATACCCGGTCAATATAGAAGTGTGACATGGCGTTTTAGCCATGTGTTTTTCGTACCACTCTGTGACATACTGGCATGCTTGTAGAAATGTCAAGTTGTGTTCTTGATGCAGCTGTATAGCCATTCCATTAAGTATTTCCTTTAAATCGTCATTGTTGCTTCTATCCCAGGGATTCATCACGTCTTCGTTGTTGCGAAACGTACAAGAGTGGCACTGTTTTAATCAGTTTGCACGTGATGCATTGACTCAAATGTAATAACAGTTTCCCTTTACAGAATGCCGACATCATTTTTAATGTAAAAAAATGTCGTCACCAATGTCATGACTAAAGCATAATGATATGAATTAAACAAATATTGAACCTAGTTGTTAATTGTTTACAGGGGGACCATTAACACAACAATGGAATTACTAACACAACCACAAAAGATGACGTCAAACTAACATAACAGTTTCCCAAACAAAATAAATAAATACAAAAGCAGCACACGCAGGCCGTCGTTGCGCATTTCATTCGCATACATTTAATTCAAACACAACCATCCTATTCCATTCTAAAAAAACACACAACCATTCTTCCATTCCGTCTACGACAAACATGCAAACCATTACTACACCATAGCTAGCAAGAAAAAAAAAAACAAGAAAAAGTTTAAAACATGCACACACAACCATCCTGTTTTAGTACAGTTCCAACAATAACATAACTAAAAGTTTTCCAAAGCAAGAGAAGGGCAGGCATCTTCAGCATTACTAATACCACTATATCATATCCGACGAGCCCCAAACAGGTTCGCAAATGGCGCCGACACAGTATACTGGAGCTGTTTTTGTGTAAGCCGCCCTATAATGTAGTCGTCATCAGGCTGGCGCATCATCACCTCCCGGTAATCTGCGTTATCCATAAGTGTCGAGGCGAAATGAAATAGCGGGCATACCAATAAGGGATGGAATAGTGATGCATGCACTCCGAAATAGTGTACAGCGATTCGTTACCTATGAGGTGCCTCACCGTAACCCGCTGATTCTTGGTACGCACCACATTTGTTAGATTGTTCATGCTTTCCGCAATAACTGACGCTCCGCTTGTTACCTTCTTCGACTGTGAAACACTTGTTAATGGCGTTTTTCTCCTTTTTCCCTTTTCAATCGGAACACGTTCTAGTGAAGAATCTGAATCCACATCCTATACTCCTGCGGGTATCAGATCAGCAAATGGCTGCACTCCCAAACTGTGCACAGAATCAGATGAGTCATCGGCATCTTCAGGAAGTTTCTCTCTCGGGATCCAATAGTGCTTACCAGTAGTTGATGCCCCGATGAAGACTGTCTCCATCAAGTCACGATGTTCCAAAGTTTTTTTTCCTGAACTTGGCACACACCTTGTTTATCTACACAGTTGGAGATTTATGAAAGAAGAAGACGTTACATTTCATATAACAAGTAATGCAGTTAACTAAAAAGGTTAAATGTACTAGTAACAGACAAATATGAAACGCAAGAAACATGTACTTACCGATTCCATCTTGTCCCACCACTCTTCAGGTGCCTGAAACATACCGGTGTCACTGTCAAACCCTATCCCTAACACTCCTTTGCTTGAATTCATCAACTTCGTCCACGCTGGCCACTCTTTTTTCAAACTCATGTATTTATTCTTCAACTGTTTGAGGCCATATTTTCTTCCTGTTTTTTTTCTCAAATTTCCTTGCCAACGACTTGTACCCTTCTTGGCTGAGGACTAGGAATGGCCGATTTCTTTTTGTAATCTCATTTGCAATCAACTGCAGGAAAAACTCGGATTGAGTCACTGTCCCATGAGGCCTTGTGGCTGAACTGATTCTGTGTCTCTTCAAGACTGCTTGACTTCTCTGTGACAATGCCTTTGCTTTTGGATTGGGTACGCGGAGAAGTACGTATAGAAGCCATTACTAATGTACGGTTACAAAAATTACCATCACATATTTGGTTGTTATATACAAACGTATAAGCCCATAGCAGAATAATTTAAATTAGTTGCACGATGCACAATCTATGCCTATGAACAATAAACAGAGAGATAGGATGGTAAATTAGACAGCATATAACCATTGCACATTAATAACATACATAACAAACATGGAACTGAGCGGTGGACATAGTTATGATAGTCATTAATACGTTTACCCTTTCGTAGTAGAGGAACGCAAAGCAAGCTTGTAGTCATACTAAAACATACTACCAACATACTAACAACCTCGTAACGTGTTTGTACATACTAACAATATTCTAACGTTGCTTACATACGCAATAACAAAATGACAACGACAATGCATAGCACATATACAATGGTCTTAAGGACATGCAAGGATTGTTGAATGTGAATGACATCATCCTGCAATTGTATGACAATTTCGTCTCTGGATGACGCATAGTTTGTGCTTTCTCGCCTTGGTTCTTCGCACCAACCAATCCAACTGACACAAGGCTGATGAGTGCAAATGATGAAACTATTAGTCAATGGGTTGTTAATGTTCATGCAATTATGACCGGTAATGAATGGGTCACTCACCACAAGGCAGGGACATGCAAAATAGGGACGCCCTGGATCTTTGGTGGACTTGGAAATCTTAATAATATAGGGGCCATGTCCACAGACACACATTCGACGTGGCCATGTACTGGAAGTTGCAGTAGAGGTAAACGAAACCATGCTATGTTTGACAAACATTCAGAAGTGACAATGAATCATATAAGTAATTAGTTTATGTTATCCATATTTTAGGTTAAACATGAACCGAATACGCTGATGCACAAGTTTCATAGGATAGGTATACAAACTCCATATTTTGTTCAGTTTATTTTAAAGAAAAGCAGCCTACCAGTTATGGTTTCAGTGTCAAAGTGTTAATAGAAAGGTAAATCTCTAATTTCCTTTTCAAACCTAACAGATAAAAAAGGCATGAACACCTTACATGAATCAAATTAAGAATTCATGATCAAATTAAGTCAATTAATTGTAAATTATATATTCATAATCAAATTACAATTCAATTAAATTTACATGAATCAAAATGATAACGTACAAATACTACTGTCGTAATTTGATTCCATTAAAGAAATTGATTTTGTAAAAGTATTATTCATCCGTAGCTTTGTATAGTGGTAAACTTATTTATTAACCCATATGCACTTGCACATGGGATATATACAACCCAAAAAAAACAATAATAATATATGGAATATAATAATGAACACCGTGTGTTTACATTATGAAAATAAGAATTCATGTTATAATTAAATCAAATAATTATAAATTATACATTCATGATCAAAGTAAATCAATTACGATTACATGAATGAAAATGGTAACGTAGAAATACTAATGTCGTAATTTACCATTAATAAAATGGGTTTTTGAAAATTATTATTCATCCACATGTATTACAGTGGTAAACTTCTTTTCAACTTATATTTGTAAAATTAATTTTTTAATACATTAAGTTTTAAAAATCTATTTCGGCTTTTTTTTTTATTATTTTATGTTCTTCATTCACGTTCTTTTATCCATATGCACTTGCACACATGAGAGATATACAACCCCAAACAAATAATAATAATAATAATAAAAAGCCATGAACACTGTGTGTTTCCTATCAATTTGCGTCGAGAAAGTGCAAAGGCTTCGAAATCAAGACACATTTGCATAAACTGTTAGATAAGATTAAATTCCCACAGAAGAAGTTCTAAATACAATAAACTACTTCATCTCTATGTCCGATTTGTCAGTTTGTATCATAGATTGATCATACATTTATCCCCCAAACAGATTTATATGTATATCTCTATCAATTTACATCCCTTACATTTGTATAACAACAACTGAAGAACAGATTTACATAAGAACAGATGTACATCTATCTGTTTCTCAATTCACAATAACAGGTTAAATGAAGAACAGATTGTTTTAAGAATCTAAACAGATGTATAACAGACAAATGAACAACAGATGTATAAGAACAGATTTTGAAGGTTCTTCAGATGTATCTGTTTCTCAATTTTTATCATGGGTTGATCATATATATATATAAGAACAGATTTATATATATATCTTCCCAATTTATGTCTTTTACATTTATATAACAACAGATCCAAATCGACTCTGAGTTGGATGAAGCAAAAAGTCTGAACTTAATTTAACTGTAATGACCATGGATATGGAAATGTGATGATCTGACCATGAATTATCGTCATCACCAAAGGAAATAAATGAAGGAAAATGAATGGCAAATTTGAACAGAGTACTGTAATTCTCTGTTGCAGCAAACAGAGCACTGTAACACTAATAATAACAGAGCAATACATTTGACAGACCACTCTAATTCTGTAATATACTTTCAATGTTACAACCCTATTCTCATCAGTCGGTGTTGTTGGCCCATTTTGCAAAGTAGTGTACAAAACAGAAAATTTGAAGAGTATACAAACAATCCGAAAATGGAAATATTTGACTTGATTTGGGAACTCAAACATAAGAATCCACTTCCCAGATTTGTGTGTATCTGTGAAACCTTCAAAAAAGTCTTCACATTCAGCAGTGGGTTTTCCACAGGATATTCAAAAAATAGAGTCCACACAAATTTTAAAAAAAAAGTTGTATTTAACACAGAAAGGGATTTCACACATGAACCCAAGCAGATCGGAAGCAGGTGACGGATTTACGCGAATAAGGAAACAAAATCAGAACTGAAAGAAGCATTACTTGAAGATCGGTGGTGTTTGAGACAGTGAGTTGCTGTTTGACGCCGCTAACGTAGGCTCCAACCGTTCGATTTTGGCAAGGTTCGCGAGTCTTCTTCGACGCCGCAGATGTGTACTCCGGGGCCGATCGACTCTGGCAAGCTTCCTCAGATGTTGTCGCCGTTGAGGGTCTCCAAATCGCCTCTTTCACTTGACCCTCTCTGTGTGCCCTAGAAATGTTGTGTATGTGGTGAGGCGATGGCCCTCTGAATCAGAGGAGTGAGTGGGGGTAGTTTGGTAAATTTACCCCAATAAGGGTTGTTGCGAAGCACGTGCGTGGGTTTTGTCTCCATTTGGCTAAATTAGCCTTTTTTGTCCGTTAGTGGGTAAAATAACCCCAATTTACCTTCTCAAACGACACCTAAATCTCAAAAAAAGTGTAAGTAATTCGTCATTTTTATTTTTAAATGAACCCATATGCTAAAAAAAGTAATTCCCAAGGTAATTCCAAATCATGAGTGAGGACAACGACGTGTTGCCGTATCAAAATTGCAAAATGCAAAACTTGTACCGACTTTTGCGAGTCCATGACATGACATCTCCACGTCGATCCATGCCGTCTTCAACTAGTAGCGTGTGCGTGCACCATTTTGGGAGACACAGTTTTGTATTGGGATTTAAGGGCATGTTTGTTTTACGATTTGAGTGGTAAGATTGAATTATTATGAATTCATTTGGGATGTGAATTGATTTTTTAATTTTTTAATTATTTTAGTATAGGGTTAAAAAGTCGCTCTTATGATAGGTTTTTTAATTTTTTTGACTTTTATGAGAGAAAAAATTGAAATGATTATAGTTTAGATGTGACATTTTGTCTTATTAATTTTTTAACTTATTTTGTCTTTTTGTGACTAAAATAACCAAAAAGTCTTTTGGCATGCCAAACGAAGGCTATGATTGTGAGTTCCATCTATAGCATGTTTGGTAGTGAAATGTGAGGACAGATCGATAGTCCAGGTGGCTTAATAATCTCCCTCGATAGAGGGATTAATTTGACTATATTTTGAATGGGATTAGAAAAATAGTAAAAGAATTGAGTTTATTCTATATTTTTTTTTATAAAATTATAGTTTAATATAAAAATAATTTATTTATTTATTTTATATAAAAATAATTTAACAATCCTATCACAAATTATCTCCCATACAATCATCAAAACAAACATACTTTTACTTAATCATCTCACTAACAATTTTCACATTAATAATCTCTTCACTAACTATTATCTCACTAATAATTCTATCTAACCTAATCCGTCAAATAAATGTGGCCTAAATGTCTTGCCTTGCTGTATTGCTAAATGCACCGGTTTTTCCTATAGCCCATGCATGACTTCTCTACACCTTCCCACACTACAACAAAATTGAATTTTTAGGATTTGCGATGCATACTGTAAAAACTCTTTCACAGCATGCATACAAATGTCGTTATATAACATGTCGTAGAAAGTTGAACGTCATTTACGGCATGCAGGTAAAATTGTAAAAAGTAATAAATTAACATTAATGACATACTTTGTATGTCGTATATAATCTTTTACGATATTTTTTTTTCATACCATAAATCAATATACTTTTCACGACATAATTTTGCATGCGGTTGAAGATTATTTTTAATATATTTATGACATTTATTGTATGTTGTATATAATCTTTTACGACATTTTCTTGCATGTCATAAATCATTACAGTTTTCATGACATAATTTTATATGCGGTAGAAAGTAATTTTTAATAATATATATATATATATATATATACAAGAGTTCCACAGCTGCAAGCCATTGCACATACCACATGGATACTCATAACATTGACAGTTGCACAAATGATATTTTTACATTGGCCAAAATCCTAGTATACCATTATCAAACATGTCCATTTCATATCAATAAAACCAGAAGATCATTACACATGGTGATGGTGGCGAGATCAATATCACACATGCAGACACACATTATTCAAACAATACCAAGATAACTGAAATAGGTATAAAATGAAATTCTTTTTCCCAAGAAAATAATTTTTGAAAATATTGGTACTCCTTCAACCCCAAATAAATAAGTAGTCCAATAGTTCTTTTACTTTAATACAAAATTGACACATCAACACTAAAAATTGTCAATTGATTTTGAGTTTTGAGGACTAGAACTAAGTAGTCCAATAGTTCTTTTATTTTGATTTTGAGTTTATGACTCGCTTTAAAAATTGCCAACTAACAACTACCCATACAAGATTAAACCACCTTTGTCATTAATTAAAACAAAGAATGCTTAAAACAATGAAGATTTACACAACAAAATAAATAAGTTACAAAAAAGTCAAATATTAAATTAATACTCAAAGCATCTTTCTTCAATAATTTTCCATTTTGCTCTTTAGCTACAAGGTTAAAAGCCTACACTGCTGTATTCCAGACTTCTCTTTCATAGTGATCATATCTCTATATAGTCATTGCCAAAAGTTCTAGCATTTCTCACCCTCCTTGCCGACATATGGCTGTAGAATTAGATGGAAAATGCATCAAATTCAAACAAAAATACTGGGCATGTTTGGCTTGTCTCTCCAAACATGTTTTTAGAAAGAAAGAAAAAAAAAAACTCCAAAAATATGTTTGGTTGAAATTTTTTAAAAAAATTCAAAATTACTTTTCTCTCTACTTACACATCAATCCTTACTTTTTCTCTGTCATCTCTCATTCTCAATCACTTTTTCTCTCACCTATCTATTCAACTACAATATATATATATATATATAGATATATATAAAATCATATTAAACTCCAAAACTCTAAACTATTTTCAAAATATATAACCAAACAAATTTTCAAATTTTCTAAATTCTCTTTAAAAAATTGTTTTTGAAATAATATCTCAAAATACAAAACCAAACAAGGCCACTAAATTGGAAGTGGCATTTAAATAATTGAAGGGGAGAGTACATGCCCACAGTTTGCAGCTTTTACCGGTTGTCAATAAAATGTATATCGTCTTAAATGGAAATATTTGTATACCATGAAAATATATATATTTTTACAACATACTTTTGTATGTCATAAAAAAATCGGATTAAAATCTTTTTTAGTAAAAGTTTTCATGGCATGCTAATGCATGCCATGTAAAGTTAAAATAGTTTACGACATGAAATGTATGTCGTCTTAAGTGCAATTATTTTATAACATATTTTTGTAAGCCGTGAAAATATATATTTTTTAGGACATACTTTTGCATAGCATAAATATATGAATTAACGACTTACATGATGTATATGCTGTTATTGAAAAAGTATTAACGACTTACAAAAAAAAAATGTCATAAAATGTACTAACTACGACATATATTCGATGCATGCCATAAACATAAAGCCGTAAATAGTTAGTTTTGTTGTAGTGCCATGTGTGCTGTTTTCAATTTATTTAGATCTAATGCCAACTTACTTGGCAATTACACCACTTCTTCTTCTTCTTTTTCTTCTTCTTCTTCTTCCTCTCATTCTTTCTTTCTTTCTTTATTTATTTATTTTATTTTTTTTATTCATAAATTAGGTAATTACTTTTTGACAACTCCTTCCACACACCCGTATATCTATTCTATTAATTTAATATGATTCTAGTTAACATGTACTCTAAGATTGTATTTAGATCATAATTTTGATTAGGAGACTGGCCTTGTTGCATTCTGCAATATCTCAATAGATATATGTATAAAGCATGGAAGTTTAGATAGTTAAATTATGTTTGTCCCAATGACGGAGCCAGAAATTCAAAGTAGAGGGGGCATTCATTAATCACAATGTTAATTTTTTCTTCCTATAATAAGTAATAATGAGATATTATTAAACTTATACACTTATTTATTTGTTTTTTGTTAACCGATGTGGGTGCACTATCTCATATTACTCTGTGAGATATCACAGCTCCACTACATAAGTGGATTAACTCCCTTAGATTAGTATGAGGCATTTTAAAGCTGTGAGAAGTTAGCTGCTGGTTTTCGCCTAACTCCAAAGCAAACAATATCGTGCTAATCGGGGAGGGTTAGCTCCTTCATTAGCAGCTAACCTCTCACAACTTTAAAAGGCTTCATTAGCAGCTAACCTCTCACGACTTTAAAAAGCTTCATTAGCAGCTAACCCCCGTGACCATCCCTACTTCTGTGCATATGGTACACACCAAAATGCATATGGTACGCACCTCTAAAATGCATATTAGTTTGAAGAAATTTGTCTAATTTTTTGGCATAGTTAACATTACATAACATTTGTCACTAAAATGCATAACGTGTATCAAAAAAATGCATAATTAGGCGTAAATCGTACGCACCTCTAAAGGAATTTCCTTACTTTTTAGAGTTAATTTTCATTTTACCTTTCAAATTATTTTCATATTTTGTATCCTATTCTTAAAACATTTAATTTTATCAATCTAATCTCCTAAATTTTTAATTTCAACTAATGTGATTCTTTACTTTTACATTTTTCTAAATTAGTAGAATAAAAAAAAATTAAATTTAATAACAATTATTTTAATTTTTTTAGTTGTCAAGCAAAGATAAATCTTGCTAAAAAAGTGTTTTTTTTTTTTTTATATATATATATATTCAATTATCAATAAAATAAGCTAAAAACAAGCAGTTTAACTCTTTCTAGCTTAAATACCAAAAAATGATTTAAAATTTGTAACCAAACAAAGCATAAATATAAACAAAAGGATAAATTTCATTTTTCAAGATTTTCATTTAAATTTTATTTTACTCTTCATCTCCTAATTCCAACAATTAAATTATTGAGTACTCAAAATTGAACACATGATCCCCATCACTCACCGTTAAAAAAAGTAATATAAAGTGCTCATGTGATGGGATTGTCTTTTATAACCCTTTAAAATATGGCTACAAATTAATCAAATTGTTCACAGGCTCGGCTTAGTAATGGCTTAGATTAGCTTGAGCCAAACTTTTAAGTTTGTTTAATAAAACAAGTTAAACTCAAGCTCGAATGAGCTCGATTCATTTATTATTTATTTAAATAATAAAATAAGTATATTATTGATATATTAATAATGCAAAATGTATATAAATAATAGATTTGTATTGTTTTTAAGAGTAACATATTTCAATACCTTTGAAACCAAATAGCCAGGTAAGAGGAAAAGTGAAAATGGAGAGGTGTGGGAGGCATATACTGATTCGAGCTTTAGCACCCGTTGAATAACCCAGGGAAGATAAGAGCAAAGGTGACATCCGAACCTGATCATAGGATCAACACTCTGAGAACTGAATGCAGCGGAACACAGCGCCTCACCACCATTAAATAATATAAACAATAACAAAAAAAAAAATTCATTATCAATTTGAACTCGAGTTTGATTAGTATTAACAGCCGAGCTGAGCTCCAGCTACATGAATTTTTTACCCAAGCTCGAGTTAAATTTCAAGCTTGATAAACAAACGAACTGAGCTCGAGCCTATAAAGCTCCGTTTGGTTAGGCTCGTCTCGTTTGCTGCTTTACTTTAGAGCATTTGGAAAGTGAGCAATGAGAAGGAACTACCAGGTGAAAATCAACAAAGGTAGATACCTCAAGTTGAAATTCTGCCAAAACCCAAGTGCAGAGCTTGCTCTGGAGTAACTCATCATTTCATTGCAGAAAAAGCAAAACACCTCCCTGCAGTTCACAAGGACATACAAATCTTTTAGAACTGAACATGGTAGATCTTTCTCAGTTTAGCTTATGAGTATCTTTCATAGTGTAAATCTTCCACAAATTTACAAAGTACCCATCTTTCTTCTTTTCTACCTGTGTTAATTCCTCACTTTCATAGTGTAAAACGATATTTAGAGTCATCTCTTTGTTAAACAATATCAATTCAACCAGCCCAAACACTTTCGCAATATCTTTAATCAAACTTCCTCAATTATTTCGCAATTGGATGGGTCTGCAAAAAGTAGTAGAAAGCAATACATGAAGGCTCTAAGTGAGAACAAGGAAACAACACAACAAAGCCGATCCAACCCTAATCACATCCTAGATTCCCAACAAACCAAATAATAATAATAATAATAACAGAATCCCTCTGATAGTAATGAAGATGAAATTATTTCGATCTAAGTTTCAACTTTTCATCCTTCTTAATTACATTGTTGCAGATAGTTTAATCTACATTCTGGTCGTTCTTGCTTCCAGAGACATTCAGATGACATTGACCAATCAAGTGCTAAATAGCCCGTTAAGCAAAAATTAAGATCTGGAAACAAAGCTACCCTGAATATATCCTTACTCTAAAACAAGATGTACACTAACCATACTAATGGATGACTCAAACTCAAACAAAAATGGGTACATACAAAAAAAACATCACCGATAATGAAACGAGCATACAAATGTAGGTAAACTGGACCTTCACTCGCAGGTACTTGATCTTTGTAGCCTTAATTTGTAACCAGAATGTTGACAGTGAAGCCACAAACACTGCACAAATGCCGGTGACCTCAGTCTCATAGCAGTAATTTTGGAACCGCAGACAAATTAAGATGTTACCCTAGCACCCATAATCCTTCAAATATCTGCAAAACGCTTGAGCTCTGTCCCTCCATACACAATAGAAATGCATTGTGTCATGCTTTCACCAAAACCACTCCATGATCAGATAAGACAAATTTAGCTGCCCAACACTTGTTGGGAAAGAGAATAATCTGTCTCACGGAGGAGATATATGGATTTCAGAATCCTTAATCTTGATATGGCAGTACTTCCAGAATCTTAAAACTTCATAACAGTTTCAGGAGGACGCGGAGTTAGGTTCAGCAGTTCATCTCTATAAAGGGCTTCCAAAATTTTCTTAGAATTTGGGGACAGAGCTGGTTGGGCTTAAGATTAGCGTGTTGCTTCAACCATTCAACTTCAATTTGCATAAATTGCCGGCATTTGTGCAAGCTAAAAATGGCCTAAACATGGAGTCAAGGCCTAAACATGCGGAACCTAGCTTTAAAACAAGCCATACACTTGAAAAAACTTCAGTCGATGCCAAGCCACTTCCTAAATGCCCAAACATGTTCAATCCGGTTGCTTTGAGCCTCAGTTCTAGCATTTGATGCTTTTAAGCTCCTATAGAGATCTTTGTGAAACTTTAGGAACTCAATTTTAAACATCCACTTGTCGATGTACATACCATGCTCCTTCATATAACCAATGACCTCCATCACTCTCTCAAAGTAACCACCTCGAATAAAATTCAATATTAACAACTCAAATAAATCCCTGTTAACCACTAAATTCCCATTCTCTATATTCCTCTTAATGTCTGCCCATAAGATGGTGATTTCACAATACATTTCCAAAGAGGAATACCCAGAAATCATATTAAAGAATGTTTGCACAATGGGCTGGATTTTCATCAGTTGCATTTTTCTGTATGTATTCAAAGCATCCGCTATCATTCTAGCTTTCCAGAAAAAGTAGATAGAAGAATTGGTTTTCATAAACCACAGAAAGCAGAGTTTTCCCCTCTTCTTCCAATTCCCGGATGATAGACTTGGCTAAATCTGATACACCATCTGAAACAGTTATTTTCTCATCAAACATTTTTTCAACCAAACCAGCTTTCTTATTTTGTTTTAGCAAAGCCTCTGCTTCCCCAAACATCTTTCTTTCATGATAAGCCCTCAACAGCGATATATAGGACCTAGTGCCCATGGGAGTCCCTCCCAACTTCATGACATCTAAAATGTCATGAGCAGTCTCCAACCACCCCAAATTAATGCAGGCATCATTCACATCAGGACACAAACTTTCTTCTTTCATTGAAGCCACCTTCTTCTGAATGCTAATTAAAAGCTTTGACAACTCACTAATCCTACCACATCCCTTGTATTGTAGGATAAGCTTGGCTATTCCTTTGTAACCAAGGACAGCTTTACCATTCTTATATATAAGAAGCTCTTTTTTAGTTTCCATTTTGAGGACAGAATCCTTCTGTAGCAGCTCAGGTAATATCTACATTTTCAACCCTGCCCTGAGATTATGTGTAGAGATCCTAAATTTGGGTAATTACATGTGTAACCCTGAGACTTAGGTTAATAGCATTTTAGCCCCTAGTTTCGTAAAAATCTGCGAAGTGGCCCAATAAAGGATAATTTTCTTGTATATTATCATAATTAAATCATATAACTTTATAATTAGAAATACCCTAAAACTTGGTTTTTATTTATTTATCTCCTAGTTTATAAATCAATTCATACATTTTATCTTTATTTCTATTTTTGTTTTTGTTGTTCTTTCATTTATTATTTATTTGAATATTTATTATTTATTTGAATAGAATATTATTATTTATTTGAATATGTACATAGGTGTGATAAATAATATTTTGGAGGAAAATTGGTTGAAAAACAAAATAAAAAAAATATCTAGATATTTAGGCCTTCCTTAGTCATTAAGTTAGGACCCAAGCTTATTTCCTATAAATTGAGAGCCTTGTCTCAATTCCACACATACACACATATCAACAGCCAAGGAGAGGGTGAGAGAAGGAGAGTGTGATTAGGGAGAAGTAGAGAAGAAGAAAAAAAAAAAAAAAAGGAAGAAAAAGGGTGCCTTCTTGAGTCAAGGTAAGAACACTTCTTCCCATTGTCTTCTCCAATTCTTTCACCATCCCATCCTATTGTTAGATGCCCTCTTGTGTTGCATATTAATGGGAAATAGGGTTTTTGATGTATATAAGAGTGTGGGTTTGATTTAGTGACTTTGCCTTACAAATTTGTCAAATTAGGCACTGCTGTAACTTCTCTAATTTAAAAGAAATATTAAATTTATTTATTTATTCAATTTGAATTTACTGTAGGCTATTTGGTGTGTTTAGAGCTTGTGGTAATTTTATTAGCCCCTAATTGTGTGTTTTTAGTCATTGTATACTTTGTTTAAAAATCTGGTCGTGAGTCTCTGGAAAACAGTCCACTCCTTGCAATTTTATAAAATTCCAGAAAAATCATCTCAGGTTGGTTCTTTTATACAAATTTAGGATTTTGAGTCCTGTTTTCAATGGAATTTATTTGGGTGAAAATCATTGGGTAGATTGAGAGGAAAGCTAGTTTTCTCAACGGGTGACAAATCTGGACAAGATTTCGAATATAGCTTGTAGATGAATTTCTGGAGGCGCTATGCACATTCTGCGAATTGGAATTGAAACTAGACAGGTTAATTATTATTTCTGTACAATTTCAGCCCCTAATTTGACCTAGAAGTATTTTTCCCAAAGCACTCTTGTTAGCCCTGCAGAACTGAACAGTGCTGGAATGGTGTTTTGTTGTGTTGTTTGTCTCTAAGTATTTTAAAGCATGCCTAATGTTATTTGCTTGCCTTACCATACCTATGTATGATTATCATGGGCTATATTTCATTTCCTATGTTTGTCTCATGCTCTTTTATATTACCGAATTACCGAATGTGACTAGCTTGCTTGGCAAAAGATCTAATAAATGGGAAATGATAAGGGGTTGGCAACGGGTTGACGTTCACATTAGTGTTTTCGAATAATTTATACATATGAATGACATGAATTATGATGGGATTAATACCAAATGAGTAAAGTCTTCCGCAAGCGGTCTAAGCGAGCCCCTAGGTTGACACGGATGTATTCAGACTCTATGCGGTGGTTTCAGGGTGTAAGCGAGCCCTTTGGTATGGTATGTGCAGGGTGTAAGCGAGCCCTAGGCACGATTTGGGTGTAAGCGAGCCCACTTGTTTGGCCGTCCCTTTTGAGGTCCATCAATGTCATTGACCGGTAAATAACCGGGAGGTGGGCGTAGATGGTAAGGTCTGCAAAGCAGCAAAAAGGAGAGTTCTGAATAGTCCGGTGTTCAATCCTTGTGGTTGGGTAGAAGGATCTCTTTGGGAGATTCTAGTCGTCTAGTTTAACTACTAATTCATAGAACCTTGTTGTAATATTGTAAGTTATGTTACCTAATTTGTTCTGTGTATGGTTGATTGGTTGATAGAAGATATGTGTGTGTGTGTGTTTTTACTGGGCATTCCAAGCTCATGGCGTGTCATGCCAGGTGATGAAGCAGTTTACAATGGTGAAGGTTATTTTGAAGGCAAATAAGATGAAGTGTTAGAGCTGTGGTTCATTTGAAGACTTAGACTAGTTGTTTTTTTTTTCCTTTTGACTTTTGGTTTGGCAATGTTTTGGTAATCCTGTAATGGAACATAAACGAATTACCTGTGATATTAACTCTGGTTATATATGTATATTAAGATTTTTTGGTTATCTATTCTACTTGTGTTGTAATATTGTACGTATTTAACGGCTCGGAAGTTGGGGCGTTACAAAATGGTATCAGAGCTTAGGTTCAACTCTTACCCACGCATTTCGACTTCAAATAATTTAACGATCACCTACAAAGAGAAGTGGTTTTAACTTTGAATAGGGCAACGTGTTTAACATTAGATACAATATAGAAGTAGGGGATACTGTTATTTCTACGAGTCTTCTATCGATCGTCCTACCCTCATTTCATAATTGTAACCTTGTTTGATGTAGTTCACTTCAAGATTAAGTCATTACCATCTGGTCTTACTTTATATTTTTCAATTATACCATTTGCTAGATTGACAACCTTAAGCCTTGATTATACCATCTTGTACGAGAATTTTTCTGAAAGTTGCAATTTCTTTATTCGGTGACGAATCTTGGATACTCAGTTTGAAACGCGGATGGTCGACGCAGTTTCAAGTTAAATATCTAACTTAGTCACTATCTCTATAACCTTGACCACATAAAAGTCGTTAATCATAATCCTGTGAGAATATATTGTGAAATATATTGTGAGTTTTAGTTTTACAAATTAAACTCAGAGTCCTATTAGAGGTATGATTGTATTAGAGTCATGATAGTATTGTATTTGTATTTCCTTTTTGGTTTAGGAGTTAGGGCTATATATATTCTAAGGTCTGATTGTAATTGATACACATTGAATATATGAGATACATAAAGCTATTCAGAAATCTTACATGGTATCAGAGCCGTGTTCGAAAACCTAAGGTCGCGATCAGTCTTTGCGAACCCTAGCACCGTCGCCTCTCTCAGCCGCCGCCGTCGTCGCTTCAGCCGTCACCTTTCTCAGTCATCATTGCCTCTCACGCCGTCGCTTTTCTCAATCTGCTTCAGCATCGCGATTGATTCGCGATCTATATCCTTCTCTGGTTCTCTCTGGTTCTGCTAATCGACCATACCTCGTGGTTCGTTGGGCTGATTCAATCGACTGGTTTGTCTTGCTGCTCTGTTTGTCTGTGTGTGTATGAGATCGTGTTTTAAGCCCTGCTATTTGGCGTTTAAAAATAAAAATAAAAAATAAATAAATGAATATATTTTGACCCCTCGCATTTTGATTATTACACTTGAACCCTTGGTTTGGTTACTTTGTTTGATTGCATTGGAAACCCCTCAGTTTTTTGGTCATTACGATGTCTCTGGCTTTTGATGAGTGTGCCTTCTGCCATCAGAAGGGCTATTGGAAGTACCACTGTCTCAAGAAAGGATGTTTGTCTGTTTTGCCTGTGTCTACATTGTCTTCTCAGCAATTTTCGATCAAGTTCTGCGCTCCTCCTCTGAGTACTGTTCGGCCTCCCGCCGATTCTACTATATCTGCTCCGGCTTCTGATCCTGACTTGGCTTCCTTGACTGCTCAGAATAATCAACTTCAGCATATATTGTCTCCTTCCCAGCCATCTCCATCTGCCTCCGTTGTTTCCTCTTTTCATTCAGGTTTGCTTAGGTCTTCTTCAGGTATTTCTTCGTCTGTCTGGCTTTTTGACTCGGTGCCTCTCATCATATGACTCCCCATCTCTCCTTACTTCAAAATTGCACTCCTCCTCTTTTTTCTATTACTGTCAATGCTGCTAATGGGTCTGGTATGTTTGTTATATCTGTTAGGTCTGTCCTACTGTTTGCTATGTCTGTTGTCTCTATTCCATCTGTTCTTTATGTTCCTCAATTATCTGTCAGTTTATTATCTATCAGTCAGCTTGATGCCTCTGGTTTTGATGTTATCTTTCCTCTTCTATCTGTTCTGTGCAGGATCGGATGTCTAAACAGCAGATTGGGACTGGTTGTAGAGTTGGGGACCTCTATGTGGTAGAGAGCTTGCATCTGCCTTTGACAACCTCTCTGACTACCTTTTCCTCTTTTCAGTTAGATTCTCTGTCTAGTCCTTTCTACTTGTGGCATTCTAGATTAGGGCATTTGTCTGCTGACCGTTTACGGCCTTTGGTTCAATCAGGTATCTTGGGAAAAGTTTCTCCTAATGAACTTACTGAATGTCAGGGTGTAAACTCGCCAAGATGACAGCCTTACCTTTTCGTAAAAGCACTTCTATATCTGATACACCATTTTCTTTAGTTTATACTGATGTTTGGGGCCCTTCTCCTGTTCTCACCAAAGGGGGTTCTCCATACTATGTGTCATTTGTTGATGACTACACCCGTTACACTTGGGTTTATCTTATGACTCATAAGTCCGATTTCTATCAGATATACTGTACATTTCAGTCTATGATTACTACACAGTTTAGGTCTACCATTAAAGTGTTACGGTCTGACTTGGGTGGGGAATATTTTAAAACTGAGTTTTGTGAGTATTTGGCCAATTTGGGTATCATTCACCAAACTTCCTGTACAGATGCACCTACCCAAAATGGTCACGCTGAGCGTAAACACCGTCATCTCCTTGAGACAGCTAGGTCTCTGCTTCTCTCTGCCTCAGTTCCGGCTCCATTCTAGGGGGAGGCAGTTCTTACTGCTACTTTTCTTCTCAATCGCATGCCTACTCCCATTTTTTTTGGTCAGTCTCCTTCTGAGGCTTTGTTCTCCCAACTTCCTAACTACTCCCTCCTTCGTGTGTTTGGGTCTGCCTGTTTTGTCCTTCTTCCCCGCAAAGATAGGACCAAACTTAGTGCGCGGTCTGTCCTCTCTGTCTTTTTTGGGTTATAGTCCTACTCAGAAAGACTATCGGTGTTACGACCCTATTTCCCGTCGTCTTTATGTCTCCCATCATGTTTCTTTTCTCGAACGTCTGCCTTACTTTCAGCTTCCTCTTGTCACTGCTCCAGTTTCCAAAGAAGATTTGGTTCACATTGATCCATTTCCTTCTGAGGTACCGTTTGATGAGTACATCTCCACAGTTCCTCCTGAGCTTGTTTCATCTTCTCCTCCTGCTTCACCTCTGGTTGCTTCTCCTCCTTCAGTTTGTTCTCCTCCTCCGTTGTTAGTTTATTCTCGTCGCAAGGCTCTTCTTCCACCGGTTGTCTCTACCTCTACTGCTGATCCTCCTGCTGCTGCCGACTCTGATCCTGTTGCACACTGATATCCTACTCAAGCGTGTCATCCTCCAAACAGGTTAGGTTGGTCTAATACATGTTTTTCTGCTTTCTATCGTACTTTTTTGTCTGTTATTCATTCTTTTTCAGAACCTCAGTCTTACAAAGAGGCATGTCAGGACCCTCATTGGGTTCACGCTATGGAAGATGAGTTGTCTGCTTTACAGAAAACTAGTACTTGGGAGCTGGTTCCTTTGCCTGCTAGTAAGAACTTGGTTGGTTGCAAGTGGGTCTACAAAGTCAAGACTCATTCTGATGGGTCTCTTGAGCGCTAGAAAGCTCGTCTGGTTGCCAAAGGTTTCTCTCAGGAGTATGGTATTGATTATGAGGAAACATTTGCTCCTGTTGCCAAGATGACTATTGTCCGTACTTTGATCTCTGTTGCTGCTATTCGTTCTTGGCCTCTCTATCAGATGGATGTCAAGAATGCTTTTCTTAATGGTCATCTCACTGAGGAGGTTTACATGCGTCCTCCTCCTCCTGGTCTTTCCCATTTCTCTGGCCAAGTTTGTCGTCTTTGGCGCGCTCTGTATGGTCTGAAGCAGTCTCCTCGTGCTTGGTATGATCGCTTTCAGACTGCTGTTACCGAGCTTGGGTTTCATTGTTCTGCTTCCGACTCTGCTTTATTTCTGAGACATACATCAGCTGGTTTTGTTGCTCTCTTATTCTATGTGGACGATATGATCATCACTGGCTCTGACTCTTCTGCTATCTCTGAGGTCAAGCAGCATCTCTTCCGTACCTTCGAAATGAAAGATCTGGGTCCATTACGGTATTTTCTTGGTATTGAGGTTGCTTCTTCTCCAAAGGGCTATTTTCTGTCTCAGGCTAAGTATGCTAATGAAGTCATTCACTATGCTGGTCTTACCGATACTAAGATTTCTGATACACCTATTGAGCTTAATGTAAAGCTTAATTCTACTGATGGTGTCCCTCTGAATGATCCTACTTTATATCGCGAGCTTGTGGGTTGTTTAGTTTATCTGACGGTCACTCGCCCTGATCTTGCTTATACTGTTCATGTGGTTAGTTAGTTCGTTTCTGCTCTTCGCTCTACCCATTGGGCTGCTTTGGTTCGCATTATTCGCTATCTCAGGGGTACTATATTTCAAGGCTTACTATTGTCCTCTACTTCCTCTTTGGACTTGGTGGCCTATGCTAACTCTGATTGGGCTGGTGATATTACTGATCGCAAGTCTACGTTTGGTTTCTGTATGTTTCTTGGCGATTCCTTGATCTCTTGGAAAAGTAAGAAACAATCAGTCGTTGCCCGCTCTACTGCCGAAGCTAAGTATCGTGCTATGGCTCATGCCACTGTTGAGATTGTTTGGCTTCGTTGTCTTTTGTCTGATTTGGGTGTCTCTCAGTCTTCTCCAACCTCTCTCTATTATGACAACCGCAGTGCTGTTCAGATTGCCCACAATACTGTTGTCACTTTGTTCGCCAATATCTGCAGTCTGCCTCTATTTCGCTTCCTTTCATTCCTTCAGCTTTACAACTTGCGGACTTCTTCACCAAGACTCACATTACTGCTCGGTTTTAGTTTCTTCTTAGCAAACTCTCCGTGTTTTCTACTAAAACACCTTGAGTTTGAGCGGGGGTATATATTGTGAAATATATTGTGAGTTTTAGTCTTACAAATTTAACTTAGAGTCCTATTAGAGGTATGATTGTATTAGAGTCATGATAGTATTGTATTTGTATTTCCATTTTGGTTTAGAAGTTAGGGCTATATATATTCTAAGGTCTGATTGTAATTAATACACATTGAATATATGAGATTCAGAAAGCTATTCAGAAATCTTACAAATCCATCCGTATTTCAGACGATCCTTGTATTAATTGATGCAATTACTATAATATTCTTCCATCTCTACTTCGTTTTCCTTTTATTAATCCAGTTTTCAAAGTCTTATAGTTATTATTTTGCCTATATGTATATATGTGAAGTTGTATTGTGTGCTTCCCTATATTTGTTATTTACTACTTAATCTTATTGCTTTAAATACCGTAGGATAATTAAACCATAACTTTAAGATTAGTTGATTATCCTTGAGAATTGCCTCCGTAATTAGACTCTAACTTATGCCTCACCTCGTACTATGAACAGAAAGAAAAGAAAAAAAAATAGTGAACCACACTCGAGCCAACGGCTACACCGAGACAAGCGATAACACATGAGCTCGTGAGCAATAATGCGATAAGAATGAAGTATCATGTAATTGAAACCCTGAGAATGGACCAATACCCGCAGCTGAAATCTTGAGCCACATTGGAAACCATATTTTGGAACAATTGGGCTAATTGAGGGGGAAAATGCAAGAAAGTTTGAATGGGAGCTAGACCCTACGATCAAAATGAAGAGGACGAAGACCCGTTAGTAATTAGAGGTAACATCGTACTCTATAATTCTTGGCTTCACGCTCTATTCAATTATGGTGCACCATTTTTTTTTTAATTATAAAAACATCATATGTTAAATCGTTAAGTCTTACATGTGAACCTTTAAAAACTACTTTAAGTATCGTATCACCTTTGAGAGGAAGTATCAGGTTTACACTTGATTTGCGACCTTGTGGTCAGGGACATGTTCGATTTTGACATAATCTTAGGTATGGAATGGCTATCCGCCCACTGAACGGTGATTGATTGCTACCAGAAGAGGGTGACACTTACACCCCTAATGGGAGGTGTTTCCAATTTAAGGGGGATAGGGAGGAGGGTCTAAGCACGACAATGTGGTGGCATAATCAACTTGTTGCGAGTTCTGGATAAAGGAAGTCAAATTTTTGGGATACGTTGTGTCTGAGCACGTGATTGCAGTAGACCCGGCCAAGGTAAAAGCAGTATTAGATTGAAAGCAGCCAACCTCAGTATTTGAAGTTCGTAGTTTCTTACGGTTGGCCGGTTATTACCGACGGTTTATTCAAGATTTTTTTTAAACTAGCCAAGTCGATGACTCGTCTAACCAAAGGGTTAAAATATGATTAGGATAAAGCATATGAACGATCCTTTCAAGAACTCGAGAGAAGATTGACTACTGCCCAATACTCATCATTTCAGAGCGAAACGAAGGATATACAATGTATAGCGATGCGTCTAAGGATGAGTTAGGCTGTGTGTTAATGCAAAATGGAAAGGTGGTGGCTTACGGCTCCACGCAATTGAATTCGCATGAAAGGAATTATTCGACGTATGATCTGGAGCTGGCAATAATGGTTTTTCGCTAAAGCAATGGCGTTAATATGGTGAACAGTTTGAGATTTTCATGGATCATAAGAGCTTGAAGTATTTCTTCACACAGAAGGACTTGAAGATGAGACAAAGACGATGGATGAAATATCTTGAACATTACCATTTTACTGTATCTTATTATCCTGGCAAAGCTAATGTGGTGGCAGATACCCTAAGTTGCAAGAACCGGGGAATTATTACTAGCTTGGCACTAAAAGAATGGAACATGGTTGGACCACTTAATGAGTTCGGAGTACAGATGAAAGCTCAGGACAAGAAAGTGTACCTTGGTGCTCAGATCGTTACGCTCAAATTACTAAATGAGGTAATAAAATCACAAAAGTATGATCAGGAAGCGGCATGCATAAAAGCACGAATAGCATCCGACGATCCTATACCTGATTGGACGATTCACTCAGATGGAAGTTTGAGACATCAAGGCAGCGCGTTTGTGCCATACGATGAGTCGCTTAGAGACAAAGTTCTGAAAAAGTTACATCATTTGGTGTTTGCAGTGCACACAGGAGGGACGAAAGTGTACCAAGACTTAAAACACCAATACCGGTGGAACAGAATAAAGAAACTACAGAAAGGTGAAACTTATTCGACAAAGATTGGTGACAGCTCAAGATTGTCAAAAGAGTTATGCAGGTAAAGAAGACCTCTAACTTTCATTGTCGGTGATGTTGTCTTGAAAATTCAGCCTGCCAAGGTATTATTCGTTTTGGAAAGAAAGGAAAATTATCACCTCGATACATCGGACCCTTCGAGATACTTTAGGAATTGGAGAGGTTGCATACAAATTGGCTCTACCCCCGCAATTGGCTGGAGTATATGATGTTTTCTATGATCTATGCTGCGGAAGTACATAATGCACCTTCTCACATCATCAACTGGGAAGAAATCCAACTCAACGAAGATGCAACCTTTGAGGAGGGACCAATAGCAATTATGGACAGACAAGAAAAGAACTTGCGAGGAAAGACAATTCAACTTCTTAAGATACTCTGGCATCACAATGGTATTGAAGAGTTCACCTGGGAACGTGAAGACGCGATGTGGGCAAATTATCCACAATATTTGAGACATGAGGTATGATTTAATTTCGAGGACGAAATTTATTTAAGGGGGATAGGTTGTAGAGATCCTAAATTTGGGTAATTACATGTGTAACCCTGAAACTTAGGTTAATAGCATTTTAGCCTTTAGTTTCGTAAAAATCTGCGAAGTGGCCCAATAAAGGATAATTTTCTTGTATATTATTATAATTAAATCATAGAACATAACTTTATAATTGGAAATATCCTAAAACTTGATTTTTTTTATTTACCTCCTAGTTTATAAATCAATTCATACATTTTATCTTTATTTCTATTTCTATTTTTGTTGTTCTTTCATTTATTATTTATTTGAATATTTATTATTTATTTGAATAGAAATATTATTTATTTGAATATGTACATAGATGTGATAAATAATATTTTGGTGGAAAATTGGTTGAAAAACAAAATAAAAAAAAATCTAGATATTTAGGCCTTCCTTAGTCATTAAGTTAGGACCCAAGCTTATTTCCTATAAATTAAGAGCCTTGTTTCAATTCCACACATACACACATATCAACAGCCAAGGAGAGGGTGAGAGAAGGAGAGTGTGATTAGGGAGAAGTAGAGAAGAAGAAAAAAAAAAAAAAAAGGAAGAAAAAGGGTGCCTTCTTGTGTCAAGGTAAGAACACTTCTTCCCCTTGTCTTCTCCAATTCTTTCACCATCCCATCCTATTGTTAGATGCCCTCTTGTGTTGCATATTAATGGGAAATAGGGTTTTTGATGTATATAAGAGTGTGGGTTTGATTTAGTGACTTTGCCTTACAAATTTGTCAAATTAGGCATTGCTGTAACTTTTCTAATTTAAAAGAAATATCAAATTTATTTATTTCTTCAATCTGAATTTACTGTAGGCTATTTGGTATGTTTAGCGCTTGTGATAATTTTATTAGCCCCTAATTGTGTGTTTTTAGTCATTGTATACTTTGTTTAAAAATCTGGTCCTGAGTCTCTGGAAAACAGTCCACTCCTTGCAATTTTATAAAATTCCAGAAAAATCATCTCAGGTTGGTTCTTTTATACAAATTTAGGATTTTGAGTCCTGTTTTCAATGGAATTTATTTGGGTGAAAATCATTGGGTAGATTGAGAGGAAAGCTAGTTTTTCCAACGGGTGACAAATCTGGACAAGATTTCGAATATAGCTTGTAGATGAATTTCTGGAGGTGCTATGCACATTCTGTGAATTGGAATTGAAACTAGACAGGTTAATTATTATTTTTGTGCAATTTCAGCCCCTAATTTGACCTAGAAGTATTTTTCCCAAAGCACTCTTGTTAGCCCTGCAGAATCGAACAGTGCTGGAAATGGTGTTTGTTGTGTGTTGTTTGTCTCTAAGTATTTTAAAGCATGCCTAATGTTATTTGCTTGCCTTACCATACCTATGTATGATTATCATGGGCTATATTCATTTCTTATGTTTGTCTCATGCTCTTTTATATTACCGAATTACCGAATGTGACTAGCTTGCTTGGCAAAAGATCTAATAAATGGGAAATGATAAGGGGTTGGCAACGGGTTGACGTTCACATTAGTGTTTTCGAATAATTTACTATGAATGACAGGAATTATGATGAGATTAATACCAAATGAGTTAAGTCTTCTGCAAAGCGGTCTAAGCGAGCCCTAGGTTGACACGGATGTATTCAGACTCTATGCGGTAGTTTCAGGGTGTAAGCGAGCCCTTTGGTATGGTATGTGCAGGGTGTAAGCGACCCTAGGCACGATTTGGGTGTAAGCGAGCCCACTTGTTTGGCCGTCCCTTTGAGGTCCATCAATGTCATTGACCGGTAAATAACCGGGGTAAGCATAGATGGTAAGGTCTGCAAAGCAGCAAAAAGGAGAGTTCTGAATAGTCTGGTGTTCAATCCTTGTGGTTGGGTAGAAGGATCTCTTTGGGAGATTCTAGTCGTCTAGTTTAACTACTAATTCATAGAACCTTGTTGTAATATTGTAAGTTATGTTACCCAATTTGTTCTGTGTATGGTTGATTGGTGATAGAAGATATGGGGGTGTGTGTGTTTTACTGGGCATTCCAAACTCATGGCATGTCATGCCAGGTGATGAAGCGTTTACAATGGTGAAGGTTATTTGAAAACAAATAAGATGAAGTGTTGGAGTTGTGGTTCATTGAAGACTTAGACTAGTTTTTTTTTTTTTCCTTTTGACTTTTGGTTTAGCAATGTTTTGGTAATCCTGTAATGGAACATAAACGAATTACCTGTGATATTAACTCTGGTTATATATGTATATTAAGATGTCGATGAGATTTTGGAGTCTGAAGGTGGAGCTATCGTCCGATTGTCGATGAGATTTTGGACCTCATGACGAAGGCGGTAGCAACGGTCGGTGCCATGACCGCGCTGCTGATGGTACATACAGTACTTGGAGGGATTATGTCTGGCTGGGAGTGGGTCAGGAAGAGGTTGAGGATCGAGGGGTTTGAGATGCCCTCTTTCCATCAGGAGTTTTAGTGCGCTAGTCAGGCTCATATGGAGAGGGGTGAAAGTTCTGCCCTAAGCTCGGGCTGGGCTGGTTGTTTGTAGGCTTGGTTTGGTAAAAGGGTTGGCTGTGACGACTGTATTGATTTCAGTGGGTTCGGGAATAGTGCTACTTCTGGCATTGGTACTCCTTGAAATCACCCTCATTGTCGGTTCCCTTGTTCTGGGAGTTCTGGGAATGATCCCACTGTTGAACGCATTCTCGACCTGAACCTCTAGTTCATGCAAACTTTTGAAAGTAAACAGTGGAGCGACTATCAACTTTTGCAACATATCATGCTCGAGGTTCCGCACCATCATCTGCACTTGATCCCTCTCAGAAGGGCGGCGATCTGTCATCTGCGCTGCCTTTGCTCTCCACCTCGCAACGAATTCCACAAAAGGCTCTGTTGGGTTCTGGCGAGTTGCTTCAAGCTCTTGGATGGTCATTTCAACTTGGGTATTGTAGGAATACTGATCGACAAAGGCCTCAGCCAGTTCTTCCCAGTTTTGCTTCACTGTGTCCTCCAACTTAGTGTACCAAGTGGCTGCTACACCCGACAGGGTTCTTCCATACAGAGAGAGTTTCTGTGGCTTAGTCAGACCCATCGGCTTTAGGACATCCAAGAAAAGCCGGATATGTACCATAGGATCTCCAGACCCGTCGAAACGGTCAATACGTGGCATTTTGAATCTGTCCGGGAGCCGTACGGCAGCCTCAGTGTGCCCATCCTCGATGTCGGGAATGGAATTAAGGCCCTGTGCCTTTTTGAATTGCTTCTCAAGGTTCGCAATTTTCACTGCGGTCAGATCGAGGTCATTAGCATCAAGGGGATAAAGCCTCTCATTAGGCTGCACCAAGGGTCTGAAAACTCGGGCTTGAGTCAACCCTTCTCGAGGATTCGGACACTGCAAATCTTCAACTGGTGGAAGTGGGTCAAAGTTCGGCTGGGGTCCCAAAGCTGGATGTGAGGCAGATGCCCCAGATGGGCGCTGCGTTTCAATACTGGTCTCAGCCTGCATGGCAGTTCCCTGATTTAGCACTGTTATCACGGCCACAAATTCTTCCGAACCCTGTGCCCTCACGGTCTGCTGAGTCTGGACAAAGGTGATGTGACTGGCGACTGACGGATCAGATGAACCGATGAGCCCTGACTGGCCTTTCTTTGCCTTGCCTCAGCGAAAGAACACTGGTTTCCTTGAATTGAATCTCTGACCTAACAAAGTCTATCAGCACTAGTCCAATGTACCCGGGGGATTTCGGAGCCCTCTGAAGCTATGGTTCCAGGACTACCTAGCAAAAAGGGAAAACATGTAGCATCTTAGCCTAACTTCACCAAAACAGATATGAGCATAACAGGATGACTGTGCCCTCTACTGAATTCTGTCCCAAATTCTGCCTCAAAACTGAATCTGATACCCGCAGATAACTGATTCCTAAAATACCGATATTGGTGCCCGCAGGCCCGATGCCCAAACTTGCAAACTGATACATGCATTTCTGTAGAGACGCACTCTAAAAGCACATAACAGATAAGTGAGAGCCAAAACACCCCTATGTTGGGGTAGGGTTTTCCTGTCCTATTTTGTCAGGAACTAGGGTTTCACTACGCACGCAGCGGTTTCAAACAACCTATAAACGGGTAAGCAACCTGTCATAGTTTGGAATGGTCACTATGGATCCGAATATGCACTAGGTCGAATGGTCAAAAAGGGTGCCCGGTAAAACCGGGGTTTGTGTTCCCATACTGGCAGAGCCCGTACCGGTCAGCCTTATGGACATGCCTTGACAAGACAAGCCTCCGGCAAACCGCTCAGGAATAGCAGATGGCAAACACGGTGTCCTAGGCGCACCAATGCAAATGCAATGCAAAGAAACACACAAGTGTAGTCAAAACCAGATATCATGAGTTCGAGTCAAGTTCTCTAAATCCCCAGCAGAGTCGCCAGAAACTGTAGACGTCCCCGAACGCATGTCGGGGAAAGGAGTGCGAGTCCCCCCCGTTCTGGTTCGATATTGGGTCACTACAGTTCGAAGGACTCAAATGTCACGGTTCTTAATCTTGAACCAAAGAGTCCAAATCTGGCAAATCGTTTGGAAAACAAATTTTTTGAAAGAAGTGCCAAACATGGACTGCTTTGCCAGATACAGAGTCGCCACCTAAATATTTTTTAATAGGAAATTTAGGAAACCCTGACTCGGTGCCAAAGGCCACGTGTCCGTCATCACCAAAGTTGCCTCGGCTCGGGAACTTGGGTACGATTGGGGAAGGTCACTTCGTGAGCACCCCCGCTCGCCCGGTCAAAGACCGGCCTCTACTAACCATGATATCTGTTTTTGAAAACATTGTATGTTCTTATTCCGGTTATTATGCCTAGGTTACTATGTGATGCGCACAGCATACAAATATAGACTGGATCGCCTGAATTGGAACAAAACACTTCATGTTTGTTTTTGAAAATGGTTTGATGGTGCTACCCGCAGGTAGGCTAAGACGTGGATTTGCCACCCTCAGGTGGGCTTAGAAAACATGATTTTGCCACTATCTAGTGGGCTTAAAACAAACATTTGATGAATTGTCCAATCCAAGTAACTCAGCCTCCACCCACAGGCATTCAAGGCAGTTATATCACATAAGCATATAGCCTCATGGTAAGCATGCTATTCATGGCAACACTCACACGCATGCAAGGATGCTAAAGCATAAAAACTCACCGAGTACTCCAAGCCAAAACAGAAGCTCGTTAGAAATCCATGCATAATCCTAGATGCACAGAATTGCCTAATGCAACACATGCAAAGATGCAACTATAGCAGGCTCGGCTATTCTAAACATGGCATATGAAATGCAACAGCTATCAAGTATTCAACTTGGAATTTGAAATACAAATGCAGTTTGTATGATGCGCCGAGCCCGGTGCATGCAAAACAGATGAATGATGCAAACATGCTGTCATACTGTATGCTAATTGAAATATGCCCTATATCTAACCATCGTAAGCAGGTAAATAAAAGGGAAGAAAGACGTGGGGTTGGAAGACATACATCACACTCACCCACACTTATTACAATTTTGCCCTCGCGCAGAGGGTCCGAATAAATAATACAGTCCGAATAATATACAAATTCCTAATTAATTAACAAATTAACTAAGAAAAATTGTAAACTGGCATGCAAGCCAGGGGCTGCCTTGATTCTGATGAATGCTGCAAGTTTGGGCTGCCTTGCGCGGAAATCCACTGGGATGCCCCAATTAGCCTCTGTTTTGCAATGTTTCTCGAAATGCGCGCCAGACTCCGAAAAGTTGCTGATTCTCTATTTTGCTGCAACAGAGACCAGGAAAGGGGCATAGCAATGTATTTCACAAATATATGCATGCCTCGATCCTCGTGCCACCAATCACGCATATCGATGCATGATAGCCGAGGAGTCGAATTGCACAACTTAATATAGGATGAATGCATATGAATGCTACAACAAAACCTAACTCCATCATGGATAATCCGGAGCGTCGGTGACTTGGGAATTGAGACCCGTTCCGTCGCTCAGAGTACGAAACGTGCCTCGTTTCCCGTGCCCGGGCTAACTCCTATCCCGAACACGATGCGATATGCATGATATGCATGAAATGTAGCTAATATGCAACCCTAACATACACAATGTCATGGAATGGCATACACGCTATACGAGGTAATATACAACCGGGCATACACAATGTCACGGATGAAATGGCATACGCAATGCAATATGGGCTTACACTAACATGAGAGAGCCTCAGCTACACTCACACAGGAGGCCATCGGATAAAAATGAAGTGCCTCGAAATGCGTGCACACGGGCACGCAAACTGAGGCAATGACATAAAGGCATGAAACGGCCTGAAATATGATATACAATGAGACTAAAATGAGATGTCTCGAAATGCGTGCCCACGGGCACGCAAACCGAGAAAATGGCATACGGAATGCAACAGGACTAAAATGAGGTATGCGATGCAATATGGGCTTGCACCAACATGAGAGAGCCTCAACCACACTCACACAGGAGGCCGATGGATGAAAATGAAGCGCCTCGAAATGCGTGCACACGGGCGCGCAAACCGAGGCGATGGCCCTAAGGCATGAAATGGCATGGAAATGATATGCAAACATGCAAATGAATTTTGGCACTGAAATGTGGGGGAAAACAGCCCCGAAATGAGGCGAAAGTACACCCGATGCATGAAATGGCCCCGAAACATGAATTTAGGCACCCGAAATGGCCTATAGCTATACCAAACATGCACAATATAGACATGGAATGAAAATACAGTAGCAAGGCAGCCCCAAGACAAGCATTTTTCAGTCATAAAAAGGGCTAAACAGCAAGCACACATAGGATTAAGCAAGAATGCAAAAATGGCTCCCCAAGAGGGGTATTGAAGTAAGTGATATATGCGATGCCCAAATGGAAAAATACCCTTCTACAACACTGAAGAGGGACTAAAAATATGCACATTTACAGTAGATGAAATCCCCCAAATCAGTATGAAAATATGCTAAAAATGCCATGCAAGATTGAGGCCACAAGAGGATATAACATGAAGTAGGCCAAACATTCATCCAACAAGAAAAGACCCTTAATAAAATATGTCCAGAGGGTCAAAATATGACTCATTCCAGTTCTGATGATGGCCGAAAACAGAGGCTAGATAAGCCTAAAAAAGCATGTAAAAATGAGGGCCAAAGAGGGGTAGAATGGTAGGTACTACATGGAGACCCCAAAAAAGATTGATCCCTTCTACAATGTTGTAGAGGGACACAAAATAAACTTACTCACAGTTCATAACAAACTCCAAAACAATTTACATATAGGCCAAACAAATCATGCAAATTTACGGTAAATAGGAGAGATTATGAAGTAAGTGCAAGATAGAGGACCCAAACAGGATTGATCCCTTCTTCAATGTTGAAGAGGGGCTCAAAATAGGTCCACTTACAGTTTACATTATTCTCGAAAACAGATCACTCATAGGCTAGAAATTTCATGCAAAAAAATGGCATATAAGATGATATTGAAGCAAGTGCCAAATGGAGGGCTCAAACAGGGTTGAGCCCTTAAACAAACATGAAGATAAGCTCAAAAGAGTGACCCTTTCAGTTAGGTTCGGAGCCTAAAACAGTGAGAAAATAGGCTTAAGAAACGAAGCAAGAAAATGCTACAAAAGAGGGAAATGGAGACTTACCCTTGTAGACCTTTTCTTTTCTACCTCTTGGCTTGAGGAATGTTGCTTCTAAGCCTCTGAGAACCTCTCCTTGCTGCTGGAACTGGAGTGGTGATGGGGATGCTTGATAGTGAAGAAGAAATGGCACCAAACTTGAAGAAAAATGACTTTGGAGCTTGGAAATGGAGAGAAATGGGAGGTGGAAGGTATAGCTCTCTCTCAAATGTGTCTAACAAATGTCTAACCTTGAGCCAAGAAGCCAAGCCTCTCCTTTATAGAGGAGAGGCATGAAAAATATCTAAGGTACCTCTCTAATCCTCCATACACGTGTATGGAGGATGGTCCAATTGGCAACCAGCTGGCACAGCTGGAATACACTGAGGGAGAGGAAAATGGCCGGCCAGCTTAAAGGGGCAAAAAGGTCATTTCACAAAAAGGGTGGCCGGCCAGCTAGGTTTTCTGGCCCCAGCTACTTTTCAAGAGCTGTCGGGAAGACTGGCCGGTGGGTGCTAGGGAAGTCCAAATGTGGCCATTCAAGTGTCCAAATTGAAGCCCCGGAAGTTATCTTTCCAATGGCGCAAACCTTGCATCAAAATTCCTTCTGTGGAAAACGTTATACCAGTTTCCGTGAAGCCGCACAGATTTCAGTTCAACCGGAGTGATGCCTTACTTCAATCAACCATATCTCCTCCGTCCGGAATTGAATTTAGGAGATTCTTGAGTGCAAAATGAAGCCTCGGGAGTAAGCTTTCCAACGATGGTGGCCTCATACTTTAATTCCTCTTGTGCAAAGAGTTACGCCCGTTTTGGTGAAGCCGCGCAGACTTTTTCTCCTTCCGGATTCATGCTGAACCACTTTTGACCAAACAAAAAGTTGGTTGTCAAAAAAATTGCGCATCCCACCCTCCTACAAGCTTCCTACCATGAAAATAAGGCCTCCACCAAAAATGAACCCAAACCGATGCGAAATGAAGGTTCGGGGCCGAAACGCGCAGTTCGGGACCCCGAAAACTGACTGTTGGGTACCAGGAGTGGTGTTCAACACGAAGTGGGTATCTAAGACCCAGTGTCCCTCGAAAGGGAGTAAATAAGATGCATGCAAAAACCGGAGGAATCAGAGATGGTTAGGCGGTCCCGAACCGAGGCACACGGCTGACGGCTCCGAAATGGGCAAATGGCCTACGGCACGAAATGTAGCCCACGGCCCTGAGAGATAGTCTACGGGACCTCTCCTCCCCTCAGGAAAGAAAAAGAGAAAACCGGTCTGGTTCGCAACCGAGGCAAGGCACAGAAGAGGGTTCGGAGTCCGGAGGCAGGGCGCAACGGCCACGACTCTGAGACTTCTGAACGAGCACAACATCGAGCGCTCCATCGGTGACGTCTGAGTCTTAAGGTCGGTCAAATGGGGTGTCTACACTTAGGTATGGAATGGCTATCTGCCACTGAACGTGATTGATTGCTACCAGAAGAGGGTGACACTTACACCCCTAATGGGAGGTGTTTCCAATTTAAAGGGGATAGGGAGGAGGGTCTAAGCAGACAATGTGTGGCAATAATCAACTTGTTTGCGAGTTCTGGATAAGGAAGTCAAATTTTGGACACATTGTGTCTGAGCACGTGATTGCAGTAGACCCAGCCAAGTAAAAGCAGTATTAGATGAAAGCAGCCAACCTCAGTATTTGAAGTTCGTGTTTCTTACGGTTGGCCGGTTATTACCGACGGTTTATTCAAGATTTTTTTTAAAACTAGCCAAGTCGATGACTCGCTACCAAGGGTTAATATGATTAGGATAAAGCATATGAACGATCCTTTCAAGAACTCGAGAGAAGATTGACTACTGCCAATACTCTCATTTCAGAGCGAAACGAAGGATATACAATGTATAACGATGCGTCTAAGGATGAGTTAGGCTGTGTGTTAATGCAAAATGGAAAGGTGGTGCTTACGGCTCCACGCAATGAATTCGCATGAAAGGAATTATTCGACGCATGATCTGGAGCTGGCAATAATGGTTTTTCGCTAAAGCATGGTTATATGGTGAACAATTTGAGATTTTCATGGATCATTAAGAGCTTGAAGTATTTCTTCACACGAAGGACTTGAAGATGAGACACGATGATGAAATATCTTGAACGTTACCATTTTAACTATATTTATTATCCTGGCAAAGCTAATGTGGTGGCAGATACCCTAAGTTGCAAGAACGGGGAATTATTACTAAGCTTGGCACTAAAAGAATGGAACATGGTTGGACACTTAATGAGTTCAGAGTACAGATGAATCAGACAAGAAAATGTACCTTGGTGCTCAGATCGTTACGCTCAAATTACTAAATGAGGTAATAAAATCACAAAGTATGATCAGGAAGCGGCATGCATAAAAGCACGAATAGCATCCGACGATCCTATACCTGATTGGACGATTCACTCAGATGGAAGTTTGAGACATCAAGGCAGCGCGTTTGTGCCATACGATGAGTCGCTTAGAGACAAAGTTCTGAAAAAGTTACATCATTTGGTGTTTGCAGTGCACACAGGAGGGACGAAAGTGTACCAAGACTTAAAACACCAATACCGGTGGAACAGAATAAAGAAACTACAGAAAAGGTGAAACTTATTCGACAAAGATTGGTGACAGCTCAAGATTGTCAAAAGAGTTATGCAGGTAAAGAAGACCTCTAACTTTCATTGTCGGTGATGTTGTCTTGAAAATTCAGCCCTGCCAAGGTATTATTCGTTTTGGAAAGAAAGGAAAATTATCACCTCGATACATCGGACCCTTCGAGATACTTTAGGAAATTGGAGAGGTTGCATACAAATTGGCTCTACCCCCGCAATTGGCTGGAGTATATGATGTTTTCTATGTATCTATGCTGCGGAAGTACATAATGCACCCTTCTCACATCATCAACTGGGAAGAAATCCAACTCAACGAAGATGCAACCTTTGAGGAGGGACCAATAGCAATTATGGACAGACAAGAAAAGAACTTGCGAGGAAAGACAATTCAACTTCTTAAGATACTCTGGCATCACAATGGTATTGAAGAGTTCACCTGGGAACGTGAAGACGCGATGTGGGCAAATTATCCACAACTATTTGAGACATGAGGTATGATTTAATTTCGAGGACGAAATTTATTTAAGGGGGATAGGTTGTAGAGATCCTAAATTTGGGTAATTACATGTGTAACCCTGAAACTTAGGTTAATAGCATTTTAGCCTTTAGTTTCGTAAAAATCTGCGAAGTGGCCCAATAAAGGATAATTTTCTTGTATATTATTATAATTAAATCATAGAACATAACTTTATAATTGGAAATATCCTAAAACTTGGTTTTTTTATTTACCTCCTAGTTTATAATTCAATTCATACATTTTATCTTTATTTCTATTTTTGTTTTTGTTGTTCTTTCATTTATTATTTATTTGAATATTTATTATTTATTTGAATAGAATATTATTATTTATTTGAATATGTACATAGATGTGATAAATAATATTTTGGTGGAAAATTGGTTGAAAAACAAAATAAAAAAAATATCTAGATATTTAGGCCTTCCTTAGTCATTAAGTTAGGACCCAAGCTTATTTCCTATAAATTAAGAGCCTTGTTTCAATTCCACACATACACACATATCAACAGCCAAGGAGAGGGTGAGAGAAGGAGAGTGTGATTAGGGAGAAGTAGAGAAGAAGAAAAAAAAAAAAAAAAAGGAAGAAAAAGGGTGCCTTCTTGTGTCAAGGTAAGAACACTTCTTCCCCTTGTCTTCTCCAATTCTTTCACCATCCCATCCTATTTTAGATGCCTCTTGTGTTGCATATTAATGGGAAATAGGGTTTTTGATGTATATAAGAGTGTGGGTTTGATTTAGTGACTTTGCCTTACAAATTTGTCAAATTAGGCATTGCTGTAACTTTTCTAATTTAAAAGAATATCAAATTTATTTATTTCTTCAATCTGAATTTACTGTAGGCTATTTGGTATGTTTAGCGCTTGTGATAATTTTATTAGCCCCTAATTGTGTGTTTTTAGTCATTGTATACTTTGTTTAAAAATTGGTCCTGAGTCTCTGGAAAACAGTCCACTCCTTGCAATTTTATAAAATTCCAGAAAAATCATCTCAGGTTGGTTCTTTTATCACATTTAGGATTTTGAGTACTGTTTTCAATGGAATTTATTTGGGTGAAAATCATTGGGTAGATTGAGAGGAAAGCTAGTTTTGCCAACGGGTGACAAATCTGGACAAGATTTCGAATATAGCTTGTAGATGAATTTCTGGAGGTGCTATGCACATTCTGTGAATTGGAATTGAAACTAGACAGGTTAATTATTATTTTTGTGCAATTTCAGCCCCTAATTTGACCTAGAAGTATTTTTCCCAAAGCACTCTTGTTAGCCCTGCAGAATCGAACAGTGTTGGAAATGGTGTTTTGTTGTGTTGTTTGTCTCTAAGTATTTTAAAGCATGCCTAATGTTATTTGCTTGCCTTACCATACCTATGTATGATTATCATGGGCTATATTTCATTTCTTATGTTTGTCTCATGCTCTTTTATATTACCGAATTACCGAATGTGACTAGCTTGCTTGGCAAAAGATCTAATAAATGGGAAATGATAAGGGGTTGGCAACGGGTTGACGTTCACATTAGTGTTTTCGAATAATTTATACATATGAATGACATGAATTATGATGAGATTAATACCAAATGAGTTAAGTCTTCTGCAAGCGGTCTAAGCGAGCCCCTAGGTTGACACGGATGTATTCAGACTCTATGCGGTGGTTTCAGGTTGTAAGCGAGCCCTTTGGTATGGTATGTGCAGGGTGTAAGCGAACCCTAGGCACGATTTGGGTGTAAGCGAGCCCACTTGTTTGGCCGTCTCTTTTGAGGTCCATCAATGTCATTGACCGGTAAATAACCGGGAGGTGAGCATAGATGGTAAGGTCTGCAAAGCAGCAAAAAGGAGAGTTCTGAATAGTCTGGTGTTCAATCCTTGTGGTTGGGTAGAAGGATCTCTTTGGGAGATTCTAGTCGTCTAGTTTAACTACTAATTCATAGAACCTTGTTGTAATATTGTAAGTTATGTTACCCAATTTGTTCTGTGTATGGTTGATTGGTTGATAGAAGATATGGGGGGGTGTGTGTTTTACTGGGCATTCCAAACTCATGGCATGTCATGCCAGGTGATGAAGCAGTTTACAATGGTGAAGGTTATTTTGAAAACAAATAAGATGAAGTGTTGGAGTTGTGGTTCATTTGAAGACTTAGACTAGTTTTTTTTTTTTCCTTTTGACTTTTGGTTTAGCAATGTTTTGGTAATCCTGTAATGGAACATAAACGAATTACCTGTGATATTAACTCTGGTTATATATGTATATTAAGATGTTTTGGTTATCTATTCTACTTGTGCTGTATTATTGTACGTATTTAACGGTCCGGAAGTTGGGGCGTTACATTATGAGATCCAATTGGCACAAGGCAGGGCTTGGGGGGTCTTTTCTATACTTTCTACCATTAAGAGATTCAATACATCTATAAATGTCTAATATGAGTCCTGAAGCAGCATCGACATCATTAAATTTGAAATGCAAAACTCAGCAAACTGTCATAGAACTGCCTGTAATGATGAACCAGAGACACTGAAACCTGATTAATATTATCTTTAAATTTCTTCAACTCATCCCTCTGACCATTCATCTGATGAATCCGAGAAATGATAACAATGATATGTGCATCAGCTATGACACCCGCTTGTGCCATCAGTTCTATAATCTATTGGCCATTGAAAGATGACCCAAACCTCACACAAGCATCCAGAACAAGGTTAAAGATCATCGTATCAGGTTTTATCAGCTTTGTAGAAGCAGATCTCTTTGCACTTGAATGTTGAAATCGATCACAAAGCTCAATCAATATATTTGATGCAAGATATGCCCCAACCTGTGTCTTCACCATATGCATGAAGACCAGACCCAATATATTTGCAGGGGGCAAACTCTCTTTCTCCAGCATCAGCCTGAAAATCATGGATGCGGAAACAGGCATTTGAGCTCTTGCCAAGGATAGGGAGAGTTTAATCAGGAAGTCGGATCGAACTAAATCAGATTTCTCTTTTTGTATTAGGAAAACTAAATCGCATGCCTTCTCAAGCCAATGGGGATCAGATGAGTAGGACAACTCAAGTAGCAGTGTACTCATGAGAGACTGGTTCGGAAAACCATACAGGTTTCTAAAATCATTATAAGTTTCCTATGCTTCATCAACTTGATGATCCTTCAAAGCCACTTCGAGCTTTCTGAGCAGAACAGTGTGTGATGATCGGTCCCAGCATACGCTTTCTGTCTTACTACTAGTAGAGAAATGTTGGAGTGAGGGACTCCGATAATGCTTTATGGCATATATCTGGAAATCGAAGCTTCCCAACACTGTAACTGCAAACACATTCTGCATCATAAACCAATCTTAAAGCGGTATTTCAGTAATTGAAGAGATACAGAAAACTGATGAATAACTCCTAGTGAAGCAGGGATTTAAGAGGAGTGTTTTTTTCGATGATTTTGCCATTCAGATACACATTTTTAAACAACCACAGTACATGTGATTAGAATGGACAATGATGGATTTACTATGCCTACATGAAGAGCAATTCAATGTAAAGGTTAACCCATTAACCGTACTCCACATAAGATTACATACTTGACCACACAATTCCAGTAGTGTATCCTTGCAGGTGTTCTTCGACAAATTTTCTGACTAATTATCTGAGACATATCATTATTCACATCAACATTAGAAACTGATGAAAACGTAAAAAGCATTTGAATGAGACATATCACACTGACTTCAACAAGCAATGACATATAAAATCCACATCCCTATTCGAAGGAAAGCCCTTCCCAATTCTTCAGTATTGCAGTATACCAGTGTTAAAGTTTGTGTAAAAATCTACAAATCAAGGAACTATGTATCTTGCGACTACGAGTATATTACACACACACACCACACACAAAAAAAAAAAAACTCAAACTGCACTTTTAACTTTAGACTAAAATTATGGCACAGTCAGGTAACGTTTCGTAGAATTTTCTAAATATAATTTGAGAATATAATTGTATTTTGAGTTTGCGAGTTTTAGAATTATGATTTGAGTATGAAAAATGTGTTTGATGAATGAGTTTTGAAAAGAGTTTTAAATTGAGTGGAGAATTTTTGATGTGACATATGATATTTGATACAAAAACTTACAACTCATAACCAAACACACAACTCAAAATTATATTCAAAACTCATAAACAACTTTAAAAAATTCCAAATTTTTTTTATTTAAAATATAAAAAAATAACAAGTGCCAATTGAAATAAAAAATATAAAAAAATACTGTTCTGGTCAACAGGCCGGACGTCTGGGAGGACGACAGGTGAGCCAAATTTTTTCGCCTTGAAAAGAGTTTTCAAAAGTAGGTGTGAAATTAATTTTTAAAAACTCTAAATAAACAATAAACTCAAAATAAGTGCCGAAAATATATTTGGAGAAACTAACCAAACACAAACACAGTTTAGCCAATTGTAAATTAAGAATCAGACATCCCTCATTGTCCAAGTGGAGTAAAACATTAACAAAGTTTAGCCCCGGTTAATAGTCAAAAAGAACTCTAACATATTTTTACCCAGATAATAATTAAATTAAATAAGATAGGTTGTGTATGTCAATCATTAGTCATATTTTACTGTTTAAAAAAAAAAAGACATTTTGAAAAATTGCCTCATTGGAAAATATACATTGCAGTTCCTCTTTATCTATATGTAGAGGTTCATTAAAATCTAATTTTTTTTGTCCATAATTTAAAAACGATGAAGAAAAATTATATAAGGATTAAGTCTTAAGATAGAACGAGAGTCAGATTAATAGCTATCAAAAAAAAAATTTAATGCTCCGTTTGATTCTCGGTAAATAAAATACTAAGCAAGTTTTTGACAAATCGAGCATTTACTTCATTTCCTGTCTCCCATGCTTTCTCGCGAATCAAACAGGGGAAATCGGTAGGCATTTTTTTCACATTCGAACTAGATTCAAACCCAGACTGAGAGAGCGAGCTTAACTCGTTGAATCACACTGATGAGATACGATTGATGCGTTGTTTCTTTCGTTGGAGACTTGGGTGATCCACAACTGGCCTTTGTTTGGTTGCCATGAAAATGTGAGTCGACCAGCCCTACAATAGTGGAATGGGTTATCTTATCCCTAGTTCTTGGGAGAATTTGTTTGGTTACAATCTGAGAAATTATTTTTAAATTTGTCTACCTTTTAGTAATTTTTTTTTATTTTTGTAGATACATTAAGATTAGATGAATCTAAAAGATAAAAAATAAAAAAAAATAAAAAACAAATATTAAAAATATTACTAAAACTAAACAAAAATCCAAATAAAAATACACACAGATTTTCGTTTGAATTTTTGTCTATTTTTAGTATTATTTTTAATATTTTAACTAATTTATTTTACTTTTTATATAGTACATCTTGATTAAATAAATTTTAAAAATATAAATAATTTATTAAATTATAAAAAAAATTCATTAAAAATAAAGGAAAACTCAAAACAAAACAGACACTTCTTGATTTTTTTCATTAGTTTTGAAAATTTAAGGAACAAACAAAATAAGTAATTTTGAAATTAATTTCTTTGCAAAACAAAATGTTAAGGATTAAAACAGAAATAACTCAACAATAAATTATAGGAGAAATTTCGTACCAGTATACAAACTAATTACAAATAAGTGGTTAAAAGTTTACCAATATTAATAATATAAATTTTTTTTTTTCATAATTATGTAATAATTATCTCAAATTACCACTGGTTGATAATTCCACTAAATTATGTCATGTGAAAAATATTATTTTTCATTTCAAGTTGTATTAAAATTTAGGAAAATTATAAATATACTCCTTAGGGTTTTTTTAAAATAAGGACTATCCCTTATACTTCTGAAAATTATAAATATCTCATTGTTAAAATATTTGTATTTAGCAAAATTAATATAAAAAATAAAATTTCTAACTTATCTTTTATACAACAATAAAATTATTTGAATTGTTAATTGAAATATATTTACGCTATCATTAAAAATTGCTGATCAACTTGATGATTTATAAATAAAATGAGTCATTTGTTATGTGATTAGAAACTTAAAGGGACAAAATGTAATTTTTAAAACTACAGGGGTAATTTTAAATAAATCTCATGTATTAAATTTTATGAGTTGAGATTCTCTAAGGTCAAGTTTGGATTTGACCTCATGTTCGAGGTTCGTGGAACTCACCATAGATCTCGTTTCAATTTATAGAGTCATTAGTGTATATCATTCATAAAAAATAAAAATAAAAAAAATTATCCAATAATTATAATATTTTTCATTTTATTACGTTTATTTTTTTAAAAAAAGAAAATAGACAATAAACATATTTTTAAAAATAGGCCATTCAAATATTTCATTCACATTTTCATTTGTTTTTTTCTTTCTAAATTTGAAGCCTTGGTATTTACACTTTTACCTACATATTACTTTGATATTTCAACCTTTCAAAAATAATTACATACTAATAAAAAAATTTATAATTTTAATAATTAATTTATAAACTTTGTCATTATCAGTAATATTTGTCCCCACCATTCACTAATGGGTTATTTCATTTCACTTTTAATTTTTTGTCAATCTCAATAGACAATATAATTCAATTATTTATTTATTTATTTATTTTTGTTTGTTTTTTTGGTGCAGTCGAAGTTTCCAAGGACAAAAAAGAAAGTAAAATTTTTCAATCATTTTTTTATGGTAAGAATTATATACAAGTCTATTTTTTAGATCTAATAATATTTAAGATGATTGGTTAATAATTACAAAAGATATGAGGTAAATAAAATAACAAGATACAGTGTGATTGGTTGATTGATCATTAAACTTTAAAAGTGAGTCTAATTTTTGAGTTTGCTGCTCGTATTTTTTTTTATAATAGTTACATATTCCTGAAAAAACACATTCATGAAAAAAGTTTTGGATTTTAATTATTTCTATTTATATTTACCACTGATTTGGGCTGATTATAGCTTTTTTGTTGTGGAACTCTATATCAGATTGTTTGTTACATCTTTTGCTTAAAACTTATTAGGTAGAAATAATTTACATAAGTTAAAAATAAAAAAGGCTAAATTTTAAAAACTGGGGTGCTTTGACTTATGCTTTTAAATTACCAACTTTAATTTGTAATAAGTTGTACTAAACAATACCACGAGAAACAAAGTAGGAAAAATTAAGAAAGTTTAAACTATATATAGTGTAGGAAAAATTATTTCTTGGTCCAAGGGCGTCACGTGGTTATGTCCATGGCCAATCACAAATCACCATATCCTCTTGTGTTTATCAATTACTCAATACAAATTTATGAGTCTTATTCCTTCCACCAATCACACCACAATTAGGACACCACCTGACCATGCCCGAGAATCACCAAATATCTTCTCATGTAGTTCCCATTCCAGGTACAAGGTAGAAACCAATGCTTTGACTGATTGTTACACATGCATGGCCGAAAAAACAAATTACAAAATATTTGGTTTTGATGCAAAAGAAACAAAAGAAAAAAACAAATAGAGAGACTGCAGAATTTATACTCAGAATTTTACTAAAAATAGCAATCCATAATATAAGTTTATTTTATATATATGAACCTGCATTTCACCAATTTTATTTCCACAACACAAACCGATTCTGCGCAGAAATTTGGTGACATTAATAGAATTATAGAAAAACAAACGAAGATACAATTGCAGTGGGTACCATCACTCGAAGGAAATGTGAATACGAGAGCACAAAACAGCGAGCAGCCTACTGAAGTGAAGACTGGTTAGGCATGTCCATAAATGATCTTGAAATGTTCATGCTCCGAACTTGGCTGCTGATCATTCAGAAGGAGGTAGTTATGATCAATTTCATTCAACTCAAATTCAGACTGAAGAAGAGGAGGATGAGGAGTGTCTAGGGCGGTGGCGGTGGCGGTGGCGGTGACAGTTTCAGGTACTTGTTGGGTGGTGGTGCATGTGATGAAAAGAGTTGGGATAGTTTGCAAATAGCCCATTAGCACATGAAAAAGTGGATGGAACCAAGGAAATTTGGAGATGTAGATGAAGATGCAGATAATGAGATAGGAGTACCAAAAGAGTGAAGGTGGGAACACTGATGAGACTATCATTAATGTAACTATAAGGATTCCAGATATATAGAATTGGCCAAATCGCAATTGAATGGGCTGTGAAAATACTACTGAAAGAGTCAAAGGAAGTCTGACAGAGATGAGAAGGAGGAGAAGGAACAAGAAGAAGACAAGAATCGCGAGGGAGTGAGAAGTCATCTTCAACATCAATGGGTGATCCGAGGAGACATTGCCTTGAAATACAAGGAACAGGTGAAGAAGGATGTTCATCAATGGTGGGACTACAAATCTCAAATCTATGGTGAATTTCATATTTCTGTTTTGCAGTTAAATCTATTCTGCTTCTTATGATCAAGCACACACTTGATATATCCTTATATAGGCAGTTGGTCTCTCCATTCTCCAAAGAGTAGCACCATGGTTCTAAATCGTCATATCGGGCACCGTGTTGGTGTCCATCGCGGTGTAACGGTATGAGTAATATCAAGCATTACATATCGAGAATCGATTGTCGCGACCATGAAATTTTTAAAATCATTAGCGATCCCTCTAATACGAAATTTTATACATTTTTTTTTTATACTCTTTTAGCCTTAATTTGTCACATTTTAATCAAAATTTTGAACTCATTTTCAACTAATGACATGTATTTATTTTAGTTTCTTGAGTTTTTTTTTACATATGTTAAACTTCTAATAAAAAAATTGATGAAAATATTTTTTTACTCATTTTCAACTATGAAATACTTTCAAATTCACAACAAATCAATAAGAGTTGTAGGTGCATAAACAAATAAATAGGAAGAAGAAAAAAATATAAGCATTTACACCAAAACAAAGACACAAAACAAAACAAAACAGTAAGAAATACGAAAACAGAGCACAACACAAACAAACGAAAAACAAAATAACTCAACTCACCAAAACAGAGCACAAATTTACAACTCATTATCCAACAAACCAGTGGCCGAGCCAAAATTTTGGCTCAGAGGGGTTGAGTTGAAAATTTTACAAAGAATATTGATAGAGACCCCCTCCAATCACCACCCCCACCACCCCCACATACACGTGGCGGGTGGTGATTGGAGGAGAAGGAAAAGAAAAAAATAGAAAAGAAAAACTAGCCAATGGGAGGGAAAGGGGGTCAAAGGGGGTGGGAGGGAAAGGGGGTCTCAAACATTTTTGTTTTACAAAATTCACAATCAAACTTAACCTAATTTTTATTTGATGGTAAGAATAAAAAAGCACTATAATGTAAATGTTATATTTAAATATAAGCATGAGTTAATAGATCTTAATCGTTTTTTGTTTTTAATTTGATTTTGTGTATGATGATCACATAGTTTGAAAATTAATCACATGTCTTGCAAAATATGAAAACGAAATTATATTAAGTTGTACACACAAAAGAGATGTATATATGAATAAATAATTTTTAAAAAAAATGAGGGAGGAGGTGAATAAATAATACAAAGACACTACTATATATCACTTCTTTTTTTTTAACAGTTTTGAATCATTGAATTACATAATAATATATTATTAGTTGTTTTTAATTGTGTAATAAGTATCTTTAAATAAAGGAACTAATTATTCGTATTCATATAAGATGTGATATAACAAAAAATTCAGTGACATATAATATTTCTCTAATATAAAAAATTGGTGACACATAGGCCTCATTTGGGAAGTTGGCTATTCTAGTAGGCTATTTTAGTGTTTGGCTATTTCAGTGGGCTAAAATTTTTGTATTTGGAAAAATGGTTGGATTTTTTTATAGTTGGATGTGATATTTTTGAGAGAAAAAGTGAAATGATTATAAGTTTAATGTGATATTTTGTCTTATTAGCTATTTTAGTCTATTTTGTCTTTTTATAGATGAAAAATCTAGAAATCCCCTAGATATTGATTTGTGATTATGTATCAATTTTAAGCAGTATATAACAATCCCAATCAAACAATCAAGACAAATCAACACAACGATTTTACGTGGAAAAACCACAATTGGACACCTCCAATTGTGATAAAAAAATCACGAGCAAAAGCCACAAAACAATCCACTAAAAAGACATAAAGGAATTACACAGGTATACTCTCAATTACATAGCGAATTCACGCCCGAATTGAACCAACCTCTATGTGCCTCTTCCAACCCTGTCTTCACCTCAGAATTGTCTTGCTGATGAGCTACTCCAGAATCCACCAAAGCTTCATGCTCAAATTCTTCAGAATCCACCGAAGAACAACTCTTTCTTTTGTATTCGATCAACCTCCTTGATGTATGCTTCTCAATTCATGAGTTTAATACTCATTCAAATTTATCAAGGAAAACTCACAAAAATCCTCCAGAAGAAAACCTTAGAAAACCTCCAAGTAGATCTGAAGAGTGGTCTAGTTTTTTGGGAAAAAACCAACTACTTATAGAAATCCAAAGTAATCCTAGTTTTGGGAGAAATCTAATTACTTATAGAAATCCAAAGTAATCCTAGTTTTGAAAGAAAACCAACTTCTTATAGAAATCCTTGTCAAACGGGATTGCCAAGAATAAAACCTAAAAATAGATTTTAGCCAAAAAAAAGCCAAAAGGCCTCTGGACAAACAGGGCCATAGTAACATATTAAACAAGTTTTGGAGAGAAAATGTAAAGAAAATAGTAATTTAAAATTTAATATCACATTTTATTTGAATGGATTAAATTGAAACTTTTTTTTTTTTTTACTAGAGGCAAAAGTGTAATTTTTCAAAAATTGAGGAGAGACAAGTGCCTCCTCTAGTCCTTATCTGCCTCCGTCATTGCAACAAATGTAATAACCCTCACCTTATCTTAGTCATGCTCGCATGCATTCACATGAATTTGTCTTGTTAAGTTTGCATCTGCAGACCTTGATTCGTTTTGTCTAAGTGTTGCTTGCATGTTTTGTTTCTTGCTTAGTGTGTGTAGCCGATGTCATCTTAAGCCTAGGTCACACCCTTGAACCTCTTATATCTAGGACCATCTTGGAATCCACTTTGGATGACCTCCACCTTCGCCCTGGCATATTGGCCGAGATGTCTTCATCTAGGCTGAGGTGAGCGTCACCTAGGCCGAGATGTGTATCTTTTAGGCCGAGATGTTATTATCTAGACATCCTAAATCTTTTATCCCTGCACCTGGTGATCTTGTTCCTGGACTGGTATAACCTAGACCGAAGTGTGGCACATATAGGCCGAGGTGTGGCACAGCTAGGCCAAGTGTTATCCTTCCTAGCCGAGATCATTGAGACCTTAGTTGCCGAAGCCTATGTCTTGATCCGAGGTCATTACCTGCCAGAGTACCCATGTCACCTTACTTGTTATACACACTTTGTCATGCTCTTGTCTTGTCATTCAGTCACCTTTTTTAGGGAACCCAATCCGGTGGTGCCACGTGTCCCAGCAGAGGGTTAAGTCTGTTGGCAGTAGAGAAACCCACATCATTTTGTCATATCTTTTGCATGGTAGAGAGAGAAGCTCTAGGAAGAGGAGAAGAAAGTTCTTAGGGAGAGATGTAGGTTTCCAAGCTTGATCTTTAGAATTCGAACCGTTAGATCCGTGTTTTGAGGTTAGATTCGTGATCTACTCTTGTTGTTTTTTATGTTCATCTAACCACATTGCATGATCTAGCATGATTCATGAGCCATGCATTGATTTAAAGCTTGTTTTAGAAAGAGAAAATGATGTTCTTGTGTTCTTGAAATAAAATCACGTTTTGATCCGAAAGATTGTACCAAGATCCATGTTTTTGTGTTTGTTTTCATAAGATCATCAAGTATGGATACCCAGATCCATGTTTTTGAACTCATCTCATGAAATCTCAGATTTTGAATAAAGAAGTTATGATTTTAGCATTTCATGTTCTTGTCCTTCATGTTCTTCATGTTCTTCAAGGGGGGAAAACCCAGATTTCCAGACTTCATATTTCCCTAGGTGTGGTCACCAAGACCACTCTTGCCTAAATTTCACACTTGGGCCAAGCATCGTATCTCACCTTGGCCTACCTTGCATGATCACTTGCACTTTAGTCTATCTTGCATGCACACCGAAGCCTAGGTAACCACACCTCGACCAAGACCTCCCGGGTTCACCCAGCTAAGTCATTTTTGCCTAGATCATTTCTGTGCATCCATTCCAAGACGTGGTTGGTACCCAGCATGCTTTTCCAAGAAGAAAAAAAAACAGTGTTTTAACTCCCAACATGTTTTACTTTGTCTTGACTTGGTTTTGGAAAGAAATGTTGGGAACATTTGCACTCATGAAAAGCTTGTTTTAAGAATGCATTTCATATCCTTCTTTGAGCATCTCTTCTTGTCTTCTTGAAGTGCATTCAGTAGACTTTATTATGTATTTGTAGGTCTTGGATCCTTGCCTTAATTCCCACACCCGAAGAGCTATGTGAGTGGTATTTTCAATAAAGTTTTGTTATAAAGTTTTGATAAAGCTTTGCTTCATTTTGGAAAAGTATTTGATCAAGCATGAATGATTATCCCTAGTTTTGTATCAAGTATTATCTTGTTTTAATGACATTCTGGGAAAATCCTTAGTGCTAGGGGACTATGCAACTAGCGCATTTGTCTTGGAAAGTCCTTAGTGCTAGGGAACTATAATGCAATTGCACCATTGTTTGAGATATCTCCCTTGTCTTGTCACCGACGGTTTACCGCGTGGGTTTGTCCGGAATGTCATCCCTTGTATTATAATGATGCTAGTAAGCATCCCTTGAAGCTTTGAAAGACTTGATAGATGAACGTGGTTCATCCCTTGATTTTGTGCAAGTTATTATATGTATCGTTTTGATAAAGATCTCGGATATCATTTATTTAAACCTTTATTACTAATATCATTCATTGAGTATCCAAGCTCACCCTCTCTTTATATATATGTAGGTGACGAGCAAGAATGCAGTGACGCCTAGTTGTGTTTTACAAGATGTTTTTGGATTCATATTTCGTAGCATCTTGAAGATTATACTTATTGGCTTTGTAATTCATTTCTTTTGTATATGTCGGCTCGAGAAGCCTTTTGATCAAGATGTATCTTGTACCTTATTTTATTTGAATTCAGGTTGTAAAACCACGTTATGTATGACATTTCATTTGATCTATGCACAGCTCTTGTGGACTATTCAGATTTAAATTTATTGCTTCCGCACATGTAAGCCCCATATGTATACTCTGATTGTGTGTGACTTCGTAAGTTGGCCTTCGGTAATCTCGGATTACTGGTCATCATGGCACCATTCTACTAGAGGCGGAATGGGGTTGTGACAACAAACCTTCTTTGAAGAAACTTAAAGCCAGGATAAAAGTGAAGTGACATTCTTACCCATCCTTCACTGAAGAACTTTCACTGAATCACAGCACAAAGAAGCTTTGAAATGGATTGTCTTCCATCGTACCGGTCTAAACCAACAAGTATGGGAAAGTATCAGACTGTGTAACGGAGTCATCCCGCTATGTACTGGAACTCGGCCTATTCATCGTCAATTTTCAATCTCAGTGGTATACCAATCTATATTCATCACGGTGTTCTGTTTTTTCAATAAGAACCAGTCGGTACACTATGTACTGACCAATATTTAGAATTATGAGTAACATGTATTTTTAGAATATGATGTGATATTATCTATTATGCTCAATAATATCACATGTACGAAATTAAAATGTACTTTTGTGTAGCTTTGAGTTTTATTTTAAGCATTATTCACATAACAATCAAAGTTAATCTTATAAATATAATTTATGTATATATATATATATATTTTTTGAATTATATACAACTATCATCTCCCACTTAATAACAAAGTGAAAATTTTGCACGGAAGCAATGTTGATCCACCATTGTTAGTAGTTGAGAAATAAGTAATGGCTAATGTTTTGAAGTTTTACATTTGTCGAAACACAACAATGCTATGTGACATGATAGCCAAGCTCATCCCTAGTTCAATTTTTGACTAGAGGGTTTAGTTTTTGTCGCTGATTAACTGTTTTTTGGTTAGCAAATGTTAGTAATTAGTCGTTAGATTAGTATCTAAGGGGAGTTGAACTCACACTCACTCCTTACAAGTTCTAAAAGTCTTGCCTCCTATTCCACTTATATGGGAAAAAAAAAATTAATTTTTGAAATCGTATTTATCATTCATTTTTTAAAAGGAAATGTGATCCAATCAAGACATTACAATGTTTTGATCGTCTTAATTTTTTCTATAGATAATCTGTCCTATTGACTTTATAATTTAAACAATTAAAATCACTGAAATAAACACACACACACACACAAAAATACATCATTGCTACTATTTCGAAACTACCAACTAATAATTTATTTTGTCAAAAATATATGAAACAAAGTATAGTTGCTTTGATTAGTTCCAAATAATAATAATCATATAAAGGGAGGGTTATAAGTTGTTTGAAAAATTATATATAATCCATTTTGTAGATCAATTTTTTAGACTCAATAATATATAATTAAGATAATTGGTGAACGATTAAAAATAATAATTTATCTTAAATATTTTAATAAACTATCATTAAATTTTAAAAATAAATTTAATTTTTGTAATTGAATAAAACTAAACACAACTTGGAAGTTGCTTTGATGTTTGAGGGAAAATTCCATAAAACGGAACGAAAAGGATGGTTGAGTAATCAATCACTCAAATTCATCCGCTAAGTCTCCCACTTACGACTTTTTTTGGTGATTATTTCGGTAGTTTCAAAATATGATTAAATAGTATTTTATGATAATATGATTAGTAGAGAAGGTAAAATATTAATTATTTATATTGAGTGATTAAGAGATAAAATAAATAATAATTGATAAGAAAATATGAATAAGTGACACTGCAGTACTATTATATAATTTTTTGAGTTCCTTCGGAGTTTTCACTTGTCAAAAGCTCGAAAGGAGCGCGTGGTGTGCACAATTGTATGGAACTAAATTATAGTCGTGAAACGAGGTGCACGTAAGACACGCGCTTTAGAGCTTGCGTTATTGACTCTATGATGAGTCATATGGGCCGGGCTTTAAAAATCTTGTTGCCTTTTTTTGTTGCGAAGTCTCTGTGATGAGTCATGTGGGCCGCGGTTTAATTCGCCGTGTGCCTTTTCACAGTCTTGATGGTGCCCAATTGCTCGCTTTTACAGTCAGCAAATTATCTCGAAATTTTTGAGATTAATTTAGAACAAATCACATCATACTTTCTTAAAGGCTAAATTACAAATACATCATTTAAAATTTGTTTAAAATATAAATTAATTTTTGTGATTTAAAAAATTATAAATATCTTATTGTTAGAATTTTTTATTTAACAAAATTAATTAAAAAAGTGAAATTTCTAATTGTTCACATATGTAATAATATAATTATCTGAATTATTAATTGAAATAAAATTTTAATATTATTAAAAACTATTAATTAACTTGATGATTTATAAATAAAATAACTTATTTGTTATGAAATTAAAAACTTTAGGGGGGTATAATGTAATTTCTAGAACCACAGTAAATAATTTGTAATTTAAGTAAATCTTAAGAGATGTGTTTGTAATTTACCATTTCTTAAACTATGACTCATTTGTATTTTATTGTTTGAATTTCAAAAATCAATAATTAACGATTTGAAAATATTATCTTGTTACAGTTAATCTCTTCTATTTTGAATTTATACAAAATCAAATCATGCATAAAGCATGACACATCTATCTATCTAACTATATATTATATAAGGAAAAGAGAGTTTCTAACTCACAAGTTTTGTGAGAGCTCGAATATCCCAATATTAATTTTCTAATTTTTTGATTTAAGAAAAAAAAAAGTCAACATTTCTTGGCTTCTCCCAACCCACAAGCTTTTTTTGACTTCTCTCATACTTACTGTTATACCCTTTTCAACTTCTCTCATAAACTATGGTTAGTGGTGAGATTGTTAAATTATTTTTTGTAAAAAATCTTTATAAAATAATTTGTATATTAAAAAAATATCTACAATAAATGTAAATTCTTATTAAATCTATCTATCTATACATCTAAAAAAATCCTCTATAGCTCTCAAATATATATATAATATATATATCTTGATTTATGACTTTCAAATGGAAAGTATATCAAATATATAAAATAAAAAATAGAAAGTATACTAATCCATTTCAACATTTAAATTTGAGGGGCATTAAATATAGAGAACATTCCATTAATTTAAATTTTAAATTATAATGATTTATCTCATAATATGTATGTTTTAAATAATGATTTATATCTAAATATTATGTCACGTCTCGTATTTTATTACTCAGATAACATTACTAATATTCATTAATTAAGTTCATTTACAAATGACAATTCATCATTTAATGAAATAATGAATAATTAAATATATATGTTCCCTTTCGTTACACAAAAATGTCATTTACATACAAATAAAAGAAATATCATGAGGCTTACAATAAAAAGAGCGTTGCCCTTCACAAAGCATAGAACTCAGCCAAAGAAACAATTAAAAAGCATTATAGCTTATCACCACTTTATAACCATGCAAGCTGTTTGATCCTCAAATCTGAAAATATTCACTGTACACATATACAGGTAGGGGATGAGCAAACCACTAGCTCACCAAATAATCTCATGCTATAATGTAAAAAGGCATGCGGGTACAGTGATACAATGTTACCATACATATATACAAAAATCATACTATGCCATAACCTTATGATTTTATTATCTAATCCTTTAAATCCAATTTATTTAATTAATCACAACTAGTTAACTTAAATTAATAAACATGCTTTAATGGCAACAAAACATCACTTTCAATCCATTCAATTATCTCATTCCCAGTTAAATCAAATAATTAAACAATTCATAATGACATCCAACAAAGTATCAAATACATTTTATATAATCTTATGAGATGAATTCATATGCCATGTCATACTCAAAATATTTTTCTCATCTTTTGAAAATCTTGTGCACAATGCCAATTTGAAAACATATTAATCCAATAATTTCAATATAATTTCAAGGGTGGTAAATACAATTCAAGTAGGCATAACAAGCATTATCAAACCCCACTTTACCAGTCTTTCATCGGAAGGCACGTGATACCTCCTCACCACTGTACCAGTCTCTCACCAGAAGGCACGTGACACCTCCTCACCACTTTACTGGTCTCTCACTGGAAGGCACATGGCACCTTCTCTGCTGTAATGCCCCAATTTTCATACCCAAATGACAATACAACAATCATGACCCTTTTTAAGGAAAACCAATCATACAATCCCCCACTTGCATTTCATAATGTAAATAGTTCCTCATGCAATAATACATTAATCCGACAACAAGTAAATGAACTAATAAACACCCCAAAAGGTTTACAAGTTTCCAAGGCTTAAGCCCGGTTACACATAACGGTTATTAAAACCCACACATACAAAGCCCTTCGCTTACAAATAGAATCACAGTAAATGAGAACCTTATGCTCGCAACACACACACTTTTCCATACCCTCAGTTAGGCGGATTCACCACGTCTTTTCCTGCACAAAAATCCCGTAGGGTGAGTATAAAGCCCAGTAGGAAATTCTTCACAAAGTATATACATTTTATACAAATCTTAAGAGATGAATGTATATGCCATGCTATGCCCTTTTACAGATAAATCACATCTTCATCTTTTGAAAACCATCATGCTCAATGATGCCATGCAATTTCTATTGTTCAAAACTTAACAATTTAACTCAAGGGGCGGTAAATACAACTTTGGTAATCCCTAGGTCGGTGTCTGCAAATAGACTACACCAGTACTACCAATTTGTCATTTTTACCGATATTAACCGGAAGGCTCGACACCTCTCATCTGTCATTTTTATCAATATTAACTGGAAGGCTCGACACCTCTCACCTGTCATTTTTACCAGTATTAATTGGAAGGCTGGACACCTATAATCTACACCACATTTCAAGACTTACCACCGTATTTACCCCAAAATCATTTCATGAAAACTTGTTTCTCAATATTCTTTTCTAAATACAAAATTTTCAAATCAAATTTCAAAACTCCTCATTATCAAATGAATTGATATGCCAATGCAATGATTAATAATACAATGCAATATTTCTTCCACTTTCAATACTCCCACACAATATTCCCATTGTGATCAAAATACTCATTTCCCATTTCAATGCAATTTCACAAGATGAATGAATGCTTTTATTTCAATTCATCCAAGGGATAACATAATTTCCACATTTCAAACTATCCTAACAATTTAGTCATCTCACGACTACATTAATACTTTTAAACAACAATTCCCAAAACTTCAACAATTCCCATATTCCATGAAAACATCATTTATATATAAATAAATAAACAATTTTCTAACATCATTTATTTTGGCATACAAAATAAATATAACAACATCTTTCAAAGATTTTCAACATCTTTCAAAAAAAATCCCCAATTTCTAGGTTTTCTCACCAAAACCAACCATTTTCAAATATTTGAGAAGATTTCACCAAAAACATCTTTCTTTTACCAACATAGTCCAAAACCCTCAATTTTATTTTAAAAGAAACAAAAAAGTAAACCCACTTTCAAAATCACTTATCTTCTTGAATCAACAATCCATTTTCAAAAAAAAAAACAAATCAAAGGATGATTCCGAAAATCATCCAGATCTTGTAAAAACATATATATAACTCAAAGAAAATCACTACCTCAAGCTTAGAAGAGAAGATGAGCAAAACAAAGTTGAAACTCCAAAGTTGTCGAAACCAACTTCTACTTGGATCAAAACGAAGCTCTTGACAAGATTTACACTTAATCTCAAAGGACAATGGTGAAAATATCACTCTAGGTGAGTAGATCTAGAGATCTAGGTGCGAAAAGTCAAGTTTTAGAGAGAGAAGAGAGAAATCACGTTTTAAGAGGAAAAGAAGAGGAAAAGTAATGAGAGGAAAGTGGTTTGAGTCTATTTATAGTAGTAGAGAATTGCCCTAAAGTCAAATAAAAAGACAAGTCAAAAACCCCCAAGAAATAGGGCCCAAACCAACCTAAAAAGCTGAAAATTATACGCAAGTGTCAACCCTTCAGACAGAAAAGCAAAGATTGCAATAGGCAAGGTGTTGACCCTTCCTAGACTGGTGTCGACACCAAAAAATAGCAAGCAAATTCTGGACAAGGGTCGACCCTTCCCAGACTGGTGTCGACCCTTGTGGCCAACAACAAAAAGAAGGTGTCGACACCTCCAAGACCGGTGTCGACCCCAGAACAAGATTTTTAAGTTCCTAAACAACTTTTCAACAACAAGCGTGAACGAGCAATCCCAACAAATTTAAATTGATTTGTACTCCTCCAAAACTAAGATACAACAACACTAAAAATTTCCAAAATAAAATAAATGATTCAAATGCATTTCCAAAAAGCTTTGAAGGGCACAAGTTGTAACAACCCTCGTCACTGTTTACTGAATTACCTACTGATTACTGTTTACTGAGACTGAACATGATTGATAATTGAATTGATTAAAGTACCGAACTGACTGACTGAGATCCGAAACTGAATCGATTGACTGTAACTGTTTAAATGCACAATCTATCTGTTTGACTGCCAAATTATCTGTTCTCGTCTTATGCATTAAACTACAAATTGAAGGCCTTATCGGCGGCCGAAGCCAAAATTGATTAATGTTCTGTGTTCATCATAATTAATGTGATTTTATGGCACATTTATCTGAAAACTGATTAGGTATGATTAAACTAGATTGATTTGAGCCAAATTAATATAGTGGCCTTATTTACAATTATGCCATCTAGTGGGGCCTTTGTTTATTATTATCCTTGAGCCTTATACACCCAAACAAAATAACTCTTCAGCCATTTTTTGGCCCAAAATCGACCAAAGAAGAGAATTTGAGAGAGAGTGAGAGAATTAAACTCAACTTGGGGAAGTAGCTTGAATCTTGAAGAATTGAAGTGTAAATTGGCATAATTGAGCTCCTAAACTTTGAATACAAGACTAAGGTAGGAAATTCATCTTCTTATTGTTGTCATTGAGCTAGTTCTTGCATGATTCATGCTTCATTATAGAACTAAGTCATGGTGAATTATACTAGAATTCATGCATACATGTTTGAATTGATGAGCTTTGAGTTGAGTTCATGGTAAATTGCACATGCATGTTCATAATTAGGCTTAAGTCCATGATTCAACTTGTTTTGGTATAAATGGCTCACTAGAACATCAAATTGGAGCTTTGAAATGGTTTAATTCATGCATGTTTGCATGTTCTTCATATTCTTGAAAATGGGTTTGAATATGGTTTTAATTGACTCACTCTTGGGCTTTGAATTCACAAATTGAGCTTTGAAACTTTATATATGAATTGAGATGTGTTTTGCCAGAATTTGGGCCCAAGAGGTCGAGTTTAGAGTGGTAGAATGCTTGGTTTGAGCTTGGAGGCAAATCTGGGAATTCCAGATTTGGCTTCCTTCGCGAGCGAGCACCTTTGTCTAGGGCTCCGCTCGAGCGACCATCGCGCGTAAAATCACAACATCCAGTATTTTTACTGTTTCGACAGACCGCTCGAGCGAAGGATTTCTCGCTCGAGCGAAGCCTTTGATTATGGAAGCTCGCTCGAGCGAAGGAAGGCTCGCTCGAGCGAGGCTCCTATTTTCAGCAAACTTTGCAAAATGTTTTCTAAGTGTATTTTTGCATCCTCATCCCATTCTAGGCATTCTTAGCCTAGTTTAAGGCATCTTAATGAGGATATAGATGTAGAACACACCAAGGCAAATTAGGGATAAGTTATTGATCTTCCCCAACTGTATAGCTTAGTGTGTGTTCAACCTGTATACTGTGTAGGGTTGGCTTACCGAGGGGACGCTCTAGCTTACTGTAGCCCAGAACTCTGTGAGTAACAACTGTGTAAAGATATGTTCAAAAATGATTATCTTCTGAACTGTTTACTTTATTGAATTGTTTACCTTAGTGAGCTGTCTACTTTATTGAACTGTTTGCTGAACCGTTCACTGAACTGAAATGTTTACTAAATTGAACTGTCTACGAAACTGCTTACTGAAGAACTGGTTACTGAACTGTTTACCGAACTGAACTGTTTACTGAACTGATATTGTTACTGAACTGATACCGTTACGGAATTGAACTGTTCACTGAACTGATACTGTGTACTGAATGAACGCATGCCTTATATTCTGAACTGTACTGTGGCATCCTTGGCACCCACTGTTTACTGTTACTGTGACAGAGAGATCTCTGTCGGTTCCCAAGTTTGGAACCACTACTGTTTACTGTTATGATGGCCATTCTGTATTTCTGATATGGAACAAAGTGCTGTACGGAACTAAGTGCTACACTGTGAGCCACCTCTAGAATCTACGGAACTAAGTGCTACAGTGTGAGCCACCTCTAGAGTCTGTGCGAGACACTTCTTGAATCCACAAGTACTGTACTGTTCTCTGAAATAGTACTGTTACTGTTACTGTTACTGTTACTGTTACTGTACTGCTACTGATGGCCATCATTTACTGTTTGGTCTGTTAAGACCCGGTCTTTTAAGACCTACTGTTTATTGTACTGTTATGCCAATGGATGTACCACATATCACTGCTTTAACTGAATGACTGTTATGACCTGAAATATGAGCCACAAACTGAATAACTGATAAACTGACTGAAATGACTGTTTTCAATACTGAAAGGACATTTATTCTTAACTCCCTTTACGCATTATGTTATTCACTGGGCTTTAGCTCACTGCTCATATATATATGTAGGTGTACAGGCACCAGACCGCAGCTAGGAGCGTCAGGCAAGCTTTAATTTTGTCAAGCCAACCACTGTGCCTCACTGCGAGGTTCCGAGCCTATCAAGCTATGGCTTAGGGGCTTAGGGGTGTTTTATTTCCCCGTTTGTCTCTGTAACTGTATTGTTTACTGTATAGACTGATAGCACCGTATTGTACTGTTTAATAGGGATTAAGTCCCAGTTTTGATTGATTGTATATTTTGTGCATACTATTCTGTACTGAAAGTATAAATGTATGAAAAATCTTTTTGCATACAGACTGTCAGCTCATTGGACATTGTTTATTTACTGTATTGGCTTCCGCCATGCCCCTGTACTCTGTATTACTGTATTACTGTCCAGCAGGCCTTTGGTAGTCTCGGATTACTGGCCGGTTACGGTGCTAAACCCATAGGGGCGGGTTTGGGTCGTGACAGAATGGTATCAGAGCGATATTTAACCACGAGTCGTACCGCACACACATGTCCAAATGAGCTATAGGATGTCCTAGAAAAGAAGTTAGGGCATTGCATGAGCATAAAAAGTGTGTGTGGTTATGACATGACTGATTATATGCTAATGTGTTAAACTGTTTAAGTATGCAACTGTTTATGTTTATAATTGCTACCATTGCTTATAGTGAAATGAAACGAAGCCTATATGCATACTTGCTACCACTGCTTATAGTGAAATGAAACGAAGCCTATATGTATACTAAAGAAGTTAAATGGAATGACATATAATGTTAATGTACTACTGACTGTGGAAATCTATAAGAAAATGAACGTGTGAAAGTGAAGGGTCATGTGACCGTACCTGAACTGAAATGAAAGTATACACACGTCTGATATGAGATAAAACGTGAAATCAGTAAGAACCTCTCCTATATTGATAACCACCCCGTTGTGCGAAACAAGGGAAAGGATGAGGAACGTAGGCGAAACCGAATCTTCTGATGTTAGAGTTAACAGGCTACAAGGAATGGTTGACGTTTTAACTGGAAAATTGAGGAGATAAAAAGGGCCGACATACGTGCTTGAATCAACTGAATATGAACTGATGACATTGATACAGAAACCCAAATAAACTGAAACCACCGGAATTTCTGGGAGGTACTGAACCATTGAAAACAGAGACTTGGGTTTAGAAACTGAGAAAATGTGTGAAGTTTTCTTCAAAAAATGCTTCCCCCAATGCATCCGAGATAGGAAAGTACCTGAGTTTGAACAACTTGAAAGGTGATAAGACTGTGCTCGAGTATGAGGTAAAAATTTACCTAACTAGCTGATAGGCACCCCACATGATAGATACGGACTACAAAGACTAGAGAAGAACTGAAGGTGGGTGTGACCTAGATGTGATTGACTGAATCGACGTTTTTTTTTAAACCGTCAAAGTATGTAGATGTCCTGGATAGAGTATAATGTCTGAGATAACGTAGCAGCATTGAAATAACCAAATCAACTGAATCAGAAAGAATGAAACAGAAGTAACAGAAGGTGAAAATGACCGGTAAATCAATGACCTCCGTGAATGGAGAATGCTCGGAACACTGAAATGACTGACACAGGTGTTACCTTAAATAGATGAAATTGCTTATATACGAACGTTTTTATGGGAATCGTATATTCCGTAATTTGGTATAGACTGTGAACATATTGACTGAACCGATTGAATTACTGGACTTATGAACCATACACTATAAGAACTGTTAGGACTTGTGAACGGCGAGAACTTGCTGAGTTAAGTCCTTATCATATTGCAACGACTGAATGAGAACTGTTAGGTATGACCTTTTGAACTGTACTAGAACTGTTGAACATGGGAATACCTTATGATTGACTGTAATTCGAGAAATTTGTACGACTATGATTTGTACTACACTGTTACGTATTGACGGACATTACTGGGTGAACGAACCCTTGAACTCGAATTATACACGCGAACTGTTTGTGTGTGAGACTGCTGAAACTAGGAACCCATACTGGTTTGTAAAGAGGAACTTCTGCTTATGAATTTGTGGACGAATGCCTACATGAAAAACTGATTTTGAACTCACACCTGTATACATGTTCCCATGCTAGTAATACTGTTAAGACTGAGAGGAATGGACTGAGGAGAATGAATCTTTTGAAATCTACCGTTGATGCGGACTATATGTGCGACACTATAAAACCTTATGTTAACATTTACCTGTGCTATGGAAACTGTTTAGACTTATGTACATATCTGCTTACCTTTGCTTAAGGATGTTATTAGACTGAATAGACGTATGACTGGTTATCTATTCGAAGAAACTATTTGGTATTGTACATCGAACTCGTGTATCCGTATTGGAAATGTTAGTGGACTCCGAACATACACATACATGACGATACCTTTGCTCGGAATGATTGTTATGTTATTTGTTGATGATTTAACTGTTGGGACTATGACTCTGGAACTGCATGACTAAATAAAGACCCCAACTAATAAACTCTTGACTGTGAATCGTAATTGTGGAAGAATCGACATGACTGTTTGATTAGGCTTGCGAGCCTATGCTTTAGTGACTATATGACTGATTTGGAACCCTCGTAGGGCAACTCACTATTATATGTCGCCAAGAACCTTGGGTGATGTATCACTGCATATCATATGCCTTTAAGGAAGATTTATTTGGAAATTGCTATATTGACTGTGATGCTTACCTCTCAATGTGAATAACTGCATGCCTATGCATTTGTGTAGACGTCCCCGAACGCCCCGGGAGGGTTAAGTCCCGTTCCGTTCATATTGGGTTTACTACAGTTCGGACTCAAATTGTCACGGTTCTTAATCTGAACCAAAGAGTCCAACTCTGGCAAATCGTTTTGAGAAAAAACAGATTTTGAAAAGAAGTGCCAAACATGGACTGCTTTGCCAGATACAGAGTCGCCACCTAAATATTTTTAGAATGGGAAATTTAGGAAACCCTGATTCGGTGCCGAAGGCCACGTGTCCGTCATCACCAAATGTCTTGGCTTGGGAGCTTGGGTACGATCGGGGAAGGTCAGCTATGAGCACCCCCTTTCGCCCGGTCCGAAGACCGGCCTCTACTAACCGTGATATCCGATTTTGAAAACGTTATGTGTTCCTATTCCGGTTATTAGCCTAGAATTACTATGTTATGCGCACAGCAAACAAGTATAGACTAGTTTTGCCTAATTTGGAAATAAGCATTGCATATCCGTTCATTTTGAAAAGGGCTTTGGAATTTGCTACTCGCAAGTAGGCTAAAACACGGATTTCAACGAGTTTTTCCAACTCAAGCAATCCAACCTCCACCCACAGGCATTCAAACAGTTTATCTCATATAAGTATTTAGCCACATGGTAAGCCTACTGTCATGTTAACATTCACACGCATGCGACATGCTAAGGCATAAATACTTACATTGTACTCCGTGCTAAAACAATAAACTAGTTAGCAAACATGCATGACCTAGTTCATGTTAAAGTGACTAATGCAACACAGGCAAGGATGCAATTTAGAGTAGGCTCGGCTATCCTAAACATGGCATGTGGAATGCTATAAATAACACGTATTCAATTTGGAATTGAAGTACAATGCAGTTTGTATGATGCGTCGAGCCCGATGTATGTATAACAAATGTATGGATGCACGCATGCACAGCATAAGGTATGCTAAAATAAATATGCCCTAATCTACCATCATAAGCAGGTAAATAAAAGGGAAGAAAGAAGTGGGGGTTGGAAGGCATACACACACTCACCCACACTTATTACAAATTTGCTCTCACTCGGAGAGACCGAAAGAATATACAAACCGAATAAATAATACTAAATTACTTATTACAAAACTTCTAATCTGATTAAATTAAATGCAAAGATCAGATGGCCGCAGCCCCGCCTTGGAATGCGTGTGATAATGCATGCTCGAGTCCGTCTCGCCCGGAAAACCCGTACCATGCCACTACTGCCTCTGTTTACACTGCCCTGCCTCTCCAAAGACTGCCAAAGTCCTGGGACATGTTCCTTGTATACTGTAAAGTACCATCGGCTGAGGAAAATGGCCACCGGCCCTGGTAAAAGTCCACCGGCTGCGGATGAAGCTATCGGCCATTCATCAATGGCCGGTCGGCACTAAATGTTGCCGGTCGGCAAAAACTTCCTGCAGAAGACAGTTTTGACAGCAACAGAGGACAGGTAGTGCATGGCATAGAATTTCAAGCACATGTGTGCACCAACACATCCCTTATCATGTTTGTGACTCAAAGGGACATGGTTCTCAATTCTCGGACCACCAATCGCGCATTTCAATGCGTGATGACCCAAGAAACCAAGTATGCATTTTGATTTCAAATGAGATGCACATCAAACAAACAAGTGAAACCCAACCTCTATCATACTCAATTCAAGAGGCAAGGTATGTATGCTCATGCAATGCAACCTAGGCATGTTAACTAAGTATGCAACATGGGCATGCAAACAAGTAATGCACAATACATGTTAGGCACACAACCTAAGCGAGCAAGCATGCAAGATATGGAATAACAATGGGAGTAACAAGCATACAAGATGTGATCTAAGCATACAAGTATGCAAGGCATGCATCATGTTAAGCAACCTAAACATACAACAACACACAAGTATGCAACAACACACAAGGTAAGCATGCATCAACATGCAAAGGATGGTCTTACACTAACTTGGACAGCTCTCTACTAGGTCCAAAACCGTGGCCATAATGATGCAAGTGAGGCAACAAAATACATGGAATGCATGCACAATGCATTAACCAAGCTTAAGGCACAAAAATGCAACTCTACCAAAGCATGGCAAGGGATACAAGATGGCATATAAACATGTGAATTTCAGTACCAAAATATGATGCTAAACAGCCCCGAAACATGGAGATATGGCACCCGATGCATGAGATGAACCCCGAAATGCAAAACTAGGCACATGGAATGACTTACAGCTATACAAAGCATGCATTATTGGACTATGAAGCATGAAGACAGAATCTTGGCAGTCCCAAAACATGGACTTTTCCAGTTCTAAGCATGGCCAAAAAGTGCTAACAAGATGGACTAAATTAGCATGCGAATTTGACTAGTTAACATGGTTTACATGGCAAGTGTATGATGCACATGGAATCTGACCAAACCATCAAAAATCAGTGAATAAACCATGCCAAAACATGCTCAAATAACCACTGAAATGAAGCCAACACATGCAAAAATGATGAGCTCCTTTAGAGGGCTATATAAGAGGTTATTAAGCACATACATGATGGACATTCAAAAAGGCCAAATCAGCTCTGGAAATGGCCTATAGGGATCCTAAAACCCACCGAAAAATGCCTGATCTGATCTCAAGAGGTGTGCAAGTATAGGCTCCTTTGTAAGGCCAAAAATACAAGCAAACAAGACAACAAGGAGAGGGGATGGCCCTCTCCTTCTTAGGACCTCAAAACACCACCCCCACCACTGAAATCCCTCAAGATTTCAGTGGTGGGAGGGCCAATACAAGGTGGTCCCGAAGCTTACAAAAAATGCACAAATAAGAGGCCAAACAAGGCCTAAGAGGGGGTAAACGACCCCAAACACAAAAGTGTCCTTAATGAAGTATCTTAAACACAAAAAAAAAGAACTTTTTTATGTTATACACAAAGCTCAAAACCGCAAGCAAGATGGGCTAAAATATGGTGCAAAAACGGGGAATAAAAGAGGGTAAAGTGTGCTCACCCTTGTAGCTCAGCAAAACAGCCCCTTTTCTGGACCAAAACTAGCTCCTTTAGCCTCTGAAAATGGCCTCCAAGATCCTTAGAGTGGTGGTGGAGGTGTTAGGATAGGAGGTGTTGTGTAATGGAGCAAGAACAATGGAGTTTGGAGCTTGGAATCTAGAGATATGGAGGGAAGTGTATGGTTTTTGTCTTGGACAAATTTCTTCGAACCCCTAAGATGGAAGAGAAGCTCTTATAAATAGAGAATATGGAGGCTTGAAGCTTCTAGAGAAGCTAAGCAAAAAGGGTCAAGAGGGTCAAGCTTCTCTTAGAAGCTTGGAGCAAAGGGCCAAGAAGGCCAAGCTTCTTGGAGAAGCTAGACAAAAGAGCCAAGCTTCTTGGAGAAGCTAGGCAAAAGGTTCAAGAGGTGCAAGCTTCTCTTGGAAGCTAGAAAAGGTCAAGCTTCTTCAAGAAGCTAAAAAGGGCAAGCTTCTTGGAGAAGCTAAAAAGGTCAAGCTTCTCGGAGAAGCTAAAAAAGGGTCAAGCTTCTTGGAGAAGCTAGAACCAAGGTTCAAAAGGTTCAAGCTTCTTGGAGAAGCTAGAACCAAGGTTCAAAAGGTTCAAGCTTCCTCAAGAAGCTAGAACCAAGGTTCAAATGGTTCAAGCTTCCTCAAGAAGCTAGAACCAAGGGGTTCAAAAGGGTCAAGCTTCCTCAAGAAGCTAAAACAGGGGGTTCAAAAGGTTCAAACTCCCCTCAAGAAGAGGTCTCGGCCAACCAAATAGGTCATCGGCACAATAAAGTGCTGGTCGGCTAAACATAACGCCGACCGGCCATTATTTTTAAGAAACAATGGCCGGTGGCAAACATGTGCAGCCGGTGATGCTAGGGGAGGGCCGATGAGGTGTGAGGATGGCCAACAAGCCATTCCCTGCCCTTCAAGGCAAAAACACAGGTGTTTGGTGCCAAAACCGAACACGAAGCAGTCGAGTCAAGAGGTCCTGAGGCGAGGCGCGCTGCCAAGGCCTCCGGGAACTCGAGATGAACACAAACATGGATAATCACCGAGTGTTCAAACGGTGACGTCCAAGTCTTGAAGACGGTCAAAAATGGGGTGTCTACAGTTGCCCCTCTTTGACAGAACTCGAAAGTCATAACAATGACGAGAGTGAATGTCAAAGCCCAGAGACGACCCATTTTTGACAAGGCCGAAGACTTGGACAAACATGCAAGACAAACAAGATATGCGCCCAAAGGCAGGGGCAAAATGCAAGATGATGCACAGAGCCGGGCATAACTTATGATCATACAAAGAAAGCTGTAACGAAGCTCACATGCAACAATTTTAAGCTAGCATACACCAAACTACACTACAATGCAGAAAGGATGTAAGAGAATTATGCAATTCTTACGAACATGTGCGTTAGATACACAAAAGCGAACAAAGTGTGATAGATACACTAAGTGGACAAACATGTGTGATGGATACACAAAAGTGGAGAGAGTGTGATGGATACACTATATGAATACACTAAGTGAATCAAAGTGTGACAGATACACAAAGCAAAACGAGTGTGATGGATACACTAAGCAAATATGTGATAGATATACTAAGGAAATGTGTGTGGTGGATACACAAATGGGGCATGTGATAGATACAAAAAGTGAACGTGTGTGGTAGATACACAAAGTGAAGCGAGTGTGATGGATACACTATATGAAGCAAAACGTGATGGATACACAAGGTGAGCGCAGTGTGATGGATGCACAAAGAGAAAGTGTGTGATTGATACACAAAGCGAGTGTGTGATTGATACACAAAGCGAGCGTGTGATTGATACACAAAGTAAAAGTGTGTGATGGATACACAAAGCGAGCGTGTGATTGATACACAAAGTAAAAGTGTGTGATGGATACACTGTATGAAGCAAAGTGTGATGGATACACAAGGTGAGCGCAGTGTGATGGATACAAGAGGCAAATACAAAGTGTGATAGATGCACTAAGTGAACAAGTGTGATGGATACACAATAGGTGAACACGAAGTGTGATCGATGCACTTAGTGAACAAAGTATGATTGATATACTAAATGTGAACACGAAGTGTGATAGATGCACTTAGTGAACAAGTATGATGGATATACTAAAGGTGAACACGAAGTGTGATAGATGCACTTAGTGAACAAGTATGATGGATATACTAAAAGGTGAACACGAAGTGTGATAGATGCACTTAGTGAACAGGAGTATGATTGATATACTAAAAGTGAACACGAAGTGTGATAGATGCACTTAGTGAACAGGAGTATGATTGATATACTAAATGTGAACACGAAGTGTGATAGATGCACTTAGTGAACAAGTATGATTGATATACTAAAAGGTGAACACAAAGTGTGATAGATGCACTCAGTGAACAGAGTATGATGGATATACTAAAAGTGTGTGATGGATACACTAAAGGTGTGTGATGGATACACAAAAGGTGAACACGAAGTGTGATAGATGCACTTAGTGAACAAAGTATGATGGATATACTAAATGTGAACACAAAGTGTGATAGATGCACTTAGTGAACAAGTATGATGGATATACTAAAGGTGAACACGAAGTGTGATAGATGTACTTAGTGAACAAAGTATGATTGATATACTAAATGTGAACACGAAGTGTGATAGATGCACTTAGTGAACAAGTATGATGGATATACTAGAGGTGAACACGAAGTGTGATAGATGCACTTAGTGAACAAGTATGATGGATATACTAGAGGTGAACACGAAGTGTGATAGATGCACTTAGTGAACAAAGTATGATTGATATACTAAAGATAATGACGTGAATATGTGCATGATAGATACACAAAATGAGGATGTGTGTGATAGATACAGAAACTGAGAATACGTGTGATAGATACAGAAAATGAGAATGTGTGTGATAGATACACAAAAATGAGAATGAAGTGTGATTGATACACTAAATAAATGAGAGTGTGATTGATACACTGAATGAAATAAGAAAGTGTGATAGATATACTAAGGGTGAATGAGGTGTGATTGATACACTAAATAAATGAAGTGTGATTGATACACTAACTGAAAGGAGTGTGATTGATACACTAACTGAATGGTCTCAAACGGAACTTCTTTGAATGAACCGTACATACAATATCGTGCATGATTGAGAAAGAAACTTGATAGGTACAATGCATTACAATGCATAATGCTTAAGGAAAGCAATAAATGGACAAAGCAGGCTTTAGAAAGCACTCATGAGGTGAGTGGCGGTGAACCGCTCTTCTCGATGGGATCTCCCCTTGTGCTCTTCAAACACTTACCTTCAACTACAGTTAAAGGCTCTGAAATGCTGACAAGGGTTCTTCACGTAGAACACTTTGGATGCTGCCTGTCTTCCTGATCATATTACAACTTTCCCATTCTCCAACGGGGTGACAGACTAGGTTGGTTCAGTATCCAGAATTGAGGTGCATACACGCTATCTCAACCTATGGGGCTTCCATACAGATTTCAAGCCGGGATACACCCTGGGTATTTAAACCAGACTTTAGTCCCGGAAATCCCGAACCTTTACGTTCTAGGCATCAGCCATTCGAACTCTAGTTTCACCGTCGCAATTGGTCTCCTAGGAACTCATTGTAAACACGGCCAAGATGTCCCTGACACGAAATGGTACTCGAGGAGAGCACTTCTGATCGCCATTCTGGCTTAAAGCAGACTTGATCTTGAGCTTGAGGTAGAGGTATACTCATACTCCGGAGCATTGGCAAGACCTGAAGAGGTACACACGGAATGTAGTCTCGGAACTTACCGAAGTTGGAACAACCTCAGATGCCCAGCGTTTTCCTCTTTTGCTTTTGCTTTGCAGTCTGGAACCATCATAGCTTCAGATAGGTCCTGGTTTTACCATTCACACTTATCGGGGGTGGACCCTGCAGTTTTATGAAAGAACGAATCTTGTTTTGCACAAACGTGAAGGATGGCACAGCACTCTGAGCACAAAACGATTTTATTTTTGAAATTAAGAAATGAGTTCTTAACTAGGTATTGAGCCTACGACTGAACACAGCGAAAAAGACTCAACAACGAAAAACAAAAGGTAAACAACCTAAACACATCGAGACACGCTCGGAACGACTCAAAGCAAGAATCGAGACAAACAAAACAAGAGACACGACATGCAGACGTGTTTACAAAGATGAGAGACCTCTCAGTGCACGAGGAGCCAGTTTCTCTGGGTATTGTTTCCCACCCTTTCTCATTTGTGATTCTCACATCACTCGGCCCTCAAGCTCTGTTTTTCTGAAAAAGCCCTTTTCTCACTTTTTCTCTCATCGTACATCTCTCTATTCTTCAATCTCTCATTTTTCAATCCCTCCCCTGGGTGGTTGATGGATGAACAAGCAGTTGCGGGCTCTTGCCCCTAGCATTCCACCAGATTTTCATTCTTGTTCACAACAGTGAGTTTCTTCCGCAGAGGGGCTGCGCTACAACTGGGCGGGTAGCAAATCTGCAGCTGACATCGGTTGACGATGCTCTGCTGGGGAGTTTGGACGTGGTTAGATATGTCCAGATGAGGGAGTGGAATATCTCGCCCCATTCCAGTTCGTGCTTCGCACTTGTCTTAATACCTCGTTGCTTGGAGGGTGAGAGAGCTTTCAGCCCTTTGTTGTTAGCTTCAGTTGTCCCCTTTTCTGGCAAGTAGAGTGCCCTTTCTGGCAAGTATGGTGGCAACGGGGAAAAGACAGGACACCTGACTCAACTGTGCCCCTAGTTCATCATTTTGACCATTTTTGTTTTTTTTGGCTTTCTACTAAAACAATTTTGACCAATGTGAGAGTTAGATTAACATGCTTGTTCGATTTTCTGATTTAAAATCATGCAAGTCAGGCTATGAGCACTGAAAATTTTCCTTTTTTGGGTCCAAGAAAATGGTCCAGTTTTGAAAAAAATGGAATAATTTTCGAGACAATTAGTCAACCTCAGTAAAAATTCTCAAAAACTTTTTGCAAACGGTCATTGCTCAACGAGAGAACCCTACTCTGAGATGCAACCTCGATCGAAGGAAAATTGCCCCTTGCTTGAAGGAGCTGCATGGCAACGGAAAGTTGCCCCTTGTTTGAATGGCACCGCAGCGCATTGAATGGCAACGGAAAGTTGCCCCTTTTTGAATGGCACCGCAGCGCATTGTAATCAGTCCTCAGAGCGATGAACACAACCAAACTTAGCTCAGAGAAGGCAAAGATGTCAAAACCATTACATGGACACAGTCGAATTGAAGTGTTTTACGGCTGGACTTCAGAATGAAGTTGCCTACGTATCCCAAAGATGGGAATCAAGCCTTACGTAGTTCGGGGTTAAGGTACACTCGGGTATTAACCTCTCCTTTTTATGCTCTAACTTTTGCCAAGGCGCCCTGTTGCAGGTTTTCGACCTTGCGAGCTTTGTTTTCTTCTTTTTTTCTTTTTTTTGTCTTTTCATTCTTTTTCTTCTCCTTTTTTTTTTTTTTTTTTTCTTTTGTATTTTTGTTTCTTTGTTTTTTCTCTTTTTTCTTTTTTCATTCTTTTCTTGCTCTAACTTTTGCCTGGGTCGCCCTTCCGGGTTTTCGGCCCAGCGAGCCTCTCAAAGGGTAAAAGTGTAGCTTTGTCCATGCCAAATGTTTTTGAGATCCCGAAGTCATCTGAATCCAGGAGAATGGGTGTCATTGATTTGCAGAAAGATCCACCTTTGGCTCTTCGAGCACATCGGGCATTTTTGCCCCTAGTTCGAAGGGTACTTCTGTTTTAGCTTTGCAAGCTTCTTCTGATGAGATCTGATCTTCTTGATCTGACTTTGGTGCCTCTTGTTCGAGGGCTGCTTCAAAGCTGGCCACACAGGCCTCACATCATGATTGTCCTTTGAACGTTCTGAATCCAAGTTCAAGGTTTGAAAGCAAAGGGGTTGAGTCTCGAGGCGAGAGCGATCCTAAGCTGCACAATCTCAAGAGCGATTCCACACATGTCTTGCAGGACCGCGCAAAACATTTTTTTGAAAGTTTTTAAGAAAGCGACAAATCGCTCGCGCTGAAGACAGTGTAGAACCAATCTGGATCAAAGCTAGGGTCCTTCTCAGTACTCACATTAACAAGCATGATTTCATTCATTAAAAGGCTTAGCACGCCTCTCTTTCTCTCAGTTTGATCAAATTTTGCAAATCCTGAGGAATTTCTTCCTCTTTGTTTTCAACACAGTGTTCAAAAAAGGTTTTAAAAAACTTAGGTCAAGGCAATGAGTTCAAGGCACAGAAGAGCAGGCGAGGAGCACTGTCATTTCATTCAAACTTCTGGCACCACTAGCACACGGCGGATAAAAACACAAGAGTGTGAAAATCACTGCTGTTCCATTCAAATCTTCTGGTGTAACTGGCTGCAAGGCAGAAACAGACTCAAAAGAAAATGAAAAGACAAACACAAAACAAAATGGTGATGTCCGAGGTAACACCCCGGAATCACCCGACTCCTACATAACAGGACTGACTCGATACAACAAGACAGACCTTAACCAAAAAGACTGACTCAAAACAAAGAGACAGACTCAAAACAAAACAATAGAACTGGCTCAATACCCAAGTCAGAAAGTACAAAACTAGCATTCGCAAATGCTCAAAAGCAGTGCATGCCAAACGCCACATCTGGAGTAAACTGAGTGTTGCCCGCAGGTGGTTCATCCCCTGATCATATCGTATTATCCCCCAAGTTCACTGACCCAGTGACGATAGACCTTACTGAGCTGGTGCGGTGATGACGTTGTTGTCAAACAAATCTTGTACATCATGGCGCAGACGAAAGCAGCTATTGGTCTCATGACCGGTTTGTTGATGGTACGCATAGTACTTAGTCCGGTCATGCTTTGGAGGGAGAGGATCAGGTAAAGGCCGTTGTTCCAATGGTTTCAGATGTCCCTTCCGGATTAAGACCTCTAGAGCCTTTGACAAAGGCATATAAAGTGGGGTGAAAACCCTCTTGACTCGAGGTGGATATTTGGTTTTCTGTGAGCTACTTCCGGACGCACCGGTGAATGGGGTAGCTTTTTTGATGTGGTGGTGGTGACCATGCCCACTTCAGAAGATCTTGCAGCTGCATCACCACTAGTGGTCGCATTCGAACTGCGGGTAAACGCCCTCCTGGGCTGCTCCTTTCCTGGTCAATAAGGCCCTGCTTTATAGCGTCCTCGATTTGTACCCCAATCTCATGGAGGTCTGCAAAGGTGGGTAAGGGGAGGACGATCATCTTCTGCATCAGCCTGGGTTGGAGATTGCGCACAATCATCCGTATCTGGTCCTTGTCGACCGGCCTGGTGGTCATCGAAGAAGCTTTGGCCCTCCAACGGGTTACAAAGTCAGAGAAGCCCTCTTTCGGCTCTTGCCTGGTCGTCTCGAGATCACGGGTCGTGATCTCGATCTGGGTATTGTATGAATATTGTAGGACGAAGGCCTCGGCCATCTCCTCCCAGCTTCGTTTCACTGAATCCTCCAATTTGGCGTACCAGATGGCTGCAATACCCGACAGAGTCCTACCAAAAAGGGAGAGCTTCTGTAATCTTGTCAAGCCCATCGGGCGCAGAACATCTGAAAACAAACTCAGGTGGACCATGGGATCTCCCGACCCGTCAAAACGATCGATGTGAGGCATCTTGAACCTGTCCGGCAGTGTCACAGCTACGTCGGCGTACCCGTCCTCAATGTCTGGGATAGCCTTGACTCATTGGGATTTCTTGAACAGCTTTTCAAGCTTGCTCAACTTCAACACTGTAGGGTCCACCTCGCACTCAAAAGGTGAATCTGGCAAGTTGATTGGTGTTTTAGATAACTGGGGTAGGATCTGGGGTAGAATCGGGGGCGGAGGTGGCCCTGTGGGAATGTCTGTACCTTCCTGGACATTAGCCGTCTCCCCGAGTGTTGGAACTCCTGGTGGGGGAGGCGCTGGGTGCGAAGCTGATGCCCCGGCTTGCTGCTGTAGTCGGGTAATTAGCTCTGCCTGTTGGGCCATGATCACAGCCTGCTGTTTGGCAAATTCTGCTTGACGGGCAGCGTCCTGCTGCATAAGTTTCATACTTTCTTGGAGTTGACGCATCATCTCCTCCATCCCTGCCATATTCTGCTGACCCGGCTGAATGACTGGTATATCTATCCTTGTGATAGAAACTGAGACCTCGGCCTGATTGTCCACTGATAGGGTAGATAAGGGTCACTGATCCGGTAACTGCTAAACCGGTGATCCGTGCCTGACTGGCCCTTTTTTACTCTGCCTCTAGCAAAGGAACACTGATTGCCCTCTGAACTGAATTTCTGACCTAACAAAGTCTATCAGCACAAGTCCGATGAACCTCGGGGATAGTGGAGCCTTCTGAAGCTATAGTTCCAGGACTACCTAGCAAAAGAGAAAACCGACAGCATCTTAGCTCAATTTCACTAGAACGGGTATAAGCATAGCAGAACGACTGTACTCATTACTGGTCACTGTTCCCCAAAATCACTGCCCCAAATCTGAACCTGATACCCGCAGATATAACTGATTCTCAAAATACTGATACTGGTGCCCACAGGTCGGATACCCGGACTCGCAAACTGGTATATGCATTCCCTGTAGAGATACACTCTAAAAGCACATAGCAAGTAAAAAAGAGCCAAAACACCCCTATGTTGAGGTAAGGTTTCCCTGTCCTATTTTGTCAGGAGCTAGGGTTTCACTATGCACACAGCGGTTTCAAACAACCTATCATCAGGTAAGCCACATGTCCTAGTTTGGAATGGTCACTATGGATTCCGAATATGCACTAGGTCGAATGGTCAAAAAAGGGTGCCTCGGTAAAACCGGGGTTTGTGTTCCCATACTGGCAGAGCCCGCAACCGGTCAGCCTTGTGGTCATGCCTTGACAAGACAAGCCTCCGGCAAACCGCTCAGGAATAGAAGATGGCCAACACGGTGTCCTAGGCACACCAATGCACATGCAATGCAAAGAAACACATAAGTGTAGTCAAAACAAGATATCACGAGTTCGAGTCAAGCTCTCTAAACATCCCCAGCAGAGTCGCCAGAAACTGTAGACGTCCACGAACGCCCCGAGAGGGTTAAGTCCCGTTCCGTTCATATTGGGTTTACTACAGTTCGGACTCAAATTGTCACGGTTCTTAATCTGAACCAAAGAGTCCAACTCTGGCAAATCGTTTTGAGAAAAAACAGATTTTGAAAAGAAGTGCCAAACATGGACTGCTTTGCCAGATACAGAGTCGCCACCTAAATATTTTTAGAATGGGAAATTTAGGAAACCCTGACTCGGTGCCGAAGGCCACGTGTCCGTCATCACCAAATGTCTTGGCTCGGGAGCTTGGGTACGATCGGGGAAGGTCAGCTATGAGCACCCCCTTTCGCCCGGTCCGAAGACCGGCCTCTACTAACCGTGATATCCGATTTTGAAAACGTTATGTGTTCCTATTCCGGTTATTAGCCTAGAATTACTATGTTATGCGCACAGCAAACAAGTATAGACTAGATTTGCCTAATTTGGAAATAAACATTGCATATCCGTTCATTTTGAAAAGGGCTTTGGAATTTGCTACTCGCAAGTAGGCTAAAACACGGATTTCAACGAGTTTTTCCAACTCAAGCAATCCAACCTCCACCCACAGGCATTCAAACAGTTTATCTCATATAAGCATTTAGCCACATGGTAAGCCTACTGTCATGTTAACATTCACACGCATGCGACATGCTAAGGCATAAATACTTACATTGTACTCCGTGCTAAAACAATAAACTAGTTAGCAAACATGCATGACCTAGTTTATGTTAAAGTGACTAATGCAACACAGGCAAGGATGCAATTTAGAGTAGGCTCGGCTATCCTAAACATGGCATGTGGAATGCTATAAATAACACGTATTCAATTTGGAATTGAAGTATAATGCAGTTTGTATGATGCGCCGAGCCCGATGTATGTATAACAAATGTATGGATGCACGCATGCACAGCATAAGGTATGCTAAAATAAATATGCCCTAATCTACCATCATAAGTAGGTAAATAAAAGGGAAGAAAGAAGTGGGGGTTGGAAGGCATACACACACTCACCCATACTTATTACAAATTTGCTCTCACTCGGAGAGACCGAAAGAATATACAAACCGAATAAATAGTACTAAATTACTTATTACAAAACTTCTAATCTGATTAAATTAAATGCAAAGATCAGATGGCCGCCCCGCCCTGGAATGCGAGTGATGATGCATGCTCGAGTCCGTCTCGCCCGGAAAACCCGTACCATGCCACTACTGTCTCTTTTACACTGCCCTGCCTCTCCAAAGACTGCCAAAGTCCTGGGACATGTTCCTTGTATACTGTAAAGTACCATCGGCTGAGGAAAATGGCCACGGCCCTGGTAAAAGTCCACCGGCTGCGGATGAAGCTATCGGCCATTCATCAATGGCCGGTCGGCACTAAATGTTGCCGGTCGGCAAAAACTTCCTGCAGAAGATAGTTTTGACAGCAACAGAGGACAGGTAGTGCATGGCATAGAATTTCAAGCACATGTGTGCACCAACACATCCCTTATCATGTTTGTGACTCAAAGGGACATGGTTCTCGATTCTCGGACCACCAATCGCGCATTTCAATGCGTGATGGCCCAAGAAACCAAGTATGCATTTTGATTTCAAATGAGATGCACATCAAACAAACAAGTGAAACCCAACCTCTATCATACTCAATTCAAGAGGCAAGGTATGTATGCTCATGCAATGCAACCTAGGCATGTTAACTAAGTATGCAACATGGGCATGCAAGCAAGTAATGCACAATCATGTTAGGCACACAACCTAAGCGAGCAAGCATGCAAGATATGGAATAACAATGGGAGTAACAAGCATACAAGATGTGATCTAAGCATACAAGTATGCAAGGCATGCATCATGTTAAGCAAGCTAAACATACAACAACACACAAGTATGCAACAACACACAAGGTAAGCATGCATCAACATGCAAAGGATGGTCTTACACTAACTTGGACAGCTCTCTACTAGGTCCAAAACCGTGGCCATAATGATGCAAGTGAGGCAACAAATACATGGAATGCATGCACAATGCATTAACTAAGCTTAAGGCACAAAAATGCAAACTCTACCAAAGCATGGCAAGGGATACAAGATGGCATATAAACATGTGAATTTCAGTACCAAAATATGATGCTAAACAGCCCCGAAACATGGAGATATGGCACCCGATGCATGAGATGAACCCCGAAATGCAAAACTAGGCACATGGAATGACTTACACTATACAAAGCATGCATTATTGGACTATGAAGCATGAAGACAGAATCTTGGCAGTCCCAAAACATGGACTTTTCCAGTTCTAAGCATGGCCAAAAAGTGCTAACAAGATGGACTAAATTAGCATGCGAATTTAACTAGCTAACATGGTTACATGGCAAGTGTATGATGCACATGGAATCTGACCAAACCATCAAAAATCAGTGAATAAACCATGCCAAAACATGCTCAAAATAACCACTGAAATGAAGCCAACACATGCAAAATGATGAGCTCCTTTAGAGGGCTATATAAGAGGTTATTAAGCACATACATGATGGACATTCAACAAGGCCAAACCAGCTCTGGAAATGGCCTATAGAGGTCCTAAAACCCACCAAAAAATGCCTGATCTGATCTCAAGAGGTGTGCAAGTATAGGCTCCTTTGTAAGGCCAAAAATACAAGCAAACAAGACAACAAGAGAGGGGATGGCCCTCTCCTTCTTAGGACCTCAAAACACCACCCCCACCACTGAAATCCCTCAAGATTTCAGTGGTGGGAGGGCCAATACAAGGTGGTCCCAAAGCTTACAAAAAATGCACAAATAAGAGGCCAAACAAGGCCTAAGAGGGGGTAAACGACCCCAAACACAAAAGTTTCCTTAATGAAGTATCTTAAACACAAAAAAACAGAACTTTTTTATGTTATACACAAAGCTCAAAACCGAAAGCAAGATGGGCTAAAATCTGGTGCAAAAACGGGGAATAAAAGAGGGTAAAGTGTGCTCACCCTTGTAGCTCAGCAAAACAGCCCCTTTTCTGGACCAAAACCAGCTCCTTTAGCCTCTGAAAATGGCCTCCAAGATCCTTAGAGTGGTGGTGGAGGTGCTAGGATAGGAGGTGGTGTGTAATGGAGCAAGAACAATGGAGTTTGGAGCTTGGAATCTAGAGATATGGAGGGAAGTGTATGGCTTTTGTCTTGGACAAATTTCTGGAACCCCTAAGATGGAAGAGAAGCTCTTCTATAAATAGAGAATATGGAGGCTTGAAGCTTCTAAGAGAAGCTAAGCAAAAAGGGTCAAGAGGGTCAAGCTTCTCTTAGAAGCTTGGAGCAAAAGGGCCAAGAAGGCCAAGCTTCTTGGAGAAGCTAGACAAAAGAGCCAAGCTTCTTGGAGAAGCTAGGCAAAAGGTTCAAGAGGTGCAAGCTTCTCTTGGAAGCTAGAAAAGGTCAAGCTTCTTCAAGAAGCTAAAAAGGGCAAGCTTCTTGGAGAAGCTAAAAAGGTCAAGCTTCTTGGAGAAGCTAAAAAGGGTCAAGCTTCTTGGAGAAGCTAGAACCAAGGTTCAAAAGGCTCAAGCTTCCTCAAGAAGCTAGAACCAAGGTTCAAATGGTTCAAGCTTCCTCAAGAAGCTAGAACCAAGGGGGTCAAAAGGGTCAAGCTTCTCAAGAAGCTAAAACAGGGGGTTCAAAAGGTTCAAACTCCCCTCAAGAAGAGGTCTCGGCCAACCAAATAGGTCATCGGCACAATAAAGTGCCAGTCGGCTAAACATAATGCCGACCGGCCATTATTTTTAAGAAACAATGGCCGGTGGCAAACATGTGCAGCCGGTGATGCTAGGGGAGGGCCGATGAGGTGTGAGGATGGCCAACATGCCATTCCCTGCCCTTCAAGGCAAAAACACAGGTGTTTGGTGCCAAAACCGAACACGAAGCAGTCGAGTCAAGAGGTCCTGAGGCGAGGCGCGCTGCCAAGGCCTCCGGGAACTCGAGACGAACACAAACATGGATAATCACCGAGTGTTCAAACGGTGACGTCCAAGTCTTGAGGACGGTCAAAAATGGGGTGTCTACAATTTGCCTGTAACTTATTGGGAGGAACATGTTGTATATGACCTGTACTGCTTTGATACGAATTGTAACGCTATAAGACTCTGATGTCGGTTGACAAATTATGAAACTACTGATTATGTACCTAAACGAATGGAGTCCGAACTAATGTGTCTCATCTGGAAATGATAGGAATGGAACTGTTATCCGATCTAATCTGATAGAACGGTGGGTTGATGAAACCCTTTGTGTAACTGATAGAATTTATGTTGGATGCTTGTGCTTTGAACTTTTACTCGTTATGATTAGGCAGAACTCGCATCTGACATGACCTGGTCAGACTTTCATCAAATTGACCTGAGAAAACTCTTGTTGAGAGCTATTATCTGAATTGTTTACAATGTGGGAAAACTGGGTATGTAACCGGTGATGACTTACCCAGTAATACTGTTCTGACCATGAACTTGTTTGACTAGGAAATGATTGTCTTGGTGATTACGGTACTTTAGAACTGATGGGATCTGTTGACCACAGACTGGTTTTGATCATAAACTCTGACTGTCTGGAAGTATATGTAATCTGTATGACTGTTGTTGTATTGATATGTGCTATGACTGAATCTGTGAGAACTGGAACTGATGAATAGTAAATGAAAACTTACTTCAGAACTCTGTCTACCGCTATGGGAGTAGCGTACAATTCGCCTTACATTCGCGATAACTCCCGAAGGAACTGGACTGACTGTGAGGGATTACCGAATTGAGAACCAAATTGAACTAAGACCGGGTGAACAACTCGGAAGAGGATGAATCGAAACTCTATAATTTAATGGGGGAAACTACTTAGGAAACTGAGACCAGTGCAAATCTATAACCCCGATAAGTACTTAATATAAGTAGTGTGAATACTACTATACTGCAACTGTACTGTTACTGTATTGTTACCGTTACTGTACCGTATCTGTCCTGTACTGTATCTGTTCTGTATCTGTTCTAGTAGTGCTAATGAATGCACCGCGTATGCTCAACTAAGAATTGTGGCATCTATGTATGCTCTGAACAAGAATATGGAAATGAAAATATATCCGAAACTGTCCTTGACTGACAACTGAATGTGCATAAGATTCTGTTTTAATATGATTGTGCTCCTGTTATAGAGTGAAAGTTACCTTTATGTTAGGTATTATCTCTGTTATTATATGTTACCTCGAGTTTGGAGAACCAAACTCTTTATAAGGAGGGGAGACTGTAACAACCCTCGTCACTGTTTACTAATTACCTACTGATTACTGTTTACTGAGACTGAACATGATTGATAATTGAATTGATTAAAGTACCGAACTGACTGACTGAGATCCGAAACTGAATCGATTGACTGAACTGTTTAAATGCACAATCTATCTGTTTGACTGCCAAATTATCTGTTCTCGTCTTATACATTAAACTGCAAATTGAAGGCCTTATCGGCGGCCGAAGCCAAAATTGATTAATGTTCTGTGTTCATCATAATTAATGTGATTTTATGGCACATTTATCTGAAAACTGATTAGGTATGATTAAACTAGATTGATTTGAGCCAAATTAATAGAGTGGCCTTATTTACAATTATGCCATCTAGTGGGGCCTTTGTTTATTATTATCCTTGAGCCTTATACACCCAAACAAAACAACTCTTCAGCCATTTTTTGGCCCAAAACCGACCAAAGAAGAGAATTTGAGAGAGAGTGAGAGAATTAAACTCAACTTGGGGAAGTAGCTTGAATCTTGAAGAATTGAAGTGTAAATTGGCATAATTGAGCTCCTAAACTTTGAATACAAGACTAAGGTAGGAAATTCATCTTCTTATTGTTGTCATTGAGCTAGTTCTTGCATGATTCATGCTTCATTATAGAACTAAGTCATGTTGTAGCTCATACATGGTGAATTATACTAGAATTCATGCATGCATGTTTGAATTGATGAGTTTTGAGTTGAGTTCATGGTAAATTGCACATGCATGTTCATAATTAGGCTTAAGTCCATGATTTCAACTGGTTTTTGGTATAAATGGCTCACTAGAACATCAAATTGGAGCTTTGAAATGGTTTAATTTCATGCATGTTTACATGTTCTTCATATTCTTGAAAATGGGTTTGAATATGGTTTTAATTGACTCACTCTTGGGCTTTGAATTCACAAATTGAGCTTTGAAACTTGTTATATATTGAATTGAGATGTGTTTTCCAGAATTTGGGCCCAAGAGGTCGAGTTTAGAGTGGTAGAATGCTTGGTTTGAGCTTGGGAGGCAAATCTGGGAATTCCAGATTTGGCTTCCTCGCTCGAGCGAAGGATTCCTCGCTCGAGCGAGCACCTTTGTCCAGGGCTCCGCTCGAGCGAGCATCGAGTGACCATCACGCGTAAAATCACAGCATCCAGTATTTTTACTGTTTCGACAGACCGCTCGAGCGAAGGATTTCTCGCTCGAGCGAAGCCTTTGATTTGGAAGCTCGCTCGAGCGAAGGAAGGCTCGCTCGAGCGAGGCTCCTATTTTCAGCAAACTTTGCAAAATGTTTTCTAAGTGTATTTTTGCATCCTCATCCCATTCTAGGCATTCTTAGGCCTAGTTTAAGGCATCTTAATGAGGATATAGATATAGAACACACCAAGGCAAATTAGGGATTAAGTTATTGATCTTCCCCAACTGTATAGCTTAGTGTGTGTTCAACCTGTCTACTGTGTAGGGTTGGCTTACCGAGGAGACGCTCTAGCTTACTATAGCCCAGAACTCTGTGAGTAACAACTGTGTAAAGATATGTTCAAAAATGATTATCTTCTGAACTGTTTACTTTATTGAATTGTTTACCTTAGTGAGCTGTCTACTTTATTGAACTGTTTGCTGAACCGTTCACTGAACTGAAATGTTTACTAAATTGAACTGTCTACGAAACTGCTTACTGAATTGAACTGGTTACTGAACTGTTTACCGAACTGAACTGTTTACTGAACTGATATTGTTTACTGAACTGATACCGTTTACGGAATTGAACTGTTCACTGAACTGATACTGTGTACTGAATGAATGTATGCCTTATATTCTGAACTGTACTGTGGCATCCTTGGCACCCACTGTTTACTGTTACTGTGACAGAGAGATCTCTGTCGGTTCCCAAGTTTGGAACCACTACTGTTTACTGTTATGATGGCCATTCTGTATTTCTGATATGGAATAAAGTGCTGTACGGAACTAAGTGCTACACTGTGAGCCACCTCTAGAATCTACGGAACTAAGTGCTACAGTGTGAGCCACCTCTAGAGTCTGTGCGAGACACCTCTTGAATCCACAAGTACTGTACTGTTCTTTGAAATAGTACTGTTACTGTTACTGTTACTGTACTGCTACTGATGGCCATCATTTACTGTTTGGTCTGTTAAGACCTGGTCTTTTAAGACCTACTGTTTACTGTACTGTTATGCCAATGGATGTACCACATATCACTGCTTTAACTGAATGACTGTTATGACCTGAAATATGAGCCACAAACTGAATGACTGATAAACTGACTGAAATGACTGTTTTCAATACTGAAAAGACATTTATTCTTAACCCCCTTTACGCATTGTGTTATTCACTGGGCTTTAGCTCACTGCTCATATATATATGTAGGTATACAGGCACCAGACCGCAGCTAGGAGCGTCAGGCAAGCTTTAATTTTGTCAAGCCAACCACTGTGCCTCACTGCGAGGTTCCGAGCCTATCAACATGGCTTAGGGGCTTAGGGGTGTTTTATTTCCCCGTTTGTCTCTGTAACTGTATTGTTTACTGTATAGACTGATAGCACCGTACTGTACTGTTTAATAGGGATTAAGTCCCAGTTTTGACTGATTGTATATTTTGTGCTTACTATTCTGTACTGAAAGTATAAATGTATGAAAAATCTTTTTGCATACAGACTGTCAGCTCATTAGACATTGTTTATTTACTGTATTAGCTTCCGCCATGCCCCTGTACTCTGTATTACTGTATTACTGTCCAGCAGGCCTTTGGTAGTCTCGGATTACTGGCCGGTTACGGCGCTAAACCCATAGGGGTGGGTTTGGGTCGTGACACAAGTGCTACAACCTCCCCACCTTAGGAAATTTCGTCCCTGAAATTAAATCAAACTACCCGAATAAAGATTTTTCAAGCGATCAATACCACGCTTTTCCATTTCCAAATCACAACATTAGCTCACAACTAAATCTCACCATTACATCATGGTTACCTCATTATCAACAACCTCACAATTACTCATCAACATGAAGTTCTTCCAAAAGTAATGATAACCCATAACAACTTCATGCTTAAAATAAAAACATACATAGCAACATGTATTTAACAATCTTTATACACTTCCCTCAAACACTAGGGAATATTACAACGAAAAGTAACTCAAACATTTTCAAACAAATCCGGATATTTGGAGCAGACTTCCGCCTCCCGTTCCCACGTTGCTTCCTCAACCCTATGGTGTCTCTACAACACCTTTACCAATGGTATAGTTTTACCCCATAGCACTTGCTCCCGGGTATCTAAAATTTGAACTGGTCGTTCTTCATAAGAGGCATCCTCATCTACTTCCAAATCAACCCAATCAAGCACATGTGAAGGGTCGGGTTCATACTTCCTAAGCATAGATACATGGAATACGTTGTGAACCCCCGAAAGTTGTGGCGGTAAGGCTAACCTGTATGCCACTTCTCCAATTCGTTCTAAGATCTCAAAAGGTCCAATGAACCTTGGAGATAATTTACCACTCTTACCAAATCTCATCAAACCCCACCTTGGTGAGATTTTAAGAAACATATGGTCACCAACTTCGAAAGATAAAGGTCGTCTCCTCTTATCGGCATAACTCTTTTGTCGGCTTTGGGCCGTAGCTAACCTCTTCTGAATGAGAACAACTTTCTCAGTTGTCTCTCTAACAATTTCTGGATCCAACAACGGTACATCACCCACTTCGGCCCAACAAACCGGTGATCTACAAGGTCGGCCATACAAGGCCTCGAATGGTTTCATCCCAATACTAGCCTGGTAACTATTATTATAGGCGAACTCAAAAAATGGTAGGTGCCTCTCCCACGATCCCTTGAAATCAAGGACACAAGCTCCAAGCATGTCCTCTAGAATCTGAATGGTATGCTCCGACTGTCCATCGGTTTGAGGATGATAAGCAGTACTAAAGGTCAACTTTGTTCCCAACGCCTCTTGAAGGCTTTGCCACAATTGGGCAGTAAAACAAGGATCTCTATCTGACACAATAGTCACAGGGACTCCATGAAGTCGGACTATCTCTCTAATGTACAACTCTGCCAAACGTTCAACTGAGTCGCCGGTGCTTATAGGAATGAAATGAGTAAACTTAGTCAATCTATCCACAATTACCCAAACGGCGTCATTACCCCGTTAGGTTCTAGGAAGCCCCACTACAAAATCCATGGTAACTCGCTCCCATTTCCACTTGGCTATCAGTAAGGGTTGCAATAAACCCATTGGTCTTTGGTGTTGGGCCTTCACTTGTTGACAAGTAAGGCACTTTGATACAAATAAGGCGACATCTTGCTTCATACTCCACCACCAACACTGACGGCTAAGATCATGATACATTTTTGTGCCTCCCGAATATACCGCAAGGCGGGAGTGATGGAACTCCCGAAGCACTTCCTCTCTACAAGATTCTGGTCCAAACAAACGGTCTAGGTAACGTACACTCAGATCCAAGTGAACGTTCAAACCTTTCTCTTCCTTCCCATTAGAAATCTTAACACGGGTTGATTCCACATCACGGTCTCCTCGTTGTGCCTCTATGACCTTACTAACCAAGGTAGGTTGAGCATTCAAAGTAAACAAGGTAACACTATCTCTCGACTCACCCAAGTACAAATCAAACTTGCCAATAACACCTAGCATATCCCATTCCCAAATGGCTACACTTGCCAAACTACTCACAGATTTTCGACTCAAAGCATCGGCCACAACATTAGCCTTCCCCGGATGATAGTGCAACTCAAAGTCATAATCCTCCATAAATTCCATCCACCTCCGTTGACGTAATTTCAAGTCTTTTTGAGAAAACAAATACTTTAGACTCTTATGATTGAAGAAAACCTCAAACTTCTCACCATACAAGTAATGCCTCCAAATTTTCAAGGCAAAAATTATCGCTGCTAATTCTAAATCATGGGTGGAGTAATTCTTCTCGTGAGTTTTCAATTGTCGTGATCCGTAGGCCACAACTTTATCCTCTTGCATCAAGACACAACCAAGTCCATCCACGGACGCATCACAATAGACAGTGTAATCTAAACCCCTTTCCGGAATTATTAAGACTGGTGCTGTAGTCAATCTAGTCTTAAGTTCTTGGAAAGACTTTTCACAAGCCTCATTCCACACAAACTTGATACCCTTCCTAGTCAACCTAGTCAAAGGTGCAGCGGTAGACACCCTATTTTGACCGGCCCTAAGACTTGGGCATTTTATTTTGACCACCCTCACCAGAAAAATCAAATTGAAATTTTAATTCCGAAACTCACCCATTTTGGTCAAATTAAAATATTTTTATTTGAATTTATAATTTTATATGTTTTTATATAATTTGATGTGTGTGTATATATTTTGAGGTGGCATATTTTAGAAATAAAAAATAACAAAAACAAAACAAAAAAAGAAAGAAAAATAGAAAATAAAAAAAAAAGAAAAGAAAAAGAGAATAAGAAAAACAAAGATGAGAATAAGAAAAAGAGAGAGTGGGTGATATAAAAAAAAGAAAAGAAAAGGAGCAGGTGAGAGTGGACAGCTAAAAGAAAAAAAAAAAAGAAAAGAGGGTGGTCTGTTCAATTCAGTGGAAAATTATTTGAGTGGGATGGTTTAGAAAAATAAAATAAAAAAAGAATGAGTGAGTGAGTGAGGGGTGGAGTTTTGATAAATAAAAAAATGTGTAAAGAAGTGTGAGCAGGGGAATGCTTTCTGGGAGAGAATAAACACAATGATAGGGGGGTGATGTTTTCGAAAAAAAATAGGGGAGAAGGGCACAGCACAATAGACTGAGCCAGAGAGACCCAGCTAACACAGGCACTAGACTCACTCTCTCTCTCTCTCTCGGCTTGGTGAAGAGGGGGATACAGAGACTCAACACTCAGATAGACACACACACACCCATTTGGAGGAGAGAGACAGCACACATTCACACACCACACTACACTGCCATCTCTCTCTCTCTCGGCTAACACACAACACACACACAGTTTAGAGAGAGAGAGGTTAGGGAGAGAAAGGTAAGAGAGAAGGAAGAAGATCACAGAGCTATATACACACCCACACCATTGACACAGACCCAACACACGGCATGCACACATTCACACACAGGTACATCATCAAACACAACCCAGCACAAACACACTGCCACACTTACACAGCCCACAGCACACACTAATGATACACAACACACACTGATACACACACATAGCACACACACCATGCACACAGACCCAACACATGGCATGCACACATTCACACACAGGTACATCATCAAACACAACCCAGCACAAACACACTGCCACATTCACACAGCTCACAGACATACACATGCATGATACACACACTGATACACAAACATGCACACAAGAGCACACGGGGAGGTGGCAACCCAAGAATTGTTGAACCACACACATAAACCTCTCTCTCTAGATTGACACACGGGGCACACTCACACAACAACTCCGCACAGCAGCCACAGCAGCTCCTGCAGAACAGCAGCTCCAAAGTAAAGCAGCAGCTCAGCAACATCAGAGCACCAGCTCCAACAGTCACGAGTTCTCTCAGAGGGCCTTGATGTTAATGGGCCATTAGCATTGGTTCATATATCAACAATTTGGCCCATTTTTATGGGCTGGTTGAATAGTGCTTGGCCATGGGTTTGTTTGCATTTCTTTTGGACCCAATTTGTTAAGAAATTGGTGGGAGTTCAGGCATGGGCTGATGGGGTCCACCGACAGTATATGGTTTATAACGATCTGTTTATGATGATTGATCACGTGATTCTCATGTGACTTTATATGAGGTTTTGCTCGAGCCATCTTTGCCAGGAGTGATTAAGGTGTCACTGTTTCATTTTATTTTATTTCGAGTGTTTGTGAGGATTTTTTATTTGTATTTTGATTCACCTCCCTTGGATCTGTAATAATTAAAGTGTTTTAATAATCCCCCACCCCGCTTCTTTCTATCCCATTCTTTATCGCTTCCCTAACTGTGTGTATGTATATATCTGACATGCCATGCATATCCATGTTTTACATTCATGTTCCATGCATTAAGATTTGGGCTAAATTTGCATCTTTATGCTTTAATTGATTATCCCATGTTTGTGCGTTATCGCATGTTTTGCAATGTTTCACATGCCATATTTTAGAAGCCGAATCTTTAGTGCATCTCATGAGTGAATTGTATTAGGATTTTGTATATATAAGATCATGCATATTTGGACTAACTTTGTTTTGTAGCTGTTCGAGGGACGTCGGTCAATCTATGAGTTTTTATGCTTTAGCATCCCATTTGTGTGTGTTTTTCTTACTATGTTTAGCATCCTACCATGAGGCTAATTGCTTAATTGATATAACTGTATGAATGCCTGTGGATGAAGGCTTGTTGTTTGAATTGGAATAATTCAATAAATGTACGTTTTAAGCCCACTTTTCAGTGGCAAATTCACAAACTTTAAGCCCACTTTGTCAAGTGGCAAATTCTAACCCTTTTCGAAAAACAAACATGAAATTGAATTGTTCCAATTTGAGGAAAACTAGTCTATACTTGTATGCTTCATCATAGTAGTAAATTTTAGGATTTATTCAATAATCAAAACATGAACACATAAAGAAAATAAAAAAGTCATATCATGGTTTAATAGAGGCCAATCTTTTGATCGGGTGAGCGGGGTGCTCATTATTGACCTTCCCCTCTCATACCTAAGGTTCCGAGCCAAGCATCCTTGGTTACGACGAACAGTGGCCTTGGCACCGAGTCATGGGTTTCTTAATTTCCCAAAATATTAGTGGCGACTCTGATTTGATGATGCAGTCCATTTTTGACAAAATGCAATAAAATGGATTTTCAATAAAAGTTGCCAAATCTGGACTCTCATCTACGTTTCACATTGCACTCGTGAAACTTGAGATCAAAGAGATCTCGGGAGTCCGAACTGTTTAACGCGCGCGGGTACCACCCGGGCATGTTACAGTTTCTGGCGACTCTGCTGGGGAGTTATGAAACCTTGACTCGAACTCCATGATATGACTTTTATTTTCAATTATATGTTTATTGCATTGCATGCATTGGTGCACTTAAAGTTCCTGTGTTACCTAAATACTGGTGGGAACACAGGCATACTTTTTGTGACACTACACCTATCTCTACGTTACGTTAGAGGCCTTGTGTTGTAACCTTTTGAGATTTGTCAAAAGGGTAGCTTTGCTATCTAGCTCTGCTATCTAAGGTTCTCAGACTCCGAAGAGAGGCTATTTGACTCTTCTGATTTCCTGGGATCTTTATTGGTTATGACCCAAAGGACTCTTTGGTAACGTCACCTTCACCTCAACCCTTAGAGTAGAGCCAACCTTGTACATATAGTAAGCTATAGTACCTTTCGAATTAGGATAGGATGCTTTTCCATTTCTAGGATGTGTGATACCACTTGTCTGAATAGTGAAACCCTAGATCATTTCAAGCTAGGACAGGATAACCCTACCCTCCATAGGAGTGTTTGTTCTCTTTCCTGCTATGTGTTATGTGCAATGTATTGGATCTATACAAGGGTTCTCAAATTCGAATGAGTGGTTCAGGCTATTCAATTTAGCACCATTACTTCAAAAACAAAAAAAAAATAACAAAAACATAAAATCAAAAAAAAAAAAACTCCGATATCCCACAAAGTCGACATTTGTAAATAAATAGAACTTGTAGGGTATCCGACCATCTCTGTGATTGGGGAGTGGCCACCTGTTGATTGGACGAGTTTTATTTTGAATATTACGGATGGCCCACACGTTGACTGGCAATTTGAGAATGGTTTTATTCTGAGTTCTAAATTGAATATTGAGTCTAAGTTTGATTCCACCAAGTTTATAGAGTTGGGATCAGACTCGAGTCATTCTAGTGAGTCAGAGTCTGTTGATTTCGAGAGTGCTAACCTAGACATTTCTATCTTGTCTAGGTCTTCTTTGTCATTTTCTTTTGAGTCTGTGTCATTGCTAAGTCATAGTCTCGTTTTAAAAAAAAAAAAATTCAAAAAAATAAAATATAAAAAAAAATGCCATAGAGTCTACCTACTTTTCTGTGCCTTTAAATCATTGCATTGACCAAAGTTTTTCAAAACTTTTTCCAAAACTCTGATAAAAACAAAGAGGAAGAATTTCCTCGGGATTTGCAAATTTTGATCAACTGAGAGGAAGAGAGGTGTGCTAAACCCTTGATGAATGCGATCATTTTTGTTAATGTGGGTACTGAGAAGGATCCTGGCTTGGTCCAAATTGGTTCTATCTTGTCTTCGTAAGAGTACGAGTGATTAGTCACTTTGTGAAAAGATTTCAAAAACTGTTTTTGCGTGGTCCTATGAAGACATGCCTAGAATTGATTATACAGCATAGGATCCCTCTTGACTTGAGATCCGACCTCCTTAGCTCCTTAGCTTTCAAACCTTGATTCGAAGTATTTCAATGATCAATCAAAGTGTAAAGTTTGCGTAGCCAAATTGGAAATAGCCCTTGAACTAGGGGCCATGATGTGATTCAAATGGAGGCAGCCTTTCAACTACGGGCAATAAGGTCGAATATGATTTAGATTGGAAATAGCCCTTGAAATAGGGGCAATGATGTGATCCAGATTGGAAACAGACCTTGAACTCAGGGCAGAGAATGTGATTTCAATTTGAAACAGCCCTTGAACTAGGGGCAAAAGTGTGAGGCTTGCATAGCTGAAATGGAGGCAACCCTTAAACTAGGGGCAATAAGGTACCATCCTTGAGAGGCTCGTTGGGCCGAAAACCCGGAAGGACGACCCAGGCAAAAGTTAGAGCACAAAAAAAAATAAAAAATAAGAAAAATAAAAAAAATGAAAAGCTCGCAAGGTTGAAAACCCGAAAGAGCGGCTTTGGCAAAAGTTAGAACGTAAAAGGAGAGTGTCAATACCCGAGTGAACCTTAGCCGGAACTACGATGGCCTGATTCCTATCTTGAGGATACGTAGGTAGCTTCATCTTGAAGTTCGGCCCCAATAATTTTTCAACTCATTCATTTTGTCCATGTTTGATTGGTGTATCTTTAGTCGACTTGGTTGTCCTATCCATGTTTGATTGGTGTATCTTCCTTCTGCTCAGTTCAGTTGGTTTCGATTCAACTTGGTTCGGTTTGGTTCGACGGTTCGGTTTGGTCCAGTTCTGATCGGCTTCATTAGGTTCGGATTGGCTTGGTTCGGATATCACCTTTGATTATCTGGTTTGGGACTATGCACCCCAATGGTTGATTCCATGTTAGTTGAGTAGTGGCCATTTGCAAAAATAGGTTTTGATTAATTTGAATGAAGCTGACTAATTTTTCTCGAAAATTGTTCTATTTTTGCAAAACTTGGACCATTCTTTGGATTTGAAAAGGGAAAATTTTCAGTGCTCACAGTTTAGCTTACATGATTTGAAACAAAAAATGGAATAAGTATACTAATCTAACTCTCATGTTGATCAAAACATGTTTACAAAAAATCAAGAGACAAAAAAAGGGTCAAGACAATGAACTAGGGGCATAGTCAAGTTAGAGATTCTGTCTTCTCCACCGCTCGAGTCAACTATTTAGTGTATATAAGTGTGTATTCATACCAGTCAGTATATTTATACAAGTCGGTGTATTTATACTAGTCAATGTATATAAGTATGTTTGGATCGTTTTGCTTCGTTCTTCTTTCATTAAGTCATTCTTTGATTTAGGTTAGTATAGAATCAATGTTCCATTCAGAGTTCAAAATTCAATCATTCTCAAATTCAATCAAAATTATTTTCAAACTCAAAGTGATATGCCAGTCACGCCATTGATGAGCAAAAAAGAAACTGATTTTGTTACAGTCAGGGGATGATATCCCCGATTACAGAGACTCCAAAAACAAAAAAACAAAAAAAAAAAAAAGAAAAGAGAGTAAACAGCAAGCCCAGAAAAGATATATCCGTATATATTTGTGTATATATCCGTATATGTTTGTGTATAGGTTCGTATATGTCTGTGTCGTATATACCTGTATATATACTGTATATATCTGTATATATCTGTCTGTATGTTGTCTGTATATGTATATATGTATACCGTATGTATATATCTGTGTGTATTTTTGTCTGTATATGAACATATGTATACCGTATATGCATGTCTGTGTATATTGTCGTATTTGTATGTATTTTGTCTATACATGGTATATGTATATGGTATTTGGTTCGAACGTACAATTCCTTCTTTCATTCTGTGCATCTATCGCACAATAATCTCACTTCGTTCACCTACCACACAAATTTCAATTTCAATTCCATCGCACTATTTTGTGAAATCCTACAATGTCTAGGAGACCTTAAATCCTATGGTCTAGGAGACCTTAAATCCTCTGGTGTCTAGGAGACCTTAAATCCTCTGGTGTCTATGTGACCTTAAATCCTACGGTGTCTAGGAGACCTTAAATCCTATGGTGTCTAGGAGACCTTAAATCCTATGGTCTAGGAGACCTTAAATCCTACGATCTGGGAGACCTTAAATCCTCTGGTGTCTAAGAGACCTTAAATCCTCTGGTGTCTAGGAGACCTTAAATCCTACGGTGTCTAGGAGACCTTAAATCCTACGGTCTGGGAGACCTTAAATCCTCTGGTGTCTAGGAGACCTTAAATCCTACGGTGTCTAGGAGACCTTAAATCCTACGGTCTGGGAGACCTTAAATCCTCTGGTGTCTAGGAGACCTTAAATCCTCTGGTGTCTAGGAGACCTTAAATCCTACGGTGTCTAGGAGACCTTAAATCTTACGGTGTCTAGGAGACCTTAAATCCTATGGTCTAGGAGACCTTAAATCCTACGGTGTCTAGGAGACCTTAAATCCTCTGGTGTCTAGGAGACCTTAAATCCTACGGTGTCTAGGAGACCTTAAATCCTATGGTCTAAGAGACCTTAAATCCTCTGGTGTCTAGGAGACCTTAAATCCTCTGGTGTCTAGGAGACCTTAAATCCTACGGTGTCTAGGAGACCTTAAATCCTACGATCTGGGAGACCTTAAATCCTACGGTGTCTAGGAGACCTTAAATCCTATGGTCTAGGAGACCTTAAATCCTACGGTCTGGGAGACCTTAAATCCTCTAGTGTCTAGGAGACCTTAAATCCTCTGGTGTCTAGGAGACCTTAAATCCTACGGTGTCTAGGAGACCTTAAATCCTACGGTCTAGGAGACCTTAAATCCTGGTCTAGGAGACCTTAAATCCTACGGTGTCTAGGAGACCTTAAATCCTACGGTATCTAGGAGACCTTAAATCCTACGGTCTGGGAGACCTTAAATCCTCTGGTGTCTAGGAGACCTTAAATCCTCTGGTGTCTAGGAGACCTTAAATCCTATGGCGTCTAGGAGACCTTAAATCCTACGGTTTAGGAGACCTTAAATCTTACGGTGTCTAGGAGACCTTAAATCCTACGGTCTAGGAGACCTTAAATCCTACGGTGTCTAGGAGACCTTAATCCTACGGTGTCTAGGAGACCTTAAATCCTCTGGTGTCTAGGAGACCTTAAATCCTACGGTCTGGGAGACCTTAAATCCTCTCGGGTCTAAGAGACCTTAAATCCTCTGGTGTCTAGGTGACCTTAAATCCTCTGGTGTCTAGGAGACCTTAAATCCTCTAGTCTAGGAGACCTTAAATCCTCTAAAGGTGCAATTCCTTTGGTGTTTGTCGTGCCCGAACGACTTCAATCGATCTGGAATAGTCACCTGACTGTGTTTGTAATGAGTTCCTAGGAGATCAACTGAGACGGTGGAAACTAGAGTTCGAATGGCGATGCCTAGAACGCAAAAGGTTTGGGATTTCCGAGACTAAAGTCTGGTTTAAATACCCAGGGGTGTATTTCCGGCTTGAAATCTGTATGGCAGCCCCATAGGTTGAGATAGCTTGTATGCGCCTCAACTCTGGAAACTGAACCAACCTAGTCTGTCACCCTGTTGGAGAATAGAGAAAGTTGCAAACATAGCCAGCATTCCATGACATTGCATTGCATTGCATAGCATAAATCCAATCATCAAACTGGCTTCGCGTAAGTGTATAAGTCCAATTTTCAAACCAGCTTCGCGTAAGCGTATAAGTCCAATTTTCAAACCGGTTTCGTGTAAGCGTATAAGTCTAATCTTCAAACCGGCTTCGCGTAGCGTATAAGTCCAATTTTCAAACCGGCTTCGCGTAAGCGTATAAGTCCAATCTTCAAACCGGCTTCGCGTAAGCGTATAAGTCCAATCTTCAAACCGGTTTCGCGTAGCGTATAAGTCCAATCTTCAAACCGGCTTCACGTAAGCGTATAAGTCCAATCTTCAAACCGGCTTCGCGTAAGCGTATAAGTCCAATCTTCAAACCGGCTTCGCGTAAGCGTATAAGTCCAATCTTCAAACCGGCTTCGCGTAAGCGTATAAGTCCAATCTTCAAACCGGCTTCGCGTAGCGTATAAGTCCAATCTTCAAACCGGCTTCGCGAAGCGTGTAAGTCCAACTTTCAAACTGCATTTTGAGCATGTCACTTGCATTCTGCCCCTGAACTACGCTGGTTTGATTCCTTGCAAAGGGATACGTAGGCAACTTTCGGGTTCAACCACTTGTATTACATCTGATTTGTTTGCTCAAGTCTTACGGCCTTGTCAAAAGGGTCGTCTTCGGGCTTTGACATTCACTCACGTCATTTCATGACTTCGAGCTCTGTCAAAGAGGGGCAACTGTAGACACCCCATTTTGACCGGCCCTAAACTTGGGCATTTTATTTTGACCACCCTCACTAGAAAAATCAAATTGAAATTTTAATCCCGAAACTCACCCATTTTGGTCAAATTAAAATATTTTTTTTGAATTTATAATTTTATATGTTTTTTATATTTGATGTGTGTGTATAATTTTGAGGTGGCGTATTTTAGAAATAAAAAATAACAAAAACAAAAAAAAAAAAAAAAAAATAGAAAATAAAAAAAAAAAGAAAAAGAAAAGAAATCAAATTCAATTCATATATATATGTATATGTTTATATATTAAAATATAGATAGAACATATTATGATGAGGTTTTGGGTGGGAAAAATGATAAATTATTTTAAGAGATAGTGGGTGGTTCATGTGAGTGGCCTCGTGGGTTAGGAAACAAGAATTGAGGGATAATATTTTTTTAGAGAGAAAAATGGGGTAGCCAGGGAGCAGTTGTTGAAAAACAAAGATGAGAATAAGAAAAAGAGGGAGTGGGTGATATAAAAAAAAGAAAAGAAAAGGAGCAGGTGAGAGTGGACAGCTAAAAGAAAAAAAGAAAAGAAAAGAGGGTGGTTGTTCAATTCAGTGGAAAATTATTTGAATGGGATGGTTTAGAAAAATAAAATAAAAAAAGAATGAGTGAGTGAGTGAGGGGTGGAGTTTTGATAAATAAAAAAATGTGTAAAGAAGTGTGAGGAGGGGAATGCTTTCTGGGAGAGAATAAACACAATGATAAGGGGGTGATGTTTTCGGAAAAAAAGAGGGGAGAAGGGCATAGCACAATAGACTGAGCCAGAGAGACCCAGCTAACACAGGCACTAGACTCACTCTCTCTCTCTCTCTCGGCTTGGTGAAGAGGGGGATACAGAGACTCAACACTCAGATAGACATACACACACCCATTTGGAGGAGAGAGACAGCACACATTCACACACCACACTACACTGCCATCTCTCTCTCTCTCGGCTAACACACAACACACACACAGTTTAGAGAGAGAGAGGTTAGGGAGAGAAAGGGAAGAGAGAAAGAAGATCACAGAGCTATATACACACCCACACCATTAACACAGACCCAACACACGGCATGCACACATTCACACACAGTACATCATCAAACACAACCCAGCACAAACACACTGCCACACTCACACAGCCCACAGCACACACGAGTGATACACAACACACACTGATACACACACATAGCACACACACCATGCACACAGACCCAACACACGGCATGCACACATTCACACACAGGTACATCATCAAACACAACCCAGCACAAACACACTGCCACACTCACACAGCTCACAGGCATACACATGCATGATACACACACTGATACACACACATGCACACAAGAGCACACGGGGAGGTGGCAACCCAAGAATTGTTGAACCACACACATAAACCTCTCTCTCTAGATTGACACACGGGCACACTCACACAACAGCTCCGCACAGCAGCCACAGCAGCTCCCGCAGAACAGCAGCTCCAAAGTAAAGCAGCAGCTCAGCAACATCAGAGCACCAGCTTCAGCAATCACGAGTTCTTTCAGAGGGCCTTGATGTTAATGGGCCATTAGCATTGGTTCATATATCAACAGTTTGGCCCATTTTTATGGGCTGGTTGAATAGTGCTTGGCCATGGGTTTGTTTGCATTTCTTTTGGACCCAATTTGTTAAGAAATTGGTGGGAGTTAAGGCATGGGCTGATGGGGTCCACCGGCAGTATATGGTTTATAACGGTCTGTTTATGATGATTGATCACGTGATTCTCATGTGACTTTATATGAGGTTTTGCTCGAGCCATCTCTGCCAGGAGTGATTAAGGTGTCACTGTTTCATTTTATTTTTATTTCGAGTGTTTGTGAGGATTTTTTATTTGTATTTTGATTCACCTCCCTTGGATCTGTAATAATTAAAGTGTTGTAATAATCCCCCACCCCGCTTCTTTCTATCCCATTCTTTATCGCTTTCCCTAACTGTGTGTATGTATATATCTGACATGCCATGCATATCCATGTTTTACATTCATGTTCCATGCATTAAGATTTGGCTAAATTTGCATCTTTATGCTTTAATTGATTATCCCATGTTTTGTGCGTTATCGCATGTTTTGCAATGTTTCACATGCCATATTTTAGAAGCCGAATCTTTAGTGCATCTCATGAGTGAATTGTATTAGGATTTTGTATATATAAGATCATGCATATTTGGACTAACTTTGTTTTGTAGCGGTTCGAGAGACGTCAGTCAATCTGTGAGTTTTTATGCTTTAGCATCCCATTTGTGTGTGTTTTTCTTACTATGTTTAGCATCCTACCATGAGGCTAATTGCTTAATTGATATAACTGTATGAATGCCTGTGGATGAAGGCTTGTTGTTTGAATTGGAATAATTCAATAAATGTACGTTTTAAGCCCACTTTTCAGTGGCAAATTCACAAACTTTAAGCCCACTTTGTCAAGTGGCAAATTCAAACCATTTTCGAAAAACAAACATGAAATTGAATTGTTCCAATTTGAGCAAACTAGTCTATACTTGTATGCTTCATATAGTAAATTTTAGGATTTATTCAATAATCAGAACATGAACATATAAAGAAAATAAAAAAGTCATATCATGGTTTAATAGAGGCCGATCTTTTGATCGAGTGAGCGGGGGTGCTCATTATTGACCTTCCCCTCTCATACCTAAGGTTCCGAGCCAAGCATCCTTGGTTACGACGAACAGTGGCCTTGGCACCGAGTCATGGGTTTCCTAATTTCCCAAAATATTAGGTGGCGACTCTGAGTTCTGATGACGCAGCCCATTTTTGACAAAATTGCAATAAAATGGATTTTCAATAAAAGTTGCCAAATCTGGACTCTCATCTACGTTTCACATTGCACTCGTGAAACTTGAGATCAAAGAGATCTCGGGAGTCCGAACTGTTTAACGCACGCGGGTACCCCCCGGGCATGTTACAGCAGCTAATCTAGAGAAGTCTCTTATAAAGCGTCAATAATACCCTGCTAACCCTATCACACTCCGGATCTCAAAAACATTCTTGGGTTGTTCCCAATCCTATACCGCGTATATCTTTGAAGAGTCCACAGTTACTCCCTCACTCAACACTACATAGCACAAAAACTTTACCTCGGTTAACCAAAACTCGCATTTATCAAATTTGGCATACAAACGGTGCTCCTTAAGCAATTCAAGCACTACCCGCAAGTGAGCCTCGTGTTCCTTCTCGGAGGTTGAATAAATTAAGATGTCGTCCACAAAGACGACCATAAAAAGGTCTAAGTATTCCCGAAAAATTCTGTTCATCAAATCCATAAAAGATGCCGACGCATTCGTCAACCCAAACGGCATTACAAGGAATCCATAGTGGCCATAACACGTACGAAAGGTCGTTTTCTAGATGTCCTCTTCTCGGACTCTCAACTGATGGTATCCCGACCTCAAATCTATCTTGGAGAAGCAGTGAGACCCTTTAAGTTGGTTAAACAAATCGTCAATTCTAGGTAGAGGATACTTGTTCTTAATGGTAACCCGATTCAACTTGCAGTAATCAATACACAACCGCAATGACCCATCCTTCTTCTTCGCAAAGAGAGCCGGTGCTCTCCAAGGTGATGTACTAGAGCGAATGAAGCCCTTATCTAAAAGCTCTTGGAGTTGAATCTTTAACTCATGCAATTCGGCGGGTGCAAATCTATACGGTGACATGGACATCGATGCCGTGCCAGGCACTAATTCAATGGAGAACTCAATCTCCCGGTGGGGTGGCAAACTAGTAAGATCTTTGGGAAAGATATCCGAGTATTCACAAACTACCCTTGGTAACTCAACACGGGTCTCGTCACTCTCACTATCCAAGAGTGTTGCAAGAAGGCCACTAAGCTTACTCCTGTTATGAGGGTCAAAAACTGGCGACAAGGTCCTATCAACTCGGTTCCCCAGAAAATAGAAACAATCACCACCCGAGGTACATACAGTAACTCTCTGACGGTAACAATCAATCACCGCTCGGTACGAAAATAACTAGTCCATGCCTAAAATGACATTAAAACTCAACATGTCTAGCAATACAAAAGTAAACGGGAGTCGACGCCCGGCGACTTTTATCTCACAATCCCGACACCCCTGGTCTAATTCAATCATACCCCCAACAGGTGACTCTACTCTGAGCGGAGTTGCTAGTTGTGCCACTTCTAACCCCAATGTAGAAACAAATGCATCAGATATAAATGATTGAGAAGCACCCGTGTCTATCAACATGCTAGCCAAAGTATTACACACAACAAAAATACCTCTCACAACTGAGGATCCCGGTGACTGCTCTGGCGTGGTGATAGCATACACACGGCCCTGTGGCCCCTGATAAACTTGCTCCTCCCTTGGAGCATAGGCCTGGTACACCGACTGAGCCGAAGTGGCTCCCTGGTTAGCTCGAGAGGTCTGTGTAGAATGAGCCTGCTGGTGGCTCTGTGTCTGTCTCGACCCTGATGCTCCAGATGCGCCTTCCAACTGTGGACAAGCCCTCTTCATTTGCCCTGGCTAACCACATTGAAAATAATTAAACCCCTGACTTTTATTCTGGGGCTGGCCTTGAGATCGGTTAGGTGGTGGTGGTGGTAACATCAACTGCTCTCCTCCCTTCTGTGAGCACGCAAAGACTTTGTGACCCGGTTGGCCACAGTTGAAGCAAGAAAAGCCACTATGAGCACTCTTTCCCAAGCCCGAACTAGGTAAGGGAAAAGTGGATCTAGACTGTTGGGGCTGGGATGAGAAATTGCCCCTACTCCTCTTGTTCTGCCTATAGTTCCCCTGGGATTCTTGGCCCCTAGACCTCGAACCCCGATGTCTCTCCTCTTCAGCTTGCACAGTAACCTCTACATGTGTTGTCGCCTCCACGAGATGAGCATAGTTCCGAACCATATTTCCGGCAACTTTGTACAAGATCTTGGTTCTTAACTTCTTCTCAAACTCAATTCAACGACACTCTTCCGTTACCACCAACTCCGGTGCAAACCGGGGACAAACTAGAAAAGGCCGCCTCAAATTCGGCCACAAACATGTTATTTTGTTTGAGGTCCAAAAACTCTTGCCTCAATCTCTCCCTAGCAGTGGGAGGTAAGTACTTATCTTGGAAAGCAATCACAAAAGCTTCCCATGTCAGCTCCACTGAACCCTTGGCGTACTTCTACCATTAACCCGCATCTCCTTTAAGAAAGTAACTCGCTAGAGTCACCCTTAGTTCACTATCCTCGATGTGAAGCATCTCAAATGACTTCACTATTTGTTCAAGCCACTCATCTGCTTTCTTGGGCTCGTGGCCACCAAGAACTCATCCAGTTTGGCCTGCAAAAACTCCCGAGTAAGTAAACCCGCGGCGTTTTCTCGGGCTTGGTTTTCAGCCCTCAACAAATTCATAGCCCCTACTATCTCTCAGGCTAGGGCCCTCATTGCGGTTTGACCCGCTTGTTCTACTTGTTCGGCCACATTAGCTTGGCCTGACTCTTCCTCTTGCATCGGAACCTCTTGGACCGGTACCTCATGGACACCCCGACGATGCCTACCACGTCTCCCGCCTTTACCACCACGGGCTTGACCTCTTCCAGACATCCTATAAAGGACAATAGAAATAATTTAGCACACTAACCCATATGTGCCCGTAATTTACCTTACACATCTAATTACCGCAATTCCATATATTTCACTACTATATAGACATTTCAATTTCATTTCACATAAGCACTTAGTCATGTAAACACATACGGATTATCATTTCATGATGAAATTCGTTTCACGAAAAACCAAGAATTCTTAGTAAAACGAGTATTGATCAAGTACCCTTCTAAGAAGACCTCAAGGAATTCAATAGGCGCAAACAACATCCAAAAGTCCAATCTCATACCCACATAGTCACATAAGCATGTTATCACATAGTCACAAAATGTATAACATCTTCCTATCATGCAACCTATCATGTAGCATGAACCCATTGTGGTAAAACAACCACTTCCTACGAGCTCCAAGTATTCGAACCCGGTAGCTCTTATACCAAGTTGTAACGCCCCAATTTTCATACCCAAATGACAATACAACAATCATGACCCTTTTTAAGGAAAACCAATCATACAATCCCCCACTTGCATTTCATAATGTAAATAGTTCCTCATGCAATAATACATTAATCCGACAACAAGTAAATGAACTAATAAACACCCCAAAAGGTTTACAAGTTTCCAAGGCTTAAGCCCGGTTACACATAACGGTTATTAAAACCCACACATACAAAGCCCTTGGCTTACAAATAGAATCACAGTAAATGAGAACCTTATGCTCGCAACACACACACTTTTCCATGCCCTCAGTTAGGCGGATTCACCACGTCTTTTCCTGCACAAAAATCCCGTAGGGTGAGTATAAAGCCCAGTAGGAAATTCTTCACAAAGTATATACATTTTATACAAATCTCAAGAGATGAATGTATATGCCATGCTATGCCCTTTTACAGATAAATCACATCTTCATCTTTTGAAAACCATCATGCTCAATGATGCCATGCAATTTTGCATTGTTCAAAACTTAACAATTTAACTCAAGGGGCGGTAAATACAACTCTGGTAATCCCTAGGTCGGTGTCTGCAAATAGACTACACCAGTACTACCAATTTGTCATTTTTACCGGTATTAACCGGAAGGCTCGACACCTCTCATCTGCATTTTTACCAATATTAACTGGAATGCTCGACACCTCTCATCTGTCATTTTTACCAGTATTAACTGGAAGGCTCGACACCTATAATCTACACCACATTTCAAGACTTACCACCGTATTTACTCCAAAATCATTTCATGAAAACTTGTTTCTCAACATTCTTTTCTAAATGCAAAGTTTTCAAATCAAAATTCAAAGCTCCTCATTATCAAATGAATTGATATGCCAATGCAATGATTAATAATACAATGCAATATTTCTTCCACTTTCAATACTCCCACACAATATTCCCATTGTGATCAAAATTCTCATTTCCCATTTCAATGCAATTTCACAAGATGAATGAATGCTTTTATTTCAATTCATCCAAGGGATAACATAATTCCCACATTTCAAACAATCCTAACAATTTAGTCATCTCACGACTACATTAATACTTTTAAACAACAATTCCCAAAACTTCAACAATTCCCATATTCCATGAAAACATCATTTATATGTAAATAAATAAATAATTTTCTAACATCATTTATTTTGGCATACAAAATAAATGTAACAACATCTTCCAAAGATTTTTAACATCTCTAAAAAAAATTCGCAATTTCTAGGTTTTCTCACCAAAACCAACCATTTTCAAATATTTGAGAAGATCTCACCAAAAACATCTTTCTTTTACCAACATAGTCCAAAACCCTCAATTTCTATTTTAAAAGAAACAAGAAAGTAAACTCACTTTTAACACTTATCTTCTTGAATCAACAATCCATTTTTCAAAAAAAAAAAAAAAACAAATCAAAGAATGATTTTGAAAATCATCTAAATCTTGTAAAAACATATATATAACTCAAAGAAAATCCTTACCTCAAGCTTAGAAGAGAAGATGAGCAAAACAAGGTTGAAACTCCAAAGTTGTCGAAACTAACTTCTACTTGCATCAAAACGAAGCTCTTGACAAGATTTATACTTAATCTCAAAGGACCATGGTGAAAAGATCACTCTAGGTGAGTAGATCTAGAGATCTAGGTGCAAAAAGTCAAGTTTTAGAGAGAGAAGAGAGAAATCACAGTTTGAAAGGAAAAGTAATGAGAGAAAAGTGGTTTGAGTCTATTTATAGTAGTAGAGAATTGCCCTAAAGTCAAATAAAAAGGACAAGTCAAAAACCCCCAAGAAATAGGGCCCAAACCAACCCAAAAAGCTGAAAATTATACGCAGGTGTCGACCCTTCAGGCACAGGGGTCGACCCTTCACACAGAAAAGCAAAGACTGCAATAGGCAAGGTGTCGACCCTTCCCAGACTGGTGTCGACACCAAAAAACAACAAGCAAATTCTGGACAAGAGTTGCCCCTTCCCAGACTGGTGTCGACCCTTGTGGCCAACAACAAAAAGAAGGTGTCGACATCTCCAAGACCGGTGTCGACCCCAGAACAAGATTTTTTAAGTTCCCAAACAACTTTTCAACGTAAACAAGCGTGAACGAGCAATCCCAACAAGTTTAAATTGATTTGTACTCATCCAAAACTAAGATACAACAACACTAAAAATTCCCAAAATAAAATAAAGGATTCAAATGCACTTCCCAAAAGCTTTGAAGGGCACAAGTGCTATATCCGCACGTGTTTTTGGTCTGTCACCATAGAACTCAAGCCAACTTAACTAATACCAACTATACCCCCTATCCGGACTTACTAACGTATTTACCTCAAAACAAATCAATATGATCTTGTTTCACAAAATAATTCCTCTTTCAAAGCAATAACTTTCCAATACAGTTCAAAATCAATTTCAATAGTGATTCAATAGAATGACAATACAAAATGTACCAGCATTTATATTATTCCATTTTCAATTTCCATCACATAATCATCCATTGTGATCAATTTCCATATCTCTATCAATGTAATATCATAATATAATCCCAAGAGATAATACAACAATATCAATATCTATGTATTCTCCACATGTTAATCAACATTTTCCAACTTAGTCATTTCAAGACAAATCTATAACATACTATATATCAAACTTACAAAGTTCCAACATTTCTCATCCTTCCAAAAAATCCCTCATTAAATGCAAACATAGTAATCCTCCATCGGTTACCAAAGCCAAAACTTCTAAGTAATAGGTTCATCAATAGCAATAGCATACAACACAAAAGCGGATTCAAGATTTCATCAATTTCTAACTCACATACTTTATCAATGTAATGTAATTATAATTTTTCCAAAACCCATCACCATCCCAATCATTCAATAGAATTAAATTCCCATTTTTTTCTCATGCAAGTAAAATCTCAAGATCTTCAAGTTAAATCATAATTTTCAATAAACATACGTGAATATTCCAACATTTGATCAATTATATCAAAATCTTCTCTTAACTATAAATATAAAATATAACACGAGTGTTCACTTTTCAATTATCAACATTAACCCCATCAAATTAAACCAAGGAAAATAAATAAATAAATAAAAGTTTTGATAACTCATTCTTGTTTTAATCCAATTCATCCATTTGCTCCAAACAAGCTAAAATCACATTCTTTTATTTTCTTGTCAAGGACCACCAAAACGATTCAAATATCTCATATATGAATTTGAGGTAATATTATGATAACATAACTTAACTAGTAAAATTAGGGACCAAATACCATACCACATCAACTTAATCTCGCTTATTTCTCCAAATCTCATACTTGGTCAACTTCATCACTTTTAATATCATAATATTAAAAGTTAGGAATTAAACCCAATAACACACTTTTAATTACGAAGGATTTAAAATATTAACCAAACTAATTTAATCTATCAAATTAGTAAGTTCATTATATTCACCATCTTCAAATTAATAACACCAAACATAACTTCACATGTCTCATCTTTCAAATACACCCATATTTCATGCCTAGCCAATTTTTCCCAAATCTCTACAAATAACAATTTCACAACTTTTCTAAAACTAATAATTCAACATGATATTTACATCAAAATTTATGAAACATGTCCAAAAGTAACCTTGTTAAGGTTGGGAGTTCAAAAGTCCACATTTCATATTTTCAATTTAACAAAAATGAACAAAATCTAATCATCAATATATCAACATTCACAAAACATCAATATAACACTTTTAGAGTTTTTAATCCCAAAACCACTCTATAATTCCTACTCAACAATTTACACAATATTCATCAACATCAATTTATTTTTCTCAAAAATAAATTCCAAAATCAAAGATGAGATGATAGTTCAATATTATTTTTCTCAAAATAAATTATCTAATCATGAAATGATGTAATACAATTAGGGATGGCAATGGGACGGATATTAATTCCCCATCCCCATTCCCCTATAATTATTTTTTCCCATTCCCCATTCTCCATCCCCCATGGGTATTACCCTCCCTATCTCCTAATGGGTTTGAATTTTTCCCAACCCAACTTGACCCTTTTTTTTTTTTCTTTTTTCTTTTTTTATTTATTTATTTCAATGTTCATAACCAAAGCTATATATACATCTAATTTAATTTTTTTGACTTAAAAACAAAATCAAATACACATTAATTAATTAATTAAGAAGTTCATTTTAAAATAATCAAATATATAATTTTAAGACAATCAAATAAGTTTTTAGTGATTGAAAAAAAAAAACTAAAAATTGTATAATTATTAGTGTTTTCACCTGATGGCGCCATATCAGAACATTTTAAACACAATAAAAAAATATAAAAAAATCTTACAAGAATCATGTAAAAAAGAGATTTAATTATGCTTTCATTCATCAAAGTTCGTATACAAAAAATAACACATACGATACATATTCACAAACTGTTCATCCTGAATCTACAGCATGTGTTACAATGATAAGAGAACTAAAAACTAAACAGGTAATCATATACCCCATAGGCTTACATCTTTCCAAGTCATTGCTTGGTTACAACAAAATGAGCCTAGTTTAATATAGGTAAAGCCATTGGCTATACAAAAGAATACACAAAAGAAATAAGCTCTTGCTCCCAAATGTCCCTTCAAACTATTGCCTTGGCAGAGGCATATCACCAACACTTGAAAATGATTTTTTCCAAATAGGGTGAGCTAAAGCCCAATAGGAATAATCTAACACAATATATGAGATTTAACAAAGATATAAGTGCAATGTACATATACAATGCATGTGACAAAATATTCACATTTTTATATAATCATAAAATACCAAGTTCATATCTGATTTCATTTTCCTTCAATGCATTTCAATTCATGAGCCAATTTCATTATCTTTTAACAACCCAACTGAGACTACAACTCAGTGGTTATCTAATCAATACAATTACCACACAAACACTTCAATCTGCCATTTTACAAAAATTTCGTCCACGGGATTGGCACCTATGTATATGCGCGGTTTCAGGACTTTCACTCAGGACCCTCTGACCAACTTAATTTCAATGGAATCTATCCCCTATCTCCTTCCAAAAATAGAGTACATCCCCTTTCTCATCCCAAACATCATACATATAAAATGTATTTAAAACATAATCACATTCAATGACATCCAACAATAGATTAGTTTTAATTCACCTAATCCTCATGCAATTTCTACAACAATCATGGCTATCCCCCACTAATAGCCCAATATAGTTATTTCTAAACAGATATTCTATAACGATCCCGATTTTGACCCGACTCTTGTGGTATCCTGAATTCGGGTTTAATATTTTCATATTGTTGTTTACCTTTTTCTTCTCTTATATCTTTTTGAAATTGGCATTTGGGTTGTGTGACAACCCTCACCACTGTTTACTGATAATACCACTGATTACTACTAAACTGTGACTGAACATGATTAAGTAACTGATTCGACTGACATTCTGAACTGATTGATTGAGTGTATTAGTTTAAACGCATTTCTATCTATTTGACTATTAATTGATATGTTCATGTTTTAAGTTTGAACTGTAAATTGAAGGCCTTATCGGCGGCCGAATCTGAAATCGATTAATGTTTTATGCTAATTAGAATTTATGTGATTTTATGGTATGTTTAATTGAAATTTGATTTGGTATGATTAAATTGGATTAAATAATGTTGAATTACATTAAATGAGTTTATTACCCTTTTGCAAGTGAGTGGGCATCTTTAGGCCATTAGTTCATTTCAATTTTGATACACTATCTCAGCCATTTTTCCTAGGCCAAAACCGAGAGAGAGAGAGAGACTTGAGAGAGAATTGTTTCATCTAGAGAATTACTTGGAGAATTAGAAGATTTGGAGGATAATTGCACAAATTGAGCTTCCATTCTTGAAATTGAGGACCTAAGGTAGAAGAATCATCTTCTTGAACTTGTATTTAAGTTGTATCTTGCATGTTTCATGGAAGTTTGGTGATTAGAGTCTAGAATTGATTCAAAATGTTGAATTGAAGCTTAAATCATGCATGCATGTACATGTTCTAGCATTTTGAGGTTGTTTTCATGGAAATTGCTACATACATGTCCATATCTTGATTATAGTTCATGAATTCATCATGTTTTTGGAAGTTTTGACTCATTTGATTATGTATTGGAAGCTTTGAATTCAATTGAACACATGCATGTTACATACACTTTATGTTCTTGAAGTTTATTTGAAATTGTGTTTAATTGACTCACCTCTGGGCTTTAATTTTGCAAATTGATCTTCAAAACATGTCATATTATGAGTTTTAAAGTGTTTTCCAGAAAATTGGTCCAAAGGAATCGAATTTGATGCTCTAAATGTTGAGTTTTGTGCTTGAAGGCAAATCTGGAAATTCCAGATTTTGGATCCACGCTCGAGCGGGCATATACTCTGAGTACAGGCATCCCGCTTGAGCGGGAAAAGTAACGCTCGAGCATGAAATGCGTGTATCTATTACTTTTCATATACTTACAGTCCGCTCGAGCGAGAGAGTTCACGCTCGAGCGAGGACCTGTGTCTCACGTTCAAGCGTGGATCGAGCGCCCATCGAGCGTGATTTTTGGGTATTCAGTACTTTTGCTTATGTTTGCAGTCCGCTCAAGCGAGGAAAGTCCCGCTCGAGCGAAGCTTCTTTATCTGCATGTCCGCTCGAGCGTAGAAAGCCACGCTCGAGTGTGGACCCCTATTTCAGCAAATTTTGAAAAGTGTTTTAAAGTGCATCTTTGCATCATCTTTCCATCCTAGGCATTTGTAACACCCCTCATCACTAATCACCGATAAACTATTGATTACTGCTAAATTGAGACTGATTATGATAAGTGATTGAAATACTAGACTGACTGACTGAAATCTGAAACTGAATTGATTAAGCATATCTATTATATTGCATTTCTATCTGTTGCTTGTTTGATTATCTGTTCATGTTTTTGTGTTTGAACTGCAATTGAAGGCCTTATCGACGGCCGAAGCAGGAATTGATTGATGTTTTGAGATCATTGGAATTTATATGATTTTATGGTATATTTAATTGAAAACTGATTTGGTATGATTAAATTAGATTAAAATAAGCTAAATCACATAGTTTGGCATATTTACCATTTTGCCACACTAGTGGCCCACTATCTCAACACTTTGATCTTCACATTACACTTAGATACAACATTTGATCAGCCCTATTCCTTGTCTCAACCGACTTTAGAGAGAGAAAGTGAGCTAGAAAAGTGATTCATCTTGAGTTTTCCTTGGTAGTTGATGGAATTGAAGAGTAATTTGCAAACTTGAGCTTATATTCTCATAATTGAAGACTTAGGTAAGGAAATTCAACCTCTCATTATTGTGTTTAAGTTGATTCTTGAATGGTTCATGTCTAATTGAGGAGCTAAGTCATGATTTAGTTCTAACATGTTTAATTATAGTTTAATTCATGCATGCATGTTTGTATTGTTGACTTTTGAGTTGATTTCATGGAAAATTGTTACATGCATGTCCAAGTTCTAGCTAAGGTCCATGAAACCATCTTGTTTTTGAAAGAATTAGCTCATTGAGCTTGTATTTAAAGCTTCGAAATGATTTGAGTTCATGCAGGTTGCATGTTCATCTTGTTCATGAAAATTGGTTTGAAATTGGATTTAATTGAAATACCCTTGGGCTTTGATTTATCAAATTGATCTTTGAAACATGTAATATTATGGGTTTTGAAGTGTTTTTCAGAAAATTAGCCCAAGAGGATCGAAACTTGTGCATTTGAACTTGATTTGAGCTTGGAAGTTCAAATCTAGAAATTCCAGATTTTGGACTCCTGCTCGAGCGGGGAAAGTGGCGCTCGAGCGAGAAATTTGTGCTCCCAGTACTTTGCACTGTTTTGAAGTCTGCTCGAGCAGAAGAATTGACGCTCGAGCGGGAACTTGTGTCTTACGCTCGAGCGGGTGTCGAGCGCCCATCGAGCGTGATTTTTGAGCATCCAGTACTTTTGACTATTTTGCAGTCCGCTCGAGCATGGGAAGTGACGCTCGAGTGGGAACCTTTGTCTGCATATCCGCTCGAGGGGAGTAACCTACGCTCGAGCGGGACCCCTATTTTCGAAAATTCTGCAAAATGTTTTAAAGTGCATCTTTGCATCCTCATTCCATCCTAGGCATTCTTAGGCCTAGTTTAAGGCATCTTAATGAGGATATAGATGTAGAACACACCGAGGCAATTAGGGATTAAGTTATTATCTTTCCCAACTGTGTAGCTTAGTGTGTGTTCGTTCTGTAAACTGTGTAGGGTTGGCGACTAGAGACGCACTCTAGCTTTACTGTAGCCCAGAACTCTGTGAGTAACAACTGTCTAAAGATATGTTCAAAATGATTATCTTCTGAACAATCGAACTGCACTGTTTTCTGAATTGATACTGTTAATTGAATGAATGTATGTCCTATATTCTGAACTGTATTGTGGCATCCTTAGTAACTACTGTTTACTGTTACTGCTACAGAGATCTCTGTCGGTTCCCTTGTTGGAACCACTACTGTTTACTGATTGATGGCCATCATTTACTGTTCGGTCTTTTAAGACCTACTGTTTACTGTACTGCTATGCTAATGGATGTACCACATATGACTATTATGACTGAATGACTGTTATACCGAATCAATGAACTGTTTTCATTACTGTAAGGACATTCATTCTTAACCTCTTTACGCATTATGTTATTCACTGGGCTTTAGCTCACTGTTTATATATATATATAGGTGTTCAGGCACCAGACCGGAGCTAGGAGCGTGGGTTAGACTTCCCTTTTTGTCAAGCCAACTACTGTGCCTCACTGCGAGGTTCCGAGCCTGTCAAGCTATGGCTTAGAGGTGTTTAGTCCCCTGTCTGTCTCTGTATCTGTTCTATTTACTGTGTATACTATATAGACTGTTAATACTATTTAATAGGGATTAGGTCCCTGAACTGAATGATTGTATATAAGTACATACTGTTTTGTCACTGACTGTATATATGTATGAAAAGTCTTTTTGTATACAGACTGTCACAGCTCATTGGACATTGTTTATTTACTGTTTTGGCTTCCGCCATGCCCCTGTACTCTGTTTTACTGTATTACTGTTAAGCAGGCCTTCGGTAATCTCGGATTACTGGCCGGTTACGGTGCTAAACCCATAGGGGCGGGTTTGGGTCGTGACAGCATTCCTAAGGCATGTTTAAGGCATCTAATGAGGATATTGATGTAGAACCACACCGAGTCAAGATAGGGACTAAGTCATTGATTCCCAAGTGTGTAACTTAGTGTGTGTTCATTCTGTAACTGTGTAGGATTGGCATCCGAGGACGCTCACTAGCCTCTCTGTAGCCCAGTACTCTGTGAGTAACAATGTTGTAAAGATATGTTCAATCATGAATATTTTCTGAATGATCAACTGTACTGCTTTTGAAATGATATTTCTTACTGAATGAATGTTTGTCCTATTTGTGAACTGTATCCGTGGCATCCATAGCAATTTACTATTACTGCTACTGTCACAGAGATCTCTGTCGGTTCCCATGTTTGGAACCACTACTGTTTACTGATATGATGGCTATCAACTGGTTGTTCGGTCTGTTAAGACCTACTGTTCTGTTTTGCTATTAGATGTATCACATATAACTGCTATGGTTTCTAAATGACTGATATGACTGTTTAATGACTGAAAGGATATTCATTCTTAACCTCTTTACACAACTGTTATTCACTGGGCTTTAGCTCACTGTTTATATTTATATGTAGGTGTTCAGGCACTGGATCGATGCTAGGAGCGTTGGGTTAAACTCCATTTTGTCAAGCCCACCATTGTGCCTCACTGCGAGGTTCCAAGTGCTGCCAAGTCAAGGCTATTTAGGGATGTTTTAGATTCCCCTTTTCTGTCTCTGTTTTGTATAAACTGTATGAGACTGGCACTGTACTGTTATGGTAGGGACTTGGTCCCCAACTCGAATATTTGTATATTATGTGTGTATGTATATACTGTTATGGTTTTGAATGTGAATATGTGTAGAAAAGTCTTTTTGCATACAGACTGTCACAGCTCATTGGACATCTATTATTACTGTTTTCGCTTCCGCCAGCCCCTGTACTCTGTATTACTGTTATTACTGTTAAACAGACCTTCGGTAATCACGGATTACTGGCCGATTACGGTGCTACACCCATAGGGGCGGGTTTGGGTCGTGACAGGTTGTTATGGTTGTGTTTGGGCAGGTCGGTCGCTTGTTTTTCAAACCTTGTGTTGCCCAGAATTTTGGCCCTCCGCTCGAGCGACATTTCCTGTACTCGAGTGGGCTTTGCAAACTCTTAGCACTTTTGCAGGTCTGCAAAATTATTGGGAGAATGATTTTTACGCTCGAGCGTTGGTTTGTTATCTGCAAAACTACTGGATGTGTGTTTTCTACGCTCGAGCGTCACTTCTTGCGCTCGAGCGGTGAGCGTCTTGTCGATTGTGTCTTGGCGCTCGAGCGGCTTTTCTTGCACTCGAGCGGAACAACTTTTTGTGTCTGACACTCGAGCGTCAACTCTTCCGCTCAAGTTAATGACTTTTTACATCAATTTTTCAGATCTTTTCTCCCAAAAACCTAAAGTTGGACCCTCTCTCTCTAAAACACACACACACACACACTCTCTCTCTCTCTCTCTCTCTCTACATTTTGACCTAGATCCTTTGGGTTCTCTCCTTTAGTGTCTTTGAGAAAAAGTTAAAGCATTTCAAGAACTCTGTTTTGATCTGATTGGAACTTGGTTTCGGCGTTGTTGAAGGTTCCACTTTGCTTTGATTGGTCTTCTAACTTGAGGTAGGGATTTTTCTACATTTTCATATGACTTTTAGCTTAGTTATTTGTCGTTGTGTAACAATGATGGGGTTTGGAAGTGGTTTGAACAAACCTAGGATTTGGGTGTGAAATGAAAAGAGGGGTTTTTGATGAATGTGAAATAAATGGATATGGGGTTTGAATATGAGATTATATTGTGTCAAAATTGTTAATTTTGGTACTTGGGTTGTTACTTGAAAAATGGGAAAATTTTGTCCTAATTGGATCAAATTGTTATTTTGTATAAATAATTGAAATTGACAGTGGTAATATGAAATTGGGCGAATATTGAAATGAATGATGGGGTTGGATATGTATTATCTCACATCCTTTGGAAATTTTTGAATAAACTATCTATTTTGAGATTGAATATCTGTTTAGAAATAACTGTATTGGGCTATCAGTGAAGGATAGCTATGATTGTTGTAGAAATTGCATGAGGATTAGATGAATTAAAACTAATCCATTGTTGGTTGTCATTGAATATGATTATATATTTTAAATACATTATACATGTATGATTGTTTGGGAAGAGAAATGGGATGTACTCCATGTATGATTATGACTATAAATACATTGTATATGTATGATTGTTTGGGAGGAGAAATGGGATGTACTCCATTGTTTGAGAGGAGAAAGGGGATGGACTCCATTGAAATTAAGTTGGCTGGAGTGTCTTGGATGAAAGTCTCGAAATTATACATGGGTGCTGATCCCGCAGACGAAATATCCGTAAAATGACAGATTGAAGTGTTTGTGTGTTAATTGTGTGATTAGAGAACCACTAAATTGTAGTCTCAGTTGGGTTGTTGAATGACAATGAAATAGGCCCATGAATTGAAATGCATTGAAGGAAATGGAATAAGATGTAAACGCAGTATTTTATGATATTATAAATGTGAACGTTTTATCACTGACATTGTATATGCGCATTGTACTTATATCTTTGCTAAACCTCATATATTGTGTTAGATGATTCCTATTGGGCTGTGGCTTATCCTATTTAGAAAAAATATTTTCAGGTGTTTGTGACATGCTTCCGCCAACGCAATAACTTGGAGGAACTTTTGGGAGCAAGAGCTTCTTTATTTTGTTTTATTCCTTTATAGCTGAGGACTTAAATTGTATTGGGCTAGGCCCACTTTTGTGTAACCAAGCAAGGACTTGGAAAGATGTAAGCCTATAGGGCATATGATTACTTGCTTAATTTTCAATTCTTTTATCATTGTAACACATGTTGTAGATTCGGGATGAATAGTTTGTGAATGTATATCGCATGTGTTATCTTTTGTAAATGAACTCTGATGAATGAAAGTATTTTATTTCTATTATTCTTCCGTTTATGAGTTGGTTTTATCGTATTATTTGGGGGCGTTACATATTCAATATCAAGATAGATAATTTATTCAAAATTTCCAAAGGTGAGAGTTAATACATATCCAACTCCACCATCTATTTCAATATTCGTCCAATTTTATATTTATAACACCAGTTTCATTTACTTGTACAAAATAAATATTTAAATCAGTTGAGGGAAAACTCCATTTTTCCCAAATATCAACCCAATGCCAAAATCAACTATATTGTAGCCATTCCACCTTATATTCAACCTCATAACCATTTCCACAACATACACTTAGAAACCCCTCTTTTGATTTTACAACCCAAACCCTTGGTTTGTCCAAAATACACCCAAAGCCCACCATTGTTACACAATCACCAAATAACTAAGTTAAAAACTATATGAAAGTATAGAAAATCCCTACCTCAAGCTTAGAAAACCAAAACAACGAAGGAGAAACTTCAAAGACGTCGAAACCAACTTCTACTCGGATCAAAACGGAGCTTTTGAGACACTCTACCTTTTTCTCAAAGGCACTAGGGTGAAGATCCCAATGGATCTAGGTGAAATAGTAGAGAGAAAATGAGTTTTAGAGAGAGAAACTCAAGATTTAGGTTTTTAGAAAGTTTTAGAGAGAGAGAGAGAGGAATGAAAAATGTCATTTTCGCGATCTGTTATACATGTCGTCCGCTCAAGCGTGAAAAGTGACGCTCAAGCGTCAGATACATTGTTTCGCTTGAGTGCAAGAAGTAACGCTTAAGTGCAGAATCCACACTTTCAGAAGTTTTGCAGATGAAGGACATCGCTCGAGCTCAAGATTGGACGCTCGAGCGTAGGAAACGCCGCTCGAGCGTAGAATACACTTTTCCAATATTTTCAAGTCTGCAAAAATATTGAGAGTTTGTGAAGCCCGCTCGAGCGCAAGAATGACCGCTCGTATAGCGACCCTGGTTTTGACTTGTCTCTTGTAGTGTTCCAGACTCAGGTTTGCATGGTTTGGAAGGTGGTTTATGTCTTGCTTCCCTTGTTTTTCCCTTAATGTTGGTTATTGGGTTGTAGTTGTGTGTTTGGAACAAGTTAGTTGCTTGTTTTTCCAAAACCTTGTTGCACAGATTTTGGCCTCTTCGCTCGAGCGAGGCTTTTTGCACTCGAGCAAGCCTTATGTAAACTGTTCTTCACTCGAGCGAGCATTCTTGTGCTCGAGCGTGCATCTGCGTCTTTGTAAGACTTGAAGGTTGGTGTTCTTCGCTCGAGTGAGCTTTCCTTCGCTCGAGCGTGCTTCTGCGTTGCAGACCTGAAGCTTTGCATTGTTCGCTCGAGCGACTCTTTTTATGCTCGAGCAAGGTGACCTTTTGTATCTGGTCCCTCGAGCGAGAACTCCTTCACTCGAGCGAGCCTGTGTATATCAGTTCGCAGCAGTGATGTTGTACATCACTTTTTGATTTCACTTCTTCCCCAAAACCCTAATCCAGCTGTATCTCTCTCTAAAACTCACTTTCTCTCTAAGATTTCATCTAGAACCATTGTGTTCTTGACCCTAGTGTCTTTGAGAATAAGGTAGAGGGCTTCAAGAGCTTCATTTCGATCAAGAAGAAATTGGTTTCGTCATCTTTGGAGTTCCACCTTGTTGCTTTGATTTTCTACACTTGATGTAGGGATTTTCTACACTCTAATATGGCTTTTAGCTTAGTTATTTGCTATTGTGCATAGATGATGAGATTTGGTTGTGGTTTGGACAAATCTAAGATTTGGATGTGAAATGAAAAGAGGGATTTTTGATGAATATGAGGTAAATGAGTATGGGGTTTGAATATAAGATCTTGGTGTACCAAAATAGTTGATTTTGATGTTTGGGTTGATATTTGGAAAGAGAGAGATTTTGCCCTAATTTTGATTAAATTATTATTTTGTATAAATAATTGGGATTAACATTGAAAATGTGAAATTGGAAGGTTGTGGTTATAAATGGTGATATTGGATATGCAATATCTTACCTATGGAAGTTTTGAATAAACTATTTATTTTGAGATTGAACATCTCTTAGAAATAATTGTATTGGGCTATCGGTGGAGGATAACTATGACTGTTGTAGAAATTGCATGAGGATTAGGCGATTTAATGCTAATTCATTGTTGGTGTCATTGAATATGACCATGTTATAAATACATTGTATATGTATGTTTATTGGGAGAAGAAAGGGGATGTACTCCATATATGATTATGTTTAAAAATACATTGCATATGTATATTTGTTTGGAGGAGAAAGGGGATAGACTCTATTTAAATCAAGTTGGCCAGAGTGTCTTGGGTGAAAGACCCGAAAATTTATATATAAATGGGTGCCGGTTCCTTCGGACGAAATATTCGTAAAATGGCAAGTTTGAAGTGTTTATGTGTGTTTTGCATAAATGGAAAACCTTTGAGTTGTAATCTCATTTTGGTTGTCGAAAGATAATGAATTTAACTCATAAATTGAGTAGCATATATGAACTGGAAATGAATTGAAGGAAAATGGGATAAGATTGGTTTAGTGGCATATGAATATGTAGGCCTTATGGATACTTCCGTATCAGTATTGTTTATGTACGTGATATTTATACCTTTGCTAAACCTCATAAATTGTGTTAGATTATCTCTACTGGGCTGTTGACTCACCCTATACGGGAATATCATTTTCAGGTGCAGGTGAAATGTTTTCTCCAAGGCAATAGCGTGGATGGACTTTCGGGAAGCAAAAGCTTCTTATTTATGCTTTATGTGTGTATGTTTGTTATTTGTAAAGCTAAGAGCTTAAGATATAATGAGCGAGACTCAATTTGTGTAATCAAGCAATGACTTGGAAAGATGTAATCCTACATGACATTTAACTGGTTGTTAAACAGTAAACTCTTATATATGAAAGTATGTTGTTTCTCATATTTATTCCGCATATGAGTTATCTTTATTGTATCATTTTGGGGGCGTGACAGCTCGAGCAAAGGAGCAAAAATCGCAAAGCCCGCTCGGGCGAGGAGCAAAAATCTGGGCAACAAAGGTTTGGAAAAAACAAGCAACTAACATGTTCCAAACACACAACTACAATCCAGTAACCAAATTTAAGGGGGATTAAAGGGAAAAATGACAACGAACAACATTTTAGAAACTATAAGCCCGAGTCTGAAATGCAACAAGAGTGGGGTCAAAATCGGAATCTCTATAAGAATGAAGTTAACATTACAAAGTTTCTGATATTTATCTAACTAAATGTTAACAATAGAATTCATATCATTCTCAAAACATAATGATCATTGAAAGAATAAAAAGTCAGCACATTTTTAAACATAGAATATAACTCCACAATATATCATTTGAATTAAAAATTTCTTCTTCGGGCTTTCTCAATAACAATCATTCATTTGCAATGAGGTTATCACTAGTTTCTATAAGAAAAGAGTAATAGCAATAGTCTCTGTTAATGTGCTGAGAAATATAAAATGAGAAAAAGAAAAAGAAAACAGCTTAATTCTTTATCTTTTATCAGAGGAACTAAATTAGAAACAAATACCATTCAACTCTCAACTCTGAGCTCTTCAATAAGCCTCATCACTTCATTTCACATTGTCATCTCCAAAGAAGATGGTGGTGGTGGTGGTGGTGGTGGTGGTGGTGCTTCGAAATCAAGAGAGAGAGAGAGAGAACTTCGAAATCGAAATCACCAAGCTGAAGAAGGTTGAATCGTATCTTCCAAATCGATATTGAAATCGATTCTGCTCTACGAAATCGAAATCACTCTGAGAGTGGGATACATTTGAAGGCATTTTTAAACATTAAACGGTACCGTTTTATTAAATTAAAATGCAACATTTATAAAACGTCATTACATATTAAAAAATGTGGCGTTTGAAAAAATGCCATTAAAAAAGCGTCGTTCCTGTAGTGAAATCTCTAACAAAATCCTAATAGGAGGTGTTTAATGTAACAAAATAATAGTTTAAGGTATTACATTTTGAAGCTTAGATGGGCAAAGTGCAAATAAAGCATTGTTAAGAGACCGTAAACTTTTCGTTAAGTTGGACACATTTTTAATAAGAAATTTGTGCTATATATATTAGGTAAAGTCAACTCTAAATTTGGTGTAAATATCACATATTTTGCTAATATTTCCTGATTAAAATAATTGATTCATATCTTTAAAATTTCAATTATTCATTTTTTTCATTTCTCAACTATACGTATTTACATACACATTGCGTGTGCATCCACTATTAATGTAGATTAAAGGTAAGAAAAGAAAAAATAATAATTTACTTTTTCATTACAAGAAAGTTTATGAACAAAAATATTTTAAATTTTATCACAATATATAAGTCTCAATACTTTCTTATAAGAAAAAAATTGATAAATGTTATTTCTTTGAAGAAAATAGTTATGACACATCAAATATTTCCTTCTAATAACTCAATACACTTACAATAAAATAAAATAATTTTTATTTTCTTTTTCGTGTCAATTGGACGCAGGCCAAAAGTGAAGTTGAAGGCCTATCTTTGCTGGACTATATAATCAATGGGCTTTTTGGTAGGTTTGCTTGTCTTAACAACCGAGGATTGGGTTGTGGTGCTGTTAGTATATAATCATATACTATCATTTAAATATTATTTAAAAAGATTCAAGGTTGTTTTTAGAATCGGTAGTGGTATACGCAATAATTAATATATTAATTAATGTACTAATATAATTATGACATTGTCATTTTAAAATTGTGATCCTATCCATTATACAAATTACAAAGACCTAAAGCCTCTAAAATTATATTACATTATCCATTAGTACACTAATTGGTATACTAATTAGTGTATAGAGTATTATTCTTTTAGAATTAGCTACTTTATGAATTAACTATTTTAGTTAGTTTTTTTGTTTCTTATAAAAAAAACATGCAGAAAAATAGAGATAATAGTTATTTTTTGTAATTATTTTTTGACTTTTTAGCTATTTCACCCAATTACCTTGATTTTTTTATATAAAAAAAAAATTTAACCGTTTAATTTATCATTTTTAAATTTGAGTATTTGTACTTGAATATTCAAAGTGAAATCTCTTAATTTGAAATTCACATTTAAATTAATATTGAAAACATTTTTAAAAAATGCTTAGTTTGATGACAATAAAGCATCTATGAGTGTTGGGAAACCATTGATAACAACTTCATATTATCAACAAAATCATTTTAAAAAACATTTAAGAAAATGCATGGTTTTATGACAGGAAAGCATCTATGAGTGTTGGGGCCACCATTGAGAACAAAAATTCAAAAAATGAAGAGAAGAAGAAGAAGAAGAAGAAGAAGAAGAAGAAGAAGAAGAAGAAGAAGAAGAAGAAGAAGAAGAAATGCAGCTTCTCATCAGCTGCCATAATGCATTCATTTACCAGAAAACATAGAAACATGATTTTCATTCGAAAGTATCATGAAATGTTTCTCAGTGTCCACTCAGACGGTTAGAATTTAATTAAATTACTCCAAAATGATCACCTTTGTTTGTTTGTTTTATTTTATTTTAATCTATTTTTGGGAAAAAACCACTTTAACGAGTCCTTCACAATTTATAATAAAAATCAGTTATGATAATTAAAAATTATCATCACACTTACACTTTGAAAGAAAATTTGATAGCCAAATGCTTTTTCTAAAATGCTCAATATTTGATTTACATTTTCTACGCGAAAAATGTTCAATTTTCATAAGGTCTTCTTGAGTGATATCAATAATGTATAATTATAGATTTTGGAAGCCAATTTTAAATGGTCAATAAAAATATAGCAAAATTTATGTTAACTCCTCGTCATTTGACCTCTGAGCACTTAACCTTCTTATTTTTTAAAATAGTCAAATACTTCCTATATGATTTTGAACTAAAATGTAATATTAACACCATAAACTTTACTTATAAAAGACATTTATGCCCTTGGATCGTTTATCATTGCCTCTACCACCAGTTCCATTTCAAAAAATATATTTTGTGTCTAGAATTTGTATTCCAAAAATTGTCCCAAAAATAAAATGTATTATGTAGATTCAAAATTAGTATAATGTGAGTCATATTTAATGCAGTTCTAAATATTTGCAGGCTAATTTTTTTTATATGTAGCATTGTTGGTTGCATTTTTTTCCAGTCATCCTCTACCACCAAACTCGTTCCCACCAAGCTCAGCTGGCGAACCTAGTTAAAAAATAATAATAATATATATATATAGCAAACCCAAAAGGCCACCATGAAAAACTGAAAATCATTAAAGAAGCAGCAATAAATAACTCTCATTTGCAGTTCTTAAAGATTTAATTATACTTTTTACTCTTATAATTTGATCTAAATTTTAAGGCAAATTATATTGGTAGTTTTTACAATTTATTACTTGTGTAATTCTGGTCCCTGCAATTTAATTGGCTCAATTTCAATCTTTAATTTTAGAATTTGCGTCAATTTGGTCAAATTGATAACGTCTTTAGGGTTTTTGATGGAAAATGATCAATGAGTTAGTTGATGTTAAGTTACTGAATTGATCAATTTTACAAGTTTGCCCCTTACATGCCACTTATCTACATTTTTATCATAAAAAAACGCTAACAATTAGAATCGATTGAACCAATTTGAGGCAAAGTTAAAAATTAAGGGTTAAAATTAAGCCAACTGAAATTGCAAAGAACAAAATGACATAAAGACTAAAGTATATGGACTAGTAGTATAATTTGTCCTAAATTTTATTTTAATTCTTATAATTTTAAAATAAATGATTTAATCCCTACACTTTAAATATAATTTCAATTTAATCTATTCCAGCTTGAATTTTTACAAGTAGAATCCACATACTTAGCCCCACAAAAAAAATGGTTTAGATAAAACAACATAAGCCCGAGACTAGACCCACGACTCTGAAACTACACCCTCCAATCCAAGTTTAAACGGAAGACAATCTGAGTTCTTTACCAAATCAGTGGGACAATTACAAAGTAATTGCATTACAAATGATTTTTTATTTTTTTTTTTTTTTTATGGCAATGTGAAGGTTTAATTGTAGATGGGTCACTTGTGAGATTTGATCCTAAAAAACTGAGGTCTCAAGGGTCACTTTTAAATGGTGCTATATAACAGAACCACTTAATTATATAGCGGTAAGTCGCAAACTCGTACATAAGTGAAATTTGAACTCACAATTTTAACACTAGATACAATTAGCCCAAATTTGAAAAATTCATCCCATCAACGTCGTCCAAATGACTGAATCCGAACAAAATAGAACCTGGCAGTGTGGCACATAACATACACAAAACTTGTGCCACCATAGAAAAAAATATAAGAAATTAATTTTCCACTGTTTTAGTGAAAAGCAATTTCGCCGTACTTTCCATAAATAGGAGGCACACCCAACAGCTCTCAATCATTAATTGATCAACAGAGAGAAGAAAGTTTTACTATTATAGAACAGTAGTCCTCCTGAGTACAACAAAGAAATCACTCCGAGTCCATCCACCGATTCTTACATATGCACAATCTAAATTGGATAATTTTTATAATTAATTTGGTTTTAATAATAATAAAAAAAAAAGAAAAAAGCAAATTACAAAAAAAATCTTAGCCCCCAAATTTTTTATTTTGCCAATTTAAGTTTTAATATTTTTATTTGTTTTCCATTTAAACTATTCACCTATTTTTGTTAAGTAAAACTAATAAAAAAAAATTTTAATCATTAAACTCAATGAAAAAAAATATTTTAGATATTTTATGTACACTTACATCTAATATAATGACTAAGATATTTTTTTTTATGTCCGTTTTACTTAACAAAAAATAGATAAATGATTTACATGGAGTATAATGAATTTTTTTTTCTCTCTTTTTTTTTGGTAATCTTTCTAAAGAAAGATACTACACATAGTATTTCATACCAAATTCTTTTGGGAGAATTACACTCAGTGATAATATAAAATAAAAAAAAAATTATTTACAAAAAAGTGATAAACATTATAAATATTAATAATTATAATTATAATTTTTTTGGGGTAATTAATTATAAATTTTTTCATCATTTTATATTTATTTTTTTTTAATTTTACTGATGTGTAATTCTCCCAATCTTTTCCGACTAGCCACAAACGTATGTGCCCCACTATTTGTGTCTTACTAATAAGAAAATTTGGTAAATTTTTTTTTTTGTTTTTGTATAACATAATAATAATGACAATAAAAAGGGAGGGGAAAATGTACAAAGAAGATAGAAGCGCAGTGAGGGACTGAACATCCTACTCAAGCGAAGACTGTTAGGCATGTCCGTAAATTATCACCAAACTTTCATGCTCTGAACTTGGCTCATTCTCATCATCAATTTCATTCAACTCAAATTCAGACTGGCGAGGCGGTCGTGTTTCTAGGTTGGCGGCAGCAGTTTCAGGTTGTTGTTGGGTGGTGATGGTGGTGGAGCAAATGATGAAAAGAGTTGGGAAAGTTTGAACGTAGCGATTAAGCAAATGGAGAAGTTGATGAAACCAAGGAGAGTTGGAAATATAGATGAAGATGCAGAAAATGAGATATGAGTACCAAAAGAGTGAAAGTGGGAACACTAATGAGACTATCATTAGTGTAACTACAAGGATTCCAGATATATAGAAATGACCAAAGCGCAATTGAATGGGCTCTATTGATACTGAGACAGTGAGAGGAAGTCTGATGGAGATGACAAGTAAGAGTAGGAAGAAGAAGAAGCCAAGAGAGGTCATCTTGAACATTAATGGGTGATATGAGGATGATGACAACGACAAATTAGGGTTTCCATCAGATAATTGGAGAAGGTGGAAGAGGATGTTCATCGAAGGCGGAACTACATATCTCAAATCTATGATGAACTTCATCTTTCTTTCCAATTCCTAATGTCACGCACGATTATTTTATTCTTCTCATGATCTATCTATATTTATAGATCAAAAGAATAAAAATAAAAATAATAAAAACTGCAACTTTGTTTCGTTTGCTTTGCAGGTTCAGCGAAGCTTCATGCAAACCAATTCGCCATGTCATATCCGCCGCCATCCACACTGGGAGAGACCAACAAGTCAGCAAAATATCCAAGTCGTCAACCGACATTTTAAGAGTTGTTGGGTTTAACATCGGCAGCATGACTTTTAAATTTGGTTAAATTATATTAACATCTTTTAAAAATAAAATAAAATAATTAATATAATTATACCGACTATTCTTTTAATAAAATTAAAAATTTGAAACTAATGTAAATAATGTAAACACACAAATAAACGGTAATATATATATATATATAGATATTAATGTAGGTTAGATGATTAATGAATTACTGATAAAAGAAAAACTAAGTATTATATAAATTAAAATTTTTTAAAAATTTATATAATTATAACAAATTTATATGATAATATTGGATTTTATCTAAGTTTTAGGGTAAGTCAATAAAATTTATCTTTTTTTGTGGATTGGAGGGTGATATTCGGGTCTATAAGGTCCATTACGGATTTCATTTTAATAATCTAAATCATTCAATTTGTTAGATATTCGTGTATTTCATTCACACAAAAACACTAAACCGATCCAATAATAGTAGTCTTTTTAATTTGTCGTATTTGTCACTAAAAAGATAAATAATTTATTTTTAAAATATATTTGTCTTTATTTTTTTTTTAAGTGACAAACTTAATAAATTGAGTATATTATAATTGCCAAATCGATTTAATTTTTTTTTTATGAATAACTTTTTTGTCCACATTATTAACTGAGCAATCCACCTAATTTCCGCTACAGGTTCAAACACAACTTTTTTGTCCGCATTATTAACTGGGCAGGATCAAACATACCAACCCGATCCTCCCGAAAAAAGTTCAGAAAGTTAAAAAAAATTCAGACAATTCAAAAAAAATATATATATATTTTTTTGCCTAACCGGTCAACTGGCCGGTCGATCACCCCGTTGTCCGGGACAAATTTGGTGAAAGGTGAACTATTGGAGCATGTGATACCAGATTTGGTGAAATGAGTCATTTTTGACTCAAACTTAATGAAAAATCTGATTTACCGTTAGAGATGCTCTTACGTCGTTATTGTGCCGTTTCTTTCTAATTAAGATACACAACTTTTTTGTCCGCATTATTAGCTGAGCAGCATCAAACATACCAACCATGCGATTTTTCCCAATCGACGTCTTACGTCGTTATTGTGCCGTTTCTTTCTAATTAAAGATTAGGAAGCGGGTTGATTTTTAAATTTTTTATTTATTTTAATTTAGAGTTAAAAAGTCTCGTTTAAGAAAGATTTTTTGACTTTTTTAATTTTTTGTAAAAAAATAATATAATAATTATGAGTTGAATATAATATTTTATCTTATTAAGGGTTGGTTGGGCATATTTGAAAAAAGTCAAAAAGTCATTATCCTATTTAAGCCACATCATCTTATTAAGTCACATAACTTCTCTAACACATCACTTCAAACCCAACCCATATTCATAAAAATTCAAAAAATTCACTTATTTAAATCATCTCAAACAACCCCTTAATTAAAAAGCATATTTTATTTTTTTATGGCTATTTTAACTAAAAAAAAATCCCAACCTCAACTTGGCAAACAGAGGTAAGTAACCAAACAAACTTTGACAAATATCGGCCGATTATATTTTTTGGCTACTAATTGGTGGATCAGAAATCTCCCCAATAACATAATTATGTCTACAAACAAAATTGGCAATATCATCATGAGACACATTGCTGGTAATATTGAACGGGAAATTCTATCAGTGTATACATATGAACTTTATTACATATTGGCTTCGTTTGGCATAAAAAATTTGAGTTTAAATAATTATAAAAAGATAAAATATGCTAAAAAATTAATAAGACAAAACATTACATTCAAATTATAATCATTTCATCTTTTCTCTCAAAAAAATCCAAAAAGTTAAAAAACTTATCCCAAACGAAACTTTTTAACTCCAGACTAAAATAGCCAAAAAATCAAAAAACCAAATGAAGACATTGTTAGAATAAATGTTATGTATTTTTTTATTATTATAGAATTATGACAATTTATGATTTAAAAATAAAATTATACATTCTATAATAATATTATGCATATTTGTGATGATGTGACATTTTTTTAGGAAAAATTACAATGCAGTGGGATTTTTAAAAAATATTTATAGATGCATGAAAAAATTTAGAATATTAATTATTAATGTTTATGAAGTTTACCATTTGTGTAATTTTTAAAAAAAAATTATATTGAATTGTATTTTTCTCATTTTTCTATCCAAACATTTTCTAACAAAAAAAAATGTGTAAAGACTCATAATTATTTTTTTATTTAAAAAAAAAGTAAAAATTATCGGTAATTTTTAATATTCTATTTGATTCATTGGAATGAGTTTGAATGGAATGGAATAATCATTTCTTAGGCTCTCGTATGGAATAACCATTTTCTTAAAATAGTGAATGATGATTTTGTTTGTAATATACTTTTCATTATTCTTTTAATCAATCAAACATGATAATGAACATTTTGATGGAATGATCGTTCCATTCTATTTTATTGTAGTGAATCAAACACTAACTAAAATTTATTATTACAATTTCATAAAAAAATATACATCTACTTGTAATTAAAAAAACTCAAGTTAATATATTTTTTTTACATTGTTTATGTAGTGTGGAATAAGTTTTATTAGTATCTATCTAACATTAATTTTAGAGAAATTATTTATTTTTAAATATTTTATCAATGAAAATCAAGTTTTTTTTCTTTCTATTAAATTATTTAATAATGTCTTAACAATTCAACAGTTCTATTTAATATTGTATGAAATTTAAGAGTTCTATTTTAGTGCTAACATATGTATGGGTCTTTGAAAATATATATGCAAAACCTTAGGAGGTGGGTGAAATTTCTCATTTGAATAGATAAGGTAACTAATGGACAATTTCATCATTTTTGATATTGTAACTTATGACATCAACAAATTCTGTTGAATAGCCTAACAGAGAGTAACAGTAAGTTACACTTACCTCCCTTGAGATTTTGACAATTATATGAACCTCTCATGTGATTTCAATAATTACATTAACTTTTCTTACTTTTAAAACTATTATTAAGATTCTTCCACGGTTACCCTATGTTAAGCTATTTAACATAATTTGTTGATGTCATGCTAATGTCATAGGTTACAATATCAAAAATGATGAAATTTCCCATTAGTTATCTTATTTATTCAAATGAGAAATTTCACTCACCTCTTAAGGTTTTGCATATATATTATAAAAAAATCTATACATATTTTAGCATTATTTAATAAAATTCTTAAGGGTAAATTATACTTACCTCTCCTGAGATTTCTAACAATTACAGAGACCTCCCATGTGGTTTCAAAAATTAGACTAACTTCTTTTGCTTTTGAAAATATTATTAAGATCAATCAAACATGATAATGAATATTTTGATTAAATATTTATTTTATTCCTTTTTATTCTAATGAATCAAACACTATCTAAAAGTTATTATTACAATTTCATAAAAGAAAAAATTATAGTACTTTTGATTATTAATATTTATTTTTATTTTTATTTTTTTGTAATTATTTATTGGGAATATTGTACCGTTATTGTTGTCAAAGAAAAATAGCAATTCATGTTTTCTGCGAAGCTTCTTGGTAACCCAAACTAATAAATCCAGCAGCCAATTCATGGGCAAATTATTGTTTACTCATGGACCAAGCTGATCTGGTGCTTCAATTTGGTTGTGGTTGGTTCAATTAGTAGGATTTATCATTTTTTTTTTCTTCCCCATTTTAGAAAATAATGAGACGTTTACCTCTTAATGAATGGTATGGAGCAAGAAATAAGTTCCTCTTCATATTTTTTCTCTTTATATTTCTCCATACTTTTATTATGGGGCTTAATTCTAAACTCGTAGTGATGATCTGAACCGTCTATCTCATAAATTTCGTAATAAAATTCATCTATACAAAAAATAAGTTTCATCGAACATTTATAAATATAAAAAAAAATCACATTTTATTTTATAAAATAAATGACAAATATAATTGTAAACTTAAACTATTCATTTTTTAAAATAAGGACTTATGTGTAAGTCTTAATACGTGAATTTATTGTCGAATAGGTTCTATGATAATTAATGATTTTTTCATCAAACACTATTAAAAAATGTCACTAATTATTAATTTTCAACGACAATTTAAAAATTTTATCAAAGATGTCACTAATTAAAAGTTGTAGCGACACTTTAAAAAAATCGTCACAAAAAAGCTACTAATTTTTAACTTTCAGCGACAGTTTGAAAATTTTGTCATAAAAAAGTCACAAATTGTAAGTTTCAGCGACAATTTATAAAAATTGTGACAAAAAGTCATTAATTATCAATTTTTAGTGACGTATGCAAAAAATGGTCACAAAAAATCATTTTTAAAAATGATTTTACTCAAAAATTATTTTCAATAGGACTTGATGGGAATTAAATTCAACCCTTAAAATAAAATGCTATTTATTTATAGGTTTATAGTTGTCTGATGAAATTAATTTTTTGCATAAATTTTTTAATCCTAGTCATTTATGAGTTCAACAAAATAATACTAATCATTTATGAGCTGCCACGAAGATAAAATCTAGAGGAAAGTAAAGCGTGTATTCTAAAATAGTTATTTTTATTGAATTTAATAATTAAAAAATATATATTATTTATTTTATTTAAGAAAAATAAGTAAATACTTCAGATTAAAAAATATAAAAAAAAAATCAGAATTTAAATTAATAAAATTGAAAATTGAAAATTTATTTTTTTAAAAGTCAAACAGTGACATTTTTATTTTTTATTTTTAAATGAACACCATATGCTAAAACAAGCAATTCCCAAGGTAATTCCAAATCATGAGTGAAGACAGCGACGTGTTGCCGTATCGAAATTGCGAAATGCAAAACTTGTAACGACTTTTGCGAGTATCTCCACGTCGATCCGTGCCGTCTTCAACTAGTAGCGTGTGCGTGCACCATTTTGAGAGACACTTTTTGTGTTGGGATTTCGACGTCTTGCCTTGCCGTATTGCGAAATGCACCTGCTTTTCCCAAAGTCCATGCATCACTTCTCTACACGTTCCCATGTCTGCCGTTTTCAATTTATTTAGATCCAATACCAACTTACTGGGCAATTACACTTCTTCTTCCTCCCCTTCTTTCTTTCTTTCTTTTTTTTTTCTTTGATTCAGAAAGTAGGTAATTACTTTTTAACAACTCCTTTCACACACTCGTATATCTATTTTATTAATATGATTTCAGTTAACATGTACTCTAAGACTATGTTTAGATTATAATTTTAATTAGGAGGCTGGTCCTATTATATTCTGCAAAACCTTAACAGACATATGTATAAAGCATGCAAGTTTAGATATTTTAATTATGTTTGTCCCAATGACGGAGTCAGAAATTTATAGTAGAGGGGTTATTCATTAATCACAATATTAAATTTTTCTCCCTATAATAAGTAATAAGGAGATATTATTAAACTTATATACTTTTTTATTTACTTTTTATTAACCGATAAGATATAATGTTACAATTAGCATGAGATTTACAATCAACAATTTAATTCTATTAACCTTGCAATACAGTTAAACACTATCAACTGAACTAATAAAAAAGATATAACCGGCTAAACAAATTTCATAATGGAGAATAAATTATCAATAGATTCAATTTTTCAATAGTGTGCAAAAATAAGAAAGATAATATAGCCTCCGTTTGGGAAGGAATGCTTGGACTAAAATAGTTATATAAGATAAAATAGGTTATTTTAGTTTAATAAGACAAAACGTTACATCCAACTCATAATCATTACATTCTTTCTCTCACAAAAAGTCAAAAAGTCCTTCCCAAATAAGGCTTTTTAGCCTCAGGCTAAAATAGCTAAAAAATCAAAAGCCAACTCACTTTCCAAACGAACTCATTATAGAACATTTTTAAAATTTTTAAAACATAAAAAATTTCACATGATTTAAGAAAGAATACTATTACAATTTTATTAAGAATAAATAATATATAATCTTTATATATAGAGGTAATAGTCTAAAGCCCTGTTTGGTGCGCTTAAAAGCTACTTATTTCAACTTTCAACTTAATTTAAGTTATTTTGATGTGTTTGGTTTAGCTTATAGCTTATAGCTTTTAGCTTTTTGGAAGTCAAAAATCAGCTTATTCTTTGAGTAAGGCAGGAGATGCTTAATTTATAAGTCAGAAATTAGCTTATGTTCATAGTTATAAGCTATAATTTGTTTAGGCATAAACTATAAGCACTTTCCCACAACTCTACCAAACAGGGCCTAATTATCAAAATTTCAGGGCACATGACCCCTGATCTTTAGTTGGCCCCGGCACTGTTTATTACCCCCTCCCCCCCCTCCCTAATTTCTTATAATTTTATTATATGCTACATTTAAACACACAAAATTCCTCTATATATATATATATTATATATATATTTAGGTGAGTAATTAAAGTTCAAGTCATTGAAACAAGTTTAGAGGATTATCATTGTTTATTAATTTATTTGTAATAATAATTTATTAATTTTAATAATTATTTAAATTGTTTAGCTATAGCAATCTAATCGATTGAACTTTGCTTAATACCTTATTTTCGACCCCCAATATTAATTTCTGACTCCGTCTCTATTGATAGGAATTTTAAAAATGAATACAAAGAAGTAAATAAAATATAGATGAAATATTATTATATTTTATCTATTTTTTCAAATATAACCTAAATATATTACTTAAACACATCTAACTAACACATTTTAAAAAGTAATAAATAATTTCAATTACCTCCACTTATACAAAGAATGTTAAATAGAATTACAAACAAATCTAATGCTTTTTAAGAAGCTAGTTAAATTTGATTTTTTTTTTTTTTTTTCGTGGATAAAAATACCCCCATTTTTGGGTTAACAAATCTAATGTTTTCTATAACGGTACTAGCACGTCCTGCCAACTTTACGAGAAAGATCCTCGGCCGCCCTTTTGGGCAGCCGTTCCATCAAGCCCCCAAAACGACGTCGTTTTGGGGGGAAAATTTTCCAAAAAAAAAAAGCAGAGGAAGAGGGAAGGGAGGGAGGAGGGAGGAGGAAGGAGGAGGGAGGAGGGAAAAGGGAGGAGGGCCGGACTGGAGGGGCCATAACCACCGGGGGAGGAGGAGGCGGGGGCGGACGGCGAGCTCGGAGCTGCGACCATGGGCTGGACGGCGAGCTCGGAGATGCGACGGCAAGCTGCGACGAGGTGCGACGGCGAGGCGACGAGGTGCGACGGCGAGGCGACGGCGAGCCCCCCTCCCTCCCCTCCCCCTCTGGTTCCTGTTCGTCGGCGACGAGAAGAGAGAACGAACCAGTGAAGAAGAAAAGGAAAAAAAAAAAAAAAAAAAAACCCCAAAACGACGTCGTTTTGGGGGGCTGCTGGATGGCTGCCGGGTAGGGCGGCCGTGGATCCGAATTCAACTTTTACATGTAAATGCTTGTCCAAATGTCCTTTTCTTCAATGTACAGCATCTCTGATTTTTTTACAAAGAGGTCAATCCAATTGTCCTTTTCTTTTTTTATTCTCACTTTTTCTTTTTCTTTTTCTTTTTATGGGGAATTGTCTTGCATGTCAGTGAGAAATATTTAAAGAGCAGTGATTAAGAGATTTAAAATTTTAGAATTTTAATTTGAGTTTTAGTGACGTGGTATAATAATAAAAAAATATAAATAAATAAATATAAACATTACATCACATAATGAGTCTCACAATTAAAGTTCCTTCTAAAATTTCATAATTAAACTCTCAATAATATTTTGAAAACAAAATAAAAAGCTGACTTCATAGATTTTTAACTTTTTTAATTTAAATAAAAAATTACGAAAAAACTAATTTTTTTAATTAAAAAATTAATTTTTAACCAATTTCTTAAAACACTCTCCAATCATTTTTTATGCTTAAAATTCAACGGCACTGACAAGTGAAACAAGGACATGACGTCAACTCTCAAATAATATATCTCTATCCCACAACACACTGGCGCACTCACCAAGAGACACGTCACACACATCACATTGTCCTTTTCTTTTTTTATTCTCTCACTTTGTTTTATGGGGAAATTGCCTTGCAAGTTACATGTAAACCACCAATCAGTGAAAAATGTTTAAAAATTTCAACGGCACTGACAAGTTGAAAAATATATTTACAACGACATGGACATGACCTTAACTCTCAAATAATGGCGGTGTTTGGAAAGTTGGGTGGATGCTATTTTAGCATCAACAATAAAAAAAAAAAAAGTCTTCTAGCCTTTTAGATTATTAATTTAAAAAAATAATATATATATAGCCCGACTGTGGGCTGTTACAGTGACAATGTAAGACTATCACTGTAATAGGTTGGTTAATTATAATTTTATCTCTTTAAATTAATTTTGAAAAATGTGAAGTTAGGAATAAATTTGTTATTTTAACTTCAAACATCATTTTAACATATTTTTCAATACACCAACTCAAATAAAAATTCATCCTCTCTTCCCACACACGAAAACTAAAATAACCTACTAAAATAGTAAAAAAATCAAAAAAGCCTCTAAAATAGTCACTTCCCAAACATCCACAATATATCTATCTCACAACACACACTGATACACTCACCAAGACACACATCACACACATCACAGTTCCTCTCTCTCTTTCGCCACAACATAGTCCTCCTCTCCCTCCTCTCTCTCTCTTTCTCTCTCTCTCTAACTAACATACACATCACTTCGGATTCTGTCTTCTACGCTCTTTTCCAAATAATAATCCCTTTGAGAAATTTAGATTGTGTTTGGCAGAATTTTAAAAATGTAATTTCAGTCGTTAGTTTAAACTTTATATTTGGTTTGAGTTTTAGAAATGTGATTTCACATTCACTTTTAAAAACACATGTACCCAGTCATTCTCTCTGACATCTTCTCAGACGTCCGACTAGTTAACTAGAATAGTATTGGTTTTTTTTTTTTTTTGCAATTGGCACCTGTTACTTTTTTATATTGTAAATAAAAAATATTTTTGATATTTTAAAATATTAAATTTTCAAAATTACCCTTTGATAATACATTTTTTTTAAAAATATCAATTGTCATAATTATACTTTTTATGTTATTAATGAATTTAAAAGAAAGGTAAAATAATAAATTTATATTATTTTATTTCTTAATTTTTTAAAAATGAACTAATATTTTAAGACAATAAAAAATGGAATAAAAGACTAATATTTTGGGACGGGAGAGTATTTTTTTTAAAAATAAAAACTAGTTTGTAAAAAAAATATCAATTTCTTATGATTCTATCCTTTTTTTTTTTTTTTTGAAGGAAAATAATTTTAAAATTGTACGGGGAGTAAATATTTCGGTAAGCCCGTACTCCTTTCTTCCAAGCTCCGTTACTGTCCGATCACCTGTGAGCACAACGGCGGTGAGCTACCCGGCGGTGTGTGGCCGGAAAACCCCTCCGATGATCAAGTTAGCACACACCTTGGGATAGAGAGAGAAAGAGGAGTGAGTGCTTGAGTGTGAGTATTTCTTACAAAACGTTCGTCCCGCATATGGGGCGGCGCAGACATGCTTATATACCCTCTGCGCCCCAAATCTACTCCCAGTGATCTCTCGACACGTGGCTCTACTATCCCATCTGTCAGCACAAATCTTGCTGAACATCACCTAACCCAACTGCCTGCTCACTCTACTGGGAGCTCGGCAGCCGAGCTGCACCATCTCGGCTGTCAACGGCCATGCTATGCTTCATGCCTAAGTATTCCAATAGCTAAGCTCAATGAGGACCAAGCTCGGCTGCATCCCGGCATAGCCGAGCTCGGGACAGCTCATGCTGGTTTGCCGTCGGCCTTACTGCCGAGCAAACACAAGTAGCTCAGTCCAACCACGCCTTTCCTGGCACCGGGCAACTCATTTGACCGGCTTCGATACCATGAAGCTATGTAGCTCGATCAAACCACGCCTTGCATTAATCGAGCAGGTTTTTTCAAGACAAGGCCGCAATACCTCGGCCCAACCTTTGTTCGGCCCAAATCTGTCCGGCCCAATTCCAGATCATAAATCTCCCTCTCAATTGCCCCTTAATTCCGTCCGCGCAAGCGTGACTGGGATTACCCATTCTGGCCGGGGTAACATCTCATCGGTCCTCGGTTTACCAATAGGTGACCGGGCTGGCTGTCATGCCTGTCTTCAGTCATACTATCTCTTGACTTGCTCGGTTGACGCCTCATCTGACCCTCTTGTCTGTTGACTTACTCGGTCGTCGCCTCATCTGACCTTCCTGTCTCTTCAACTCTGACGCTGCCATTAATGGGGACACGTGTCAATCTCCCATTGGCCCTCGAGCGGCCAACCCAGCCGTCAGTTGGCATTCAAATTTTTGGCAGTTTTTCTTCCTTATAAGCATGCCTAGCTTCCTTCATTTCGTCCTTCTTGCTTCTCATTTCTCTTCGACGACCCAGAGCTTGTGCCATTCCTCCCTTGCCATTCCTCTGCTTGTGTTCGAAGAAGCAGCCACTGCCCTTCGAAGGTATGTCCCCCAACTCCTCTTTTGCTATTATTTCACTTAGTATTTCGCACATTAGGGCACTAAACACGTAGTTTTTAGGACATAGGCACCCAGAATCATCCCAAACCCTTAACTGTTCATGGTATTCTTCATTTTCTCTGATGAACATTGAAGATCTGGGGCGGACCGGGCTCCAGGTCTTCTTTTGATCCAAAAAATCACTCCGACCGAGCAAATAACTTGTTTACCTCAACCTTAGTAAAAACCGGGATAGCAAAAGGACTTGGCCGCTTGACCGAGCTAACATCTGGTCCACTTGGGCAACCGAGCTCCTTGGTTAGCCTTTACGAACGAGGTGGCTTGGCACTCTTCATGACCGAGCTAAAGTCAAGCTCGCTTTGCGCGACCGCGCTCCCTTTACACTTGCCATCCTTTTTCTGCAAAGTCCAAGGGGACCACTGACCATTACCGAGGCTCTCAAAGACCGAGCAGCATCAATCACCAGACAGTGCCAAACCTCCTCAGCCGAGCTAATTTAGCCGGTTTCACATGGGGAAATTTTGCTTCCTCGTCGATACTCCGGCTACGCTGGTCGCGTTCAGGGAGGAGTACGGTATCCTGGCCGACGTCCACCTTGAGCTCGCAAAAATTGAAACAACGCCTTGGGGCATATTAGAACAGTGCCCATTCACTGTGCTGTCTATCATCGAAGGAGGCCTCCACTTCCCGGTCAACCCATTGCTGACCGAATTTCTGCGCCGGACTAGGCTTGCACCCACACAAGTATCAACAAACACTTACCGAATTATCAACGGCGTCCACGAGCTAAACAACCGGCTAGGCACCAACTTAGGTTTAGCCGAGATACTAAGGCAATACACACTTGGGCACACCGGCGATGGGGCAAAGAAAAACTAGTGACCGGGCAAAGAAAAACTAGTGACCGGCATCCCAGATAAAGACTTACACGACGATGACTTTTTCTGGGTGTCTGGCAACTATAAAACAGCCGACGTACCGGGCTGGTCAATTAGCAAGAACTTCAGTTCCACAAGTAAGCCGCGCTAATTTGCTCGGTCAGTTGCCTTTCTCCAATATTCTGTACTTAACCAATTTTCCTGTTTCCTTTGCAGCGATTCAAGCCTTGCAAGCCAACTACCAATATCCCAACGTAGAAGCCATCCGGACCGTGCTCCGCTACCGCCACCGGGATTGTAACGAGCTGCTCGGCTACACCCCAACTTACAGATATTCAGCTCCACGCCGGAGCAAAGTGACAGACTTTCTCCGTGCTCCATCACCTCCTCCAGACCCAACTCTACCGGACGTGCCGCTAATCCGGTTGACCGAGGAACAAGAGATGGCCAAACGAAGCCGCATCAAGAACCTCCTCACAGCCACTTCAACCGAGATACCGAGCATCATCACCCGCTCGCCTGCTGCCGGTCAATCCAGCGGCCCCGTGGTTGCCTTGGCATCTCCAGCCGCCAGGCAGGCCAGACAAGAAACTCGCCGGGTTGGCAAGAGACCTCATACAGACCCATCTGCCGAGCTGGTTGTCGAGCTAACCACCGAGCAACCCGCCGTCACCGCCGACCCCACACCATCATGGTGACCGCAGCTAAAGCACCGGGGTAAAGACATCTCGGCTAACAAGTCCATCAAGGGCGATAAGGAGCACTTGCTCGCCTTCGACCTTTCAAAAGCCCTTCTGCTGCCGAGCGACGTGGTTGGCAGCGACCACGTCCCTGACACTCGGTTAGTGAAATCAGCCGTGAAGTCCATGACCAGGGTAAGAATCTCAATCTTCTACTGAAATTTTTACAAGTGTTTGCACGGTTTCTTCTCTGATCAAATTTTCTTCTTGCAGGCCATCCAAAAGCAACACTTGGTCATGGAGCGCATCCATCGACTGCGGCAAAAGGCGAATGACACCGCCAGCCAAGTCCAAAGCCTTCAAACCGAGCTTGGCCGAGCAAAGTCCTCACTTCAAATCGCCAACGCTGACAACAACAGGTTGCTCGGCCAGCTTGACGAAGCCGAGAAGAAGAGGAATGAGCTCCAGGCCGAGCTGGATGCACTCAAGAAGTCAAGGGAGAAGGAGTGCGAAGATGCCAACAACGCCGGCTTCAAGGAAGCCGAGGACAGCTACAAGAAGCAGGTCTTCGCAACTCAAGACATTTATTTCAAAGCGGGCTGGAAGTCTGCCTACGAACATCTCGGTCAAGGTCCTGATACCGACGTGTTTGCCACTCCGCCGCTTGCCTTCCTACAGACCTATCTCGTGCCATATGCCAACGACGTCTTCAGCGCGTTGCAGGCTGAGGCCGAGGAAGGTTTGAAGAAGAGGCCGAGGCAGATGCTGAGGGAGAGGACCACCAAGAGCAGGAGCAGCCTGGCCGAACTGAGCCCGGTTCCCAAGACCAATCTCCAACGGTCAACTTGGAGGCAACCGAGGATGAATTCACCAACCTTTCCCCGTTAGCTTAGTTTTCTTTTTTTCTTTGCTTTTTGCTTTGCACATGTAACCGGGCTCTCTGCCCCTCCTTTTGTACTTCTTTTTTCATTAATAAAAAAGATCTAGTTTCACCAAGTGTTTGCACGGTCCTAAAGCTAAGTAACTTCAACCGACAAAATATCTCGGCAAGACAAATCGCATTAATTAACTCATGTAACCGGAATAAATCATCTCGGTAGTACACCCAGAGTTGAGCAAAACATCAAGTCTTTCAACCGGAATAAACATCTCGGTTGAGAATACCTAAGTTGAGCAAAACATCAACTTTTCAACCGGAGTAAACATCTCGGTTGAGACGAACTAAGTTGAACAAAACATCAACTTTTCAACCGGAATAAACATGTCGGTTGAGAATACCTAAGTTGAACAAAACATCAACTTTTCAACCGGAATGAACATCTCGGTTGAGAGTGCCTAAGTTGAGCAAAACATCAACTCTTTCAACCGGAATAAGCATGTCGGTTGAGAATACCTAAGTTGAACAAAACATCAACTCCTTCAACCGGAGTAAACATCTCGGTTGAGAATACCTAAGTTGAACAAAACATCAACTCCTTCAACCGGAGTAAACATCTCGGTTGAGAATACCTAAGTTGAACAAAACATCAACTCTTCAACCGGAGCAAACATCTCGGTTGAGAATACGCAAAACTCAAAACAACAAAAAATGCTAAGGCAAAGATGAGTTACTTCTATATATTGACAAAAAAATGAATATTACATGAAATGTAAGGCAAAAAATTCCTTTGCACAAAAAAGAAAGCAAAAGCTAGAAATAATACAGCTTGAGGTTGGCTGCATTCCATGGCCGGGGTATTCCTCTACCATCCAAGTCCTCCAAGTGATATGCCCCCTTGCCCGCCAGACCGGTTATCTTGTAGGGTCCTTCCAATTTGCCCCTAGTTTGCCTTCACCTGGCACCAGGGTATTGCCCATGACCTTCCTCAAGACCCAATCACCCACTTTGAACGGTCTGGGGTGCACGGTTTTGTTGTATTTCCTTGAAAGCTCTTGTTGGTAGGCGGCCACATGGATGAGAGCCTTTTCCCGGCGTTCTTCCACTAGGTCCAATTCCAAGGCAATGGCTTCGGCGTTCAGCTCGGGCTCAAAACTTTCACTTCTGAGGTGGGCATACCAACTTCCAAAGGGATGACGCCTCCATGCCATATGCCAAAGCAAAAGGAGTTTCCCCGGTAGATCGCCGTGGGGTTGTTCGGTATGCCCAAAGACACTGGGAAGTTCCTCAGCCCACTTTCCTTTGGCTTTCTCAAGCCTCTTCTTCAGTCCATCAAGAATGGTCTTGTTCGAAGCCTCGGCTTGACCGTTGGACTGCGGGTAAGCCGGAGTAGAGTTGTAGAATTCGATCTTCAAATCTTCACAGAACCCCCTGAATAGGCGGCCGTCAAATTGGGTGCCGTTATCAGAGATCAGAATTTTGGGGACGCCAAACCGCGTGAACATTCTGCCAGACAAACCGCTTACGTCTTTCTCCTTGATTGTTGCCAAAGGCTCCGCTTCAACCCATTTGGTGAAGTAGTCTGTGGCCGCGATGAAGAACTTCCGGTTGCCTGGTGCTGTTGGGAGCGGCCCCACTATATCTAGCCCCCACATTGCAAAGAGCCAAGGGCTGGTGAGGGGAAGGAGTTCCCTGGCCGGCTGGTGGATTTGATGAGCAAACTTTGGCACTTCTCACACTTACGAACATACTTCTGTGCGTGGGCCTGCATGCACGGCCACTAGTAGCCTTGCGAAATAGCTCGGTAGGCCAAGGACCTGCCCCCTATATGACTGTCACAGATGCCTTTGTGAATTTCGTACAGGAAGGCCTCCACGCTGCTCGGGTGCACACACTTCAGGTAGGGACCTGTGAATGACTTTTTGTATAAAGCGCCGGATGGAGAGAGCCAAAACTGCTTTGACTTCACCCGTACTTTATGCGCTTCCTTCTTGTCGGCAGGAAGGGTCCGGTCTCTGAGAAAAAGGATGATAGGGTCCATCTATGAAGGACCTAGCTCGGCGCAGAGAACTTTTGTCTGCCCGATTTCCTCAATGCTGGGCCTCGGAAGGAATTCAATCAAAAGAGGGTTGGGAGATGTGTTGTCGACCATAGAAGCAAGGTCGGCCAACTCATCTGCTCGGCCGTTTTCTTCGCGGCCAATCTGTTGGACCCTGATCGCCTCAAATCGCTTGATGTGGTCCCTGACCAGAGTCTGGTACTTCATCATTCTATCATCCTTTGCTTCGTAAACCCCAGAAACTTGGTTAACCACAAGCTGGGAATCACTGTAAACCATTAGCTCGGATGCTTGCATCTGAAGCGCGCTTTTGAGCCCGGCCAAAAGCGCCTCGTACTCGGCCTCATTGTTGGATGCTGGGAAGCCAAGGGTGATGGAATGTTCGATAGTAAGTCCGTCCGGTGAAATCAGAACAATGCCCGGCACCGTGACGGTTTGATGCTCCATCAACAAAAAGTTTCCACATCTCCCCCACAAACAGCTTCCAACATTCTGATGGGTCCTGGGAGGCCTGAGGGTTGATGGGATCATGGTTGCTTGGCTGTTCGGTGTCGAGTTCTGCGCTGAGCGGTTCCACTTCAGCCCCCCTTGGCGATTCGGCACCGGACTCAGCAAGTTGATCCATAATGCCTAAGTCCGTAGGTGAATCACCAGGTTGCGGTATTATGCCGGCCGCAGGCTTTGTTGTGATCGGTTCCACTTCTTCCCCCCTTGGCGATTCGGCACCGGACTCAGCAAGTTGATCCATAATGCCTAAGTCCGTAAGCGAATCGCCAGGTTGCAGTATCGTACTAGCTGAAGGTGCTTCGGCGGGGCGCGCAAGTTCCACGTCGCCAAAACCGCCAAGCTGTTGTATTTCGGTTGGGCTTGCATTCACCTCTTCATCTGCCGCGGCAATATCGATCGGGTATACCGGATGAGTTCCAGGTGAAAATTCAGCAACGAAATCGGCCAAGGTCTGGGCTTTTATGGCAGTGCGCGGCTGGAACTTCACATCAAACTGTCCCAATTCGACCGCCCACTTGAGAATCCGACCGGAGAAGTCCGCCGTTCGAACAAAGCCTTGAGGGGGAACTCGGTCAAAACGATGATGGTATGGCATGGATGGAAGTAGTGGGCCAACTTTCTTGAGGCCATCATCAATGCCAACGCGAGTTTCTCCAGCGGCAAGTATCTCGACGGTAGCAAGGTTTTTGCTGACGTAGAAGATAGGGAGGTGCTTGATCCCTTCAGCTCGGACAAGCACCGCACTGACTGCATGCTGTGAAACGGCCAGGTAAAGGTAGAGTTCCTTCGGGTGTAACCAATAGTGGCGCTGAAGACAATACTCCTTGAGCTCGGCCAAAGCCCGGTCACACTCTCGTCCCATGAGAACTTTGATTTCAAGGCTTGAAAGAAAGGGCGGCAGCGATCTGATGACCGGCTATAAAACGTTAAGCGCGGCGGCCATTCCGGCCAGATGCTGCACGTCCTTGGCCGAGCTGGGCTGTTTTAACTCTTGCACGGCTCGGATTTGTAGGGTCTGCTTCGATACCTCGGTTCGTGACTAGGAAACCCAAAAATTTTCGGATCCCACGCCGAAGGCACACTTAGACGCATTCAGGCGTAGCTTGTGCTTTTTGAGAATGGCGAACATCTCGGCCAAGTCGGACAAATGGTCTGTTTGATGCCGGCTCTTAACCACCATATCATCAATATAAGCCTCCATTGTCCGGCCTAGCAGAGGTGCGAACATCTTGGTCACCATCCTTTGAAAAGTGCCCCGGCGTTCTTCAAACCAAAAGGCATGACTGGTAGCAGAAGAGTCCCCTTGGTGTAGTGAATGAGGTGATCTCTCGGTCGGGCCCATGCATGGCAATCTGATGGTAGCCGCGGTAGGCGTCCAAGAAACTGAGCCTGTTATGTCCAGCCGTTAAGTCCACAAGCTGGTCTATTCTAGGCAGAGGGAAGCTGTCTTTTGGGCATGCTCGGTTGACGGTCTTGTAATCGACACACACTCGCCACTTCCCATTCTTCTTTGGTACAACAACTGTGTTTGAAATCCACCGAGGGTAGTGTACTTCCTGAATTGCTCGTGCCTCAAGCAAGTTCTTTACTTCCTCTACAACTACCTCGGCGTGATGCAGCGCCGATCTCCTTGTTCGCTGGATGACCGGCTTGGCTCCGGGGAAAACATTAAGATGATGGCAAATAAAACTTGGATCGAGACCGGGCATGTCGTAAGGCGACCAAGCAAAGACTTCGATGTTGGCCATCAAAAACTCAACCATCTCGGTCCTTTCCTGGGCTGTAAGGCTTGAGCCGAGCAAGAAGAACTTGTCCGGATGCTCTGTATCAATTCGCACCTCCACCAATTCCTCGACAGCTTTGTCCTCGGCCTTGGTGCCCACATCATCAAGGACTCCCCGGTCCTCCGGTCCCTCAATCATTTGAACGAAGCCTTTGGCAGCCCGGCTCCCGTTGACTGCCACGAAGCATTGCTTCGACATGACTTGATCACCCCAGACCTCTTCGATTGCCCCCTTAGCCGAGGGGAATCTCATCACCTGATGGTAGGTCGACGCCACGGCTTGCATAGCGTGGAGCCATCCCCTTCCAAGGATCAAATTATAAGTAGACGGCACCTGCAACACCCAGAACTCCACTTGTTTGACCACGGATCCCGCTTTAACCGGCAGGATAATCTTTCCTAAAGGCCACTCCGGCTGCGAGTTGAAACCAACCAGTGGCGAAGTTGCCGGAGCCAAATCTGTATCTCGGAGCTTGAGTTGCTTGAACGCGTCGTAATACATGATCTCGACCGAGCTTCCCTGATCGATCAAGATCCGTTTAACATCAAATTCTTTGACGCGGAGTGTAACACTAGGGCATCGTTGTGCGGCGTCTGAACGCGCTCTAGTCTTGAGGAAACTGATCACATCTTTCTCTTCGGTCTTCCCCTCTTGATCGCAGGCTGAACGACAAAACTTCCCTCATGTGTTCTGCCTTCTTGATCATACCTCGGAGCTCGCATACACGCGCGGTTCCACTGTGCCGTGGATGACATTGACAACCCCTGTGGAGGCGCATCTCGGTCATCCAGTCCCGCGGGTCAACCGGAGCTTGATTTGCCTTCACGCCCCCATCAATGTAAAGTCCAGGTGTCCCTGCGACTAGCTCTTCCAAGTGTTGCCTCAAAGGCAAACAATCCTCTGTCCGGTGGCCTCGCTCCGGTGAAACGTGCAACGGTACCTCGGATTGAAGCCCTTCTGTCCGTCGCCTAACTTAGCAGGAAACCGGACATACTCCTCGTCACGGATTTCACTAGTATGCGATATTGGAATTTAAAGACCGTGGTGATGCCTGTCCTTGCTTTCAACCTTCTGCTTGCATCGGCACATCATCCCGGGGTAGTCATCCCGGTCATTCCGACGTCCCCTACCTCGGTTTTTGCGATTTGACCACGGTCCGATTCCTCAGCACGGTCACTTCGGCTGGATTCTTGTCCGACCGCGTGCACTTTTCCAGCCGACTTCTTGTCTGTTGCTACCGGAGTTACCTTGCGGTAGATGCTGACGCATCATCCTCTCGGATGTGCTCATTGATGCGTTGCATGAGCTGGCCCATGGATGTCGGCTGGTGCATGGTAAGCGAGTCCCGCAGTCTATGTCCGACCGGGAGACCACGCTTGTATTGAGTGATTGCAAGGTTGACCGGGCAATCCAAGATCTCGTTGAAGGTCTCCCAATATCTGGAGTTGTACGCCTTCAATGTACTCGGTTCCATCTTGACACTCAGTAGGTGATCAACTTCCTTTGGTGTTTTGTGTTGGTTTTGAAGCGCGTCACAAAGGCTTCGGCCAACTGATGCCACCTCTCGATACCCTCCGGCAACCTTTCAAACCATTTCAAGCCCAGTTCGCCTAAACTTGACGGGAAGATAAGGCACATAAGTGCGTCATTCTGCCTATGTCCGGCCATAACCTGTCGAAAGTGGCTTACATGCATGTAGGGATCGGTCTTTCCGTCGTAAAGTGTGAATTTAGGCTGGTGGAAGCCTGCCGGAAGCGGTGTTGTTTCAATCTCTAGGGAGAAAGGGGTGACACTCAACCTCGCCAAGTCTGAGTCTACAAGGAGCGGCGCTGCTTGGCGAGGTGGAGGCATTCCGACCTCCTCGCTGGCGTGAGCTCCGTAGGATAGCCGCTGGAACGCCGGCACCCTCTGAGCCTCCCGCCGGCGAGCCCGTTCCTTTAAGACTGCCCGCAAATCCTCTGAACGAGCGGAATAAGAGTACCTCGACGTCGTCTCCGGACGCGAGGGCTGGTAAGTGCTATCTTGCGCGCTGGACTTCTCTGCACGCACATCGGAATCACCAACCTTGTAAGCTTCTGGTAATAGAGATGGACGGAGTGTGCCGCTGACTCTGATTGCCTGAGTGGCGGGGTTGGGTGCGCTCACTGTGGTCTTCCACACCAGTTACACCCTTCCCTTTGACATACCGCTTCAGCTCCTCCATCTCCGCCACCATTCGTCGGATGACAGCGTCTTGGTCCCTTAGCTTGTGTTCCAGACGTCTGGCGTGTGATTTTCTCCGTCGCCGATGACCGTCTGGGCTCCGTGAATGACCATAGCTCCTCCCGCGCTTATCCTACGCGTCTCCCGACTGCCCTCTTGGGAATGTCTCCAAGTCTGCCATTGGAGGGATGGTAGGATGTCCTTCTCTCCGTCTGCCTGACTCCGGGGTAACTCCGTCGATGGCGAACAACGGAATCTCGTCGTTGTTCGCCATGAATGGCGATCAGATGAGCCTGGAAGACAAGGTTTTGTCTGCAAAGATTCCCACAGACGGCGCCAATTATACGGGGAGCAAATATTCCGGCAAGCCCGTACTCCTTTCTTCCAAGCTCCGTTGCTGTCCGATCACCTGCGAGCACAACGGCGGTGAGCTACCCGGCGGTGTGTGGCCGGAAAACCCCTCCGACGATCAAGTTAGCACACACCTTGGGATAGAGAGAGAAAGAGGAGTGAGTGTTTGAGTGTGAGTATTTCTTACAAAACGTTCGTCCCGCGTATGAGGGGGCGCAGACATGCTTATATACCCTCTGCGCCCCAAATCTACTCCCAGTGATCTCTCGACACGTGGCTCTGCTATCCCATCTGTCAGCACAAATCTTGCTGAACATCACCTAACACAACTGCCTGCCTACTCTACTGGGAGCTCGGCAGTCGAGCTACACCATCTCGGCTGTCAACGGCCATGCTGTGCTTCATGCCTAAGTATTCCAATAGCTAAGCTCAATGAGGACCGAGCTCGGCTGCATCCCGACATAGCCGAGCTCGGGACAGCTCATGCTGGTTTGCCGTCGGCCTTACTACCGAGCAAACACAAGTAGCTCGGTCCAACCACGCCTTTCCTGGCACCGGGCAACTCATTTGACCGGCTTCGATACCATGAAGCTATGTAGCTCGGTCAAACCACGCCTTGCATTAATCGAGCAGGTTCTTTCAAGACAGGGCCGCAATACCTCGGCCCAACCCTTGTTCGGCCCAAATCTGTCCGGCCCAATTCCAGATCATAAATCTCCCTCTCAAAAATTAATAAATATTTTTTATGTTTGTTTTTTTAAATAAAAAGAAATTAGTTTGACAAAGTTAAATATTAAAAAATAATTATAACCTGTGCATGGTGCAAATTCAATTTATGCGGAGTACAAATTTGATCTGTGCTAGATGGAAGTTCAAGCTGTGTACAGTGCAAGTCAAATTAGTGTAGGGTGCAAGTTATAATTGTGTGAAGTGCAAGTGCAACCTATGTATAGGTGTAACTCTAACATTTGTGGGGTACAAGTCTAACAAGCCCGATCTATGTGGGTGCAAGTCCAACATATACATGGGTGCAAGCCTAAACTATGCGAGATGTAAGTCATATCTATGCGAAGTACAAATCCAACCTATACATGAGTGCAAGTCCATTATTAAAATGATGAGTTCTTTTATTTTTTTGATTTATTCACCAAATATTTGAATTCAACTAAACATGGTGATTTGAATTTCTCCTATCTTAATTTTTTGTAACTATTTTAATGCTAATTTATATGATTTTTTTTTTTTTTTTTTGTGGTTAATTTTGAGTGACCTCATTGATTTGTATGATTTCAGTTAATATTTGTATTAATTTTTATTATAGGATTTGAGTTAAGAAAAAGACAAAAAATATTTTATGGTTTAATTATTATTTTGTTTTTATGGTTTAACCATATAAATTAAAACAATAATATTCAATTATACATTTAACTCAAACCATACAATAAAAATAATAATATGGCACAAATCAAACTTGCACTCATGCACATGTTGGACTTATACCTATACACAAATTGGATTTGCACTATGCACAGATGGAACTTGCACCCCACACAAGTTGGACTTACACAGATGCATAGGTTGCACTTGCACCCATACATAGATTGGACTTGCACTCCACATAGATGTAACTTGCACCCTCCACAAATTTGACTTGCACCCCGCACAGATAAAACTTGCATTCCGCACAAATTGAACTTGCACTATGCACAGTCAAACTAATTTATATTTTATTTGAAAAAATAAAGAAAAAAATATTTATTAATTTTAAAATATATTTTTCTCTCAAAAAGATAGAATTATATGAAATTGATATTTTTTTACAAACTAAATTTTATTCTTCTAAAAAATAGAAAACAAAATTCAACTAAATATGATGAATTCAATTTCTCATATCCTAATTTTTTGAAATTATTTTTAATGCTAAAATATATGTGACTATTTTTTTGGTTATTTTTAGTGAACTTTTTTTTTTTTAGTATTAATTAGTATTATTTTTATTGTATGATTTGAATTAATAAAAATACAAAATAATATTTGTATGGTTCAATTATTATTATTTGTATGGTTTAATTATATTTTATTATTCTTTTTTATTTGTATGATTTAAGTTAACATTCGTGTGGTTTGAATATTACAATATTCTCTTCTTCTTTTTTTGGGTACAATTTGAGTTAATATTTTTATTTTTATTAGTTGTTACATCTTCTCTTAATGAATAAAATAATATTTTCTATTTAAAAATTAATTCTAAATAATTATTATTTATATTAATTTCATATCATACAAATCATTTTAATTATGTAAATTTTTTTTATATATTTTATGAATTAATTTAAATTTTTATTAAATATGTTAAATATTAGTCTCATTTTAAAGCTTTTGTTGATATTTTTTTAATAATATTAATTTTACAAAAATAGAATTTATATATTAAAATTTATATGTATTTTATTAAAATAAAATAGAATCAAATTTATTTTGTTTTTTAATTATAAAGTGGAGAAGTTATTGGTTGGTTCAGGGGTAGTGTCACTAGGAATGGCAACGGGCCGGGGTGGGGCCGGGGATCACACTCCCCTTCTCCGATCCCTGATGGTGAAAATTTTCTCATCCCCGGCCTCAATCCCCGACAAGGAACCTATCACCGGCCCCCGTCCCTGCCCCCAACGGGGATCGGGTTTTCCCGACCTCGAAAATTCCCCGGTCCAAATCTGTTTCAACAACATCATCAACAACAACTTTCAACATCAACGTCATCAACAAAACCATACACACAGAGAGACATACACACATACATACATACATGTATACATACACACAGAGAGAGATACACACACATACATGTATACATACACACAGAGAGGACGGTGGAGGAGATCGGCTGCGATGACGTAGGAGATCAACACAGATCTGAGATCTGAGATCTATGTATCTGTGTCACAGAAAGAGAGAGAGAGGACGACGGAGGCGATGGTGACTGCGACGAACGACAGAGGAGATCGGCGGCGATGGACGACAGAGGAAGACGATGGTGATTGTGACGAACGACGGAGGAGGACTGCGACTTTGGTGTCGCGGATAGTGGTGGTGGCGCTAAGGAGGAGGATGAGACGTGCGAGAGTGAGAGAAAGTAGAGGGAAGAGAGAGAGAGAGAGAGAGAGAGAAAGGGGTCATAAATAAATTGAGGGACATATATAGTAAGTTTACTTCGGGGGTAACGGGGTCGAGCCGAGGATGGGTCGGGGTTGGAAAATATATCACCGTCCTCGATCCGAAAATCATCAGGATTCATTTTTGAATACCATCCCCGGCTCGTCGAGAGTATGTTTCCGGAAAAAACCACTCTAATTGCGGCTCGGGGGTCGAGTCTCCATCGGGTCAGGTTCAAATTGCCATCCCTAAGCGTCATGTGCGCTCCATATGTATTGTCATTAGTCCACAAACTCACGATTTTATATTGAATGATTGAAGAACATAAGAGGGCATAGAAATGTGTGATTGGTTTCAGATATGACTATATGATGTTTCAAGATCAACCAATAATTTTTTTATAAAGTGGGATGAGTGATATGATGTGTGTGCTATATATAGAGAGAGAGAGAGAGAGAGAGAGCAGAATTGTGATGTGTGTGAAGTGTGTTGCTGAGTGTGTCAGTGTGTGGTGTTAGATGAGAGAGATTTGAGAATTAAGGGTCTAAAAATGATAGAGATTCTAAATATTTTACTAAATATTTTATTAAATATCTCATATAGATATGAGATTTATACCATGTAGTCGTATGTAAATTTCACATTTATGTAAGATATTTAATAAAATATTTAAAATCTCTACCATTACTCTTAAGGGTCATGTCCTGTAATAGATTTTTTACTTGTCAATGCTGTTTAACCACAAGGTAATTTCAAACATTTCCCACTGATTTGTGGTTTACTTCTTCTTAACCCACTGCAAGGTAATTCCCCTTTTTTTCAACAAAGTGGTCAATCCAAATTGTCCTTTTCTTTTTTTTCTTTTTTTAAGTAACAAAAAAGCTAAGGTCCGAAATTAGGGTCCTCTTTTACCAACTGGTTTAAAAGTTAATTTATTAAATTTTGACTTTTTTTAGTCACATTATCATTCTATTTTTATTTTTTTTTTGTATATTTTTTTTAAAAATTAAAAAATCATCTTCCAACCTACTTCTTAAAATAGGCCTTAAATTTATCTAGAACAGATATGTATGATAAAAGTTAAATTGATAAAATATGAAATTCATAAGTAAAATAAATTTAAACTATTAATACTTGATAAAAGAAGTCAATTGAGATTGACTTCCTTTAGTTTTTAATCCATTTTGGGTCAAATCACTTTTTATATTTTTTACACATAAAAAAATAAAAAAATATTTAAAAAATTAAAAAAAAAATCAAATTTTAACCAACTTCTCAAATCACCACATGTATCTCTTATTTTCTTTACAAAGAAGTCAATCTCAATTCAATTGTCCTCTTCTTTTTAAATTTTTTTGAAGGTAGATTCGTTTGGGATATGAGTTGATTTTTTTATTTTTTGGCTATTTTAACCTAGGACTAAAAAATCTCATTTGGGATAAATTTTTTTTGTCTTTTTTGACTTTTGTGAGAGAAAAAATGAAATAATTATGATTTAGATGTAATATTTTATCTTATTGAAAAAATCTATTTTTTATTTTTATGGCTAAAATAGCCAAAAAGCCTGACATGCCAAAATACCTCCCATTTTTTTTTACAAAGACGTCAACCTCAATATGAAAGAACTCAAGTTGAACATTATTTTTGTTTGGTTAAATTTTTGAATTAATTACTTAAAAGTTCTATTTATAAATATTATAATAGCTCAGATCCTATTTAAGATTTTTTGAATTAATAAGTCATGTTTTGTAAAATTGAGAATTTATCAATTTTTTCCAATTTTTAAAAGTAAGAACATTATCAATTTTACATAATGGGTTCTAGATAATTATTTCACTAACTGATGAAAAAACACAGAACATGAGATTAAACATTTTTGCCTTTCTACATATTCATTTGATTCAACAATCAAATAAAACCGAGAATATTATCAATTTTTTTCATTTTGAATTTTTTTTTTTTCTAATTTTGCACATCAATATTCCATCATCATGCTTATTTATAGACACAATTTTCAGTTTTGCACAAAAAAATAATTTACTTTTTTCAAAAAAATAGTTTTTTTTTTTTTTGTTTTGCACGTAAATTTTTTTATAAGTTTTTTCAATTTGAAAGTTCATGTTTTAAAGTTTTGAAAATCAAAATAAATGTAAAATCATCATGTTTCTATATATATAATAATAAATTATGAACAATCATTGTTTGAAGGGTAATTTTAACTATTAAATGCCTCTAAATTTTTTAATTTATTTTAAGAATTTAAATTTGAATTGATATATATATATTTTTTCAAAAATTATTTCTATACCAAAAAATGAAAATCATATAAAAATAATGAAAAAGAAACAAGGGTGTTTTAGTCTCATTAGAGAAAAAATTATTTAATTCGACAGTTTTTAAACCTTTACTACTTCCCATACAAGTTAAGGAAGTTGTACTCATTTAACACGTCATTAACATATGTTGTAGGTTAGGAATGACTATTTTATTTCGATCTTTGGAGTTCACTCATACCCGTTTAAATGAGATAGATTTTATCCAGCTTGACACTTATATAAGGTGGGAGTGAATTATATTTTAGTAATCCGTAATAGATGGGAGTGGGGCTGGGGCTGGGGCTGGGGCTGGGGCTGGGGTTGGGACTGGGACTGGGCGGGGCGGGGGCAGGTATCACCTCCCCTGATCCAAACGCTACCTGATATAATTAAAAAATATATAAATAAATAATATATATATATATATACATATAATATAATTAGATATAAGAAAGAAATACTAAAAGTTTGTGGCTCTATTTAAATATAAATAAATAATAATCTTAAAAGTCTCACTAAATTATTTAATGTGTTAAGGATTTAAATAATTTTTTATTTTTTTGACTATTTGAAATGTGATCGTGTATTCGTGGATATTTGCAAGGGTGGGGATGGGATTGAGAATTTTCACCTGTAGTGGGAATGGGGCTCGAGCAGGGGTGAGGACGGGGGCGGGAGTATGGATGGGATTTATTCGCGAGAGCGGAGGCGGAGGATGACAAACCCACCCAGTGGCTATCCCTACTTAAATGCATATGGTACGCACCAAAATGCATATTGTACACACGTCTAACATGCATAATTAGGTTTGAAAGAAATCTGTCTAATTTTTTGGTAGAGTTAACATTACGTGACATTTGTCACTAGTTGCATAACGCGTAGCAAAAAAATGTATAATTAGGTGTAAATAGTACACACCTCTGAAAGAATTTCCTTACTTTTAGAGTTAATTTTCATTTTTATCTTTTAAATTATCTTCATATTTTCTATCCTATTCTTAAAACATTTAATTTCATCGATCTAATCTCCAAAATTTTTAAATTCAACTAATGTGATTCTTTACTTTTATATTTTTCTAAATTAGTAGAATCAAAAATTTTAAAATTTAATAACAATTATTTTAATTTTTTTAGTTGTCAAGCAAAGATAAATCTTGCTAAAAAAGCTTCTTTTTTTTTTTTTTCAATTATCAATAAAAATAAGCTAAAAACAAACGGTTTAACTACTTTTAGCTTAAACACCAAAGAATGATTTAAAATTTGTAACCAAACAAAGCATAAATATAAACAAAACGGTAAATTTCATTTTCAAGATTTTCATTTAAATTTTATTTTACTCTTCATTTTCTAATTCCAACAATTAAATTATTGAGTACTCAAAATTCAACACTTGATCCCCATCACTCACCGTTAAAAAAAAGTAATATAAAATCATCATGTGATGGGATTGTCTTTTTTATAACCTCATAAAATATAGCTACAAATTAATCAAATTGTTCACAGGCTCAGCTTATCAACTTGAGCCAATTTTTAAGTACGTTCAATAAAACGAGCTAAACTCAAGCTCAAATGAAATGAGCTCGATTCATTTATTATTTATTTAAATAATAAAATAAGTATATTATCAATATATTAATAATGCAAAATGTATATAAATAATAGATTTGTAATGTTTTTAATAATAATATATTTCAATACCTTTGAAACCAAATAGCGAGGTAAGAGGAAAAGTGAAAATGGAGAGGTATGGGAGGCATTTACTGATTCGAACTTTAGCTCCCGTTGAATAAGCCAGGGAAGAGATTATCCAATGGTTTATCCATGCTTTTCTTTGTAGCTTTGCATGCTTAAGAGCTTTGCTGAACCTAATCATAGGATCTGCACTCTGAGAAATGCCATGTTGATGATATGGAGTGGGGGCCAAGAACTGAATGCAGCGGAACACAGCGCCTCACCACCATCAAATAATATAAATAATCACAAAAAAAAAATTCATTATCGATTTTAACTCGAGTTTGATTAGTATCAACAGCCGAGTTGAGCTCCAGCTACATGAATTTTTTACCCAAGCTCGAGTTAAATTTCGACCTCGATAAACAAACGAACTGAGCTCGAACCCTATAAAGCTTGGTTTGGTTAGGCTCGTCTCGTTTGCTGCTTTACTTTAGAGCATTTGGAAAGTGAGCAATGAGAAGGAACTACCAGGTGAAAATCAACGAAGGTAGATACCTCAAGTTGAAATTCTGCCAAAACCCAAGTGCAGAGCTTGCTCTGAAGTAACTCATCATTTCATTGCAGAAAAAGCAAAACACCTCCCTGCAGTTCACAAGTACATACAAATCTTTTAGAAGAACTGAACATGGTAGATCTTTCTGAGCTTAGGTTATCAGTATCTTTCATAGTGCAAATCTTCCATAAATTTACAAAGTACCCTTCTTTCTTCTTTTCTACCTGTGTTAATTCCTCACTTTCATAGTGTAAAACGATATTTAGAGTCATCACTTTGTTAAACAATATCAGCCATTTCAGACGAGCAAAACTAGGCACAAGTTCATAGACCACTTTTCTTTTTATTTTTTTCTTTTCTTTTTTTCTTTTCGGTCTCAAATCCTTTTGAAATAAGCAATATCTTTAATCGAACTTCCTCAATTAATTTGTAATTGGATGGGTCTGCATAAAGTAGTAGAAAGCAATACATGAAGGCTCTAAGTGAGAACATGGAAACACAACAAAGCCCAATCCCAACCCCAATCACATCCTAGATTCCCAACAAACCAAAATAATAATAATAATGATAATAGAATCCCTCTGATAGTAATGAAGATGAAATTATTTCGATCTAAGTTTCAACTTTTCATCCTTCTTAATGGCATTGTTGCAGATAGTTTAATCTACATTCTGGTCGCTCTTGCTTCCAGAGACATTCAGATGACATTGACCAATCAAGTGCTAAAATAGCCCGTTAAGCAAAAATTAAGATCTGGAAACAAAGCTACCTGAATATATCCTTATTCTAAAACAGGACGTACACTAACCATACTAATGGATGACTTAATAATCACGATGTTTATGTTATGTAAGCATAAACTCAAGAAACAAAAATGGGTACATAGAAAAAAACATCACCAATAATGAAACGAGCATACAAATGTAGGTAAACTGTACCTTCACTCGCAGGTACTTGATCTTTGTAGCCTTAATTTGTAAGTTGTAACCAGAATGTTGACAGTGAAGCCACAAACACTGCACAGATGCCGGTGACCTCTGTCTCATAGCAGTAATTTTGGAACCGCAGACAAAGTAAGATGTTACCCTAGCATCCATCATCCTTCAAATATCTGCAAAACCGTTGAGCTCTCACCCTCTATACACAATAGAAATGCACTATGTCATGCTTCACCAAAACCACTCCTTGATCAGATAAGACAGAATTAGCAGCCCAACACTTGTTGTCAAAGATAATAATCGGTCTCACAGACGAGATATATGGATTTCAGAATCCTTAATCTTGATCTGGCAGTAGTTCCAGAATCTTAAAACTTTGTAACAGTTTCAGGAGGATGCAGAGTTAGGTTCAACTGTTCATCTCTATAAAGGGCTTCCAAAATTCTCTTAGAATTTGGGGGCAGAGCTGGTTGGGCTTAAGATTAGCATGTTGCTTCAACCATTCAACTTCAATTTGCATAAATTGCAGGCATTTGTGCAAGCTAAAAATGGCCTAAACAAGGAGTCAAGGCCCAAATGCAGAACCTAGCTTTCAAACAAGCCATACACTCAAAAAACATCAGTTGATACCAACCCACTTCCTAAATGCTCGAACATGTTCAATCCGGTTGCTTTGAGCCTCAGTTCTAGCATTTGACGCTTTTAAGCTCCTATAGAGATCTTTGTGAAACTTTAGGAACTCAATTTTAAACATCCACTTGTCGATGTACATACCATGCTCCTTCATATAACCAATGACCTCCATCACTCTCTCAAAGTAACCACCTCGAATAAAATTCAATATTAACAACTGAAATAAATCCCTGTTAACCACTAAATTCCCATTCTCTATATTCCTCTTAATGTCCCCCCATAAGATGGTGATTTCACGATACATTTCCAAAGAAGAATATCCAGAAACCATATTAAAAAATGTTTGCACAATGGGCTGGATTTTCATCATTTGCATTTTTCTGTATGTATTCAAAGCATCCCCTATCATTTTAGCTTTCCAGAAGAAGTAGATAGAAGAATTGTATTCATAAACCACAGAAAGCACAGTTTTCCCCTCTTCTTCCAATTCCCGGATGATAGACTTGGCCAAATCTGATTCACCATCTGAAACAGTTATGGCCTCATCAAACAATTTTTCAACCAAACCAGCTTTCTTATTTTGATTTAGCAAAGCCTCTGCTTCCCCAAACATCTTTCTTTCATGATAAGCCCTCAACAGCGATATATAGGACCCAGTGCCCATGGGAGTCCCTGCCAACCTCATGTCATCTAAAATGTCATGAGCAGTCTCCAACCACCCCAAATTAATGCAGGCATCAATCACATCAGAACACAAACTTTCTTCTTTCAATGAACTTACCTTCTTCTGAATGCTAATTAAAAGCTTTGACAACTCACTAATCCTACCACATCCCTTGTATTGTAGGATAAGCTTGGCTATTCCTTTGTCGCTAAGGACAACTTTACCATTCTTATATATAAGAAGCTCTTCTTTAGTTTCCATTTTGAGGACAGAATCCTTCTGTAGCAGCTCAGGTGATATCTGTATTTTCAACCCTGCCCTGAGATTGTGAGATCCAATTGGCACAAGGCAGGGCTTCTGGGGGTCTTTTCTATACTTTTTGCCATTAAGAGATTCATTACATCTATATATGTCTAATATGAGTCCCGAAGCAGCATCGACATCATTAAATTTGAAATGTAAGCTCAGCAAACTATCATAGAACTGCCTGTAATGATGAACCAGAGAAACTGAAACCTGATCAATATGATCTTTAAATTTCTTCAACTCATCCCTCTGACCATTCATCTGATGAATCCGAGAAATGATAACAATGGTATGTGCATCAGCTATGACACCCACTTGTGCCATCAGTTCTATAATCTGTTGGCCATTGAAAGATGACCCAAACCTCAGACAAGCATCCAGAACAAGGTTAAAGATCATCGTATCAGGTTTTATCGGCTTTGTAGAAGTAGATCTGTTTGCACTTGAATGTTGAAATCGATCACAAAGCTCAATCAATATATTTGATGCAAGATATGTCCCAACCTGTGTCTTCACCATATGCATAAAGATCAGCCCCAATACATTCGCTGGGGGTAAACTCTCTTTCTCCAGCATCAGCCTGAAAACCATGGATGAGGAAACAGGCATTTGAGCTCTTGCCAAGGATAGGGAGAGCCTAATCAGGAAGTCGGATCGAACTAAATCAGATTTCTCTTTTTGTATTTGAAAAACCAAATCGCATGCCCTCTGAAGCCAGTGGGGATCAGATGAGTAGGACAACTCAAGTAGCAGTGTACTCATGAGAGACTGGTTAGGAAAACCATACAGGTTTCTGAAATCATTATAAGTTTCCCATGCTTCATCAACTTGATGATCCTTCAAAGCCACTTCGAGCTTTCTGAGCAGAACCGTGTGTGAGGATCCTTCCCAACATATGCTTTCTGTCTTAATACTAGTAGAGAAATGTTGGAGTGAGGGACTCAGATAATGCTTATGGCATATATCTGGAAATTGAAGCTTCCCAACACTGTAACTGCAAACACATTCTGCATCATAAATCGATCTTAAAGCAGTCTTTTCCGTAATTGAAGAGATGCGGACAACTGATGAATAACTCCTAGTGAAGCAGGGATGTACTAGGAGGAGTGTTTTTTTCAATGATTTTGCCATTCAAATGCACATTTTTAAACGACCATAGTACAAGTGATTAGAATGGACAGTGACGGATTTAGTATGCCTACATGAAGAGCTATTCAATGACAAGGTTAACCCATTAACCATACTCCACATAAGATTACATACTTGAACACCCAATTCCAGTAGTGTATCCTTCCAGGTGCTCTTCAAAAAAATTTCTGACTAATTATCTGTTTAAAAAACTCAGAATAATAAGACACAGCATCGATACATAATAGAAGGAAACTACATAAACTCTAATCTGAGACTATCATAACTCACATCACCATTAAAACAATGAAACATCATATCACACAGACTTCAACAAGCAATAACATATACGACCCACATAACCGTTGTCCCTATTCGAAGCAAAGCCCTTTTCCATGCTTCAGTGTACCAGTGTTAAAGTTTATGTCAAAATCTACGAATCAAGGAACTAGGTCTGTATCAAGTATCCACTACAAGTTTATTACACAGAAAAATCATACTGCACTTCAACTTTAGACCAAAATTATGGCACAGTGGAGTAAAACATTGACAAAGTTTAGACCAAAATTATATATTAAGAATCAGACATCCCTTATAATCCAAGTGGAGTAAAACACTGACAAACATATTTTTACCTAAGATAGGTTGTCTATGTCAATCATTAGCCATATTTTACTGTTAAACCAAAAAAATAAATAAATAAATAAAATAGAGTTTGAAAAATTGCTTCACTGGAAAATCTAAATTGCAGCTCCTCTTTATTTATATATATATGTATAATATATAGAAGCCCATTAAAATATGATTTGTTTGTCCATAATTTAAAAACAATGAAGAAAAAATATGTAAGGATTAACATAGAACAAGAGTCAGATTAATAGATATCAAAAAAAAAATTGAACAATAAACTACCTCAATCTCCATTAAAAAAAAAAATACAAGGGAAAAAATCAATGGTCCGTTTGGTTCTCGGGAAAGAAAATACTGAGCGAGTGGCAGAGAAAGAAAGCAACTTTATGACAAATCAAGCATTCAACTTGATTTCCTGTCTCTCATGCTTTCCGCGAATCAAACAGGGGAAAATAGGTACAGATTTTTTCACAATCGAACTTGATTCAGAGCCACAGCGAGCGAGAAAGCGAGCTTACCCCGTTGAATCACACTGATAATATACGATTGATGAGTTGTTTCCTTCATTGGAGACTCCACAACTGGGCTCTATTTGGTTGCCAGGAAAATAGAGTCGATCGAGCCCTAGATGGTGGAATGGGTTATCTTATCCCTAGCTTCGTTTCCCTTAGTCGAGGAGAACCCTGATTAGAGCATAGCCTTGTCTGTGAATTGATTTTTTAATTTTTTTTAGCTTGAGATTAAAATATGTTATTTGGAATGAATTTTTTAATTTTTTTTAAAAATTTTTATGAGATAAAAAATGAAATGATTATGATTTTGATTTAATATTTTGCCTTATTAATTTTTTTTAATTTATTTTATCTTTTTGTAACTAACCCGTTTGGGGACTGACTAAATTAGCCAATTAGCCAAAAAGTTACTAAATTAGCCAAAAAGCCAACCACTCATACCAAAAAGTCAAAGATTTTTTTTTCTCTCTATTTTTTGCACATCTTTTCGTAATTAGCCAAAAAATCATCCCAAACATACAAGTTTTTTACCTACCTTTTTAGTCAAATAGTCAAAAAGTTACTAAATTAGCCTGTTCCCAAACGAGGCCTAAAATAACTAAAAAGTCTTATGTCAAACAAAGCCTTATTTGATAGATGTATTTATTTAGTTCCTATTATTTTTTTTATTTTCTAATATATTTTTTTATAAAAAATTAAAAAGTATGTTAAATAAGTGAAGTTTGAAGATTTGATGAGTGAAAAAAAAAAGAAAAAAAGAAATGAAAAGAAATGGAGAAAAAATATACCCTATTTGGTTTTGATTGATTTTTTTAAATTGTGTTTTTTATTTTTCATATTTTTTTTAGTGAATTTTTTATTAGTTTAATTAATTTTTTTACTTTTTAGATGTATATAATTTTGATGTATTTAAAAATAAAATATTTTATGAAAAAATATTTTAAAATTTAATAAATATATAAGAATACAAAATATATATTAAATTTTTGTATTTTTAAAATATTTTTTGTATTTAATAAAAAAAAATCATAAATATTACTCCCTCCGTCCCAAAATATTAGTCCCTTTATTCCATTTTTTCATTGTCCCAAAATATTAGTCCCTCTTCAAAAATCAAGTACAAAAATAATATAAATTTCCTATTTTGCCCTTTTTTTAAATTAATAAACAATATAAAAAGTACAATATGACATTGATATTCCCAAAAATGTACTATCAAAAGGATAATTTTGGAAAATTAACTTTTTTCAAAAGCAATAATTGTACTACCAAAAAAAGTTGGATTCCCCAAAAGGGACCATTATTTTGGGACGGAGGGTAGTATACTTTTTAAGTGTATCGAACTTAGGTGCATTTAAAAAAAAATTAAAATATTAAAAAAATTTACTAAAAGCAAAACAAATATGAAAAATAAAAAATAAAAAAACTCAATTTTTTGAAAAAATTTGCTCAATTTTCTGAAACCAAACAAGATATGAATTCCAAATTATATTTGGTTGAATTGATAAATAAAAAAGAAAGAATCAAAAGTGAACCCAAAAGAAAAAAAATTTGCATTTTCTTCTCACTATCTTTTTTTTGGGTAAAGCACTAATAACAAATCCCAAGATAAGAACTTGTGAACCAATTAGTCCTATGTTTTATCTTTCAAATCCATAAGTCTCATTTCAGTATTAATGACCTATTTGTACACAATTTGAGCGCATGGCACCCAAATGGTAGGGGTATATGAGGTATTTTGGTGATGTGGAAATTACGGAGGTGTCCCAACAACATACTGTAGCGGTTTTTAGTTTCCCTCCCACCGATTGAAATGGAAGGGACGAAGATGAAAGGTTTTGTGTGTTCCAATGTTTGTGTGATTTGATTTTGGTAATGTTGGAGCCTCAAATTTACATTCAAATTTAACATCCATATTCATCTCAAACCCTAGAATATGAGAAACCCTTTCTGGGCATTACATTTCCATCGCCAACCCAAAGCAAGCACTGAATCCTTTAACGTTACGAGAACGTTAGGGAAGGGTAACCAGTGAGTTCACATACGACCTTCGACGTTGAACACCGATTGTGTTTGGTCACCCATGGCCTCAAGTATGTTTGTTACGATGTTGTTTCGAGGGTTTTCTACAACTGTAATGATGTTAAATTGGAATTGTGTGTGTGGCATTTATGATTATGCGTTGGGGGTCAAGTCATGTAATGGGCCATCTCTGTTTGTGATTGTATTTATAGTAATGTGGAATAATGCTATGAGAAATGAGTGTCTAACAATATGGTATTTCTTGTTGCAATATTTGTGTGAATTATGTTGGGTTCGTCGAAAGACGTTCAGTCTATAATGCGAAACGTTCGTAATGGTTATGGATGTTAGTGTCCCAAATTGTGTGTTGAACGTTAATGAGTTAGTGTTATTAGTTTAGGATGGAATACATATGTTGATGTTATTGTATTGATGTATAATTAGAAAATTGCCCTGTTTCGAGGTATATGCCTTGTGTTGTGATAATTTCGACATGTGGGTTTTGTTGTTAACATCATTCATCCATGTGGGCAACGGATTTTGTGTCGTAAAAATGGTTGTGTATGTTGGTTTATAGACACAATGTGGATTAATGTTATCTGAAATAAGTGTGTGTCTTGCAGTATGGTATTTCTTGTTGCAATATTTGTGAAATTATGTTGGGTACGTCACCATGGCACTCAGTTTATAATGTGAAACGCCGTAGTGGTTGCTTCTTGTTAATGTTTTCGTAATTATTTGAGTAACGCGACATACATGTAATTCCTTGATGAAAATATAACACGTAATTATCTGAGTAACGCGACATACATGAAACGCCGTAATGATTACAATATAACACGTGTTCATCCACTCATGTAGTATTTTTTTTTTCCTCTCTCAAAAAATCAATGTGCCATATTCTAGATGGACGTGGGCTTAATGTTTTACACTGGACCAATTGTGGAGTGAACGCGAATGTGATCATGACATTGTGTTCACTGAAATGTTGGCCATTAGTGCCAAGTTAAACAATAAACGTAGAAAAACAAATAGGGTGTTACATGATTTTGGTCAACCCGTCCGATGGAAAACACTGACTGACATGTTAGTATTTTTTTGCATCACACCGTAAAGCTTGCTGCCATTTGTGTCAGTTTGTTGTTTTTTTTCTTTGTTGGTGTGACATTAATTGATTATGCATTGTCAATTTCATTCTAATTGATTTCAAATCACTGTTATCATGTTTATTTTCATTAATGTTCACACTATTTTTGTCACGACTTTATGTCGTTCCAATCTAATGAACACTTCACAATATTTGTTTTAGGTAACTCTCCACAGCAGATCCCCCACAAAGTGTCTATTGTTAGGACACACGGTCTAATATGAAGGCATCCACGTCGACAAGGTTGGCGGTCAGAAAACAGGCAAAATTACCTTTTTAAGTCTAAAAAACTTGCATTATGCTGGTATGCTTCATCACGCGACAGTATGTGCACATGGTTGATACTGACACCATAATGAATAGACTGACCCCCACTATTTACCAGGCGACAATGGTGAAAACATTCATAAAAGACCCTACGAGAGGGCTGCGATCTAGGCCTCTATGATGCACCTCCAATACCCCCTCCCCCAAAAGCTTCTACATACTTATTTCTTTTTTTTTTTGGTTCTATTTGGACGAAAGAGTTTGAGCGACAAACAATGTTAGTACTTAATGTTACATATGTTTTTGTGATACATTTTTTGATGGTTGATACTAAAAATGTTTGGTGATTTTTACAAAATGTGACGTTAGTTTAGTGACGCATAATTTGTTGATTCATATATTTTGGGTGGTTAATACATAATGTTGTTTTGTAAACACTGTCATGAACACTGTTACGTGGACATTGCGTGGATATCATTGCATGAAAAATGTTAAATTGCACACCACACTTGTTAATTACCAAATTACGTCAAAGCAGGGAATTACCCGAATGTTGGTAACCGATCATCATGTAAAAGTGTCACGTCATATTATTGAAACGTTATTCACGTTTCACGAATGTTTGTTCACGTTATTCCGCATACTGAAATTGTGTTGTTCGCTTATAATTTCTAATAACACTACACCAAACACATACTGTGGACAGGGGAAAAAAACAATCGTATAGTAAACACCATCCAATTAACAGCCTACAGTAAACGCCATCCAAAAAAATGGTTACCACGTTACAAGATAAGAATCACACACAAATGGAAATGTAAAACATTACTCGCTACATCATTACACACATCAGCAAAAAGAATCTCACTAAATGGTAAATATGTAAACTCCGCACATGCTAAATCAAAAGAAAATATTCTTTGCCAATTACATAGAATCAAATGGTTCATAAGAAAAAACACAAAACTAAATGAATCAACATTCCCCAATTTGAAATTTACTGGTAATTTTTCCTTCTTTTTTTTCTTCATTATAACCCAATAAAAAGTAAAACTACATTTATTATTTATTTATTTCTATTTTTCTTATCAAATTCTCCAACCAAACGGCACTTTAAGTTGAATGTTGAGAACTTCTCTCTCAGGTTTCTTCTCTTTACGGTATCTCACCAGATTAGATTTGAAGTCAAGTCTTTTTATTTATTTATTTATTTATTTTAAGGTTATGCTATACCACGTGAGTGGGTTTGAGGATTCGGCCAATTTTAATTAAAGTCATTACAAATTAGGTTTTATTTTTTAATATCCTTTTATAAAAAAAAATAAAAAAAATTACTAAAAAAAATAATTATCAAAAGGACTACATATGGTGAGTGTTTAAATCCTACGTGTAAACGTGACTCCCATTGCATCAATATGCTTAAAAAAATGCAATAAAATTGTTCTTAAAAAAAACAAAAAAAATTGTAATAAAATAGTGAGATAAAATCAGTGATAAAAAAATATTCCAGAGGGAGAGCAACCTTGACCATTTCTGTTGCTTTTTATGTGTCATGTAATGTTTAGCATCATTTTTAGTGTCCCTTTTTTTTTTTTTTTTTTTTTGGTGGTGTGGGGGGTGGTTGGGGAGATTTCAGTCTTGAAAATTCTAAGGTACAAACAAAATAAGTAATTTTCAGACCCTTTTTAATTGCTAACTTAAACGAGTTTCCAAATATACTAACATAATTTTGAACTTAATTTCTTGAAAACAAATGTTGATTTCATAATTTTTCTCAATAAAATGCCTACATATTTCCCCAAATGTTTGGTATGTTTGAAAGTTTGAATCTGGATCTTCTACCAACAGTTGATTTCATAATTTTTCTCAATAAAATGCCTACATATTTCCCAAATGTTTGGTATGTTTGAAATTTTGAATCTGGATCTTCTACCAACAGTCCATATTCCCTCTCTCTCTCTGTCTCTCTCTCTCTCTCTCTCTCTCATGAAATACCATAGGGTCCATATAATGCCACAAAAAATGTCAAAAGTTCAAGTAAATGCTCCTCTGCTACACAGCGCGCACACAACATTATAGTCATATGAGCCTCATCCAAGTATTCATCCCTTTCTGAAAATTTCAATCATATGCTATGCATATAACATATCCTGTTCTATTCAGTAAGGGACACCAAAAATTTCGAGATAATATTTGATCTTGTCTGAAAAAAACAACAAAAAATGAAGAGACTCTGCATAAAATCTACTGCTATTTAGGGAGGAAAAAGAGGCTAGCAAATGCCCAAATTTGGGACAAACCACTTTACATTGTAGGGGGGCTGCTAGTTAAACTCAGCTGCAATTTTTGCTAATCAATTCAGTAGCCTTTCTACTTTTTTTCATCTAAACAATAAAACAAAAACACAAATATGCCTTTCAAACAAAGGGCATGGAATTGCCAAAAGCTATTCTATAGTTATTAAGTAGCAATTTCATCGACCTCGGAATGAAATACAAAACTTGGAAATGTTGTCGTTATATCCCTGCATTGTATGAAACAAAATGAAATTACTAAAATGTCAATTTTAACTAAATGGCATGCATGTAAACAAACTATGATCCACTATGATCATCCGTACCTCAGATATGGAAGTGTCATTATCTTCAACAACGAAGGGTTTCGGCTCACAAAATTCTGCCACTCAGTTTTATCTATCTTTCCATCCTGATTTACATCTGATTCCAAAAATGTCTGCAGACGAAATGAAAAAACCATCATATTAACAATATTTGTCCTGTTATAAGAACATAAAGACGTCACATTGTTTCGGAATCAAGAAATTAAGGCTAATAATGACTTTTATTCCCGCCACAGCATTTGTTTCACAAGCATGGCAAACTCTGAATTTTTTAGTCCTCTTGTTAAAATAACAGTATTTGATGCACAGAAAACATTTTTTGAAAAATATTTTACGTATTTTCTGGCATTTGGCACAACAGAAAACGTTTCAGAATCAGCAACCACGTACCTTATCAAGTATTATCTCAATGGTCTCATCAGCCAGCTTCATTTCAGATTCACATAATAGTGCAATTAACATCTGCTTGACCTGCGAAAATCACATACAATGAAGATGCCTGCAAGGAGGTTCCAATAAAATATAATCGAATCAACACAAGTGGTTATGTGCAGCATATATCTGTCAACTAAGTTTTCAGACTACAAACTGACAATCAAGCAACTAACTAATCTCTCCGATGAAGCTTCTTCTTAAAATTGAAAAGGAAGAATTTTATCAGCAACCAGCAGTATAGAAATCATCTGAAGAAGGAAGGACAAAGGATGAAAAAAAGCTTGAATGAATGAAGTTTCGCATCAAGACCAAGGTGACCCCAGTGGATAAGGTGCTCCCTTACGAACTGTGATGCCTGGGTTTGAGTCTTGCTGCGTGATGTAGCTTCCTTTTCCTTATTCTCCTCCTACTGATTGTTAAATAATTATTATAAAAAATATAAAATAAAATAAAATAAAATAAAAGAGAAGAGTTTCATATCGGATATGAGGAACAATGTTAGTACTGTCACTGTCTCTCATTAATCTGAATTCTGAAGTCAATGTTCTGCAAACATAGATGTCACAAGAACGATGAAACTGAAGCCAACAAAACTGTTACTAGTTTCATTCAACAAGAACAAGGTATGTAAATTGATTTCTTTGTGGAAATACTAGAAACCAAAGAGAATATCCATGAGGACTCAAATCCAGTTGTATTGGCTAAAACACAGACACTATACCTACCAACAGATCAGGCAAGAAATCTTATAATTATCTTATGTTAGGGTATAGGACACCAAGCAATCCAACCCATGTGTGGGGGCCCTGCACAGGGGGCCCCAAAGGCTCAAGAGAGGCTAATAAACCCAAAGCTAAAGACCTCTTACATCAATTGGTTTTAGGAGAGATGGAGATGGCCCTCTGTCCATCAAGAGAGGGAAGAGGAGGGAAGAAGCTTAATTATGAGAGCAGCACAAAAACAATGAAAAATAGGGACAAAAAAAAAAAAAGATACATAAGTTGATATGATGCAAGTTAAAATGGGTAAAAAGGTTAAACTATTGCATTATTGTTGAAGTATATAATAGTTGCATAATTGGCATCAGATAAAGTTCAATGATGTATAGCATTAATGACTTCCATTTTGGAAAGTAACAGATGGGAATTCCAACTGTTTATGTAACCTATGGTTCCAATAATATGATGAACCACATCCCAATTAATATAATCCACACCTTAGGTTATTGTAAAGCATTAACATGTTGCTCAGACATATGCATTTTCTACACAGACAAATATTAGAACAGTACTATATATTTCTTTGGGAGAGCATATAAGCACCAACATACCTCTTGTCGTTCAATAAATCCTGTGCTGTCCAAATCATAGAGCTTAAATGAAACTGCCATGTAACACAACCATAAAATATAAATAAATCTATATTTGCAAAACCTGGCAATGCAATCAATGGAAAATGTATTATATTTTCTCAACTTACAGTCAATTTTGTCTTCTTGTGGGGCATTTGGGTGGAAGACACTGAGTGATCTAACAAAATCACCAAAATCAATGACTCCCTTCCGCTTAACATCAAACAGATCAAATATCTGCATGCAAAATTTAACCGGATTCAAAACAAGTAGAAATTGATTGACATAATGGAGATAAATGTTATATGCAATAGAATAACTAGGTCTCAACAGAAACAAAATGATAAAGCAGCATACCCTGTTTGCGAAAAGATTCTCCTTCTTTCTATTCTTGAATAGTGCCAATTGAAACTCTTCCTGCAGATCCAATAGGTATATCCAGTATCATGTCAGAATTGAAATTCACATCAAACATCTTCACATTTTCATAAACACTAAAATTGTAATGAAAAAATGCATTTATATTTATAATTTAGTTGCAAACGTAAAAGTACACAAGTTGTAACTTAGAAACTGAATTTATAGAATACAAGGCCATGACACAAAACATTATCATTAAGCAAACCATATACAAGGAACTCCTATGATACTTCACCCAATGCTAAAACATTAATTGGCAGAGCTGTGCACTACACAACTTTACAATTTTTCTCAATTTCTCCACCATCATTCAATGATCTCAGAATATGTGGTTACCAGAAAGGCTGCCTTGTGGGACTTGCTTTCTACTGTAAGGTACAAAGTAACCAATATTACAAAGGAGGAGACACTCCCTCAACAGTCTTATCTTTATTGATCATTTTAATTTTTTTTTTTTATTGATCATTTTAATGAAATTAGATACCCTAACAAATTAGCAAGACACCGAGAGAGAGAGAGAGAGAACATGACTTCCATCTAAAAAGAACGAACATGCTGACAAGGACACGGATGTGGACAAGGACACAAGACACGGCGATTGCAAAAAAAATGGGGACACGACAATAAAGTATGTTTTCATATATTTTTATTTGCTATCTAGATTAATATTACATCCCAAACATTCAATATTAACAAAAATAACTCTAATTCTATATTTTTTTTATAAAAAAAATTATAAATTAATATTTACATTTTATATTTTTTTTTATGGATAATTTATTAATTATTTAAATCTAAGAAAAAAAAAATAGTAAACATTCAACATTTATCAAAAGTACTAAAGAAAATAGGGGAAAAGATACTTGGCACGCTCCTAGTGTGTCCCGAAATGTCCTTGGTGTGTCCCCTGAAAATAAATTAATTAAATAAGGAAACACGCCATGTGGCGTGTCCTATACGTGTCCCCGCCGTGTCCACGTGTCCGACATGGATATAACACTTGTTTTGAAGTGTCAGTACTTCATAAACTTCCATTGTTAGTCACATCACAAGCATTGAATAATTTTATATTAGCATGTCCTTTACTCATACCATATCTACTATGCCCCATGTTCACATGTAATCATATCATGGACAGATAAGCTTTAACAAAATTGTTAGTATTATGAAAAAGAGAGGATCCCCTTCTAAGTTCCTATGAATTCATCAGCAAGAGAGACAATATACCAAGTCCACTACTTGACTAGCTGGACCAACAGTGACTTCAATATCAAAATGTGGACTACTGATTTATAGATTCTCCAAAATCACCAATAAAGGATACAGTACAGAGGAACACTAGCAACCAGTGTATAATCTATATGTATAACCTAAAATCCCAAATATTACCAATAACATATGAAAAATAGGGATGATGAACATAAAAAAAGATGAAATAAGAGACGTGTTAGCTATATGTAGTGGTGCACATCACCTTGTTTATTAGTCCATCATCAATTACGGAACTGCTAATACTCTTAAATAGCTCAAATAATGCTTCAACTTCACTTACACTAACTGAAAAACAGAAAATGACAAATGAACAAGCTTTCAGTAAATTTTAAATAAAAGAAGAAAGCGACATAATCAATAGTAGAAAACATATTTTTTGCATATCAAAAATCTGTTTAATGAAAGAAATAGCACAAGTTTTTCTTAGGTTTGGATGGTGAAGACTTGGATGAGACTAAAGTGAAAGCGAACGGCAAGAAAGTTTTCAAAGATGATGGAAGTGGATCCATGGAAGGCATAAGTGCATATCAAGGTTAGGGTTTTAATTTTATGGGAGTACAGAGAAAGAAAAGTATAATATTTAAGTGAAAGGTGGCATTATATGGTTGATTGATAAAATGTGATTTTTTTCTCCTTTAGTTGATAAATACTTTATAGGATTCTTTAAAGGGTAAATTGGACATTTAATGAAATGTATAGCATAACACATCAGCAAAACCAGTAACATTATTAACGGCTTTTAACAGCACGGGAAAGTGATGCGATTTTAGAACTTGAGAGAGCCCAATGTAATATTGTCAAACTAAGGGTAGCACTAAAACAAAATCATTCATCATTGGAGATATGTATTGCTAAAATAAAAATAACAAACTGCAACAACAAAAACATCCTAAGTAAAAGTTGAAAAACTCACAAGCTGTTTGTGAAGCCAGAATTACCGGGTCTTCATGTCCAGGAAACTGCTTTTTTGCCTTAGACTGAAAACAGCCCATTTACGAATGGAAGAAGGAGAAGCACACCACTAGACTAGGGCCTAGCGCTTAGGCTTCACTACAATATATCATCAAAACCATCTTAACCTTGCAAATTACCAATCCGTATTCAAACACCACCATACAAAATAATCAGCAAACTAATATAAACAATATCACAAATAGATTCACGAAGATTCCAGATCAGAAAAGGACTCAAGTTAAAATCAAAGATCCAAAATTCTTGGTATTACTGAATTCTAAACATCAAAAGAAAATTAGATCTAATCTATCCAACCCAATAGAGAGATACCATACAAATTGATAAATAAATTCAAAGAACCAGTTAATGAAATTCAACTTATCCTAACAAATCAAAAACCCAAAAAAATAAAAATAAAAAAAGTAAAAAATAAATAAATTCACTCCAATAGCTACACAAGACATGATGTTTCCAGTTCCCAGAGGAAGGGAAGAAAAAAAGAAAAGAACATAAAAAACAATGGTTAATAATTTTCCTTATCTGATTAGGCAAAAAATTGAGAATTAACAAATAAAGAGAAATAAAACCTCAAATAAGTTTCTTACTATTATATACAATTCTACAGATCTTTTCCCTTTTCTGAGTGACAAAAAATTCAGCCAAATAAAAGACATCCAGAACTTTCATTGTTACGGATCAAAAACCAAAACGAAGCTTAAAAATTCAAACTTTTTCCACCACTTTTCTTTTCCTTCAATTTCCCAGCTACCAAACGACAATACACCAAACAAAAACCCAAAAAACAAAAAAATCGATGGAACCCAGAAAACCCAAAGCGCCAAAACCCTAAAATTCAACAACAATACACTCCATCAACATCAAAAGGGAATCAAAAATCAAGAACAGATCGAGAAAAGTGATGTATACCTGAGTTACCGACCAGCAATTTGGCCGGAAAAAAACCCTTGTCCTAGATAGAGGAGGAGCCTTGTTATAGAGAGAGAGAGAGTTTTAGAGAGAGAGAGACAGAGGGGGGGAGCTAGAAAGAGGTAAGAAAACGAGGAACGACGATCACGGGCCTGCTATTGTATTGGCCGTTGATCAATGGGAACGAAACTTGGCCACACGGGAATTTAACACACTGTACTGTCCACCGCAACAGGAGAGAGAGAGAGTTGGAAACGCCGAGGTTGAGGGTGACAGAGGAACATAAATAAATAGGGAAGGAATGAGGGTTGGGAGAGTGAGATTACGCGCGGTTTGGACGTGTGTGGAATGGAATATTAATGTGGTAGGTGGAATATACCCGTCTTACCACGTGGATTTACCGGATTCGTTATGTGATTCTCTCATTTTGCTTTTGCTTTTGCTTTTGCTTTTCCTTCGCTAACCCTTTTTTTACGTCCCTTTTTTATACAGTAAATAAATAAATTACTAAAAAAAAATTGGACAAATTACAAACACCCCTCGAGGTTTGTTAAAAATACAAATTTTTCTGAGGTTTGAGAAATTATAAATTATCCCCTAAAAGTTAAATTTACATAACAAATTAGAAGGGAATCTGTATGAAAATAAAAACCTCAGGGGGTAATTTGTTATGAAAATATAAACCTCAGGAGGCGGGATGTAATTTCTCAAATCTCGGGAGAATTTGTATTTTCACCAAACCTCGAGGGGAGTGTTTGTAATTTGCCCTAAAAAATTAAAAACATAACGTTAAATTAAAATATTATTACAAGTTTATTCTTATCAAAAATTTTACTAATGTCTTACATAAGATCATCTCCAACGTCACACCAAATCTATCACTAAATTCAAATTTGGTGAAAAAATCTCTCTTTTTTTTGTACTTCAATAGTGTCCTCAAACTTGAATCAAATTGAAAAGTAAAAAAAAATTCACTGATCTAGGCCACCTTTTATCATTTTACTGTGCATGGGCTTCGAGTTGGGACCCCGGACGTCCGGCCGGATGTCCCCGGCCATCCTCTTCCTTGAACAATTCCCACAAAAATAGGTAATACAGAGAATTGGAAAAATAGTTTGTGCAACCATGACTTTTGGCTAGCTTTGAGTCTAAATTGAAATGGGTTCCAGATACCGATTGAAGTGTGTTCGGATAGAAACGCATTCTTTGTCGGGTGGCGATTCACTTCATATATTTGGTTATTCAAACTATTTTTTGGATAAATGCGAAATTGACTCCAAAGGAGACTTCGTCGATAGTTGAATGAATTCAAATTGAATTCATCTCTGATTTCTTCATCACAAGTATCCAAATCTTCAACATCAATGTTCATCAACAATGAACTAACATTTCCAAATTCAATCTTCACAACCTCCCAATGACCCAAAACGAATCCACCACATAATTGCAGCATTATGACCCCTCTGACGGTTTACCACCACATAACTGCAAATAGCAACCAGATGCTAACATCAGAACTGCAGCATTATAAATCAGAAAGCTCGTATGATATACTTTAACAAAACAAATACATAACTTGCTAAGGTTAGCATCAAATCATTAGCTCTAAAAATCTGCACTATATATGCACTACCACCTCATGAATGAATTGATAAGGCTTAGACTAACAAAAAAAAAAAAATACAAAAGATTGTAGCAGAATAAAAGTGTTTCCTGACTCACAATTTTAATTTTGCCATCATGTTGTTAGTGCCATATCAAAGTATATGGTACCATTGCAATCATATCCATCAACTGCTAGGGAAGTAATATCGCAAGATATATGATATTACCACTGCTCCAAGATAGTCGGTATGAACTGATTGCTCAAAAAGGTGGCAAATGCAAAGAAAACATATTTTAAAATTAATTTCACCCATACATTCTAATGCTATATTTGATTTGAGTTTTCAAATCATGATTTCAAATCAATTTTAAAATACATTTTGAAAACATGTTTGGTAAAGCAGACAATTTTTAAATTTTTTGATCCGATCATCCGTCCAGACATCCTCACTGGTCGTCCGGCCGGTTGACCGGAACAATACATCTTTTTTTTTTTTTTTTTTTTCAATTGTCAATTGCCACCTGTTTTTTGAAAAAAAAAATAATTATATTTGTTTTTGATATTTTTTTAAATATAGAAATTATTTTTTTAGACCAAAATGACAAATTATTTTTTTGAATTGAATTTTAAAAAGAGTTTGGTAATGAGTTTTGAATAGAATTTTCAATAGAGTTTTGAGTCATGTATTTGGTTATGAGTTATAAGTTTTTTAATTAAGTTTTGAAAACTATTTTCAAAAATCATAACCACACAACTTTTCTCATTTCGTATCTCACATCAAAAATTCAAAATTCTTTTTAAAACTCAATTTTCTCTTTTCAAATCATAATTTCAAAACTCACAAACTCAAAATACAACTTTATTCTCAAATTATAATTCTAAAACTCTACCAAACACTACCTTTAACTTTCCAAACAAAGCCTAAGGGCAAGCTTGGGATTAGCTTAAAAAAGATATTTTTTTCAATTTTTTTTTGTTTTTAGTAATTTTTTAAAATTTTTGTCAAATTTTTTTTCACATACATCTATGTTCCGTTTGTTTCGATATAAAATATTTTTATATAAAAAAAATAGTTTCTTGTAAATTGATTTTACAAAGAAAAAAATGTTTTTGTTTTACGTTTAGTTAAAACTTGAAACAAAAACACTATATTATCTAAAAGAGAAATTTTGTTTCAAAAAAATATCATTTATGAATTTTTAGTGAGCTAATATATTTATTTGAAAATGTTAAATGTGTTGAAAAAGCAACGAGTGTAAACTTTGTAAAAAATTGACTTACAGAATTTATTAATATAAGTCATTTTTAGGAAAATAATGCAAAAATATTTTCCTTAAAAAATATTTTAATTACTTTTTGTTCAACCAAACAACGAAAACTAAGTAAAATATTTACGTCAAAACAAACAGAGCCCTAATGTAAAAAAATTTAAGAAGTAATAAAAGAATCTAAAGAGTTCACTAAATACCCAAAAAAAAAATGCAAATTGTTATTTATGAACTTTTTATTTATTTTTTTATAGTCCATCTAGTCAAATAAGACTTACGAATATATGGTTTTTAAAATAAAATAAAATAACATAGAAAAAATTACTAAAAGGAAAAAAAAACAAAAAAATTAGCTTAAGTAGTCAATTGTTTTCTGCAATATTACCATATAGACCACTATTAATATTGGGGAAATTTTATATTAGTGTAAAACTTAAAAAATAATGATAAATAAGTGATAAATTTTATAAATATTAATAATTAAAATCATAATTTTTTCATAAATATGTAATAAGTTTTTCAAATTACTGCTTATTGGTAATTTCCCCATTAATATTTTAAAATCACTTGTAATTCATAATTCCTATTTTGCCATACCAAGTGGGCTTTGTACATTATAGACAAGAAATTATTGATGATAAGTAGTTTAGCAGATTTTTGTACATTATAGATAAGAAATTATTGATGATAAATAGTTTAGCAGATTTTGTAATAATTGAGATGACAAAAGTCGCTGATTTCTTTCTTTTTTGTTCTGTTTTTTTATGAAATTATCTACTTGACTATTATGCCTTACATTCATTTCATTAATTCCATGTGTAGCTCAAACTATACGTGTGGAAAAATATTAGAGATTTATCACATATCCACCTTTTAAGTTATGTAAATTTAATTTATTCAATTGAGTTGGTGTTAAAAACAAAAATAAAATAAATAATAAATAAAAAAAGCCTAACCACATAGTGGTGTCCTCTACGGCTAGATCTTCAAGAGCCAAGACCTCAGAGGTTATCCTTAAGTGGTGTTACACAGCAAAGTCATTTAATTTTTTAGTTGTAAGTCGCAAATTTATACACAAATAGGGATTCAAATTCACACTCCTGATACTGGATACAATTTGTTCGAGCATAAAAAATTGTCCTACTAACTATATATTGTCACCTAAATAGTTAGCTAAAAAAAGTCGAACTTGTTAGATATGTTAAAATTATAATAATTTGTATTTCTTTTTTTTTTTTTAATAATGGTTTTGTGGTCCATTGGTACCAACGACATATTCTAAAAATATAGTATATTGTTTGATGATTCCCTCAAAGTTGGTGTGATATGTATAAGCATATCACTATGAGTTAGGCCAATAAATTAATGCCAAACTTGGATAGATTAGACCCCGTTATCACTCAACTCAAGTGTGTGATATACTGATGGTTCCCTTAGGTTGACAACTCGAGGTGGTGAATTGAATTTTTAAATAAATTATCAAATTAAAAATTAATTCAAATAATAAATCAAATAAATATTTAAAAATATAAAATAAAGTAATGAAATAAAATGAGTAAAAGAAGAGAAATCAAACATAACGATTTATAGTGGTTCGACACGCTGGACCTGTGTCCACTCCCCAGCATCCTCCTTGAAAATTTCTCCATTATTCTTTAAATAGTAATTACACCACTAGTTTCACAGGTACTAGTGAACTTTACAGACTAATTTAGTCCGGTGCTAATCACACCTAACCAAGTGACTTTATCCAAAAATCACTCACAAAAATAACTCAACTAGTTTTGAATCCGGTGTCCACTCATACTAACCCAAATGATTTTATCCTGAAAATCACTCACAAAAACTCTCTCTTTTTTTACAAGAATAATTAAGGGATAGAAAACTTTTTTACAATTTTGCTCAAACTCTCAATAAATTTTCTCACAGAAAACATAACTCAATGAAATAAAATACAATATTTGAAAATATTTCAATATCACAAATTTTTCTCTTCTTCACTTCTTATTTTTCTCAAACCAAAATACATCTATATGTATCCAAAAAATTCTGCCCATTGAGAGAGGAGAGACACTCCTCTTTAGGCTTGTATGTCACGTGGAGATAGAACCTACGCTCTGTTTTTGACTTTTTAGCTCGAGCACGTGGAGGAAATACACGTGAGGCAATCGTTGAAATTAATAACCAAAAGGTCGCTTTCGATGAATAGTAATTTCAATATTTTCAAAATATTTGTCATAAAATCAAATGGTGCACAGTGACTGTATAGTAACTTCTCTAATAAAATATTTGAATGCACAGTGACTTCTCTATCAAAATATTTGAATGAATAGTAAAATCTCTTTAAATAATATTTATATCAGATGTAAAAATATATACCTTATTTAAAATCTTTGTAACTATTGTAAAGATTTTGGATACATAAAAATAACCCACCACCCCATATAGGTATATCAAATTTGTCAAAAGAAGTGAATAGTGTTAAATGGATTTTTTCAAAACGTGAATAATGAATAGTGACAAACAAATTTTATGCACAACAATTTTCACGAATTTCAAACTGCACAGTAAATATTTTGTGTCAAAAAATGTAAAATATATATATTGAAAAATCACAATTTATCTTATAATATTTTAGACATTATCAAAATTAAATCACATAATTAACACTAATCAATAGCATAATTATATTAATTAATTCAAATTTTTATATTTCATCAATCTATGAGATTAATAAATGGTCCACCTAATCACATGCCCTTGCTTGGTTATTTTGGAATGCACATGTTATGTCTACGATTCTACATGTATGCTTTAAACCATGAATTAATGTAGGTTACATGTGTACCTCCCCCCTCCCCAAAAAAAAAAAAGAAAAACCTTTAGTGTAAAGACTCTTAAAATGTCATCCCTAACTTCATTTACAATAACGTGACAGAATGTTTTATAAATATTTGATTTCCACAAGAATTAATAATTAAAATATATTTATAATTTTTTTATATATCTTTTCTTTTTTAATTTCAAAAGATATAATAGATTAGGTTAGGACAACCAAAAATAAATTTTTGTGTTCGAATTTGAATTAGCCGAGCCTAATCCAAATTTTGTGTTATACTTGGGCTCAAGCTTGGGCAAAAAATTGAGACAAAGATTAGCCTAGGGATCGGACTTGGGCAAATCCCTTTAAACTTCAAGTTGAGTCTCGTCTATACATGTCCGAGTTGTAATCCTATAACCTGATAAATGAGAAGAAGAAAAAAAAAATTTGTGCATAATCTACAGGTTTGAGTCTCATTATTACAATGTAATCAATAGTTATTTTTATTATTCCAAAACTTTATATATTTTTGTAGGAATTTTATGCAATAATTAAGATTGTCGGGTTAAATTTATTAGAATTTTAGGCAATAATGGAAAGAAGGTGGGGATACAACAAAATGATTGAAATAATAAATCAACAAAATCCAATGAAAGCTTCTTTGACTTTTATTTCTTGTTATTTTATTTTGGGGTACTTACCAATTAGTCCTATTCACTAGACTTATTTACCTACAGGTCCTAACTAATAAATTTAATACTATAAAAATAAGAGAGTGATAAATTTATCACTAAAAAAATTATTCATAAAAAAAGAGACTGATAAATTTATCACTATAAAATTATTCATAAAAAAAAAGACTGATAAAATTTATCTTTATCACTTAATAAATTATATCAAATAGGACTTAATGAGTAATAAGTCTCAAAGTAGGACCTATTGAGTAATAAATCTCCCAAGTAGGACCTATTGATAGTTTACCCTTTTATTTTTTGTACCATACCTTCAATTTTGAGGATAATGTTTCACTCGAAAATGATTTTTATAAATTTGAGCAATCAATGAGTCTTTTGAAAATTCGAATCGAAGATGGAAATGTTGTTATGTTTCTGCGTTTATGCTTCATATTTTAATTCCCTTCGAAAAGTTGCATGTATTTCATTGATGTAATTATTTTCAACGATTTGATTAAAAAATAAGTATTATCTACCAACCTAAAATATACAAATATATTTGCAAAATAATTATTCCCATTAACTAAATCACCAACCAACAAACAATTAATGAGACAACATCTGGCTGTTGCTATTATTACTTGTTAGAGTTTTTATTTTTATTTTTTATTTTCATTCAGTAGGAGATTTATACAATATGAAGAGAATCTGAATAACCATAGTCTAACAATTATAAAAACTCAACAACTAGCCCCATAATGCAAGGGGGTTAAAAAGGACAATTATGAGTTGGTCCGACCGGACTTATTTATCAAAAGGTCATATTCCAACTTTGAGTGGTAAATTTATTATTGTAAAAAATTTAAAAATATAATTAAACTACTTATATTTTATCAAAACGTACATCATATTTCAATATAAAATATATAACATGACATGGGTAGACCCATAAAAGCCACGGCCCACAGTGAGCAGACCCAAGCCCATCATCCGGATCCCATTGCACAATCCAGGCTGGTAAAATCCATAATAGTTGGAGGCCAACTAGACATGAAGGACCAATGGCATTCGGACATATGGCAAGTGCAGAATATGCCATGCCGGCAGACAAAGATCTGCAAAGTTATTGCTACAACGCATCACCATTAATGCACCCCATCGCAGCACCCCTCCTTTTACGCTGGACAAAGCAAGCTACAACGCAGACCTTCGTAGTGGAAGGCACGATAGGAAAATGATGGCAAAAGAATATAAACAAGCATTGAAGGCAAGAAGAAGGTAAGCTTCATCATCTCCAATTCTTCTCCATACTCCATCTTTTCCCTGCTTGCTAACTTGTCCGTCGGAGGGTTCACTGGGGGACTACCCCGTTCCCCATTGGGCTTGTTTGCAGGACGACTGGTATTTTACACTGTTTGGACTTGGGCTTGAGGAGACTGGATCGGTCCAGCCCATACACATCGAGGATCAACGGTAACAGTATCATCAGTTGGCGCCGTCTGTGGGAACCTGGTTTGTCCGTGCGCCAGTTGTGTTCATTGCCGCCGGAGACCCTGTTCCAAGTAACCTTTTCACCTCACTCGTCAAGTGTATGGTCACGACTAGATCCATGGCTTCCCACCATAATGCTATTAATCACCAAACCGACCCTCCTAATCCAAACAACCCACCGCAATACTTCATCGAACTCACCAACAGCATCAACCGTATGGCCGAACAAAACCAGGCCTTGATCAATGCTCTGCTCCAACAGAACCTCCCTATTCCTCCACCACCGCCAGATATTCCACCCCATCCAGAACAAGTTCCGATCCATACTGTCCCACAACCCAATCATCCCAACTCGGAGGGCTTGCAACCCCCTCCCACACATACATCCACCTCCTCCACCCCCACGTCCATCAGTTATAGCTCCAGCTCCCGAAGGAGAAGCCAGCAGCGTTCAACATCTGTCTCCCTCAGGCGGTGACAATATTCCTCTTTGGGACGCTGAACTCCGAGCCGTGAAACTCCAACTCCAAGGGGTTATACAGAATATCCAACATAAGCCCTCTACCACAGCAAACTCCCCATTTGTCGCCTCCATCCGAGACAAACCCCTACCCGCCAAGTTCAAAATGCCTAACACCGACCCCTTTGACGGAACGACCGACCCCGTCGACCACCTGGAGACCTACCGTACCCTCATGATCCTCCATGCCTTCCCTGATGAGATCATGTGCCGAGCCTTTCCCGTGACACTGAAGGGGTCGGCTCGGCTATGGTTCAGCCAGTTACCACCAGATTCGGTCTCTACATTTCAGCATCTCAGTGACTCCTTCCTGAGCCACTTCATCGGGGCCCAACGACAACGACGCCCGGCGACCCACCTCCTCAACATCCGTCAGACCGAGGGGGAATCACTGCGCAGCTTTGTCACTCGCTTCAACACCGAAGCCTTGCAAGTTGCTGAAAATGATGATAAAGTCATCCTTACAGCCTTCATGGCCGGTCTGCGGTCATCCGATTTCCTCTTCTCCCTCTCTAAGAACCCCCGGCATCCATGGCAGCCTTGCTCTCCAAAGCCCAAAAGTACATGAACGCCGAGGATTCTCTAGCCGCTCGGCAGGACTCAACTACTAAATATCTGACCCCGGAGAAAAGAGAAAAGACCAAGAACCCAGTAACATCCGGCATCACAACCAAACATCTCGTTATGCCGACCGAGCCCCTCGCGCCGACCGGACAGCACAAGTAAAACCGCCCGGTCGGTTCGAGCGATATACACCCCTCAATTCTCCCATGGAACAAGTTCTTAACCAGATCCAACGGGACTATCCCCTCAAGTGGCCTCTTCCTCCACGGAACCCTTCCAACCGTAAAGACCAGTCCAAATATTGCCGTTTCCACCAGGACCACGGTCATAACACCGACGATTGCATCAGCCTCAAGGATCAAGTGGAGACCCTCATTCGCCAGGGGCGTCTAAGCCGGTTCACAGACACCCGCCCTCAGCAGAGGCACAGAGCCGAGCCTCACAGGGACAATCGAAGGTACACCCCTCCACGGCGACCAGCTCAACCAGACCAGGGCCGAGATCGACCTCCCCAACAACCTCTGCCACAAGGTAATCCACCCCCGCCTGTCGGTGAAATCAGAGTTATCTCGGGCGGTCTTGCTTGCGGGGGACCGTCGCGCTCGGCTCAGAGAGCAGAACTGAGAAAAATACGACAGGGCTCGGATAAGGCAGTCATCACGGTAGACCGACCCCTCAAGCAGCCCAAACAGTCGACTGAGCCCATTACCTTCACAGACGCCGACTGTACCGGCATCCGTTATCCACATGATGATCCTCTCGTCATTTCTGCCGTCCTCTCCAACTACAAGGTCAGGCGGGCCCTCATCGACAATGGAAGCTCTTCAGACATCATATTCCTCGGTTGCTTCCGCAAGCTCATGATCGGAGAGGAAAGACTGTCTCCACTCCAAACACCCTTGGTCGGTTTCACTGGCGACCGGGTGACCTCTATCGGCTCCATCGATCTCCCCATCTCCATTGGGGAATACCCACGGCAGACCACGAAGCTGCTCACTTTCCTTGTAGTCGACTGCCCCTCTGCCTACAACATCATTCTCGGTCGCACAGCCCTCAACGCCTTCCAAGCCATCACATCCACCTACCACCTTGCCCTCAAATTCCCTACTGATCTTGGGGTCGGAACAGTCAGAGGAGAACAGACCGTCGCTAGAGAATGTTATGTGGCCTCGCTTAAAGAAGTCAAACTGAAGGAGGCAATGATCATTGAAGGACTTGACGTCCGAGATGAGGACGAACTGATCAGAGGCGAACCTGTGGAGGAACTCGTCGAAGTTAACATCGATCCCACTAACCCACTTAAAACTGCCAAAATCGGCAGTCAACTGCCTTCCCAAGCAAAGGCCGACCTCACCGCCCTCCTGACCGAGCATAAGACGTCTTTGCCTGGACCCATGCAGACATGCCGGGCATTGACCCCTCTTTCATAACCCACCGCCTCAGTATCGAGCCTCATTTCCGACCTTACCGACAGAAGCAACGTATCTTCCACCCAGAGCGCAATAACCTCATAGCCACAGAAGTCGAAAAACTCCTTGAAGCTCAGTTCATCCGAAACGTAGACTACCCCAAGTGGCTCTCCAATGTGGTCCTAGTCCGCAAGAACAATGGCAAGTGGCGTCTCTGCGTCGATTATTCCGACCTGAACCGAGCTTGCCCCAAAGATAGCTATCCACTCCCCCGCATAGATCTGCTGGTTGACGCCACCGCCGGTCACCAAATGCTCAGCTTCATGGATGCTTTCTCCGGGTACAACCAAATCATGATGCACTCGTCCGATCGGGAACACACGTCCTTCATCACCGACCGAGGGACCTACCACTATTGTGTAATGCCATTCGGACTAAAGAATGCTGGGGCCACCTACCAACGTTTAGTCAATGCAGTCTTCCATCATCAGATCGGACGAAACATGGAAGTGTATGTAGATGACATGCTAGTCAAGAGCAAACTCTCCACTGACCACCTCACCGACCTACGGGAGACTTTTGCCACCCTTCGCAAATATCAGATGAAGCTCAACCCAGAGAAGTGTGCTTTTGGTGTTGGATCAGGAAAGTTCTTGGGTTTTATGGTCAGTCAACGCGGCATCGAGGCCAACCCTGAGAAGATTAAGGCCTTGGTTGAGATGCAGTCACCCAAAACGGTTAAAGAGGTTCAAAGACTCACTGGCAGAGTGGCAGCCCTCAACCGTTTCATCTCCCGTGCAACGGACAAGTGCCTACCATTTTTTAAAGTTCTTCGGCAGACTTTTGAATGGACGACTGAATCCGAAGAAGCCTTTCAACAGTTAAAGCAGTGCATGGCTAATCCTCCCCTTCTCTCACAGGCAATCACGGGTGAGCCCCTCTTCCTCTACTTAGCAGTATCAGGCACCGCGGTCAGTGCCGCTCTCATCAGAGAGGACGGTTCTGTCCAACGGCCAGTCTACTACATCAGTCGAGCTCTCAGGGGGGCGGAGCAGAATTACCCATTGCTAGAAAAGTTGTCCCTGGCCTTGGTCATCGCCTCCAGACGACTTCGTCCTTACTTCCAGGCCCATTCCATAGTGGTTCTCACCGATCAACCCTTGAAGAAGGTCATGCAGCAACCAGAACTCTCAGGAAGACTCATGCAGTGGTCAGTAGAGCTGAGCCAGTTTGACATCTCTTATCGCCCCCGGACAGCAATCAAGGGGCAAGCTGTTGCTGACTTCATCTCGGAATTCACCAATCCAGCCCCAACCGTTAACCCTCTACCCCCACCGGCTCCACCAGAACCCGAAGATCCTCATTCTTGGACACTCAACGTTGACGGTTCGTCCCGCAGGGAAGGAAGCGGGGCTGGGCTCATCCTCACTTCCCCTGAAGGTGGTTATTTCAAATGCGCTCTCCGTCTCTTGTTTGCAGCCAGCAACAATGAGGCCGAATATGAAGCATTAATAGCAGGACTCCGTTTGGCCAAAGATATTGGTGTCAGCCACCTCCGTGTGTTCAGTGACTCCCAACTCATCGTCGGACAGATCACAGGGGAATTTGACGCCAAAGATGACACAATGCGGGCTTACAGGGACATGGCACTCCCCCTTGTTCGCCTCTTCAATACTTTCCAGATCAGACACATACCTCGGGCGGAAAACTCCAGAGCAGATGAGATGGCCCAGCTCGCCTCTGTCGACCATTCCGACCTCAGTCATGGAGTTCGCCTCGAATACTTGGCCCATCCGGCCATCTCGCCCGACCTACCAGAAGTACAATTCCTCCAGACGGAACCCGTCCCTTGGGCGTCCGACATCCTCCTCTTCTTGACCACTGGAGAACTCCCAGATGACCCACAGCAGGCTGCCAAGGTCAGGGCTCGGTCGGCCAACTACATTCTGGTCGACGGCATCCTTTACAAGCGCGGTTTTTCACGACCGTACTTGCGATGCCTCAACCCCGCCCAAGCAACCTACGTAATGCGAGAGATCCATGAAGGAATCTGTGGCAATCATTCGGGTGGCAGGTCTCTCGCGCACAAAGTACTCCGCACAGGCTACTTCTGGCCGACTCTCACCCAAGATGCCACTGATTTTGTGCTTAAATGCGACAAGTGTCAGCGCTTCGCCAACATCCCTCATGCTTCTCCAACTGAGCTGATCACCCTCTGCAGCCCATACCCGTTCGCCAAATGGGGGATCGACTTGATTGGCCCACTCCCTACCGGCCGGGGCCAGACCAAGTTCGCAGTCGTTGCCATCGATTACTTCACCAAGTGGGTCGAGGCAGAGCCCCTTGCCACCATCACCGAACGGAACACGACCAAATTCATCTGGCAATCCATCGTCTGCAGGTTTGGCATCCCTCAGGCCATCGTATCGGATAATGGTAAACAGTTCGATAACGCTCGATATAGACAGTTCTGTGCAGACCTCCAGATCCAACCATGTTTCTCCTCCCCTGGTCATCCCCAAGCCAACGGCCAGGTTGAGGTCACTAACCGGTCTCTTTTGAAGATCATCAAGACTAAGCTGGAGGCTGCTAAGGGACTTTGGGCTGAAGAATTACCCAATGTACTCTGGGCCTACCGAACTACAACTCGGACTCCTACCGGGGAAACCCCTTTTCGCCTAACATACGGCGCCGAGGCGGTCATCCCAGTAGAAGTCGGTCTGCCAACCCCCAGGGTCCTACATCCAGATCCAACATTGACCGAAGAGCTCCGTCGAGTCGATCTCGACCTGATCGAAGAACTCAGGGAGACCACGGCCGTCAGAATGGCCTCATACCAACAAAAAATGAGAACACATTACAACCGTAAGGTCAGGCCAAGGGAGTTCGCTGTGGGAGACTTAGTGTTGAGAGAAGCAACCCTTGCCACCAAGAATCCGACTGAGGGCAAATTGGCAGCCAAATGGGAAGGACCTTATGTTGTGAAGGGCAGACCACGTCCGGGCACTTACAGACTTCAAGACATGGAGGGTCGCGATCTTCCCCACCCATGGAACGCTGAACACTTGAAGCGCTACTTTCAGTAAATTATTGCTTTTGTATCACCCAATTGTTACACTTTCCTTTTTACGCAATATAAATTTTAATTACATTCTTCATGACCACAACTTTGTCCTCCAGCAGCTCCTGTTGCCTCTATAACATTTTTACTTACAGGCTAAGCACTTTCAAAAGCCTCAGTCCAACCTGAGCACTTTCAAAAGCCTCAGTCCGATCTGAGCACTTACACAAGCCTCGGCCAGACCGAGCACTTTCAAAAGCCTCAGTCCAACCTGAGCACTTTCAAAAGCCTCAGTCCGACCTGAGCACTTTCAAAAGCCTCCATCCGATCTGAGCACTTACACAAGCCTCGGCCAGACCGAACACTTTCAAAAGCCTCAGTCCGATCTGAGCACTTACACAAGCCTCGGCTAGACCGAGCACTTCCAAAAGCCTCAGTCCAACCTGAGCACTTTCAAAAGCCTCCGTCCGATCTGAGCACTTACACAAGCCTCGGCCAGACCGAGCACTTCCAAAAGCCTCAGTCCGACCTGAGCACTTTCAAAAGCCTCAGTCCGATCTGAGCACTTACACAAGCCTCGGCCAGACCGAGCACTTCCAAAAGCCTCAGTCCGACCTGAGCACTTTCAAAAGCCTCAGTCCGACCTGAGCACTTTCAAAAGCCTCAGTCCGATCTGAGCACTTACACAAGCCTCGGCCAGATCGAGCACTTTCAAAAGCCTCAGTCCGACCTGAGCACTTTCAAAAGCCTCAGTCCAACCTGAGCACTTTCAAAAGCCTCAGTCCGATCTGAGCACTTACACAAGCCTCGGCCAGACCGAGCACTTTCAAAAGCCTCAGTCCGATCTGAGCACTTACACAAGCCTCGGCCAGACCGAGCACTTCCAAAAGCCTCAGTCCGACCTGAGCACTTTCAAAAGCCTCAGTCCGACCTGAGCACTTTCAAAAGCCTCAGTCCGACCTGAGCACTTTCAAAAGCCTCAGTCCGACCTGAGCACTTTCAAAAGCCTCAGTCCGATCTGAGCACTTACACAAGCCTCGGCCAGACCGAGCACTTCCAAAAGCCTCAGTCCGACCTGAGCACTTTCAAAAGCCTCAGTCCGACCTGAGCACTTTCAAAAGCCTCAGTCCGACCTGAGCACTTTCAAAAGCCTCAGTCCGACCTGAGCACTTTCAAAAGCCTCAGTCCGATCTGAGCACTTACACAAGCCTCGGCCAGACCGAGCACTTTCAAAAGCCTCAGTCCGACCTGAGCACTTTCAAAAGCCTCAGTCCGACCTGAGCACTTTCAAAAGCCTCAGTCCGATCTGAGCACTTACACAAGCCTTGGCCAGACCGAGCACTTCCAAAAGCCTCAGTCCGACCTGAGCACTTTCAAAAGCCTCAGTCCGACCTGAGCACTTTCAAAAGCCTCGGCCAGACCGAGCACTTTCAAAAGCCTCAGACCGATCTGAGCACTTCCAAAAGCCTCGGCCAGACCGAGCACTCTCAAAAGCCTCAGTCCGACCTGAGCACTTTCGAAAGCCTCAGTCCGATCGAGCACTTTCGCACATTAGAAGACCCAGCGAAACAAGTACCAGCATAGCCTTTGGAGAACACTTAGTCCCAGGCTGAGGTCACCAAAATTTTACAACATCTCTACTTAGTCAAATTCTAACGGTGTTCCCCCATTTCTTTCCTGCAGGCTTTCTATTGGCCCCTTTTTATTACAATCTAAAACCTACTTTCCTACTCTCATTCATTGAATTTTTACACAAGTCCAACCTCACTCTGCACAAAGGAAGTTTATCAGTTAACTCTCACTCTGCGTGATGGAGTTTTTAACAAGTTCCAATTCAAATCCAAGTTCACAAGTTCATAAGTTCATCCTCTTCAATTTTTCAGTCCAATGTTATCCACCCAATCTCATAAGTTCAAATTCACTTGGCTCACTCAGCTCAAGTTCACTCTGTCATGAAGTTGAATTTTTTCATAAGTTTATTACTCGTTTTTATTACAAGCATTTCTCCATTTCAAACCCACCAAACACATAAACACAGTCAATTACAAGACATAAATGGATTTTTATTCATTCACAAAATGTGTCAATCAGCTTATTACAATACTTCAAACATAAAAAAAAAAAACAAAACACATGTGTATCCCAAAACAAAACAAAATTTCTTCAGTACATGTCTTCAGTTTACTCCTCTTCTTCACTAGAGGCCAGATCCTCTTCTTCAACACCTTCATCCAGAGGGGTCTGGGCCACATCATCTTCCCCAATTGTTACGCCACTAAAATCAAGTTCTGGGAACAGTTCCTCAGCCCTCTTTTTGAACATTTTCCACCCACTGTCCCAGTACTCTGACATTTCATGTTTGTAGAAGTCCGACTGCTGGAAGCTCGCAATCACATCAGACTCAGGTCTCCCCCCAGCAGTCGTCTTCGATGGGCCAGCCCCTCCAGATTCCTCCCTAGCCAAGCTGGCGGCAACCGCAGCATCAACCGCTATCTGAAATTCGGGCGACCCTTTGAACTGAGCAACTGCTGCAATGCACAGATCGGGATAGGCAGCTCTTTCAGAGGCTGCCTTCGCCCTTTCTTCATCCAGCTCCTTCTGAAGGATCGCCTTCTCACTAGCAGCTTTGGCCCTCTCAGTTTCCAACTCTTTTTGCAGAGCCTCCCTCTCAACGGCAGCCCTGCTCCTCTCTCCCTCCATCTCTTTCTGAAGTTTCTCTTTCTCCTCCTCCACTTTGGCACGCACGGTGTCTAACTCTTTTTGCAGAGCCTCAACCTTGGCATCTGCCTCATCCTTTTGCCTAACGAGCTCTTCGTTGTTGCTCATGGCTTCCTCATGCCGATCGACCGCAACGGCGCACGCTCTTTGGGCCTCCTCCACCTTCTTCTGCTCCCCAGCGAGTTGGAACTCCAGCGACACCACCCGGCGACGTGTGTCCTCTAGGTCCACTTTGACTGTTGGCAGCTCAGCATGGGCAACCTTCCACTCAGCACTCTCCTTTTTTAACTTGGCCAGCTCTGCCTTGGTCTGATCAGCCTTCACCCTGGCAGCCCCAGCCTTTCTCAGCAGAGCCCCTGCTAGGGTAGTTACCTCCATTTGGGCGGAGCATAACCCCCTGAACAGGTCTGCTTCGCTGAACCCAGAGGCCGAGCGCAGAGCCGTTTCTTCTACAATCTTGACTAGACGGTCTGCCCCTGCCCTGGCTGGGATCTCTTCCCCCTCCAGCCTTCCAGCCACAGCGCGTGCATGATAAATTGTTGCGCCCAGACCAACTCCTCCTTCCTGGGGCGTAACCCCCCTTTGGGTCTGCTCCCTCCCACTTGGCTCACCTCCAGCCAGCCCAGCTTCCACTTGTTCTGCTGGGGCCTTCTCCACAACATCCATAGTTGGACTGGTTATCTCCACTTCTGGGGTGTCTTTTGTCACAAGGACCTCTGCCCCAGCTGAGACGCCCACCACTTCTGGGGTCTGCTCCACCCGCTCCTCCTCTACTTGCTTGGCCAGACCAGCCTCTTCCATCCTCACCTCCTTTCTTCTTTTTTGGGGTGGCTCTTCTCCCATCCGCCTCAACCTTTTTTTTTTCTTCCCCACGCCCAGAGCCTCCATCTCCTTCAACGACCTCTCCTTCAAGGGGTCTTTTGGAAGCAACCGTGGGACGAACTCGACCAAATCCTTCTCCCCTAAAGGTTTGGGACGAGGTCGGATCCTCTCCCTCGCCACTGGCTGAGCTGGTCGGTCGACTTGGGACTCCTTGAATTTTTGGGCTTTCACAAGGATGGCTTGATCCTCTGCTTCCTGCGCCCTCCTTCTCGCCTCCAGCTCTGATCGGTCGAGGTCTCCACCGATCGGTTGTGGACCCAACCCAGCTTCGAACAGCGCCGACGGTTGAACCAGCTCGTCCCACTTGACTTTTCCCTTCTCTTTCCACTCCTTCACCTTCTTCACCCTCTCCTCTGCCGCCGCCCCCAACTTCAGCTCCGCATACTTGGTTGGCACCTTCCACGCGGTACGCACACCGGCCCCTCCAGAGGTAGACACATAGAACCACCGCGGCCTCCAACCTTTGATGGATGTTGGTAAACCAGCCACCAAACCCTTCCCTGCCAACGCCTGAAGGGTGATCCAGGTCTCCTGCTGCCCTGAAGCTTTATAGCAGCCAAAGAACTCCTCCACCGTCATGGCCACCCCTCCGTTCGCCTTCGGCCAAGCACTTGCGCAAGCCAACAGATTTTTCCATGCGTTGGGCATCAGTTGCCCTGGTGCCACCTCCAAATGGTTGAGCACATCTACCACGATTCGTGGGAGAGGCAACCTCAATCCACCTTTTAGAGCTTCTTCGTAGAGGGAAAACTCTCCCTCCCTGACGTCCGACGGTCTCTCCGTCGATTTTGGCACCCGCAGTTCCACCTCCACCGGAATCTGGTACTTCTCGCGGATCACCTCCAACTCCGCCGCTGTAATAATGGATCTGTCAGCCCTCGAATGCCAGTGGTCTGGTTCCACTTGGCTGATTGGCTGCGCCGTTTCCACCACCCGGCTGGACCTGTACTGAACCGCTAGTCCCTCTGCGTCATCTTCCCCCAATGGATCTACACAGACAATTGCAGTCTCTTCCTGTGCCATTTTTAAGCTGTGTTCGCGAATCGCTTCTGATGCCGGTGCTAAAAAATCGAAGAAATGTCTCAACGGGGTGTCGTGAGCAACGAAGGAATTGATACTTGGAATGTTTTGATTTTTTGAAAACAGATAGGTAAATCGAATAATACCAAAAGCCCACGGTTTACCCGTATTCCACGGATCCCAATTAATTCTCGCCAGTTTGAAACTTTTCAAATCATCCGCCAAAATTGTCTTTTCACACACCCATCATTATAACCCAACGTTTCATTTTCGATCCAACGCCTGGCCTTCTCCCCTGCCACGTGTACGACTGCGATGCGCTGACTCTTGCCCTTACCCTGTCTTTTCTACTGAAATCATATGATGCGCCGCTTCTTGAGCCCCGTGCTTCTCCACTCGGCCCCTTCGCGGTCGCCCCCTCGCGGTCGGCACCTTCGCGGTCAGCACCCTCGCAGTCGGCACCCTCGCGGTCGGCCCCCTCGCGATCGGCACCATTGCAGTCTGCACTCCTCGCGGTCGGCCGCCCTCGCGGTCACCACCCTCGTGGTCGGCAGCTCATGCTCCCTTCCGACCGGACTCATCTTCCTCACTAATATTCCCTTCGTTGGACTGAAGCTGCACTTGGGAATGGGGGACTACTGACATGGGTAGGCCCATAAAAGCCACGGCCCACAGTGAGCAGACCCAAGCCCATCATCCGGATCCCATTGCACAATCCAGGCTGGTAAAATCCATAATAGTTGGAGGCCAACTAGACATGAAGGACCAATGGCATTCGGACATATGGCAAGTGCAGAATATGCCATGCCAGCAGACAAAGATCTGCAAAGTTATTGCTACAACGCATCACCATTAATGCACCCCATCGCAGCACCCCTCCTTTTACGCTGGACAAAGCAAGCTACAACGCAGACCTTCGTAGTGGAAGGCACGATAGGAAAATGATGGCAAAAGAATATAAACAAGCATTGAAGGCAAGAAGAAGGTAAGCTTCATCATCTCCAATTCTTCTCCATACTCCATCTTTTCCCTGCTTGCTAACTTGTCCGTCGGAGGGTTCACTGGGGGACTACCCCGTTCCCCATTGGGCTTGTTTGCAGGACGACTGGTATTTTACACTGTTTGGACTTGGGCTTGAGGAGACTGGATCGGTCCAGCCCATACACATCGAGGATCAACGGTAACAGTATCATCATAACACAAATAAATTATAAATAAATCAAAACTCATAAATAAAATTCAAAATATCTAAATCATTTATCAATTTAATATATTTCTCAGTATGATTATCAATGATCATTCCCCAAATGCAAAACACATCTAAAAAGTGTATCAAAATGAGGGGAAGATACGTGTAAAAAAATCACTAATGACTTGTGAGTAAATAAGTCTAGTCAAATAAAATATACGGTACTTATTCCAAAAATGAAGAAGAAGAAACTAAACTAACCCAATTGATTTGAAGTGTTGTTAGTTGAAAATCTCTTGAGAGTGAATGTTTGGGAAGTTGCTATTTTAGTAGGCTATTTTACTTTTTGGCTATTTTAGGAGGCTAAACTTTTGTGTTTGGGAAGATAGTTGGATTTTTTTGTAGTTAGATGTGATGTTTGTGAGATAAAAAGTGAAATGATTATGAGTTTGTTGTGACATTTTGTCTTATTGACTATTTCAACGTATTTTGTCTTTTAGTACTATTTTAGCCCTCGAAAAATGCCTAACACCCCAGTGGGGGTCACTGGGGGTCTCCTCCATTGGTCAAAAACTGTTTTCCTTTTTTTTTTTTTTTTTATTTTCCAGCGAATGAGGGGGTGACACCTCACTGGGGGTCGTCAGTGGGGGTCACCCCACTGGGGGTCGGTAGCATGGCCCTTTAGCCCCCAAAAAAGCCAAAAAAGTTACTTCCAAATTGGGTTACTTCATCAATTTTGTATTTTAACCCATCTATTTATATAGAGTTTTTATATTTTTGATTACTAAGTAGAAATTTAATTATAAATATAAGAATAATTATATTAAAATGAACAATATATAACTAAAATTATACAATTTCAAAGCTTAATGTGTCAGCAGTTTGCTAAAGTCTACATACAATGTGCATTAGAATATTTATAAATTGATACAATAGACTCACTTAGACAAAGTTCATGTGATTATTGTCTTTAACACAATATTCAATTGCTTAACTTATGAGATTTAACTCGTAATTTGTGTATAATTATTATTTTGTCGGTTAAAATTTAAAAAATTGTCAGAAAGTGTTATCGTCAAAGCAATTGATCCACTTAATTCTATTCTTCCCCTAGTTTTATAATACACCCAACGCTAAGCATTTGATTACACTTTAGTTTATTTTTTAATTAGTCCTTAAAATATCATTTAATCAAATGTTGCTGTCGTCTTGAGATTCATTCAAAATTAAAATTTGTTTTGGGTTACATGTCACAAAGTATCCATAAATATTCTATACACTCTTTACTCAACTTCTTATTTTATTGTTTGTTTTGTATTACAGACCATGTATTAATAGCTAATATATTCCATGACTTCATAAAATTATAATATTATCGGTGGTCTTTAATGTATAGATTTATTCGTCAATTTCATGTTTTAAATATTAATTTTGTCAATTTCATTCTGAAATTTTTAATTCAAGTCAAGTTATAATCTAATTTGAAAAGATCATCTAAATTATTGATGAAATGATGATGAATTACTCCCACATCTAAATGGTAAGAATATGATTGGCACATGGTAATTTGATCTATATCTCAATTCCAACTATCCAAACATAATTTTACTCTGTTGACCGAAAAAAAAAAGAAAAGGTAAGATTAAAGTGACACAAAATGCGTACTTTAAAAATCATTGATGTATTTTATTATTATTCCATTAATAATTTGAATGATCTATTTGAAATTGGATCAATTTTACTCAAATAAAAAACTTCAAGATTGAAATTAATAAAATTAAAACTTGAATGATATAGAACGCATATTTCGGTAACCATTGAAATATTTTATCCACTTCTTAATCTCCTTATATTTAAAATAATGGTAGATTAAATTAACCATAACTTCTTTGATCATTTTGTGTTTGCCATGTCTTCTCTTGTTTTGTACACACTACATGAATTGTTTACCATGAATTTGGCTCATAGATATTAGTTTATCAATAATTGTATGGAATATTTATTTGTACGTACAAAGTCATCTCCAAGTCCGACTGAAGCATTACATGTTGCTACAATCATCCCAAGCATAATGCTTGAGAAAAAAGAAATACAATCCAAATAAAGGAGAAAAGATTCATTCAATTTTAGTGTATTTAAAGTTCCTTGGAATAAAACCATTTCATATTGTTAGAATTTTGGAGGGCTTTCAATTATTGCGTATACTCTGCACGTTTTTGTGCAATTTAATTTTGAATTAGATGTTTTTAAAAATCTTGACATAACATGGTATCTGTTGGAAATGGTTATAAAATTTTGGGTAAAATCAGAATTTTTTCCTAAGTTTGGTCTAATTTTTAGGTGGGCCCCGTGCATCGATTTACACGGGTCAAAGTGGTAACGCGTTCTATGCCGCGTTGTGATTCACGTGGTATATTTGGTTGCTCAAAACCATTACCGAGTGAATGGGAAATTGAAGCCAAAGTATGCTCCATGGAAATGGAGTTTTGGTGGAAATTCCTTAAAGGTTTGAATAAGCTTGTCCCACATTGATTTGGTGGGAGGTTTTGAAAGGGTTTATAAGGCATGGGTTTGGTACTTGGGGTGTGCCCCAAGGGGTACCCAAGTGTTTTAGAGGGAGAGGTTATGGGCAAAATGGGCTAGACCCATTGGACTCAAAAACCACCACACACGCGCGCCGCCGCCGCCGTCCGTCCGGCCGGGCTGGGCTTGGGTGCGTGGTGTGAGGTTGGGTTGGGCTTGTTCGGGCCAAACACATTTGGATTTAATTCAAATAAACTGGTTTGGATTTTTTGTTCATCCAAACAGGGCCCTTCCCGTTTTCAAACAGAATTAAACTGGTCCGGTTTTTCCTGTTCATCCAAACTGGGCCCTTCCCAGAATTAAATTGGTTTGGATTTAATGTTCATCCAAACAGAGCCCTTCCCGTTTTTTATCTGTTTGAATGGTTAACCCAACAGATTCAAATCTGTTTGAATTTAAACCCAACAGGTTTCATACCTGTTCAATTCAAAACCAAGAGCCACCTTTACATCTATAAATAGACTAGCCTCCCATTTGGATTTTCACTCCAATTTTCGTACTCCATCCTCTCTATAATTCTCTCTGCATTTTGCTGCATTTTTATTCTGAAAGAAAGAGTGTAAACACTTAGTGTGTTCGTAAGGCAAACAATTTGTAGTGCTGCTATTGTTTGTGGTAAGATCATTTCATCCTGGGAGATAGACGTCCAAATTCTGAAAGCACCGTGGAGAGGACGAATCTGTCTTAAGGACACAGTGTCAAACACTGGACTTGATCAGAAAAATTATTCAAAGAAATTAACCAAGTAAGTTGTTTAATTTTATTCTGTTTTTAATTTGTTTATTTAATCAGATTTTAATTTTGTTTTTGTAACAAAATAAAATCTGTTATTTATTTATTTATTTTTTATTTCGAGTTTGATTTTTGTAATCAAACATATTCTCTCCTTTTCTTTATTTCTTTAATTATAATTGTTGTTTTGTACACAATAGAATTAATATCTTTTAAATACAGTGAAGATTGTCCAACAATCTTAAGACAGAATCTTTTTGGTATCTTCATTGTATTTAATTTTCTGTTTTTCAAAATAATATTCTGGTTGGAAAAACAAATAGTGATTTATGCTATTTGACAGATAGTAGTAATATACTGTCTCTTTTCTTTGACAACTAGTAGTACGATACTGGTGTCATTAACAATTTCAGAATATTATTTGGTATTACAGAAAATTATTTTGGTATTTTATTTTTCTGTTTTAGTAACAAGGAAAATAAAATTATTTTGTGTTATAATTTATTTTCTGGTTTTAGTAACTAGAAAATTAATTTGTGTTTTAATTTTTTCTGATTTTTGTAATCAGAGATTATGGCTACTACAACTGAAACTGCATCTGGCAGTGGTACTCCTGTTGTTACACCAACATCGGTCCCTATTCAGAACCATGTTCATGTACCAATCAATCATGGAGAAAAACCGGAAAAATTTAACGGTACCGAGTTTAAGAGATGGCAGCAGAAGATGCTGTTCTATCTTACAACTCTTAATTTGGCCCGGTTTCTCCATGAAGAGGCTCCAGCACTTAAAGAGGGTGAAAGTGATCGGCAAGTTGTTGCCGCTGTAGATGCTTGGAAACATTCAGATTTCCTGTGCAGAAACTACATCCTCAATGGCCTTGACAACATGCTGTATAATGTATACAGTCCTCTGAAGTCAGCAAAAGAATTGTGGGATTCTTTGGAGAAGAAATACAAGACAGAGGATGCCGGCACAAAGAAATTTGTTGTCGGTAAATTTCTGGATTTTGTAATGGTCGACTCCCAAACGGTAATATCTCAAGTTCAAAGTTTTCAGATAATTTTGCATGATATTCATTCAGAAGGTATGACTCTTAGCGAATCTTTCCAAGTCGCTGCTTTGGTGGAAAAGTTACCACCGGCTGGAAAGATTTCAAAAATTATTTAAAACATAAACGCAAAGAGATGACCATGGATGAGTTAATTGTAAGATTAAGAATTGAGGAAGATAACCGAAAGGCTGAAAAGAGGAATGGGAAAAATCCCATTGAGTCCAAGGCTAATGTGGTTGAACAAGTTCAAAAACCACATAACAAAAAGAGGAAGTTTACTGGAGATGGTCCTAAACAAGGCAACAACAATGGCAACAAGAAGTTCAAAGGAAAATGCTATAACTGTGGCAAGACTGGACATCGAGCTTCTGACTGCCGCCGCCCTAAGAAGGATCATGGAAGTACAAGCAAGAAGACCACCAATCAGGCCAATGTAACAGAATTGGATTACATCTCTGACGGAGTGAATGACATCAACCTCTCTGCTGTGGTGTCTGAGGCTAACTTGGTTGGAAATCCCAAAGAGTGGTGGGTTGACACTGGAGCAACTCGTCACATATGTGCGGACAAGAAGATGTTCACTACCTACAAAGAGGCTGCAAATGGTGAACAACTTTTCATGGGAAATTCTTCTACTTCTACTGTGGCTGGACAAGGGAAAGTGATCTTGAAGATGACATCAGGGAAAGAACTGACCCTCAACAACGTACTGCATGTACCTGACATCCGGAAGAATTTAGTTTCTGGTTCTTTGTTAAGTAAAAATGGTTTTAAGCTTGTTTTTGAGTCTGATAAGTTTGTATTAACAAAGAGTGGTATGTATGTTGGTAAGGGATACATGAGTGATGATCTCTTTAAACTAAATGTAATGACAGTTGTACCAAAAGTTGCTATGAATGAGAATAACACATCTTTTGCTTATATTCTAGAGTCGAATTTATGGCATAGTAGATTAGGTCATGTAAATTATGATGCTTTGCGTAGATTAATTGGTTTGGATTATATACTAAAGTTTGAAATTAATCCTAATCATAAATGTGAAATTTGTGTAGAAGCGAAACTAACTAAGGCTCCATTTAAATCAGTTAAAAGGAAAACCGAACCTCTAGAATTAATTCATACTGATGTATGTGATCTAAAATTTATTCAAACTAGAGGAGGCAAAAAGTATTTCATAACATTTATCGATGATTGCACAAGATATTGTTATGTTTATTTACTTAGAAGTAAAGATGAAGCCTTAGAAATGTTTAAACTCTACAAAACAGAAGTTGAAAATCAACTTGGTAAAACCATTAAAATGGTTAGAAGTGATAGGGGTGGTGAATATGATGCACCATTAAATGAATTTTGTGCACAACATGGCATTATTCACCAAACTACAGCCCCTTATTCTCCACAGCAAAATGGAATTGCTGAAAGGAAGAATAGAACTCTAAAAGAAATGATGAATGCCATGTTACTAAGTTCAGGCTTACCACAGAACTTGTGGGGGGAAGCAATATTGTCTGCAAATTATGTTCTTAATAGAATACCCCACAAGAAAACCAAAAGCATTCCTTATGAATTATGGAAAGGTCGACCACCTTCCTACAAATACTTAAAAGTGTGGGGGTGTTTGGCAAAAGTGGAAGTTCCTGTTCCTAAAAAGACTAAGATTGGACCAAAAACAGTAGATTGTGTGTTTATTGGTTATGCTCAGAATAGTAGTGCATATCGGTTTCTGACTTATAAATCAGAAATACCTGATATAAATGTGAACACTATTATAGAGTCAAGGAATGCTGTGTTTTTTGAACATGTCTTTCCTTACAAGAAAGGACAGGAATTAAGTTCACAGAAAAGAACTTATGATTGTACACAAAGTCAAGAGACTAATGACAATCAAACACAAGAGACTAGTAATGGTCTCAACCAACAGGATTTAACTGATGATGAACCAAGAAGAAGTAAGAGAGCGAGAACATCAAAATCCTTTGGTCCAGATTTTCTGACATACTTGTTAGAAAATGAACCTCAAAGCTTTAAGGCAGCAATGACAGGTCCTGAAGCACCTTTGTGGAAAGAGGCTGTTAATAATGAAATTGAATCCATTATGCAAAATCATACTTGGGAATTGGTGGATCTTCCACCAGGTTCTAAACCTCTTGGATATAAATGGATATTCAAGAGAAAAATGAAAGCAGATGGTTCAATTGACAAGTATAAAGCAAGACTTGTAGTTAAAGGTTACAGACAAAAGGAAGGTCTGGACTATTTTGACACATATTCCCCTGTGACAAGAATAACATCCATTCGCATGCTTATTGCTATAGCAGCGTTGTTTAATTTAGAAATACATCAAATGGATGTTAAAACAGCTTTCTTAAACGGTGATCTAAATGAAGAGATCTATATGGAGCAACCCGAAGGGTTTGTAGTATCGGGCAAGAAAAGAAAGTTTGTCGACTTGTAAAATCCCTTTATGGATTAAAACAAGCACCTAAGCAATGGCATGAAAAATTTGATCATGCAATGCTTACTAATGGGTTTAAGATAAACGAATGTGACAAATGCGTCTATGTTAAAAACACTGACCAAGGATATGTCATAGTTTGTCTTTATGTGGATGACATGCTTATCATTGGAAGCAGTCAAAACATGATCAAATCAACTAAGCAAATGCTTAACAAAAGATTTGATATGAAAGATATGGGGGTCGCAGATGTTATATTAGGAATGAAAATTACTAAAACATCTGACGGATATGCATTATCTCAATCTCATTATATTGAGAAAATTCTTGATAAATTTATCAAGGATGATTTGAATTTAGCAAGAACACCTGTAGACATCAGTCTTTATTTATCGAAAAATAAAGGTGATGCAGTGTCTCAGTTAAAATACTCCCAAATCATTGGAAGCCTAATGTACCTAATGAATTGTACTCGTCCTGATATAGCTTATGCTATCAGTAAATTGAGTAGGTACACTAGTAACCCCGGAGAAGACCATTGGAAAGCGATCATTCGGGTTCTTAGATATCTAAGATTCACCCGTGATCATGGTTTGAACTTTACTCGATATCCAGCAGTACTTGAAGGTTATTGTGATGCAAATTGGATATCGGATACTAAAGATTCAAAATCCACTAGTGGATATGTCTTTACTCTAGGAGGCGCTGCTGTTTCTTGGAAATCCACGAAACAAACTTGCATCGCACGATCCACAATGGAATCCGAGTTCATTGCTTTAGACAAAGCAGGTGAAGAAGCAGAATGGCTTCGTCACTTCTTAGAAGACATTCCAATGTGGCCAAAACCTGTGCCAGCTATTTGCATTCATTGTGATAGTCAATCTGCAATAGGCAGGGCACAGAATCATATGTATAACGGTAAGTCTCGACATATTCGTCGTCGACATAATACCGTTAGGCAATTATTGTCAAACGGAATAATCTCAATAGATTATATAAAATCTAAAGAGAATATTGCGGATCCGTTAAACAAAAGATTTGACAAAAGAGCTAGTGTATAGTTCATCGAAGGGGATGGGATTAAAGCCTATTACATAAGAGTCGTCATAATGGTAACCCTACTTATATGACTGGAGATCCCAAGAACTAAGTTCAAAGGGACAACTAAGTTATGTATGGCTCGCCAGAAATCACCAAGGGATTAAAAAACCCTACCCATTCCTATGGTGAGAGTGATATCTGCAACATATGTTGTCTGCAGGGGTATAAGGATAAGCTTTGCTTTTAATGATTACTTATATCTTGATTAAGGCATAAAATCAAGACGAGTATAAGGAGATACTCACAATAAGAATCACCTATATGAGTGTTGAACTGGGGCCGGTTCTATGAGAATGAAAGAGGCTACATTCTCTAGAAACACTCATGAAAACCAGGAGCGTTCAAGGCCAAAATGAACACAACAGTGAGAACCACGATGTGTTAGAAGATATTTTGTGTGAAATCTATTGTCTTGGCTTACACAAACGGCTGAACAATTCAAGGCATCGCGTCCATTGGTTAGCCAGTAAGTCCGATAGGTTATCACTAGGGAAGGTTCAAGGCCGAAAACTACCTATCCTGATGCAAGATATTTTCGACTTATACTCTTTCGTTAAGTCTGCATTTGTTGCATTTCCGTTGTCATCAAATTCCATTCATGTGGGGGATTGTTGGAAATGGTTATAAAATTCTGGGTAAAACCAGAATTTTTTCCTAAGTTTGGTCTAATTTTTAGGTGGGCCCCGTGCATCGATTTACACGGGTCAAAGTGGTAACGCGTTCTATGCCGCGTTGTGATTCACGTGGTATATTTGGTTGCTCAAAACCATTACCGAGTGAATGGGAAATTGAAGCCAAAGTATGCTCCATGGAAATGGAGTTTTGGTGGAAATTCCTTAAAGGTTTGAATAAGCTTGTCCCACATTGATTTGGTGGGAGGTTTTAAAAGGGTTTATAAGGCATGGGTTTGGTACTTGGGGTGTGCCCCAAGGGGTACCCAAGTGTTTTAGAGGGAGAGGTTATGGGCAAAATGGGCTAGACCCATTGGACTCAAAAACCACCACACACGCGCGCGCGCGCCGCCGCCGTCCGTCCGGTCGGTCGGGCGGGGGCTGGGCCTGGGCTTGGGCGCGGTGTGAGGTTGGGTTGGGCTTGTTCGGCCCAATACTAATCTTTTTGGGCCAAAAACATTTGAATTTAATTCAAATAAACTGGTTTGGATTTTTTGTTCATCCAAACAGGGCCCTTCCCGTTTTCAAACAGAATTAAACTGGTCCGGTTTTTCCTGTTCATCCAAACTAGGCCCTTCCCAGAATTAAATTGGTTTGGATTTAATGTTCATCCAAACAGAGCCCTTCCCGTTTTTTATCTGTTTGAATGGTTAACCCAACAGATTCAAATCTGTTTGAATTTAAACCCAACAGGTTTCATACCTGTTCAATTCAAAACCAAGAGCCACCTTTACATCTATAAATAGACTAGCCTCCCATTTGGATTTTCACTCCAATTTTCGTACTCCATCCTCTCTATAATTCTCTCTGCATTTTGCTGCATTTTTATTCTGAAAGAAAGAGTGTAAACACTTAGTGTGTTCGTAAGGCAAACAATTTGTAGTGCTGCTATTGTTTGTGGTAAGATCATTTCATCCTGGGAGATAGACGTCCAGATTCTGAAAGCACCGTGGAGAGGACGAATCTGTCTTAAGGACACAGTGTCAAACACTGGACTTGATCAGAAAAATTATTCAAAGAAATTAACCAAGTAAGTTGTTTAATTTTATTATGTTTTTAATTTGTTTATTTAATCAGATTTTAATTTTGTTTTTGTAACAAAATAAAATCTGTTATTTATTTATTTATTTTTTATTTCGAGTTTGATTTTTATAATTAAACATATTCTCTCCTTTTCTTTATTTCTTTAATTCTAATTGTTGTTTTGTACACAATAGAATTAATATCTTTTAAATACAGTGAAGATTGTCCAACAATATCAGTATTAACAATACCTTCACGAACATGGATGTGGAGAATATGCAGACAAATTAAGAGAATAAGATATATGAAGGCAAGTGATAACCGAGTGCACAATAATAAAAATGGGATTGGCTTCCCTTTAATCTGATACGGACTCGAGGGTGCTGTTAGACCCGTGGAGGCCCATTACGGATCCCGTTTCGATAATTCAAATCGTTCAATGTGTAAAACTCATTGAATACTATATGTCTGTAAAAAAAATTACGTTGATCAAATATCGACAGCTATTTCATCAGATTATTTTTTCACTGTCCATTTTTTTTTTATACAAAACTAATTTGATCACGTAGCTATCGATATCTGATCAATGTTGTCAGGTTTTTATTCTTGGCAATCCCATTTGACAAAACTCCTTTCAGTTGTAATTGTATTCGATCTTTTATTTCAGTGAGGCTATAAGTTTTAGATGCGAATCTAACCCGAATTGCGCGTTGCAGAGATGTTTCAGAAGTTTATTCTTTCATGTTTACCACTTCGCTAACTATGTTAGGGATCGAGCTGCCCGATCAGCTCGCGGGGGTCCAAGGGCTAGCGCCTCTTGGCAAATTCGGGGCAGCACCCCCGAAACAAAATGCAAAAATGCATTCGAAGTTGCTTGTCTGCTCGAGCAGCTGTTTGTGTGCTCGAGCGGAGAATCTTTGATTTGCAGAAGTTTGATTGCCTACAAAAGTACTGGGAGTTGTATTTTTCCGCTCAAGCGGCCTTTCTTGTGCTCAATCGTCAGTCCGCTTGAGCGGGCATTCTTGCGCTCGAGCCGCTCAAGCGGAGATCGCGGATTAGTTTTATATAAATATGTGGTTTCATCCGTTTTTAGGGTTACAACTTCTAGATCTTTTTCTTGGATATTAGGGTTTATATCTGGAGCTTCTTTGCTAGTTTCTTTGATGTTTGTTTGAGTTTAAATCTGGTTTGAAAAGTATACATCAAAGGATTGTTTGTTTCGTTCAATACAAAAGAGAGTATTGTTCTTCAGTGGATTCCGTGGAATTTGAGCCATGGATTCTGGAGTGACTCATCGTCATGGATTCGACATCGGCGTTGTGGATTCAACGTTGGGCAAGATGATTCCGAGGTGAAGACCATGATGGAAGAGGCATATAGGGGTCGGTTCAATTCGAGCGTGGATTTGCTAGGTAATTCAGAGTGCACTTGTGTAATTCCTTTTGTCTTCTTAGTAGATTATTTTGTGGCTTTTGCCCGTGGTTTTTTTATCACAATTAGAGGCTCTCCAATTGTGGTTTTTCCACATTAAAATCGTTGTGTTGATTTGTCTTGATTGTTTTATTAAGATTGTTATTTACTGATTAAAATTGATACATAATCACAAATGAATATTTAGGGGATTTCTAGATTTTTCAATTGGTATCAAAATGGATCGCTCTATTTTTTTTAAAAAACTTTTAGAGCGGGATCTTGTTTGATTTGTGATAATGAATTCAATTCGTGAGGGAAATTCTATGGTTCGACCACCCCTACTTGACGGATCTAATTATTCTTTTTGAAAAGCTTGGATGAGATCGTTTTTAAAATCTATTGATGAAAAAGTTTGGCAATCTGTCATGTATAAGTGGACTGAATCAACGATTACCGTTGATGGAGTAACTTTCCCCAAACCAATTAATAAGTGGGACCCAACTGATTACCAAAATAGTAGCTGGAATAATAAAGCTATCAATTCTCTCTTTTGCGCCGTCACACCCGAAGAGTTTAGTCGAATTTACAATTGTGAAGTCGCAAAAGAGGCTTGCGATATCTTACAAACTATTCATGAGGGCACTCCTCCTTTTAAATGCTCAAAATTTCAAAGGCTCACGTCTAGTTTCGAAAACCTTTCTATGAAAAATAGTGAGACTTTTGATAAATTTTATGCGAAGTTAGTGACATTGTAAATTCCAGCTTCAATTTAGGTGAAAAAAATACCAGAATCCAAGGTTGTGGGAAAAATTTTGAGGTCCTTGCCCGAACGGTTCCAACCAAAAGTTACGGCTATTGAGAAGGCTCAAGATTTTGACAACCTCAAGCTAGATCATCTGGTTGGAAATCTCAAACTTATGAGGCACATAGGAATTTCAAAAAGAAACAAAAAAAAAATGATATTGCCTTTAGTAGTGCTCATAAAGTTGGAAAGAATTTTGATGAGGATTGTGAGATAGATTCCAAGATTACGGATGTCCTACTCATTTGAAGAAGAAGAAAGCCTTCGCTATCACGTGGGATGATGAATCAGAGTCTGATAAAGATGAAAGTGACAATGAAGCACAAGGTGAAGAGGAGCATGAACAATTCCTTGCTTTCATGGTGGCTTCCGAAACTGAAGGATGAGCAGAGTATCCGAAGAGGCCGGTTGAGAATGACACTGATGATGAATCCTCAAGGAGTGATGATGAAGAGCTTTAGCAAGCTTATGAAAAGTTGTATAAGGAACCTCTTCACTTATCCAAATTCAATGACAAACTCATTATGAAACTCAAAGCATGTGAAAGTGGGAATGTCAAACTAAAGGAGGAGATTTCTGAGGTTAGGAATGATGCCATCAAGATATCTAATGATCGACAAGCTCTTTGTGCAAAACTCTTGACTTGTGAGATAGAGAGGAATGAGCTACAACAAATCTATGCAATATATGAAGAAAAGATTGAAACTCTTGAGATGTCTCAAGCTGCCTTGGAAGAGCTAATCATCAAGAAAGAGGAAGAGCTCAAGTGTGCTATGGCTACTATTAGTCTTTGGAACAAATGATCAAAGACTTAGGACAATATCATTGGGTCTTAACAAATGTGTCGTGACAAGAATGGCATTGGCTTTAGTGATAACCAAGAGCAAAAATCGAGTGCATCTATATCTCATGATACAAGAACTCAAGGGTAGGTGAAGTACAAGATTCAACGAGAGGAAAGACTTCTCAATCTTCCTAGAGTTGGTAAGGCCAAAGAAAAAAAGGTACAACCTGTTTTTATTTGTCATCATTGTGGTATGTATGGTCATATTTGTCCTTATCATTATAAGTTGCATGGAAGAGTGTCTCATAGAGATGGAAGATGTCCCGCCCCAAAATTTAAACAATTAAATACTAAATTAAGACTAAACCCCCATCAATATTCCATCATCTAAACCCCAGGGGTGAAACAAAAAAAACTAAACGCCAACCAAACCATCCACTATAATCTCATAACTATCTAATACCTCAAACATTAAAGTAATAATAAATAGTCAAAATAACTTAAATAATGTACGGTTACAAACCATGCCAAATTATCCCAATACTAAAGTCATAAAAAAAATAATAAATACATAAACTAATATCAACCCTAAGCTCAAGAAAACAAAAGAAGTCCAAATGACAAGTCCAACAACTATAGTTATTCCACATCACCACTGTAGCCCCAACTAACCTTACAAAAGAAGCTCGACTGCGCTCAAACAGAACGCACCCGAGTTGCCAAGAGACAAAACGGGTCAGTATACAGGTATACTAGTATGAGTACAAGATTTAACTCCCACATATCCACCAGACACAAACAAAAATACATTTAATTCTTGTTACGGGACAAGACAAGTAATTCCAACCGCACCGAGATGAATGGGTAGTTTCCCGAGATACGGTGGCATTTAGTTTCTTGCCCGTACACAACGAAATATAAATTGATTATAAAATAAATAAAATAAAAATAAAAATATGGTGGGTCAGCCCTGCATAAAAAAAGTTAGTAAGACCCACCATCCTGCAAAAAAAAAATAAAGTTAGCATAATTTAATCATAAGTAACTTGCTGAAAAAGTATAAAAATGTACCGTTTCATGCTTAAATAATTCGAATTGACCAAAACTCAAAGAACAAAAGTTGTACGAAATCAAATTTCCTAAAAGATAATGCAAACGAATTTAGTAGAAACTGAACAGGTTGAGAGAAAAACTTAATAGAAAATCCTAACCGAAATTCGATTGAAAAATCTAGAACTGAAAACGAAAAGAAACTACTGTAAGATGAATTTTTTTGGAAAAGTTCAAAACACGAAAAGTGTTCAGAATAATTTTTTACTTCAGTTTAAACGAAACCAATAAAATTGAGCTCGTTTCGTGAGTTAAAATAACTTCTAAAATCTGCATTGCTAAAATGAATCAAAACTATTATAACCAAGATCATCCGATTATAAGTTCTAATCGATCTTTTTAATAAAAAGTTAAAACACAAAAGTTATCTAGAATCACGTATACATGCCTCTGCTCAAATTTCATAATTTATCAAGGTCGTTTACTATTTTTCAAGATGTACAAAACAATACAATCCACACTATACCAATAAACTCATAATTAAATTCTTTGTACCTTAATTCCACCACTTCAGCCTCCACTTCCGGCCTACACATATATCCCATGTGCCTCCCGTATACCTAACACAACTCCGAAGCCAAACTTGCACAGGGATATCGTCCCGAGTTTTACCCACACTCCCCGAATGGTTAGCATATACGTACGCGCGTAAGTCAAAGCACTCGTCTACTCATGAGAACGAGGCAACAATATACATATACAAAACATCTCACTCATGAGAACAAACATAACAATGTCAAGCCTAAGACATTCAAATAAATCTTATAATCCTCACTTTTTTTTATACACTCTTTCTCACAAACACTTAAATAAAACAACAATCTATGGAGTCATGGTGGAGTGTAAGGAATTTATCTATGGATTCCTAATTTATTTTAATTTTATATAACTATGAGTGTAATTACAACCATAAAATAAATCCATATAAAAACCTTAAACCTTGCATACACAACTAATCAAAATAATTAAAATCAATCAATCAATCATTTAAAAACCCTAAACCTTATATACACAACTGATCAAAATAATTAAAATCAATCAATCATCTAAAAACTCTAAATCTTACATACACAACTGATCAAAATAATTAAAATCAATCAATCTATCATCTTTATGAAAATACAAAATCAAACTAACATCAAATAAATATAAATAAATAAATAAAAACAATGAATTAAACATAAATTAAGGGAAGTGGGTTTTGTACTCACAATATTTTTTTAAAGATCAAACAAATATTTGAAAAATTAATGAAACCACCAAAACAAAACCCTAACTTTTTTTTTTTCTTCTTTCCTCTTCCTTCCCACCTCTCTTTTCACGCCACACACAACACTCTCTTTTCTTTGATTACTCTCTCTCTCTCTCTCTCTCTCTCTCTCTCTCTGCCGTCTCTCTCCGTGTTTTTGTTCTCTCTTCTTTTTTTCTTTTTTTTTCTTTCTTTGTTTCCTTATGAACTTCTAAACCTAGTTGACTACTTATATTATATTATATATATAATAACCTAATTTCTTATTATATTATATTATACAAATAAATCACATATATAAATATAAATATCTTATATAAAATTTAGGAAAATTTACCCATAAATCCTATTTTTAGAAAAGTTGAACCATTTAGTCCTAAAAGTTTTCTTATGCACCGTTTAGTCCCACTACTTACATCAGCAACATCAACTACATCAACAACATCATCAAAACATTACCTACATTAGCAACATTAACTGCACCAATCGACAACATCAAACATTAACAAAACATCATCAAAAAAAAATGTGAACATCATCAACATCAACAACATCATGATGTTCTTCAGCGATGTTCAAATCAGATCGAATCAACTTCAGAACATTCACAAGGGACTACGTCGAACTTTAGCGATCAAACATCATCAACATCATCTTAGATACACAGCAACATCAAACACCATCAACATCCTCTTAGATACACAGCAACATCAAACATCATCAACGATACTCTTAGATACACAGCACCATACTCTTAGATACACAGCAACATCAAACATCATCAACATCCTCTTAGATACACAGCACCATACTCTTATCCACCACCTCAATCTCTCCATCGTTTCCGCCGCCGACTCACACTTTGATGGTTTCGACGCCGACGACGAAACCCTAGACGATGATTCTCTCCATCTCATCGATTTCCCTCTCCGATCCCCAACACCTCCGACTATCACTCAGTCCGACACCACCGAGTCCGATCATGGAGTCGATTGCTACCGTTCATTGTCGGGTTCGGATATCGAACAGTTCGTCATTTCTGTCATGGCGATGGTTCGGAGCACACATCTGGACGCTGATGGACATGGCGGTGATTTCCGGTGGCGGAGGAAGCACAGAGGTTACGCGGCAGTCACGGTGGCGGAGGAGGAGGCGACGACGTGGGAGGCATCGGAAGAGGAGGTGAAGAGAGAGAGATGTTGATCATGGCGTTGATGTTGCAGACGCTGATGTTGCGATGTTTTGCCCAAGATGTCCCAATTCTATAATTTGACAGAGTGATGTATATGCCCGTGATGTTCAATTTCCTTATAATGGGACCTTTCAGTCTATAAGAAAACTTTTAGGACTAAATAGTGCATAAGTTATTAATTTAGGATTTATTGGTGCATCACCCTAAAATTTATATCAATAATTTCTTTTTTAATATATATATATATATATATAAATATATATATATAAATATTCAGATTAATTATATATAATTAACTAACACATTAAATTAATTAAATACCACATTAAATTCTTATATAATTACGCAATTAATAAAGTCAAAAATAAAATCAAGTAATAATAAATAAATAAAGACTTACGAAGAAATCAGGGTCGCTATAGAAGAAATTCCAACATCTTGTGGGGTAAGAGACACTCCTTTGGTGGTAATGAGGTTAAGGGTCATATTAGACCTCGTTACTTTGATTTGCATGAGACGAAACATGAACAGATGTTGTGTTTGCTTAGACCTAGGAATAGAAAGTTGAACACTAAGTCAAGACGGGTTCCCATTGAAGGAGAGGGGAACCATAACGTCAAGACACCACCCAAGAACCGCAATTCTCATAACTTTGTTCATACTAAAGCGGTTTGGGTGAGAAAATTTGACTTGTATTAATTTGTTTATTCGTTTTAGTTTTTAGGTTTCTATCTGTTTTTTCTTTTTAGGTCATTTAATATGTGTCTGTTCATTTTTTGTCTTGCTTTGTTTTAAATATAAAAAAAATGAAAAAAAAAAAAAAACCAAAAAGATTTTCTTAGTATGGTTTTGCAAGCTTGAAATTTTTGAGAAATTCTTGTTACATATTGGAATTGATGAGAATATCCCTTACATGTTAATATGTGTGTGCTTTATATGGTCATTACTCATTTCGGAGTGTGTGTTCTTTGATTAGTATGTCTCATTCTTGGATTAGCAAATATCAGAGTCTTCCGCCTTAGTGATCATTTTTCTCTATGGACTTCTGGCATTGTATCTTTTGTTTTTCTAGAGGAATTGACATATACTAGTATATCATGGGTGATGCTGAGTCTCTTAACCACCTTCCATCTTTTTGCATCTCCACAACTTTCCCCTCAGTTCTTTGCAATTAAGGCATGAGGAAAAGGCTACCTCAGAGTCACCAACCAGGCTATCTTTATTGTATCCATGCTTTTCTGGTTCGGTTTCCATATTCTTGAGCGTGTCAGCCGCCAATGAATGTGCATAAGTAAGAAAAAAAATGTACAAAGAAAGAAAAGAAAAAATTGTGCAAAAGAAAGAGAGAAAGAAAAAAAAAATTCATTGCTTGAGGGGGGAGCCTCTGCTTTTACTCAATAAATACCCCTTAATTCCTAGTGATTTGACTTTCCTTTGTTATGCTTAGATTCTCTTGCCGGAGGTCCAACTTTCAGATCGCTACTAGGATTTGAATCTAGTGTTTGTCAAACTCCAAGAATCACACACACACTTTTATCATGGGATTTATGATTTTCATATAATGCATCACTTTCTTTTATGATGAATTTTCTTGAGGCTGTGCACATTGTGTTTTCAAGTAATTGTATTTATTGGATAATCTTGTGTATTTTAAGGTACAAATCTGAAATTCCTTGCTTGCTTCACGTATTTCTTTTTTCTTGTTCACTGTTTTCAGTGTATGTGGTTGCTTTTAGTGATGGGGAGTTTGGTTTATCTTGGATTGGTTTGGTAAGGGAGTTTGGCATTAGTTGGTTTGTGTGTTTTTATTCACTGCTTGTTTATTACTTACTTCTCGCAGGTTATTAATTTTTCAATCATCTTGTCCCTACTTGTTTGGTTTTTGATCTTACTTTCGTTATTTTAGCTTCCTTTATCAATTCGTGACAAAAAGGGAGAGAAATGTTGTTGGGTGCATGTGTCTTAGGATTTCATGTATTCATGCCATGTGTCGGGTGTATGCATCTTAGTTTTTAAGTTTTCATGCTACATGTTCTTAAAATTTTCAATTTATATCTATTCATATTTTCATCTTATACTTCAAGATAATTGTGTCATATGTCTATTGATTTTTCATATACTCTTATGGCACTTATAGTTGTTTTGGAGATTGTGGCACTAATAGCTATTTTGCAGATCATAACCTTGAGAAAGAAGTTTGTTTTTGTTGGCTGTAATGGGTTAGGGTTATTAGGATTTTATTTGTTAAGTGTGTTTTGTCATGGCATTGCCAAATAGGGAGATTGTTAGGTTTTTATTCTTGGCAATCCCGTTTGACAAAACTCCTTTCAATTGTAATTGTATTTGATCTTTTATTTCAGTGAGGCTATGGGTTTTAGATGCGAATCCAACCCGAATTGTGCTTTACAGAGATGTTTCAGAAGTTTATTCTTTCATGTTTGCCACTTCGCTGACTATGTCGGGGATTGAGCTGCCCGGTCAACTCGTGGAGGTCCAGGGAGCAGCGCCCCTTGGCAGGTCCGGTGCAACGCCTTTGAAGCAAAATGCAAAAATGCATTCGAAGTTACTTGTCTGCTCGAGCGGCCGTCTGTGCGCTTGAGCGGAGAATGTTTGGTTCCAGAAGTTCGATCACCTGCAAAAGTACTGGGAGTTGTATTTTTCCGCTCGAGCGGCCTTTTCTGTGCTCGAGCGGCCATTCTTGCGCTCGAGCGGAGATCGCGGATCAGTTTTCTATGAATATGTGGTTTTATCCGTTTTTAGGATTACAGCTTCCAGATCTTCTTCTTGGATATTCAGGTTTATATCTGGAGCTTCTTTGATAGTTTCTTTGATGTTTGTTTGAGTTTAAATCTGCTTTGAAAAGTATACATCAAAGGATTGCTTGTTTCGTTCAATACAAAAGAGAGTGTTGTTCTTCAGTGGATTCCATAGAATTTGAGCCTGAAGTTTTTGTGAATTCTGGAGTGACTCATCGTCATGGATTCGAGATCGGCATTGTGGATTCAACGTTGGGCAAGACGATTACGAGGTGAAGACCGTGGTGGAAGAGGCATATAGGGGTCGGTTCAATTTGGACGTGGATTCGCTAGGTAATTGAGAGTACACTTGTGTAATTCCTTTTGTCTTCTTAGTGGATTGTTTTGTGGCTTTTGCCCGTGGCTTTTTATCACAATTGGAGGCGCTCCAATTGTGATTTTTTCACGTTAAAATCGTTGTGTTGTTTTGTCTTGATTGTTTGATTGAGATTGTTATTTACTAGTTAAAATTGATACATAATCACAAATCTATATCTAGGGGATTTCTAGATTTTTCAAATGTGATTTTTTACAGGCATAGTACTCGACGAGTTCTACACATTGAACAATTCAGATTATCAAAACGGGATCTCGTGGTGAGCCCCCACGGGCCCAACAACACCCTCCAGTCCGATCACAAACTGAAGGAAAGCCAAATCCAATAGAAATAATAGGATGATAGAACTTGAACTCAAAATTTTCTCAGATCAAAAGTCTAATACCATATTAGATCACTGCTTATTCCAAAACCATAAACTATTATTATTATTTTTTATTTTTTTAGACTTAACTTGGTTGGTTACTATGATTTTTCTAAGGGCTTCGTCTTAAGGGAGAGATTACAGGTTCAACTCTTTTTAAGAGGAAGTTGAATTAGGAGGTAAGAATTTGATGCTTTGCAAGGTTAGGAAGGCTTACTCCCATTGGTGCTAATCTTAACAACTAACTTTCTTCAATCAAAAATTTAAAATAAAATAAAATAAAATAAATTAAAAAATTTGTTTAACAATTTATATTGAGCTAATATAGTCAAATTACACTCATAATTCCTGTAGCATGACTTTTTTGTCAATTTGGTCATTATAGTTCTAATTGCATCAATTGTATCCTTAAATTTTTATATTATTTTAATTTAGTTCAATTGATAACCCTTTAAGAATTAGACTATAATCAATGGACCAAATAGTTCACTCAATCCCCTAAAATGATTGAAATATTGGCGTTCAATTTAAAATGACATATTCCCTTTTGAATATACCATTTTGTTCTTGATTTTTATAAAAAAAATTTATGGGTATTATCAATTAAATTAGGGTGAATTACACTAATATCCCCTAATATTTCAAAAAAATACAGTAAGCTTTATAATTTTGACATAATTACACTACCTCCCCTTTAGTAAGGTTAAATAGGCCAAAACTAATATATATGTTGCGAAAACACAAAAATAAATTACTTAAAGTATATATTTTCGTATAAAAGAGATGACAATATCATTTTTTCACCTATATAATTAACAAATTATTGATAAAAAAAAAAAAGGGGCTAGTATAAATTAAAATCACAAAGGAGCTCAATATGATTATGTCAAATAGTGAGATTTATTATATTTTATTCAAAACTCAAAGGAGGTCAGTGTAATTTACTCATTAAATTAACATATATGGCCAAGTTTGGGGTATGTAAAAAAAGTCAAAAAGTCAAAAAGTTACTCAAAAAATTAAAAAGTTAACACTATTCACCAAAAGTCAACAATTACGGCTGCACAACTCTCAATCATAATTTTCCTCTACAAACCAATTTTTTCAATTTTTTATTACACATTTTTTTATGAAAAGTCAAAAAGTTAACCCAAACATCCATATTTTTTCCCTCAACTTTTTAGTCTAAAAAGACAAAAAATGCACTTATTTAGGACACCCCAAATAGTGTAGAAAACTAAAAAATAAGATAAATACAATTAAAATTACAAAAATTAAATTAATACAAAAAATAAATTACAGAAAACACAAGCATAAGTTGCCCAAGTATATTAACCAAAAGTAGGATCTTCCATTACTGTTTGGAATGAACCTAGCTAGGAAGCTCGCTCTTGTGACCATTCACATTGGGCCTTCATGCCGACGACTCTCTCCCTGTGGGTCCAATGTGTTTTCTTTTAGTTACGGATGTCCATTAAAGTTGCTACCATATCAACTTCTTTACAAAGATGATTGTTTTTTTAGTATTGTCATGAAGCATGAGGCCTTTTTTCGTTCTTTATTACACATGCATTGCTAGTTTTGATGCATTTTGAAGCATGGGGTGGTGGTGGACTGTCTAGTAGACTAATAGATGCCTGTGTGGGAAGAAAAGGAATATGGAATTTAAACTCAACCTATACTAGTTTTTTATTGTTATACATACCTATAGCTCCCTCTCCATCCTAGAAATAAATAAATAATGAAGAAAATTAATTTTTTATTTAAGAGTTTAAGAAAATTATATGGTGTACACTCCTTAAAAATGTGTATTATCATGAACATTTATAGTCTAATTTTTAGATACATAAAAATAAAGTTAAAAAGAAAAAAGAAATGTTATTTAAAACTAGATTTAATTCACCACTTTATTTCACTTTCTATACATATTTATATAATAAAAGTTATTTGTGGTGTGTGTGATAGACCATTACATAAACAGTGAAAAAAACCACATAAATGGTAAAGAGTCTGCATGAAAATTTTCGGTGATATATAACACATTATTTTCTATTGTGTTTGGATGAGGTGAATTTTTTTGTTGAGTCTTTGGATAACTTAATTTTTTGTTGGGCCTTTAGACACCCCCCCCCCCCAAAAAAAAAAGAAGACTTTTTTAAAAATATAAATTCAAAAAATTGGGGCCTTTGGCCGCCTTGGTCTCTGTTATCTCAATCGTTATGCAATCTATTTTACTTAATTTTACACAATTAAAAGTTGAATATTCCTTTTCTGTTTAGAATGAAACTAAGCTAGGTAGTATTATTTACTTGCTCTTCTTGTTCTTGATTCGAAAGGACACTCATAACTTTTCACATTGAGCCTTCATGGTGGTGACTCTTCCGTGGGTCCAATTTGTTCTCTTTCTTTCCGATATTCATGCCCATAAAAGTTGCTTACCATATTAATCTTTTCTTTTCTACAAAATTCATTGCTGTGATGTATCAAAGTCTAAAAGTCTATTTTCCTTTTGTTTACACATATTTTGCTAGTTCAATAATACTACAACGTAAGAAATTTTATTTCAAACTTTACTTAGAAATATCAATTTATAATTTAAATTTAAATTTAGATTTATGATTTAATCATTTAACTTTTATCACATAAATACATTAATCACAAAAATCTAAGATGATTTTCTTAGGTCAATGGCATTTATGAGGCCTTTTGAATCAGAATCAGGATCCTCGGCCGTTATTTCCAGCGGCCGTTTCCATCAGCCCCCCAAAATGACGTCGTTTTGGGGTTTTTTTTTTTTTTTCTTTTCTTCTTCTTCGTTCTTGCTTTCTCTCTCTTCTCTTTCGGCCATCGCCGTCGTCTGGCTCGCCGTCGCAGGAGGAGGCTGCGAGCTCGCCGTCGCAGCTCGCAGCTCGTTGCCTCGCTGCCTCGCCGCCGGCCGTCGCCTCGTCGCAGCAGCTGCACCACCGCCTCCGCCTCCTCCTCCTCCTCCTCCTCCCCCAGTAGTTATGGCCCCCTCCAGTCCGGCCCTTCCCTTCCTCCTCCTCCTCCTTCCTCCCTCTTCCTCTCCTTCTTCCTTCTTCTCCCTCTCCCCTCCCCTCTGGTTCGAAGAGAGAGAAAAAGAACGAAGAAGAAGAAAGAAAAAAAAAAAAAAAAACAAAACAAAAAACCCCAAAACGACGTCGTTTTGGGGGGCTGCCGGGTAGGGCGGCCGAGAATCCGAACTCTTTGAATCATGGTGGTGAGCTATGTTGAGCAATAGATGCCTAGGGAGAGGGAGGGTAGGGGAGAGAGAAGGAAAAGGAAACAAGGTAGGTAGCATTTGGTTAAGTTTTTTAGAAAAAGTCAAAAAATTCTTTTTAAATAAGATTTTTTAATTTCAGATTAAAATAGTTAAAAAATTAAAAAGTCAAAAAGTTAACTCATTTCTCAAACGAATCCAAAATAAGAAATTTTATCTCAAATTTTACTTAAAAATATTAATTTATAATTTAAATTTATTTTATATTTAGATCTACAATTCGTAATTTTTATCATATAAATATACTAGCGTATACCCGTGCCTGAAGGCACGGTGTAAATAATGTTGGGATTAGAATATAATTGTAATCCCAATACTATTTAATAAATTATCAATTATCAATTATTAATTTAATATAATTGTAATCCCAACCCTTCTTATCTTATATTAATTAATTTAATATAATTGTAATCCCAATACTATTTAATAAATCCCTGTTTCTATACCAAGAAAATGGCATAGGCAAACAACCATTGTTGAGCTTTGGTGACTCACCGTGAAACACTCAAAAACATCTATCTAAGTTCACAGAAGCTGTGGGAGTTTCCAATCAAATGAAGTGATTTGAAATTAAACTTTATAAGAACATAGGCGAGTTTTCAAATGAAATTCAATTAACGCCCAAATAGTTTTATTTTAGTTTAATTACGTGTTTATACGATCTTTAAGTTGTTGTTATGTTATTTCATTTACAGTCAACAATAAAGCAAATAATTTTGCGAGCAGGTAAAGAACAAAGTTTTCCAACAATCAAAGCAAATGCAAACTCAATGTTTGAACTTTCAAGGAAGGAGAAAAAAAGAAGCTTGAAAACAAAAACCTATTTGGTAAATTTTTGGCAAATTTTCTACAGACTTAAAAGCCTAGAAATAAAACGTCCACGGTTTAATTGAGATTGAGATGGGCTCAACTCCAAAATGCATTATTATTAACTCCAAAATTGGACATATCTCTATAAAGTTACATGTCAAATAGAAGGCTGACTATTGCAAAAGGGAAGCACTGTGTGTTGTACATGAAATCTTAAAAGTAATACAAAATATTATCAACCAACAAATCCAAACAACAAATCTGTCAGGATTCAGAATTCAAACAACAAATCCAAACAACATAATTAACCAACAACAACGATCAAGAGCAGAGAAAGGGAAATTCAAGAGACAATGTAAAATACCTCTATTTTGGTGTTGAACAATGGGTCTTGAAGCCACTATTGGGAAATTAAAAAACATTAAAAAAAAAATTAAGTTATTGACATAGAATGGTAAAGCTAAAAGAGCCTCAAGAAGGTCTATTAGTGTGTCCCCAATCTGGGAGTCCTTTGCATTATATATAGGACAATCAGTAGTGATGGGTCATCACTCATATCCATCTATGTGTGTCCATATCTGACCTCACCCATTGCCTTCTTCTATGCAAACATTTCAACTGTCATATTTGTAATCTCTCAATCTCCTCTTCTGTGTATCTTTGCTATTTTCATCTTACCCCTTCAAATGCCAACCACCAATCTTATCATTCTCTGTAATAATTTTTAGCGTAATAATCTTGTAATTTAAACATGTAATTGATTGTCTTTTGAGGTTTGAACTATCCTTAAATCACCCATGCAAGATTATTATACATTTTTTGTGTGTGCATAGAATCCTAGTATCTATATATACACACAGTGAATATATTGCTTGATTATTCACGATGACTTCAAATGAGGGCACGTCGAAAGATTGTTCCTTTTTTTGTGTGCTTCAATTACTTAACAATTTCTTGGAATTTTGTTATCTTGTATGTTATCTCATGAAAAGTAGATGAAGATTAGAGGATGATTAGTGGATGAAAAGTGGATGAATTTTGTTATCTTGTATGTTAATAGTTTGGTTGAAACTAATTCTTTTCTATTATACTAAAATTGCTGTAAATTAGAGGAAGATTAGTCAGTTGCAGATTTCTGCATGGCAAAGCATGGGGTTGTCGAACCAAAAAAAATATTGCAAATGAAAGAGAGAAAAAAGGGTAAGTGTGTACATGCTTGATTAGCAAGCCAAAAAAATTAGATACAGAGACACACAATTAGCAGAATTACCATTAAAGGGTTTTGACACGTGTACACAACTAACCAATGATGAGCTTGGAATAGAGAGAGAGAAGACCAGCAAGAAAAGTTCATGGGATGAAAAGTTTCTGCAGCAAGAAAAGTTTCTAGGCTGATAAGAAAAAAAAAATATATTACTTGGGTTTCTTTGTAAGGCTATGTGCTTTGTTGCAAAGGAAGGGCTTCATTTGGAGTTTCAAATCCTGACTATATCACATTTACACAAATCATATCACATTTTACACCCAAATAAAAATGCTAGATTCTCACACCCTCACATTTACACAAATCATATCACATTTTACACAAATAGAAAACCCAAATAAAACTCCTTGATTCTCACACCCTCTTCCAAAAAAAACCTAACCTAACCCAACTGAATAAAACTGATCCCAACCATTGAAATGTCCCAATAAAACTCTTCTCAACTATATTTAGGTTCTATTTGAAAATTGCTAACTTGGCTAATTTTCTAATTTTTGACCCAAAAAAAATGATAAAATATTTTATAGTGATTTTTAAATTTTTAATTAAAAATTATAATTTCGAAACAGACTTTAAATTATTATTTTTTTTACACACCCACCCCCAAAGAGTTCATTCACACACCCACCTCAAAGAGCTAAAGGGCCGAGTCGACTCAATTTTTTTTCACTCTCATTCAAACCATAAATCCCAAACGGGTTGCAAATCATAATTCGATTAGAAGCGGGTGAGTTTTTTTTCATCCGATCTTTTTCAAGTCGGTTGACCAATTGATGGTAAAATTGAGCCTCAACTTGTGAACTATACATAACACAATACTATCTTAATTAAAAAAATGTTACATGAATCATCCAAAAGAACACAACATAGAAGAACCAAAGTAATAAAACCCAAGGATCTCAAAACTCAAAAACAGGTTCTAATTGCTTCTTTGAAATCAATGTTAACGGGAAAATCTAACTAAAATTAAACCCAACACTACAACAAAAAGCACAATCGGCGACTAAAATATCATTTTTCGTCGCTGAAAGTACGGTTTTTGGCGACTAAAATGGAATTGGTCGCCAAAGTTGATCAGTTTTGCCGACTAAAAGAGTTTTAGTCGCCGAATATAATGGTTTTAGCGACTAAAAGGCAGTTTAGTCGCCGAATATAGGATTTTTAGCGACTACAGGTTGTTTAGTAGCCAAAAGTGACGGTTTTTGGCGACTAAAATAATTTAGTAGCCAAAAGTGATGGTTTTGGCGACTAAAAAACAATTTAGTCGCCGATTATAGGTGTTTTGCCGACTAAAATCTGTTTGGTCGCTGAAAGTGAAGCTTTTTGGCTACAAAAAAAAAAATAGTAGCTAAAGGTCAAGAATTGCCGACTAAATTGCAGTTTAGTCGCCCCAAGTAGAGGTTTTGGCGACTAAAATTCAGTTTAGTCGCCAAAAGTGCTATCCTTAGGTGAGATTTAATTCTTTTAGCGACAAAATACAAATTAGTAGCCAAAAAATATAGAATTGGCAACTAAAATTCAGATTTAGTCGCCAAAAGTGCGATCCTAATTTTTTTAGTAAATAATTTATTTTTTACATAAAATATATTAAATAAAAATAATTATTTATATATATATAACTTTGTATTAATTCCGGTCAATATAGTATATAAATAATATATTTTGCATTAATATTTACAGAATGTATTAGTGGCGTAGTGGGGGAGAGAGTGTTGGTAAAGGTTGAGAATGTTGGGAGGTTGGTGGTTCGAAACTTGGGAAAAGCAGAGGCAAATTTTTTTTTTCTGAAAAATACTTTTGGCGACTAAAGTCTGTGGTCGCCGAAAGATAGGGAATTGGCGACGACAAGTTTAGTCGGCAAATGTATAAATAATAAAAAAAAAATTCAGTATTGGCGACTAAAAGTTTAGTCGCTAAATGTATAATTTCCCAAAATGGAACTGACTATTAGCGACTAATTCTTTGGTCGCCGAAGACATATGTATTGCCGACTAACAAATCTTTAGTCGCCAAAGGTATTCGCGACCATGTATTGGCGACCACAGCGGCGACTAAAATATTTAGTCGGGGAAAGTGAAAATTCTACATTTGGCGACTAAAAAAGGACTTTTGGCGACTAAAAATTTAGTCGCCAAAAGTGTTTTTTCTTGTAGTGCAAGGTTCATTAAATAAAATTAACTATACTATTTTTTTAAACAAAGATTACAACCAAATACTTAAGCATACATCCACATATATGAATGTTTCATAAAGGTAAAGTTCTGCCAAGATTTGGGGTTAGCAGTTCAGATTATACAGAATTAGAAGTGAGCAACCAAACAAACCCCTAAGAAGTGAGGTAGTGACTTGAAGAATAAAAAAAGGTTTCTAACAAATTGCTATCAAAATAGTGGGTTTTCTTACCTATCAAAATGATGTTGAGGTTTTCATTTTCTAGAGTTCCAAGAATTAAAAACCCATAATACCTTTTTTGGGTAACAAAACAAAGCAGAAAGAGATTACCTTGATGAGAATCAGTTCAGTTCCTGCTCTAGAGTCGAAAATTTCTGTTTGGTAACTGGTAAAAACAATGAAATCAAAAATGAAAGAGTGAGGAATTTCAAAAATTAACAATTGTATATTGCAATGAGAGGAAAGAAAAATTTATATAATATCTTAAAACAGGTAAACAATTCACATCTTAATTAAAAAAAAAATAGAAAATAAATAAACTTCTATCATTAAAACAGGTAAAACAATCAAACAATAGATCATTGAAAAAGAAAACTCTTCTATCATTAAAACAAACATTGCAAAATCAATAAAACATTGTGAAGAAGAAAGAAAAATATATATAATATCTCCTCCATGACATGAAAATATTACTTCAAACCCCAATGACAACATTTTGAGATTAATGTTGGGATGACAATTGTTATAAAATTGATGTTGGGATTAATCCCAAGATTAATACCAATATCTCCAAACATTTTGTCCCAAGATTAATCCCAAGATTAATGTTGGGATGACAGTGTATACCCGTAATAAAATTGGACAGGAGAAGATTAATCCCAAGATTATTTCTCCTTTATTTTGTACTTTTTGTAAGAAGCCATCAATTACATTAACTAAGACAATTTTAAAAATGAAATTGTTGCCCTAAAAATTGGCCATAGTAAAGTTGTTCAATAGCCATTCTAATATCGATACCTGAAATTAAAAAATATAAAAATTAAATTTGAAAAATAATAATAAAGTTAGATTAGATGGATTAAAGCAAAAATGTCTAATGTTCAGAATTTTCAAATCAACGTCATATAGTATGTAATAAACTTTCTAACTGCTCAAAAGCATCTATCATTTATCAAACACCACTTGCCATCACACAGTCCAACTCACTTTCTTCACATATTTCCTTGTCTAGTTTTACTACCTTTATTATGTACTTTACAAAAAATGAAGACACTTGTTTTCCTTTACTAACTAAACCAGGCAAGAAGAACAATGGGACAACAAAAACTCTACACCACGATTTTGTTGTCCTCATTGTGTGAGTGATTTTCTGACCACACTGCTCTCCTAGGAATTCAACTGTAGAACACAGGCAGAATAGATGGCTCCTTGCTGTCCTGCACAGAAAGAAAAGGCTCTGGCGGTGGTTCTTCCACCCGGGGGGACTCCGACGATCAAGTCAGTATATCTCTCAAAGATAATCAAGTATTCAACTCACAAGCTTGAGTAATCAAAAGACATACCTCTGACCCATGGGGGTGCCTCTCTTTTATAGTCAATACAGTCCTAGTCCCAAATAGGAGCCTAACCCCAATGAACTCAGGATTACTGCTAATCCGGAACTCCCAATGGGTTTAGGACAGAACTCTCCAAGAGTTTTACCTTTATCCAAACTGAAGTCTTCTCCCAATCTAGGACTCCTGTCCTTTATCCGTTTATCCCGGATTCCGATATCTTCGGAGATAACCTTGGCAACTCCGATATTACCTCAGCATAACTACCACGACATGTGGCACCTCGGCTGACACGTCGGCATCACCATGCCACGTGTTGGTACTTAGAAAATATATCCCCACAACTGCCCCTTAGGTTCTATTACCTCGGCATTCTGAGGTGATGGAACCTATATTGTTCTTCTTTCTCATACGTCGGCTTAAAAACTTTCCGACCGAGGTCCTTCCTTTCAGGCCGACATGTCTTCTGTCAAGAATATGATTTCAAAGGAACTCCCTTACATGTATGAGCTGTCACGCATCTTTCCTCAATCGTTTTATTTACGTGTTTTCTATTGGCTCGTGCCTATGACGCGCTTGCAAGTCGTTTTTCACCTGTCCGCGCCGTCTGACGTCTGCGTTATTCCAGGCGCATTTAATGCCCTGTTTTGCCGCCGTTTCAAGTTTTTTAACAAAACTTTGTTTTTCCTTCTTTCTTTTCTTACTTTTGCATTCGATTTACTTGCTTTTCTCTCTTTCTAAACTTTCCCAAACCCGCCATTGCTCTTGCTATAAGACCTGCAACTGTCTTCATTCTGCCATTTCTGCGAAGCTTCTGCTACTGTTTCAACCGTCGTCTGTCCTCGGCGAATTTCATTCCGGCCACATTTTATCTGGTAAGCAATCGACCCTTCTTTCCCAGTTCTTGATCGTTTCTGGAATTTCCTGCTTTTACTGTTCTGCTCAAGCTTTTAATTTGTGAATTATTCACCTGAATACACCATATTTCATGATTCTGCACACACCATGAACACTTGCACTGTTTCACCACTGTTCTTGGCCCTCAACTCTTTATATTCTATAGGCTCTTGACAGCCTACCCTCGCTCTTGATTCTGAAAACTTGTGTTTGTTTCTTGTTTTCTGTGTTTTTCCCAGATTCGAGCCTCCAATCTTTGTTTTCATAGATTTAGGGTTGGGATTTGTTTATAAACCCTTCAATTCTCTAAAACAATCCTCACCAATATATACCTAGGTTTAAGCCGAGGTCCCAGAAACCCTTTAAGAGCACTCTGTTTCTATAGTCAAGTGTCTTTATACCAAAATCATGGGTATGTGGAGACACAGGGTAAACACCCCAACAAAACTTGAATTCTTTAGGCAAGAGTTCTCCATCCCAGATGATGTTCACCTTAGGCTAGCTGGTGACGATGATTCCATCATGCCTTCAGATAATACGATGCCTTTCCCTATTGTAGCTTTTGTTGAATGTGGACTTCGGCTTCCACTCAATCCCCTCTTTCGTGAAGTTCTTCACTACTACACCCTGAACCCTATGCAACTCACCATTAACTCCTATAGAGTGCTTAATGGTATCATAACCTTAGCCCGACAAGAGAATGTTAGGATCACCCTCGCCGACATCCAATACTGTTATACTATGTGCGCCCTTGACCTGAAAGAAAAAGGTTATGTGTATTACCTTAAGCCGAGATCTACCGAATTCAAAATTGTAGCCGACCTCCCAAACTCTAACAAAGGGGCTGGAGATGATTATCTTATTGCTTCTGGAAATTGGGAGTTTGGCCCAGACGAAGATGTCCATCTCTTCCCTCTTCCTCGAACGGTTAAAGAGGGCAAGGGTAAGAGCCCAACGCCAACTACTTAGCTGTTGTGTTTTTTTTTAAGTCTTCAAGGGATTTTATCTGTTGCTAATGTTGTGTTTTTCTTTGCAGACGTTCGCAAGCCACCAAAGGGCTTCCGCCAGTCCTATTTTCCTGGAAAAGGCCTGAAGAAGCTCCTGGACCTTCCGATCCAGAAGCGCAAAGCTCCACTGGTGTTGAACTTCATCCCGACATACAAATCTACTTTGCCCGACGTTCCAAAAAGAAAGAAAAAGAGTTTATCACCTCCTTCTGCTACCACTATACAAACCGTATCAACATCTCGGGCTGACCAAGGATCAACTTCCGATCCAGCCGATCAACCATCCACTTCAGCCCCATACTTAGTCCCAATACCAAAAAGAAAACGTCGGCGAAGACTTGTTAAAACCGCCGAGATGGTTCGACCAAGGCCTGTTGTGCAAGATCTTCTGGCCGACCTCCCAGTCGATGCCGACGCTGTACCAACTCAAACAGTGCCCCCACCAAAACCAAAAAGAACAAAGAAGACTAGCCAAAGACCAAAGCTACTGAGGTTGAGGCTGAAGATGCTTTGCCTATCTCACAATTAGCCGAGAGCAAGAAGACTACTTTACTTCGGCAAAAAGGTCTGCTGAAACTCAACCAGCAGAGTCCCGAAATCAAAGAAGCCGAGGTCTTCTTCTGCTACGACTTCAAAGTCCCAAGTACCAAATGTCCCTTGGGCCCCCCAAATTACCTTGGAAGACAGGCCAATAATGGCTAATGAGAGTGCCGACGACATAAATGTTGGCGTGGCTCTTAGTACTGCACTGCTTCTGCCTGGTGATCTAGAGCGAAATGCTGGAAACAGTGAATATGAGAACTATGCTCTAATGCTCCAACACTCAGTTCAAGTAAGTATTCCAGTTTGGTACTCGTCCTTTCTTTTTGTTTTATACTTAGAATTTTGTCTAACACTTCTATTTTCTGTCAGGCTGTCCAGTACGCCCATTCCTTTTCAATGCAGTCATTCGAAAGTCGAGAAAAGTTGGCCGAGATGAAGAGGGAGTTTTTAGCCCTTCAGAAGATCAACAAAGGTCTTCAAGCAAAGATGAAGAAGTTGGAAGATCAAGCCGAGGCTGCCACCAAAGCCCAACAGATAGCCTACGAAAAGGCTGATGCTGCTGAAGCTATCAAAAAAGTTGCTGAAGCTCAAAAACGAGAGGCTGAGGAAAAGACTGCCCAGGCCGAGAAGGAGCTGGAGGAAGCTCTGGCCACGAAATCGGCCGAAATCAAGGAAGCCGATGAAAAGGCTTATGCCCAGGGTGTAGCCGATGTTACTGATGATTACAAACTTCAAGTCAGGCAGGCATGCAATAGGGGATTTTCCCTGGGTTGGATGTCCTTGGTAAAAAAGCTTGATCTTCCTGCTGACTCACCCTGGCGCAAGGCTGAAGCTATTCCTCTTCCCTTTCCTCCTCCTCCTCCTCCAAGCCAGGCTGAGGAAGAAGCTGAGTCTGAATCCGAAGCTGAAGACGATGATGAGGACGATAATGATGAAGAGGCCTTGGTGAGAAAGTCTAAGGATGCTGCTGAGGTCAAGTCTCTTCCTCAAGTTGAGCAGATCCTAGACTTAACCCAAGATGAGGAGACTGAGATGGTGCCCATGGAGGCTGATCCAGATTTATCATCTGACCCTCCTCTAGCTGAAAGAAGTCTTGATAAAACACTTGCGGAGATCGACGCCGAGATTGAGGCAGACAAAGATGCCGAGGTTACTGTGGAAAAAGATACAGAGGTTGTGGGAGAAAAAGATGCCGAGGTGGTTCTTCTAGAGCCCTCCGAGGTCCTAGCCCAGTCATCTGTTAATGTTGAAGAAGTTTGAATGTCTTTTGTATATTTTTTCTTTTTTGCATTTTTGTTTTCTGAACAATGTAAGCTTCCTTTTTATGGCCGATGCGCCTTTCTTTGTCACTTGTGAACATTCAACTTTTGCTAGGCTATAGTGCCTTTATTATATACAACTGCAACTGATTTTTTTTGAATGCTTTAGTCTTTAATTTCTCTTCATTGCTTCTGTGTGGTTCTATACTTAGAATATTCTGCATGACTTACATAGGTCTTTCTTTGCATAGTTTTCTCGGGGTTACATACCTCGGATATAATCCACTGCAAATTTTACTTCGGCAAGACATTGACCTGCAATCTGTTCATAAATTTCAACAAGTATAGAACATATACTATTCAATGTTAACTTTGCAGATTTTTCTGAAGTTTCAACGAGTGTTTAAACAGCAATCTTAATCTGTCCTATTTGTAAATTGCTACAAATTTTAACAAGGATCAATATATACAGTAAACTTTTCTCAAGTTTAGAATTAGTTTTAAACAATGATCTACTTGTAAATTGCTGCAAATTTCAACAAGGGTTCACACAATTATATTTACCTTAACCTGTAAATTGTTGTCAATTTCAACAGATGATCATAAGTCGGCTTAACTTTAACTTGTAAATTGCTACAAATTTCAACAAGTGTTAAACATCTTCTTTGGTTTATCCAACCAGTAGATTGCTATAAATCTGTAAGCAATAACCTCGGCTTCACTTCGACTTGTAAATTGCTACAAATTTCAACAAGCGAGGAGAAACAGATATCTCGGCTTAACTTCAACTTGTAAATTGCTACAAATTTCAACAAGTGAGGTTAAGGAACCATCTCGGCTTACTTTTAACTTGTAAATTGTTACAAATTTCAACAAGTGGTAAGCTTTGTATCGGTTTGACCAACTTGTAAATTGCTGCAAATTTCAACAAGTGGTAAACTTTGTATCGGTCTGACCAACTTGTAAATTGCTACAAATTTCAACAAGTGGTAGACTTTGTATCGGTTTGACCAACTTGTAAATTACTGCAAATTTCAACAAGTGGTAAACTTTGTATCGGTCTGACCAACTTATAAATTGCTGCAAATTTCAACAAGTGGTAAACTTTGTATCGGTCTGACCAACTTGTAAATTGCTACAAATTTCAACAAGTGGTAGACTTTGTATCGGTCTGACCAACTTGTGAATTGCTACAAATTTCAACAAGTGGTAGACTTTGTATCGGTGACCAACTTGTAAATTGCTACAAATTTCAACAAGTGGTAGACTTTGTATCGGTCTGACCAACTTGTAAATTGCTACAAATTTCAACAAGTGGTAGACTTTGTCTTCTCTGTGCCCCCAATGTGAACTTAAGTTCCACTTGGGTTCTCATTTTTGTCTTCCAGAAACAATGTTAAGTATCTTAATCAATCATATGTGCTTGAAGAATTCTGAAAAGATTTTATTGATGACATCGGCCAAAAATAATGAACATCTCAATGATAGAAAAATTTCAAATTACAAGTGTTCCAAGGTCTTGGTAATGCTTTGCCCTCATTGTCTTCAAGCCGATAAGCTCCATTGCCTAACACCGAAGTAATTCTGTAAGGTCCTTCCCAGTTTGGGCCAAGCTTGCCCTCTCTGGGATCTTTCTTGTTGCCGACGACTTTTCTCAAGACTAGGTCGCCGACTTGAAAGTCTCTTGGGTTGACCTTCTTGTTGTAAGCTCTGGCAAGCTATTGCTGGTATATTGCAAGCTGAATTGCAGCCTTCTCTCTACGCTTTTCTAGAAGATCCAGATCTCGGGCTAGGAGTATGTCATTTGTCCCATTCTCAACTCCTTGTGTTCGGATCCCTGGAATGCCGACTTCCAGTGGAATTACTGCTTCTGTGCCATAGGCCATGGCAAAGGGGGATTCCCCCGTTGATCTCCTCGGCGTAGTCCGATATGCCCAAAGTACGTTGGGCAATTCGTCTACCCACTTCCCTTTTGCTGCCTGCAGCCTTTTCTTTATTCCATCCAAAATTACTTTGTTGGATGCTTCCGCTTGCCCATTACTTTGGGGGAAACTTGGTGTTGAAAAGTAATTCTTGATCTTGAATTTTGCACAGAAGTTCTTGATAAGTTTGCTGTCAAACTGCGTTCCGTTGTCGGCAACGATGGCTCTAGGGATGCCGAATCTGGTGATAATGTTTTTCCATATGAAATTCTTGACGTCCACATCTCGGATTTTGGCTAGAGGTTCTGCCTCTATCCACTTTGTGAAGTAATCTGTTGCTACCAGCAAGTATTTTCTCTGCCCAGTTGCTTGGGGGAGTTGTCCAACCAGATCCATGCCCCATTGGGCAAACGGCCAAGGGCTGGATACTGGGTTCAGATCAGCAGCTGGCTGATGAATCAAAGGTGCGAACCTTTGGCATTGTTCGCACTTCTTCACGTATGCTTCTGCATCTTTTTGCATGTAGGGCCACCAATACCCCTGGGTAATGGCCCTATGGGCTAATGATCTGCCCCCAATGTGGCTTCCACAAATCCCTTCATGAATTTCATATAAAAAATCTTCAACTTGTAAAGGATGTACGCACCTTAAAAGTGGTCCAGTGAAGGACCTTCTGTAGAGATGTCCGTCTGCAGTTAGGCTGAATCTTGCCGACTTCAATCTGACTTTGTGCGCCTCCTTGCGGTCTTCTGGCAGCTTTCCTTCTTTCAGGAATGCCACAATTGCATCCATCCAGCTTGGCCCCATGTCCACACACATTGTTTCTTGCTTTGCGTTCTGTGGTTCTATGCTCGGGCCCGACATGTAGTCGATCATAATTGTTCTTGTCTTTCCAGTCTGCATTGAACTTGCCAGGTTGGCCAACGCGTCGGCGTGGCTGTTATCATCTCGGCTTACTTGAAGAAGTCGGCAGTTCTGAAATAACTCGGCTAATCTGATAACCTCTTTTGCATATGCCGACATCCTCTCGTCTCTGGCAGCAAATTCTCCTGTTGACTGGTTAACAATTAACTGTGAATCACAAAAAACTATTACCTCATCTGCTTCTGCTGCTGCTGCTAGCTTTAGTCCTGCAATTAATGCCTCGTATTCTGCTTCATTGTTTGAGGCCTTGAACCCCAAACGGATGGATTGTTCTATTATTTCTCCATCTGGGGATATCAGCAGTACTCCTGCCCCCGCTCCCTGTCGGTTTGAACTTCCATCGACAAACAGTCTGAATGAGTCGCCGATGTAGATGCTGCAAGGTCTGAGCTTTTCCTTCCTTTGTGCCTTGGCCTTTGGCTGGGATTCTCCCTGCTTGCTGGGACCTCGTTCATCTTGGCTCACCGGAGCCCGATGTTCGATGGACTCAGGTGTGAACTCTGCCACGAAGTCGGCCAGAACCTGGCCCTTAATCGCTGTTCTGGGCCTGAACTCCAAGTCATACTGGCCCAAGGCCACTGCCCACCTTGCAATTCTACCTGTAAGGTCTCCTTGTTGCAACAAGGACTTCAGTGGGTGCTCTGTAAGTATTACAATCTTGTGTGCTTGGAAGTAGTGGTTCAACTTTTTTGAGGCCATTACTAAGGCCAGCATTAACTTTTCTAGCGGGAGATACCTTGTTTCTGCGTCGGCCAAGGTTTTACTTACATAATAGACAGCCTTCTGTTCTCCCTGCTCTTCTCGGATTAACACTGCACTTACTGCGTGTTCTGACACAGCTAAGTACAGAAACAACTCCTCCCCAGGTTCAGGTGTTGAGAGGACTGGGGCCGTGGTCAGATACTTTTTCAGGTCGGCCAAAGCGGCCTCACATTCTTCAGTCCATAGGAAGTCTGCGGTCTTTTTTACCAGGTTGAAGAAGGGTTTACACTTGTCTGAACTTCGGCTTATGAATCTGTTTAGGGCTGCGGCCCTGCCAGTGAGCATTTGAACCTGTTTTGCCGATGTTGGGCTCTGTAGATCTAGGATGGCCTTGATCTGATCTGGGCTGGCCTCTATTCCCCTTCTTGTTACCAGGTAGCCTAGGAACTTACCAGATCCAACTCCGAACGCGCATTTAGATGCGTTGAGTCGGAGCCGATATGTTTTGAGTATGTCAAATACCTTTTTAAGGTCGGCAAGATGACTTTTAGGCTCCTTGGTCTTCACGACCATGTCATCGATGTAGACTTCAACTGTTTTGCCTATCAGGTGTTTGAACATTTTGGTTACCAGCCTTTGGTAGGTTGCTCCTGCGTTCTTCAGCCCAAAAGGCATCACCCTGTAGCAGTACAGGCCTTTTGGGGTGATGAACGCTGTCTTCTCTTCGTCTGGGGGGTACATGGCTATCTGATGGTACCCCCTATAAGCATCCAGGAAGCTCATCCTTCCGTGTCCTGATGTGGCATCCACCAGCTGGTCAATTTTTGGCAGAGGGAAGCTGTCCTTGGGGCAGGCTTTATTTAGGTTTGTAAAATCTACGCAAACCCTCCATTTACCGTTTTTCTTCTTTACCACCACAGTGTTTGATAGCCACGTTGGATAATTGACTTCTCTGATGGCCTTGGCTTCCAGAAGTTTGTCTACTTCTTCTTCCACAGCTTCGACGTGCATCAACGTCGGTCTTCTAGCTCGTTGTATTACAGGTTTTGCCGACCTGTCGATGTTCAGTCTGTGGCATGTGACCTCGGGGTCAATGCCAGGCATTTCGTAAAGGTGTCCAGGCGAACACCTCTATGTTTGCTCTTAAAAAAGCTTCCAGTTCTCTCTCTTCTTCTTCGGCTAAGCCTGAGCCGAGAAGAAAGAAGCGTTCTTCGTCGCCCTCCTGGACGAGGATTTTCTTTAGTGATTCCTCACTCTTCTCGGCCGGCTCCTTGCCGACATCATCTAGGACCTCCATGTCCTCATCTTCAATCTCTGCCTTTGCTGGTTCTCGAATATTGCAGGTAGTCTTCATTGCTGCCATGGAGCAATTTTTTGCCTGCAGTTGATCTCCTCTGACTTCTTCAATCCCATGTTCTGTTGGGAAGCGCAGTAGTTGGTGCAATGTCGAGGGAACTGCCCCCATTGCATGCAACCATGGCCTTCCCAATATGATGTTGTAAGGAGAAGGCGTATCAATCACGATGAATTCTGTCCTGATCTTCTTGTACCGGCCTGTACTTCCAAGTTTGTAGCGCCCAGTGGCCATGTCGGCGTTCCATTGAAGCCGACCATCGGGCCATTCGATTGCTCCATGTCGTCTGGGTGAAGGCCTAGCTCCTTGTAACATCTAACGTACATGATGTCACAAGAGCTGCCTTGATCTATTAGGATGCGTTTCACTTGGCACTCCCCAACCAGGAGGGATACTACCAAGGCATCATTATGCGGGTGCTGGACCATCTCTAGGTCGGCTTCGGTGAAGGTTATCATCGGTCCTTGGCACTCCGTTGGCCGATGTCTCTTCTCCCCGACTTGGTAGACATGCTGCAGATGCCTTACCCTCTGAGTCTCTCCTCTGACTTCGTTCTCGTTAACTTTTGAATGAATCACATTAACTATCCGAGGTCCTTCTGCCCGAGGTGGAGGTGGTGGGGCTGCTGGAGCCTGAGGCAGTCTTGCCTGCTCTTCTCTTGTTCTGGTTTCATCGACAAGGTCTCTCAGGTGTCCTTGTCTCACCAGATCTTCCAGGTGTGCTTTTAAGGCTCTGCAGCCCTGTGTTGTATGTCCGTTTTCATTGTGATAAGCACAATGTCTGTCCATGTTTCTCCCCATGAATTCTCCTGGTTCCCTTGCTGGTGTTCTGAAATAGGGCTGGCTCCGAATTTTTCCTAGGACTTTTTGAATTGGAATTCGGAACACGGTTGTCACTACCTGTTTAGCCCTTAACTCCATCTCTGTTTTACTGAATCCGTTGTTACTTCGACCTTGCTTCGGCGAGCCGTTCCCTTTTTCCTGTTTGACTTCCTTGTGGGCCGATGTATCCTCCTCGGCTCGTGCGTACTTTTCGATTCTTGCCATGAGCTCCTCCATGCTCTTCGGCAATGTCTTTACCAAGGATTTCCGTAGTGAACAGTTATCTTTTAGGCCGTTCTTGAAAGATACGACCGCTACCTCCTGGTTGCATTCAGGTATTCGATTGAACACCTCGTAGTACCTTTTCGCATAGGCCCTGAGGCCTTCATCCTTGCTGATTTTTAAAGCCATTAGTGCGTCCACCCTTAATGGCTGTAGTTTGTTTGTTACGAACCTGGCCACAAACATCTCGGCCAGGCCATCCCATGTCTTCACGCTTCCCTTTGGTAATTTATGGAACCAATCTGATGCAATCTCCCCAAAGGACGAGGGGAATACTTTGCAGAGTAGTGGCTCGTTTCCACTGTATAACGCCATGGAGTTCAAAAATAGTCCGACGTGGAAGTTAGGGTCCGACTTACCATCGTAAATTTGAAACCTCGGCATGCTGAATCTTTTTGGTGCTTCAAATTTGTCCAGTTCTATCGAGAACGGTGTCCTTGGCTTGACGGGTGAGGTTACCTCGGCTTCAGCGTTCTGTTCCTTCCTCTTGAGGTAGTTTCTCAAGTCTTCTTTACTTCTCCCCGGAGCTCGGCTGTCTATGGACTTTAGTCTCTTCGGCACACTACTCTCGGCCTCGTGATGGGCCCGTTTCGATCTTTCTCCGTGGGTTGTGTCAAAGCAGAGCGCCTGCTTTTGAACGTGCCGATATTCTCTGGGTTCCTGATCCTTCGTTTGATACGTTTTCTGGGACTTCTCTTGTCTTGGCTCCTCTCGTCTGACCTCCCCGGAGGGTGGGTGAGAGTGCCTTTTGCTCCTGGAGTGTTGTGGTGCTTCAGGAATTATTTTCCTTCCTTTCTTCTGGGTATTAACTGCTGGAATTGGCGTGTCCTGCAACGGGTATGGTGGCTGCATGACATTGTTTTGCATCATGAAGTTGACGACCGACTGTAGGTCAGCCAACTTGTTTGCCAGTTCTTTTACTTCATCATCCCTCCATAGGCACCTATCCCTCCATACCTGGAGGTTGTCTTCATTGTAGTATCTGCCCTGGTCTGTTTTCTTCGAAGTGTCGCCCTCCTGGACGACGTCCTTTCCCCCGTGTCCCTGGCCACGGGCTTCTTCGTTATGGTTGTCTCCTTCGGCGTCAAGGTCGATAGGCCTGCCACTCCCAGCGGGAGCGTCGTCCCCAACCTTTTCGTTTTGTGCGTTACCGGCCATCTATTCGTCTTTCTTTCCACAGACGGCACCAAATTGTGTGAGTGATTTTCTGACCACACTGCTCTCCTAGGAATTCAGCTGTAGAACACAAGCAGAATAGATGGCTCCTTGCTGTCCTGCACAGAAAGAAAAGGCTCTGGCGGTGGTTCTTCCACCCGGGGGAACTCCGACGATCAAGTCAATATATCTCTCAAAGATAATCAAGTATTCAACTCACAAGCTTGAGTAATCAAAAACATACCTCTGACCCATGGGGGTGCCTCTCTTTTATAGTCAATACAGTCCTAGTCCCAAATAGGAGCCTAACCCCAATGAACTCAGGATTACTGCTAATCCGGAACTCCCAATGGGTTTAGGATAGAACTCTCCAAGAGTTTTACCTTTATCAAAACTGAAGTCTTCTCCCAATCTAGGACTCCTGTCCTTTATCCGTTTATCCCGGATTCCGATATCTTCGGAGATAACCTCGGCAACTCCGATATTACCTCGGCATAACTACCACGACATATGGCACCTCGGCTGACACGTCGGCATCACCATGCCACGTGTTGGTACTCAGAAAATATATTCCCACAACTGCCCCTTAGGTTCTATTACCTCGGCATTCTGAGGTGATGGAACCTATATTGTTCTTCTTTCTCATACGGTAATTAAATTTTCTTAAATTAGATGAACATTCTTAAGGTACATGTTGCATGCAAAGAAATAATTGACTGAATTTTTGTTGGTAGTTTTGAAGACTAAGGTCTCGTTTGGTAATATCACTTTTTAGTATAAAAGTTAAAAAGTCACTAAAAAAATTAAAAAATTAACAACTTATATTAAAAAGTCAAAGATTCCATTTTATCTATATTTTTTACACATCGTTTCGTAAAAAAATCAAAAAGCTAAATATATTAATTTTTTTTATATCATATTTTAGCAAAAAAAAGCCAAAAATTTACTAAGCCTTTGTTTGGGATGTAAGTTGACTTTTTAACTATTTAACCTAGGCTAAAAAATCTCGTTTAGGATAGACTTTTTAACTTTTTTGAGAGAAAAATAAAATAATTATAATTTGGATGTGACATTTTATGTTATTAACTTTTTAATTTATTTTATCTTTTTATAACTAAAATAGCGAAAAAAATTTTATCCCAAATATAGCTTAAAAAACTCTATTCCCAAACGAGGCGGTTGTTAACATTTGCGAAATTCCAATTTCAATAAAGTGAAATTCTAGACAATCCACAAGAAGGTCAGAATCTTTGTGCTCTGAAGATTCCAAAAAAGTCGAAAACAATGAAATTCAAATGATAAATCAAGAATGCAAAATCATTTTTGATTAAAAAAACACGTTTTACCCATTCTTCTTCATGCTTCTACATAAAAAAAAAAAAAATAAATAAATAAATAAAATAAAATAAAATAAAATTATACATCACAAAATTTTTACTAAATAAATAATTAAATGTCTAATATAGATGTGAGGTTCTCAATTTTTACATGAGTGTACACAAAATTACGGACCCCACACCCATATAAGATATTTAACTATTTATTTAGTAAAAAAATTAATATTCCTAACATTAACCCTACATATATGTACTCTAGTTTGCGTCAACAAGCCGTCTTTATCGGGCCAACTCATGTACAAACCAAATGTTTCTCAAACTCTTACTATAAGCTCTACTGAATTTTTTATTTTTTATTTTTTATTTTTTGATGAGATTATGAAAACAGTGAAATTATAAAGTGATGATATTAAGTTAGAGACGTAAGATAAAATATATTTTTTTATGCATCAGTGTGATAGTATTAGTTCGTTGTAGGGGTGGATATGATTCGGGTTTGGACGGATTCGATCCAGGCCCATGCTACATAAAAACACTAGAAGTTATTTTTGAAATTTAGCCCAGCCCGAGATCATGCGTATGCTATAATCTTATGAAAAAATATTTAAGACCCACAACAAACATTTCACAATTTGATCCATAATTATGCGGCATGATACATGTTAATTTTTTATTTGTCATATATTTAATTATGTAGGATCTACCTCTCTTAGCACATCATTGTGGACAAATTTAGAGATCCAAATTGTGGATCTCTAACATTACTGATTCTTATGTCCATCCAAAACCAAAATAAAAAATCTCAAGCCTACATGGCTCAGACATTATTTAATATAAATATATTTTTTATTTAAAAAAAAAAACTATAGTTAAATTACTTATAGTTTTTAACTTTACATAATTCACTTTTTATAAGTGTGAATTATGTATTACTGTTAGTTGTTCAAAATTTATAACTAACTATTTATGTAACTTGTAATACATAATTTATACTTATAAAAAAATAAAAATAAACAGCGTAAATTATACATATAAATATGGATATTTATAAAAATGCATCATAGATTATAGTTTGTGACAGGCTAGAGGGAAGGTCAGGTTGGGTTTGAATCACTCTTTTCAAGCATGTCCCATATTATAACTGAAAATAAAATATTTGTTCAACCAAAGCCTATCCATAATCTTAAGCCCTATATATCATGAATGGTCCTCGAGAGGGTCAATTTGGAAATATATTTTGGATATATTACCTCTTTATTTTTTTTTATATTTTTAAAAAGAAAATTAAAAAATTAACTTGTAATCAAATTCTCAAAACAACCTAACAGGCCATCAAATCTAGATTCAACCCAAATTTATTGAAATTAAATTTATAAAATTATTTAAAAGAATATAGTATTTAGAAAAGTAACTTTTCATGGGATCGAACTAATAATCACAACCCACTCATACTAATGTCAATTTCATATTGATTGATAGTTTCATAAAATTATTAGAGATTGTTTGTGATGTTTAAATAAGGTCAAGTTTGGCATAACTTAAATAATACAAAAAGTCATTATCCTATTTAAGTCACATCATCTTATTTAAATCATATCACCTCTCTAACACATCACATCAAACCCAATCCAAACCCAACCCATATAAGCCAATAAATCAAAAAGTGCATTTTTTTAGAACATCCCAAACCAACCCTAAGTGTACTTTTTTATTTTTTATAAAATATGAGTTAAATTTAAAGTGATGTGGTAGAGAGGTGATGTGACTTAAATAAGATGATGTGACTTAAATAGGATAGTAATTTTTTGATTTTTTGATTTTTTTAAAACACCCCAAATAAGGCCTTAATCTCATGCCAAATTTCACAAACTAATAAGAATTAAGTGAAATTCACATATTACTAATTCAATATCCGCCCCCAAACATGGCCCAAGCTCGCTATGAAACAAGAGTCCTTCGATTGCTGTATCATTTGTGAATGCAATTATTAGATGATCATAGTGCATGTGATGGTCATCCAACGGTGTAGAATATAGGGAGCACATACTCATTAGTAGCACATGACACATTTTAAGCAACAGAGCAGAAAGGAAGTCGCTACCAACCAGTATGCGGGACCCGCAATTCGATACACTAACATGCGCCCTCCTTTTCGGAAAATCTATCTGCCAGTCGCAAGTCGCATCTATAGAACGCGTGCATGCACGCTCATGCTTGAGTTGAGTTTTATGACCTCTTTTTAGAAAGGGCGTTGATTGAGGTTTCGAAAATGAGGTCGAAATTGCCTCGAATGTATTTATTTATTTATTTTTTTTTCTGGGCTAATACATTGTCAAAAAAATAAAATAAAAATAATAATAATAATAACAAGCAAAGCATCAACCCAGCAAAAAAAAAAAAAAACAAATTTGAGTTAAATTTGAACCAAAAAATTTGAAATCTCAATCATTTTTGTTTTAGAAAATGATTGATTCGTGAAATCTGAGCTCGCCTAATTGTGTAAGTCGGACAATCGAATTATTCTCGTCACGGTTGTCACTTTTATTAATAATTATTATTATTTTTATCAATCAATATGTGAATCGACATCTTTCTAAATAATTAGGTTAAGTTTGGCTACTACAAAATAATTTATTTTTTTATTTTTTTTTATCACATTACTTTTCTACTTTTCTGCACATCTTTTCGTAAAAAGATAAAAAATACACTTATTTAGATCATCCAAAACAACCCCTTAGTAAAACAACTAATATACATAAATTCAAATACAAAAATGATTGAGGCCTCAAATTTTTTGGCTTAAATTTGGCTCGAATTTGCTTTTTCTTTTTCTTTTTCTTTCTCTTTTTTTTTTTTTTTTTTTGGGTTGATGCTTTGCTTGTTATTATTATTATTATTTTTATTATTTTTTTGCAATGTATTAGCCCAGAAAAAAAAAAAGAAAAAAAAAATGCATTCGAGGCAATTTCGAGCCTCATTTTCGAGGCCTCAATCAACGCCCATTCAAATAAGTTAAACGAGGGTTCAAATTTAGTGAATGCCTAAATTATTTAAATTGTGTAAGTCTGACAATCGAATTATTCTTGTCAATCATAATTGTCACTTTTATTTATAATTGTTATTATTTTTATTAATTAATACGTCAATCGACATCATTCTAGATGACTAAGTAAAACAACTAATATACATAAATTCAAATAATTTGAACGAGGGTTCAAATTCAGTGAATGTCTTTATTTTTGTTTGAAGTTTTTAAAGGTTAAAATGGTGTTTTCAAAATACACGTGTTTTGAAAATAATGATGTTACTTTTATATGAACATAAGTGATTTAAATGATTTTTTTTATTTTATTGGCGATTTGAAAGCCTTAAAAATTTGCAAGTGGTTAAAATATTAAAATAATTTTGAGTTCGTTTGGTATGTAAATTAACTTTTTAATTTTTTAAATTTTTAATTATTTTAGTCTGGGTTTAAAAATCTCTTTGGGATAAGTTTTTTGACTTTTGTGAAAAAAAAATAAAATAATTATGGGTTAGATGTGATATTTTATCTTATTGGGTTAAAAAGTCTATTTTGCTTTTTTGTGACTAAAATAACTAAAAAACTAAAAAGCCTAACATGCCAAGTGAAAATTTTAAATCTTACAAAATTAAATAATGTGATGACTGACAAAGATCAATTTCAATCAATCTTTTCTCTATTTTTTCAAATAAGAAAAATAAAATTTTAACTTTCTCATGAACTCCATAATAGCTTACCCAACTTATTGATAAGTTAAAAATATATGTCAATTACAAGATGTTTAGATAAACAATGGTAGTTTAGGATTGATTTTTTAATATATATATATATATATATATATATATATTATTTTTTATGATTTTTTGAAAAGAATTTTGATTTTTTGAATCTACTCAACTAGACAAACTAAAAAAGAGAAATAAATAAATAAATAAAAGTTCACTAAATACAAAATATATATATAAAATAATTTATTTTTTCAATTGTTTATTTTTATTTTTACTTTTCAGATTTTTCCACCTAGGCGAATCAATCAGAATTTAAAAAAAAAAAAAAAACTACCTTTTTAATTGGATGCCAAACAAGAGCCAAGGCACAAGTATGTTTCAATTACTAAATCAATCTACACACAATCTTAAGTGGTGAACTTTACTTTCCCTTAAATAATTTTGGGTCTTGCTACATCCCCTAAAAACATCCCCCCTAATCCTCCTAATTTCCATATCAAGTAAAAAAAAAAAAAAAAAAAGAAAACAGTTTCCTAAAAAGGAAATTAGGGGGATTAGGGGTGGGGATTTTAGGGCTCCAAATCATTTCTCAATAATTTTTTAGAATAATGCTATATGTACTAATTAGTATATTAATTAGTGTACCAATTAATAATATATCATAATTTAAGAGATTTTTGATATTTATAATTTACATAATGAGTAGGGTCAATAATAATTCATCATCTAATTTTTTATTAGTACAACATTCATCATCCTAGTTTTTAGTCAACTAGATTTTTGAACATACATTAGTTGTGTTAAGATTTATTTTAGGCATGAAAATATCTACATGGCATATCTTATGTCTTTTTTCTAAATTAATTAATCTATCTTGTATTAAAAATAAATACCTTATTTAAATCATGTGATGTGAGGATAAAAAATTAGAACCTTGCTGGAGACCCCCAGCTGGGGCAAACCCCCAGCACCCCCACCTCTACGTGGGGAAGAAGGCTAAAAATAAAAAAAATAAAAAAAAATTATTTTGCACCAATCAAAAAACAATGAGAGTAGTGGGGTCCAAGCCATTTTCCAAAAAATTATCACCACTGATAAAACTTAATTATTTTATTTTGCGCATTAACATTTACCTAACTAAAGTTATGATTACCTAATGAGAGGGAAACAATATGATCATATAATAACTAATTGATGTGACGATTATAAGTATTGTAATGGGTCAAATTTCAAGTACTAAAATTTTATAATTTCATGACATCTATCATAGTAAAAACTAATAATAATAACAAAAATTATTTGTGTATCATGTTCTATGTTATAAAACCTAACCATAATTAATACAACCACATAAAATCTTGTTTACACGAATCATGTTTTGTCATTAATTCCACTCTATCCATATACATAAATTGTAACATATATTTAATATTCTCAAGATTTATATTCATATGGAGTTTAATAAGATTTTTAAACAAACTATCAATTATCTAATGCAACTGTCATTTTTTCTAAGCATGGAACCAATTAAACAAAAATTAAACACTAGCCCAAATTCCACAAAACTTGCTTCAACAAAGTTGAACTATTAAAGTTTTAAAAAGTTGAAGAATAATTACAGAGAAATGGGGTAGACCCTTAGATACAACCCTTAAACTATGTCTTAGAAATAAAATTATTCTTGTTGGTGAAAATACCATAAAAAAATTATATTTTATTGATAAATGATGCAAAGAAAATGAGATACAAATAGATCAGACTGAAGCACGGATATCTCGTTTTCTTTAAGGAGATCAAGCCCACTGCGGTAGAAAGAATCCAAATACTGATGCAGCAGTCACAAAACTATGACTTGTCCCCTCTAGGATACAACAGCCCGACCACTTGCCGTATGGTTCAGGCCAACTCTGCACAAGATGGTGAACCCAAAACTCCACTAAGAAAAACACCATTATTTGCTAGTAATCTCTCTTATATAGAAAATAGTTGGTGTATGTTGGTGTAGAAAGAGTAGATGAGAGAGACTATTTATAGGCCACTAGGACCTTACAAGTTACACCAAAAATAAAGATGATCATTAACTAGAGTAAATGGAGTAACTCCAAAAACTAACTCACCACCAAGTTCATGAATTCTAATTACTTTCCATTCACACTACTAGAAAAAGTACTTTTTGCGACCGTCACAAGCCGTCGCAAATAAGAAAAATGCAGTCGCAAAAGACCTTTTGCGACGGCCCATGCGACCGCAAATGAGTGACGCAAATGGGGGACACAAATGTGGGGGTGGCAAATACTTTTTGCGACGGCAAAGCAACGGTCGCAAGTTATTTGTGACTGCCAAAACTACTTTTTGCGACAGCTATTTTGCGATTGCAAAAAACCACACTTTTAGCAACTTTTTTTTTACCGTCGCAAATAATTGTTTATTATAACAATCATATATACTATTGCTACAACAACAAAAAAAAAATCAATTGCAAGCATCTAACAATTTTTTTTAATGAAAAATAACAAAATTAACAAATTAATTAAATTTATAATAGAAATATTAACCTATATTCACATATATATATGTGTGCAAACAAAATATAAACTTTCATACATGCAAAACAAATATCCATCAATCATCCTTAAAATACATCGTACTAAAAGATTCAACTCTTCAAAAAAAAAAAGAAAAAAAAAAGAGCAATATAATCTTGGTTTGGCTCCCAACATCACCCGCGCAATCATATCAACTACTTCTTCAAAAAAACCTGCAAAAACATAAATCAAACTTGACTTGAAAATTTAATGCACTTTAATGTGTTAGTTTAACTTGAAATAATCAAATAAAACTATTTCAAAAGAAATTGTCAAAATAAAAAAAAGAGGTCATTCTCTAAATTCTTTTGCTTGGAGTAAATTACAAAAATATAGATGCCAATTCGTAATTTGCACAAATAAATAGACAAGAAAATGGTCACCCAATCCAATCAGACTAATGAATAAACTAAAATATTTGAAAAATGAACATAATTAACATATGGTATTTTGTAAATATAATGGGAGTCTTATAACTTGTTACAAGTAAACTCGGCCACTTAGGCACATTTAATGGATGCATATCTCATTCCTTTACTCAAGTTCCAAGTGTCCGATGCAATACTTCCCAAATTTAAAAGAGTTCATGTAACATAACTTTTGATATAGCGATCTCGGTTTTTCTCTCTCTTTATTGTATTCCAGACTTAGGTTCCGTGGAGTTAGTGGTTGTATATCTTGTTGTTGTCCTTTAATTCCGCATGTTTGAGTTTTAGGATGTATTGGGCGTGTTTCGAACAGGTTAGTTGAGCTTTAGTCCCATACCTTGATGCCCAGATCTTTGGTGGTGCGCTCGAGCGGGTTCCTTTGCGCTCGAGCGGAGTTTGATTTTTGGTTGTCCGCTCGAGCGGGGTTTACACACTTCCAGTATTTCGTGCCTTTGCAAAACTTATGCAGGTGTGTTTTTCACGCTCGAGCGGGTTTCTTTACGCTCGAGCGGGTCGCGCTTGAGCGGGTAGTTCATTGTCTGTAAAAGTTCTGGAAGGGGGTAATCTACGCTCGAGCGGCTTTCCCTTTGCGCTCGAGCGGGTGTGTTTTACAGTTGTGTCTTGGAGCTCGAGCGGGTCCAATTTTTGTGCTTGACGCTCGAGTGTCCTGTTCTCCGATCGAGCGGGAGAGTCGTATATCAGATATCAGCTGGGTGATTTTAAATCACTTTTTCAACTTCCTTTCTCTCTCTTACTTTCCCAAAAATCAATTTTTGAGAGCTCCTCTCTCTAGAAAATACATTCTCTCTAGGGATTGATCTAGTTAGAGTGATCTACTCCCTTAGTGCCTTTGTAAATGTTGTAGAGCTTGGTGTGGGCTTCCTATTAATCCGAGAATTTCTTGATTTGGAGCATTTTGGAAATCTTCATCATCTCCTTTGGGTTTCATCTTTTGAGGTAGGGATTCCTACTCATTCTTATGTGCTTTAACATAAATTTTGAGCATTTTATATAAATGGTTTGATCTTGGAAGTTAGGGTTTTGAAATGTGCTAGATTGAAAAGAGGGGTTTTGTTTATTTGACTCATCCATACGTGTTTTGGGTCTAAAATAGAGATTGTTGATGTTGTTAGTAATATTTGGACCTTTAGGTCAATATTGAGAAAAATGAGGAGAATGCCATGTTTGGGTATATTGGGTCATTAGTGTAATTAATGACATTTGTTGTGGAAACATGAAATTGAGTTGAATATAATTAAATTGGGTCATTATGAGAAATTGAATTGAGAATATTGGAATTGGGAAATTATGGGATTAAAGGGGTGTAGTTGGATTAGTTTATCACTTACCTAGTCAAAATGTTGGTAATATATACATTTGGTGCATTTATTATCTGTTTAGAAATAATTGCTTTGGGCTACCGGTGGAAGGTAGTCTTGATTGTTGTAGACAATGCATGATGATTAGGCAAACTATAACTAATTAGTTGAGTATGCTACTGAATATGGCGGTTAGTATAATACAGCACCATAATATGTATTGATTGATTGAATTTGTATATGATAATTGTTTATATACTTTGTTTTGTGTGGGAGGAGATGGGGGATGTACTCTACGGTTTATTGGAAGATAGGGGATGGACCTCTAAATCGGATTTTGTTTGTTATTGATACAGCACTACAATGTGTATCATTTGTAAAGCATAGAAGTGTTTTTATGTGTTATTGATACAGTCCTACAATGTGTATCATTTGTGAAACATGTATATGATAATTGCTTATATACTTTGTTTTGTGTGTGAGGAGATGGGGGATGTACTCCACGGTTTTATTGGAAGATGGGGAATAGACCTCTAAATCGGATTTGTTTGATATTGATACAGCACTAACATGTGTATCGTTTATAAAGTATAGAAGTGTTTTGTTTGACATTGATACAGTACTAACATGTGTATCATTTGTGAAGTATAGAAATGTTTTGTTCGATATTGATGCAGCACCAAAATGTGTATCATTTGTGAAGTATGGAAATGTTTTTGTCTGAGATTGATATAGCACTAAAATGTGTATCTATTATGAAATATGAAATGTTTAATATGAGTTATTATCGCAACTGAAATAGAAATACTGTTGGTAGGACAGGTGACCTCCTTTAAATTGCTTGGCTAGGTTCTGGACCATTGTCATGAATTGGGAATCGGATAAGAAATGGAAACAGAAATAGAACATGGACATAATAGCCATGGAACAGAAATGTGTTATAAGTTGTCGTGTATGAGTTGAGCATTTATCAATTGCTAACATTTTAGTTATTGTTCATACTATGTTTAGCATATCTCTACTGGGCGTTGGCTCACCCTATATGGGACATCATTTTCAGGTTCAGGTATTATGCCGCCTCCGAGATCTTAGCTTGGATGGTTGTGGGAGTTGAAGACTCTTCTTTTGTTAATCTTGTGGTATTACGTGTATATCAAGCCAAGGGCTTATTCTGTATTCTGAGTTAGTACTCTTTTTTTTTGTAACCCAAGTGTTGACTTGGAAAGTTGTAAGCCCATAGGGCATTTACTTTTATTGTCAATATGTAATACATTTGTAAGAGATACTCTGATGAAATATAATTATGCTTTATTCTCTTATGTTTGAGCATGCTAATATTGGTTAGTTTATGGGTTTATTTTGAGGGCGTTACATTTGAGGATATGATATAAGCATCACAGGTATTCCTTACCAGATGAACCCCCCCTTTTATACCATGATTATAAAGTGCAGCAAAATCTAGTTGAATGGATACACCTAGGAACTCTTGGCGAAGATGAATGAAAATCATGCATCACAACTACTCAGTGTCCACATTTATAACAAACGAACAGCTTATTTGTCATTCAGCCCCAAAGGCAAGTCCATGAAAGATTATTATTTGGAAACAATTGATTCACATAAGACATACATAAGAATCCATACACCAGTTTCCTAATACAACTTCAGAAGGCTTGCCAGTCAATAAAATTAAAGATATAACCATAAGAAAAACTCATGTACCATCAGTTTTGTCCAGAAGCTCATTCAATGCTGCAGGAAAGTTAGAATCCAAGACTAGTGGATGCACATGCTTTGCATTTTGAACTAAGTTTTTTGGTTTTTTGCATCTCAGTGGCTTTGAACTGTATACAAATTATGTTCATTCATTTAAGGTCATTGGCACTCAAACTAACAAAAGCAATTAAAAAATAAATAAATAAGCAGAAGCAATTTATTAATTCAATAGTCAAACAACAAAATTTTATATTTATAGATAACTTACCAAAAGAAAAATGTTTGTTGCTTAGGATCAACACCATCTGCAACAATCTGAGCAGAACATAATGGGAAAAAAAAATCAATAAACATAGTAAATTCCTTTCAAGCTCACATCATAATAAAACATTTGCCTGATTTTGGCCACAATGCATCTGTCAACAAATAAAGATGGAGTAGTGGACATGCATTCAGTTAAGCTATAAAAAAAAAAGATAAAAAAGCTTTTATCACCAAAGTCAGCAGCAAGATGACCATGTAGAGGAATTTAGACCAGCCACCTACATCTAAAATCCTTCAATGGTATATCTGGAAGCTAATGTACTGAAAAATTAATTGAAACTTCCCAAAGAGAGACTTCACCAGGAAGTACGGCAGATGATGCAATTGCAGATTTGCACCTTGTAGCTCGGCTTTTCGCGCCCCCTTTCGGAAGAATGAAATAGCCCTTACAGTTCGGACTCCACTTGTGTTGGTTCTGAATCTGATTTCACAAGTGCAATGTGAAACAGTGGAAACACAAAAACAGTCCAAATCCGGCAATTATTTTTGGAAAATCGATGTTTGAATCAAATGCCAAAAATGGACTGCTTTGCCAGATTTCAGAGTCGCCACCTAAATATTTATGGGAAATTTAGAAAACCCATGACTCGTGCCAAAGGCCATTAGTCCGTCGTTACCAAAGTGTCTTGGTTCGGGAATTTAGGTATGAGAGGGGAAGGTCAATAATGAGCACCCCACTCACCCGATCAAAGATCGGCCTCTACTAATTATGATGTGATTCTTATGTACAATATATGTTCGTATTCTGATTATTTAATAAATCCTAAAATTTATTATGTGAAGCATACAAGGTATAGACTAGTTTGCTCAAATTGGAACAATTCAATTTCATGTTTGTTTCTCGAAAAGGGTTTGAATTTGCCACCCTTAGGTGGGCTTAGGTTTGTGAATCTTAAAACGTACATTCGTTGAATCATTCCAATTTAAGCAACAAGCCTTCATCCACAGGCATTCAAACAGTTTATCATTTAAGCAATTAGCCTCATGGTAGGATGCTAAACATAATAAGAAAATTATGTACAAGCGGGATGCTAAAGCATAACAACTCACATATTTACCGACGTCCGCGAACAACTACAAAACAAAGTTAGAAAATATGCATGATTCCTAACTATACAACACATGTGATATGCAATTACTAGACTCGGCTACTAATATGGCATATGAAATGAATTGATCGCATGCGGTCTAAGCATATATTCAGAGAAGTATTGAAACGACAATGCGAATTGGATGATGAACCGAGCCTTGGTGCATGCAATACAAGTGGATGCAAACATGAGTATGCTAAATTAAACATGATGCCTCTAAACTAACCATCATAAGCTGATAAATAAAAGGGAGAAAGACGTGGGGTTAGAAGACATGCACACACACACGCACACTTATTACAAGTTTGTTTGCCCTCGCGCAGGAGGGTCCGAATGAATTAATACGCCCTCACGCAGGAGGGTCCGAATGTCCAAGTGTCCGAATAAATAATTATTACAAAACCGAATGAATAATAAATGAAAGAGGCTGTCTAATTTATTACAATAATTGATGTAAGGCAAGCCTTGACACAATAAATTCGGTATAACATCCGACCGAATTCAATTAATCATATTGGTTCTTTAGGTGGGTTGTAATCCAATTTTAACCAATTTTATTAGCCTTTTTATTACCTGTCCATTTCTTTATCTTTTCTCCTGTTTGTGCAAAAGTGATATTTACATCCACTAAGTCTGAAATGCAATAAAGGAAAATCAGTGTCGACTTAACCCGAATAAACCTTATTTTCTTCAGAGGAAATCACAAAGGAAGAGTCAAACTTATTTACAAGTTAGGGATTTCAAGTCAAACTCAAGATGTGCAACAAGGACTAGTCAAACTCAAAAGAGTAATAATGACTTAGAAAAACCCAAACTTAAGTGATAATGACTTGAAATCCAAACTTGATAATGAGTGATAATGACACTTTCCTTGGCGATTCCCAATGGTCAATTAAGCCCTTAATTGTAAACAAACATGTGATAAATTATTCGGGGGAAATTACAAAGGAAGAGTCAAACTTATTTACAAGTTAGGGATTTCAAGTCAAACTCAAGATGTGCAACAAGGACTAGTCAAACTCAAAAGAGTAATAATGACTTAGGAAAACCCAAATTTGAGTGATAATGACTTGAAATCCAAACTTGATGATAAGTGATAATGACACTTTCCTTGGTGATTTCCAAGGGTCAATTAGTCCCTTAAAAGTAAACACACTGATGAATAAAGAGAAATAAAAAAATAAAAGATTGTGCTTTAGTATAAGAACATGTATACATTTGGGGTAGTGAACCTCCAAAGAATTTAAACCATTAAGCATGGAAGCGTTCCTTTCTTATACTTGAATCACAATCTTAATTTTTTTCATAACTTTTTAATCAAAATAAGTAAAGAATGGAGGGAGGTTGTAGAGGTGGTTATGCAAGGTTGATTAATTGATTCATTGGTTAATATAATACAAACAAAATATGTAAAACAAACTTATTGAAATAAGTTAAACAGCCCCCAAATAACACACAAATGTGCTGAAATTAAAGAGATTAAAGCTAATGTAATTATGAGGAAGGATAGTGAACCCCTCCCCACATTGCAACTTCAAATCACATAGTTTCTATGTTGAAAAACAATTCCAAAACAGTCCCAAATCAAAATGAAAACACGAGAAAAGGACGCACGAAGATTGAAATAAAAATAAGGAAACTTTACCTCAATATGAAGGTGCAAACTTGGCGCGAAGTAGATCACGAAGTGGATCGAAGCTCTCGGCTAGCGGAATGGCGGCGTAGCAGCGGTTGGTAGTTGGTGGTGTAGCTGGTGGTAGCTCGGCAGTGGGCTGCTGGTGGTGGCTCAGCAGTGGGCTGCTGGTGGTGGCTCGGCAGTGGTGGCTTCGGCAAGCTGCTGGTGTGAGCTGCTGGTGGGTGGCTCGGCAAGCTGCTGGTGTGAACTATTGGTGGGTGGCTCGGCAAGTTGCTGGGGTGAACTGTTGGTAGGTGGCTCGGCAAGCTGCTGGTGTGAACTGTGTGCGTATGCTGTTAGTGGTGCTCGGCAGTGAGGTGAGAGAGGGTCTGTGAGAGTTGTGTTGGTGTATCAATGGTGTGCCAAAAGGGAGAGTCAAGTTGGTGGGTGTGTATGTGTTGAGTGCATGGGACTGCCGTGTGGGGTGGTGATGGTGTATGGGACTGCCGCTGTGTTGTGAGGGCCGTGTGGGTTGGTGAGGCTGTGGTATGCCGTGAGAGTGTTGGGTCTGTCGTGAGAGGATGGTGGTGTGGCTGCGGTATGCCGTGAGTGAGAGAGAGAGGTGCCGAGAGAGGATGGTGGTGTGTGGGTGGTGGTGTGCGATGGCAGTGGTGGTGTGTGTGGTGTGGTGGTGTGCGATGGCAGCAGTGGGTGTGTTAATGGTGGCTTGGCAGTGGGTGTGTGAGTGTGTATGGAGTGCAAGTGGGTGTGTTAATGGTGGCTTGGCAGCAGTGGGTGTGCAGCTGGGTTTGTGTGAGTGTGTATAGAGTGCAAGTGGGTGGCTCGGCAGTGGGTGTGCAGCTGGGTTTGTGTGAGTGGATGGTGGTGTATCAGCTAGGTTGCCGTGAGGGGTGAGAGAAAGAGGTGCCGAGAGGGAGAGGGTAGAGAGAGAGAGAGCTGGGTCTGTGTATTAGCTGTGGAATGAATGTCCCTTGTCTCTCCCCCCGTCCCCCCCTATATGGTGTTGGGTCTTTATAAATGATATCATTCCCCTTGTTTTTTTTATTCCCCCCACCGCCCACTGAAAGAACTTGTCTCCCCTCCATGATTCATTATAATGACCTGAGGCCCCCCTAACAAAACAATGATAATATATTATCTATAATATATATATATATATACAAGTTGAATCCAGTTTTTTTTCTTTTTCTTTTTTGTTTGATTAATATTTTGTTTTATCAACTATTTCTCAATTTATATAAAACACACCTAAAATAAATATATATAAAACACACCTAAAATAAATACACACCTAAAACAAATATACACACATAATTAATAAAATATTAGGGATGACCAAAATGGGTGAGGTTTTTGAATTAAAGCTTCAATTTGAACGGCTGATAATGTATTCCAATTTGCATCCTGGGGTGTTCAAAAGAAGGTGTCCAAGTCTTAAGGGTGGTCAAAAATGGGGTGTCTACACACCTTACTAACCTTTTCTCATCAAGAAAAGTATGCACCTCTGGCCAGAACATGCTCCCTTATATATAAAATATATGCACATCTATAGTTGTATGCACTCAAACATTTATGCAGATGTCAACAATTGATTAAATACTAAACCAATCTCCAATAGACACTTTTCATTAAAGAAATAACATCTGACCTCAGGTCTCCATATATCTGTTTTTACATAAATGTTTACAGCCTGATAATCTTCAGTGACCTAGAGAATATCAATGCTGTCAGTAGTTATGGTTTGAAAGAACTAAATGATTGAATGCTATCATAGATTACTAAAGTTTACCAACCCAAAACTCAAAGTTGAATAGATCATGGGATGAGGGCAAGTGATATTGCAGACCCTGTACAGAAGTTGATATATTTGTTAGAATGAACCCATAAATCTAGATATTCTTTGTTCAGTTCAATCCAAACAGGGGGGAGTAAGAATAAAAATCAACATCTGTTTACCTTAAAGCTTGCACATTTTACCAAGCAGAATGGGCAGGAAAAGTCTTCTGTCACTGCAAGTTAAGAGTACATATCAGATCCAAAACTCGAACTTTAAGCAATCACTACATGCTATGTAAGCTCCAACTACAGTACAGTTGCCAAAGTATGAAGCAAAAAGATCAACCATAATAGACGCACAAGGTTTTTAGGGATAAGCAGCTGAAGTAAGCACTGCCATTGGGCAGAGAGAGATCCATTGAAAGTTATGTAGAATTATACAATCAATTCCAATAGTACTAAATCTAAATTTCTTCTCCGAGCAGTGCCACATCATTCTTGTAAAGTTTTATGTATGAATTTTAACAAATCAAGTCTCAAGTAGCATAAATCCCTTATTATCAATCATCTACCCAAAGCACCAAACAGCTAACCTAGAATTTAATATTTCATCATCTATACACAATTATGAACATAAATTGAACTTTAGCAGTAAAGTTTACCTTATAGAAGAAATGGTGGCAACACTAGTTTGGCTTGCTGAGTGTACAAAAGATGCTAGGGTTTCACTGTTTCAGCTTGAATTTCGATTGAATGTTTACTGCAGAACTTAGAACTTGAACTCAAAGTCCGCAAACCTAAGGATGCACAGAGAGATCATAAATGATTCAAAATCATAGATAGAATATGAGAAAGCTAGACAAGTATAGAGAGATTGAAGCAACCAAATATAAATATTCAAAATCACATTTTCCATTTTTTCCCTTCAATTTCTGAGCAAGCAAACAAATTAATAAAGAGATTGAAGCAACAAATATCAAAAATGAGCCAACAAATCCAGAAATTAGTCCAACATATCATTACAAACTTCCACTCAATCACATATAATACGTACCAAATCACTCCAAAATCTGTACACATGTATTTGAAATACAAATAAATAAGAGAAGAATTGAATTAAATCAAAGCGATTCAATCAAATAGCAACAATTCAAACGCATGAGAGGTGAGCTTACTCTGCTACATTTGACTGCTCCAAGAGAACTTTTCCATGGCAGAGTTAGGGTTTCTCTGCGACGAATCGCGCAAATTGCAGAGAGAGAAAGTAGATAATGTATACGCAGATACAAAGAGAGCGACAGAGAGAGACAGATTGAGAAATCGAGAGAGGGAGAGAGATTGAGAGATCGAGATAGAGAGATCAACCGATTGAGATCAAGAGGGATAGAGAGATTCATACCGAGAGCGAGAGAGAGAGGTTGAGCGAGCCAAGCTAGGGCAAAATTAAGGAAATGGAGCAAATAAATAAAAGAAAATAGGAGAAAGAAATGTTAAATATAAATTAGAGATTTTATTTTATTTTTTTTATTTTTTTATTTTTTGCGATGACCAAACAAGCAGTCGCAAAAAAATAGTCACAAAAAGTCATTTTTCTAGTAGTGTCATGAACAAGATAAATGTTACCAAAGTAATGAAACTCCATTCATGAACAAGATAAGAGGTTACCAAAGTAATAAAACTCCATTCATGAACAAAATATATCAATAAATAAATAAAAGATATTAAAATGGACCAACAATTCTTATTAAGGTCTCGTTTGACATGTGTTTGTTTTAATTTAAAAATTAAAAAGGTATTAAAAAAAATCAAAAAAGCCTATAACCTATAAATAAATAAAAAAAAGTCAAAAGTTTCATTTTCTCTTTACTTTTTACATATCTTTTCATAAAAAATTAAAAAATCATTACAAACATACTAATTTTTCTTACTTTATATTTTAACAAAAAAATCAAAAAATTACTAAAATAACTTATTTCCAAACGAGTCCTAAGCTTCAATCAAACGAAGAGCTCCCGATTTATGTCTAAAGACTTATTTTGTTAATATATACTGCGCTATTGTTTCTATGAGAACAACGGTTGAAGCTATTTATTTGTGTTCCTTAAGGGCTTGGGTTTATTTCTTTTAAATTGCTTTTTGCCTCTCTTTTTTTAAGAAAAAATTTATTTTTCACACATTACACAATTCACAATTCAGATACCTATGTATGTGTGTATATATAGAATGTAAAGTCAACTTTTTATTATTTTTATAAAATTGTAAAAGGCCTGATTTGAGTTTCATCTATTAATTGTGATGGAGCTAAATATAGAATACTTTTACGCATGACTGAGATTTAGATGGATAAAAAAAACTCATCAATCTTTACATACATAGAAAAAATAGAACATATCAATTTCTAAATACATTTATACACATGCCAGTGCCACTAGTGTATTTTATTGTTTAGATAGATTTATGCCAAAAAAATATATATATTCAAGAATGACAATCGGCTCTGTGTGGTTTAAGTTTCAAATCATAATTCTACGAGTAAATTATAAATATATCTTTTGAGATTAGTTTAAAATATAGATTATTTTCTGTGGTTAGAAAAATTACAAATACCCCCTTATTAGAATTTTTTATTTAGCATAATTAACTAAGAAAATGAAATTCATAATTACTCTCCTATACAATAATAAAATTACATAAATTATTAATTGAAACATATTTTTAACATCATTAAAAAATGTTAATTAACTTGATGATTTATTAACAAAAGAGGCTATTTTGTTATGAAATTAGAAATCTCAAGGAGTGGAATGTAATTTTCAAAACCACAGGGGGCGATTCGTATTTTAATCAAATCTCAAGGAGTGTATTTGTAATTTATCCTAATTCCACCCTTATATTTGAATGCTATGTTTGATTTACGTTTTCAAAAATTGATTCCAATGTCACATTTGATTATACATTCCAATGCATGTTTGATAGAGTAAAGTTTTTAAATTTTGAATTTGCGGATTGGGTCTACCCAGTTGTCCGCCCGTTGACCGGAACAATTTTTTTTTTTTTTTTGCAATTGTAACATGTTATTTGAAAACAAAAATTTTATATATATTTTTGATATTTTTTAAATATAATTTTTTTTTAGACTGTTTTTAAACAAAACAATTAAAAAAAAAATCAACTAAATATACATTCAAAAGTGATTTTAAAGCACTAGTTGAGTATTTTTTTAAAACAAAAAATAATATATATTTTAAATATTTTAAATAAAAATATTTTCTGATTTTTTAATTTTTTTCAATGATTATTTTTTTTGAATTAAATTTTAAAAAAAGTTTGGTTATGAGTTTTGAGTAGATATTTCAATAGAGTTTTGAGTTGTGTATTTGTTATGAGTTATAAGTTTTTGAATTAAATTTTTAAAACTGTTTTCAAAACTTATAATCAAATAACTTTTTTCATTTCAAAAATTCAAAATTTAATTCAAAACTTTTTTCAAAACTCATAAACAAATAAATTTTTTCTTATCAAATCATAATTCAACAACTCACAAACTCAAAATACATCTATAAGTATATAAGTTTATTAATTTTTACAATTTGTAAGTTAAAAAATTATTTATTCACATAATTTCTTTTCTCAAATTCTTTTGTGACAAACAAAATTTTAAAAGTTAACCTACACTCTAATATTTTTTTAAAACATTTCTTACATACATCTTTTCGTCACATTTGAAAAATTTTGAGGAAATAAATTGTGTGAATGTAACATTATCTTAAGCCTATATCATTGATCCCCTAGGGCGCGTAGACTGACTTCATGCGATTGTAAGAGCTTGGACCACTTTGAAATATAAGACAAAAGTGATAAACAAGGATAAGCCTCTGAGGTCGGGTAAGATTTGTTGGGTAATATTCAGAACCCAGGCCCACTATTGGCACGTAGACAACAAAAAACCCAATTCATTGACTTGGGGGCCCACAGAAGGCCCATACTGTCTCAATTCAAACACAGCAGACACAACAACAGTGACTTATCGTGCGCCATGTCTTTGAATTCACGCTTAAACCTACGCACCACAACCCCACAACAAGAAAATTATTGATTGATCTAGGCACCATGTCCGGTCAATTACAAATTCTCATATTTTTTGTATTTTCAATCAGTTAATATATAAAATCGTAAATTTTATTCTTTTCATTAGCGTATTAGTGGAGCTAATGTTTTTGAATCCAAATAAGATCGGTCAAATTGGTTTTTGAATCCAAATCAGACCGGTCAAATCAGTGATAAGACCTAATTCTAATCTGAATAACCTTCCAAACCTAAACTATGTTAAAAATTAGCTTAGAATTTAAAAATCGGAAGAATCACTAGTTCAATCAGAATAACCGGTGAATCAATCACGGGTCAATAGAAGAATAGGTTGAGTTTTAAGAATTAGAATTTCTTCCAAAAATATGTTGTGGAGAGGACTTGAACATGGAATTAAATGCACAAAAAGTAAGCACTCAAACCATTAAACTATCAACACAATTGTTGATAATGTAAGCAATATATATATTATATATTTAATATTATCTTTCAGTAAAAATCAATCTATAAAAAATGTAAAATAAATTTTAAGAAATATTTTTTTTAAATGTTTATTATTTATTAATTTTATAATTTTAATATTTATATTTTTTATACTTATAAATTTTAATATATTTATGATATAATTATAATATCACGATTGGCATACTTCAAATAATCCATATTTTTATCTTTTTATATTTTTTTCATCACATCACCTCTCTACTTTTTTGCACATCTTTTCATAAAAAGATAAAAAGTACACTTATTTAGGTCATCCCAAACAACCCTTCCTATTCGCTTACAGTTAAATTAATAATCCGTTTATCTGATTATTTTTCGATTGATTCACCGATTCAGACTTCGTTTGGAAACAAGCTAATTTAGTAACTTTTTAACTATTTGGCTAAAATATGAGCTAAAAAAAACTAATATATTTGGGATGACTTTTTGACTTTTTACGAAAAGATGTGCAAAAAGTATAGAGAAAAAAGAATCTTTGACTTTTTGATATGTGTTATTGACTTTTTGACTAATTTAGTAACTTTTTAACTTTTTAGAGAAAAAGGAAAGTTTCAAACGAGGATTTAATTTTCAAAATATTGAATGGAGCACCACGTCACGATGCCAAGAATCAATCAATAACTTCTTGACAACCAGTGTCAAAGATCGTCAGCATCACAGCCTCCAATCGCCGACCCTTTGAAGTCACCCTTTCCTCCACACGTGTCCTTTAATACACGTCTATGTCTATGTATCATGTACAGTTCACTCTGATTTTTTAAAATTATTTTGATTTAGACCGGTTGAGTTTGAGTTGATTTTTTGATTTTTTAACTAGGTTAGAGTTATAAAATTTTGTTTAAAATAATTTTTTTAATTTTTATAAAAAAAAAATAATTATAATTTAAATATAACATTTTATCTTATAAATTCCTTAATCTATTTTATATTTTTATTCTAAAAAAAAAAAAACAAACGAGATTTTTGGCATGCCAAAGGAAGGCTTATAATAGCAGAATCTTTTGGGCAACATGGTAATAATCTGATTTTCAGATTATTACCAACCTCTTCTCTCACAGAAAAGCTGATTATAATCTGCTTATAATCAGCTTTTCACCAAAAATCAGATTATAACCATCTTCCCAAAACACCCCATGTGGTTTGGTTGGGTGGGTCTCACATTTTTGAAACAATCTCTCTCTCTCTCTCTCTCTCTCTCTCTGAATTTTGTGGTTTTTCATCTGGGTTTTTGGTTTTCTTTGGTGGGTATTGAGGTTTTTGGTTTAGATTTTGTTGGTTTTTGAGTTGGGGGTGTGTTGGGATGGAGGAAAAATATGAGCCATTGAAAGAACTTGGTTCTGGGAATTTTGGAGTGGCAAGATTGGTGAGGGATAAGAAGACAAAGGAGCTTCTAGCAGTCAAATACATAGAAAGAGGGAAGAAGGTAATTTTCTAGTCAAACAATGTGTTGATGTATAAAATTATCAGCATATGCCAAACATATCTGTATGTACGTATGTGCTATTAATTTGTTGAAATGGGCTGTCCTGGTCTGTGTCAGATTTGTGTTTTTTTTTTCTACTTCCAATTTGAAGTTTTGGTAGTTGTATTTGAATTGAGCATTGCTGCCATGAGGTTTGGTGATGGTCAATGCCATGTTGTTTTCATGTTATTTTGATTGGAAATCATTTTATAATGCCTGAGGCTGAGGGGAACTGTGGAAAAAGCGAATTTGGACTTGGAATGTTTTTGTACTAAAGATAAAAAATTTAGGCTGTGATTGGTTAGTCTTCAAATGGTAACTTTAGGCACTGTTTGAAAACTTGTGAGAAGTAAAGGAAGAATGGTCGTCTTTGCTTTTCTTGTTGTTTGAATATACAAGTGTAAACCTTAAAGCTGCATTTGGATTTATGGATTTGAAATTAAAGGAATTTGGCAATAATCATAACTCATTTGAAGAGAATATCTCAAATTTGGATATGGTCATTTGAGAGCTTTACTACGATGGATTTGAAATGACAATTTAAAAGTTTGATTTGAAATCCTTCACACTAAAGATTAGAGTTGTACAAAGATCTAATAAAATATTTAAACTTCACTCTCTCTTTTCCTTTAATTTCTCAATCTATTTATAATAGCCAACCCTCTTATATTATTGTAATGTTTAACCTCAAATCCCTTCATTTAAAACATGTATGTCCAAACGGAATCTAAGGTCTAAATGTGAATCTGTTTGTATTGATGTTTGATGGCGGCATTTGTATTGATGTTTGATGGTGGCAGTGCAATTTTTTGTTTTTAGTTTGTGGATAATAGGGGTGTAGGCAAGAGAGGCAGGTTTATGGATTATGCAAAAGCGAATTACTTGATGTTTGGAGTGATAGGTGCAAACACAATATCTTTGTAATTTTTCTTCAAATCTTTTCACTTTTCCGTGCCTTGTAGTTTCATTGTGGAAGAAATGTATAACTTTCTTCATATGTTGTGAATGGTTTTGTGGGTGTTTTTTTTGTTCTTTTTGTTTTTTGTTGCCTCCTATTTCCATAGCATACTTTTGTGCGAATCCTTTACAGGATTTTATTGGTTTGCTTGATCAAGAAACAAATTAAGGTTGTGTGGTTCATATTTCTAGAGCTAGACTTAAAAGAGAAATTCTTTGGTTTCAAGGAATGTGTTAGGGTCCACCTCACCAAATATCATTAATGAAGATGTTGATGCAAAATCTCAAAGATAGTAAATGCTCTTTCACAATTGAAGAAAGAGCAAGTTCAAGCAATTGAAAGTGGGTGTTTGAGAAGTGAGTTTTTATGTAGATTTTATTGGATGTAAGTTTTTATTAGACAAAAAAATTTTGATGTTTGGGAAGATAGTTGGATTTTTATGTGGTTGGATGTGATGTTTGTGAGAGAAAAAGTAAAATGATTATGGGGTTGGATGTGATATTTTGTTTGGATGTGTTTTTTTTGGTTTTGCAAAATTTTTGTCTTTTAGTGGAAAAAATGAGAAAAAAATTTGAGAACTTTGTTCCCAAACACCACCAAAAGGAGGTTGTGAAGCATGAATTTTTTCGGTGGGTAGAAATAAATACAGCAGCAAACATATTTGCTGATTTTCTACCACAGATCTTTATCTAGAAAAATAGCACAGTAAAATGTGGTCAGACAGATGGGATTTGGTTTTCCTAGGACTCAATCTCAACTATAAACTACCCTATTTGAGGGAGCTTCTAAGGCAGGAGTAAAAATTAGTGTAACGGTGACACCGATGACATGGTATGACCAACAAACAATAAAGTTACATGATGTGGAGGGTCAGCCCAATAATTGTCTTACCGCATATACATGGAGGGTAAAAAATAAGAAATGATTGGATGGTGATACCAATGACATGGTATCACCATTGTATTGAAGTTTTTTTTCCTCAAGTAGAGCAAGAGTTGAGTGGAGTGACAGGTGAGAGATATCTCCTTTTGCTGTATTCCTCAAAATTTGGGCAAAAAACGTGTGTCGTATACCCCCTTTTTGAGAGAATTTGAGTTTACCTATTATTTGGAGAGTTTAGCCACTAGTGCGTTGAGTGGAGAGTGTACTCCCTGTTGAGGGGAGAAATACTGTGAACCCATTCTTCTGATATAGTGGAGATTATATTTGCACTGCGGTTTTTCTACTCTACATGGGAGGTTTTTCACATAAATCTGGGTGTCCCTTATAAATCAAACAGATAAAATAGGCACCTAAACTAAAAAGATGAAATAGTTTGACATGGAAGTCGAATATCTTTCTCAGATATTTCCCACATCATTTTTAAAAGGTGAACCTAGTTTGTGACAGCTTGGGAGACCCTCTGAACTCTAGCTGTATTGTTAAAATCATCAACTCCCCCCAAAAGAAGAGAATTACCAACATACAGGCTATGATAGGAACTCCCACCCCAATCAGCAGCTAGGAAATCATGGCCCAACAGCAGCTTGGAACTCCAGCATCATGGCTTGTGGATCTTGAAGCCGAATACTCTTGGGACATAGCTTTGTGACACCTTTTGAGGTTTGAGGTGCCCGTAAGTTATCAGAAACAAATGAGAAAATGTTGTTCCAAAATAGGCTCCATCGATGTCTAGGTAAAGTTACAGAAACTAAAAGAAACATTGACTGGAGCACAAAAAGCAAATCACTGGAAAGTGGTCTAAACTATGGTTACAACCCCCCTCATTGAGGTCGAATGCAATAGAATCTGATAACACTTTCTTATAAACAACACAAAAATAAAAGTTGTTTCAACTCTGAAGTAGTTCAAAAAATATATAAATAAAATAAATAAAGACTTTAGGTTACTGACAATCTATGAAGCACGGGTACGGGTACGAGTACTGGTATGATATAAGTATGTCAATACAGTACAATTTAAAAATAGGGTATGGATACGGCTTGGTACGTTTGTAAAAAAATATTTATTTTTAATTTAGAGTAATGTAAAAATTAATTAAATGGTTTAATTTGTTAAGGTCCAACCTACAATTAACATTTAATATCAAAAGTAAAGATATAAATCAAAATTAAATGTCAATATATTAAATAACGTACAAATCATAATTTAATTTTAAAATCATGCTAAGCGTAAAACAAAAAAAAATAAAAAATCTAATGAAACGAATATTATCTCTATAGTAAAAGAAAATATTGTTTTAATTACGGTATGATATGACTTGAGTATATACTAGGTACGCCAAAAATTAAGAAAAAATTTAAATATTTGTTTCGTGTACCCGGTATGCATGCAGAAGTACCATACAAGGTACCATATGCCGGTAAGTACCCGGTACGAGTACGACATATATTTCAAAGTACCCATGCTTCATTGCTGACAATATTTAACATCCAACATATAGCAGTAATGCATTTAGTATACACTTTGATCATATTATTTGTAATTTAATATGTAACAATGGGACTTTTGATGCAAAGGAGGAGTTTATTTTTACGTTGAATTTCATAGTCTCTTTTGAGTAAAGGTAGTGTAGATCTTTTTTACATTTCCTTTTTGTACATGAGTTGCACCCCCTTGTTGTCCCTTTTTAATAAGGGTAAACTACCAATAGGTCCTACTTGAGAGACTTATTACCCAATAGGTCCTACTTTGAGACTTATTACCCATTAAGTCCTATTTGATATAATTTATTAAGTGATAAAGACAAATTTATCAGTCTTTTTTTTTTATGAATAATTTTATAGTGATAAATTTATCAGTCTCTTTTTTTATAAATAATTTTTTAGTGATAAATTTATCATTCTCTTATTTTTATAGTGTTAAATTTATTAGTTAGGACCTGTAGGTAAATAAGTCTAGTGAATAGGACTAATTGGTAAGTACCCCTTTTAATAACCTTTATTACTTATAAAATATATTTTTTATATATTATTTGTACTTTTGTAGTACTTTTATTTATGTTATTGGTATTCTTGCGTTTAAATTAAATGGATATTGAAGATAATTTAAATTGCTGTACCAAATCCTCCCGGATGCCCCCTTGCTAAAGACTAAAACTTCCTAACAACGCATGGGGGCAGCAGCAGTTCAAACCCATCCTTATGCCCATCAAATGGCGATTTAAGTCACCCACAGTTAGATTCTGTGCTTTTACTCCCAGGTTTTAATTCACCATTGTTTTTCTTCCTTCGAAATAGGGAAGAGAAAAAAAGAAAAAGAAAAAGAAAAATAAAGTATGGGAACTAAACGAAAAACGTGAGCTTAATAATAGAGAGGGAAAGCAGCTCAAGAAAATAGTAACTGTTCACATACGTAACACACCCTGCCAGGAGTTCAGCAGTGGCACCCGCCCAATTGAAATTGAAATAAAGGATACTGTTTTGGAACCTGGATCGAGGGCTATAAATATCTTCGCACTTGGGACAGTAAATTTTCACTGTGCTTTGTCGAGCAATGTCCGATTGACCAACAGGAAGGCAGGGTTGTCCGCAGCAGTAAACTCTTGGGCAACGCCCAAACTCAGCATTCTTGTACTTCTCTAGCTGTCAAAGATTTAAAAAGTACCCTGTCATAACAGCTAATCGAAGCATAGAACTGAGAAAAATAATAAACAGATACAATGGCCCAATGCTCACCATCGCAGCCATTCCTTTGCTTGTCAATACATATCGCACGTGAATTAGACCATAAAGCATCTCTGCTGCTGATTCAACTAATTCGTTATGTTCCTCTGTAAACATATCACCTACACCATTCAGCTCATCAAATTTTTTTTTTTTGGGTGAATAACAGCTCATCAAATTTACTCATTGCAAAGAGTTCAACAACTGAACTAGTGATCAAGAAGATTTCAAAGAAAGGTCAAAGACAACGGGCAAGGCTACACAGGCAAGGAAGAATTAGATGGCTGTGCCTTTGTTGCAATGACTTCAAAGAAAGGTCAAAGACAATGAGCAAGACTAAACAGGCAAGGAAGAATTGGATGGCTGTGCCTTTGTTTCTAATGCAGTGTTTTTGAAGAAAAGATGAACCGGCATACTTTGAGGATGTAGAAACCTCAGCTTATAGGATGAAGACGATTTTGCTATCAACTAATTATTGACAAAAGGGAAAGTTTTATGATATTGCGTCTTCTCCTGTTGACTTTATTTAATTTAAGTTGTGGAGAAAATATTCCTTTGCGCCTAATTGATGCTTGTCGATAAAATTACTTTACCCATCCAAAACAAAAATGCACCTTTTCCCCTCAGTTCTCACAAACAATCATCACCATTCTTAATTTGATGCTAAAAGAAAATTCGATCAATTGCTTACCTTTTAATTACATTGAATGAGTAGGGATTGCAATTGGAATTGCAGAGTCTGTTTCAGAGCATCAATTATTCACTGAAATAAAAAGCAAAGAAAAAAATAGTAGAAGACGACCCTAAGAATCAGTGTTAGGGTCCCTGACACATTGTACCCTTATGGTCTAATCAAATTATCATAACAAGCTTCAAAAGCACAGTGAATTGCATTCCCGATTTCCCCATTCAAGTGCACGGCTAAATTGTTTTCAATTACTAAAATATCTTTATTTCAGAATTAAGACTCCAGAATTTACAAAAAAAACTGTAGATAGCTCTGAAAATGAAATAGCTAATGTGAACAACTGCAGCATAAATAATCCTACTTGCATGAATGTTTGAAGGGATAAACATAGCAAAAAAAATGCAATTGATTCTAAAAAAAAATAGGGTTACCATGAGAAGATTCAACATCCAGAATCAAATCGAGCGCATAGTCATAATAAGGAACTTGACCGCTTAACCCACAGAGGTTAAAATCATCCTGAATGTAATCATCATCAACTTCACAGAAAAACTCATTCCCACGCAGATTACAGAACCATGTGATCCAAGATGTATCATCCCCATCTGAACCACTAACATCTGACTCCTCACTGTCTGTTTCAGATTCCTCTGCAATTCATTCAATTGGAAGTGCATCAGCAACGATGAGAACCGGGAAGCAAGACAAAACACCACGAAACAAGAAACTGTGTTATGCACACTACAGAAACTACTGAACTGCTTTCAGATGTAAACATATCATGCAGAACATACAACAGCCAGAGACATAATGACCAAACCCTCAATAAAACTCTAAAAAGTTATCTAAACTTTGATCGGCTATGTAAAATGAACGTATTGTGAATGGACAGAACAATCAATCCAATCACAGAGGAGAGAACACTCTGTGTTTCCATTTGCCATTCAAGGCGAACAATAACCACATGTTAGTAAGTCAATTCCTCATATTTCAATTAACATTACATAGTTAGCAGAGACTTCATCTAAGTTTTCACCAGTCTCCCTTACATCCACTTGAATGGACCCCGGTACCCAACCACATCTCAGTGTCAACACAAAAGAGAAAAATTAAAAGTCATCCTGGGACATTTCGTTCCTTAAAAATACATGCTTCATCCAACCAAGCTCATATATTAACAAACATGTGAAACTGAACTCATGTTTCTATTACTATTATTGTTTGAGATAAGAAACAAAAAAAAAAAAAAAGACTTACCTTCTATATAAGATTAAGCGACTGCTAATTTTACCATGAAAAAATAAAGAGAGAATAATTATTTTCTGACAAGTAAATTGTATAAATAAGGCACCAAAAGGGGCACAACCTTGGAACAAAATTAAATACATATTAAAAAAGCTCAACATGAAAATTGAGCTCACAGATAAAATCTAAACCCCCCCCCCCCAAAAAAAAAAGATTCATAAAAAAAAATCCTTTATACAAAAATGAAAACCTTGCAATAAAGACAACTTACGCTTTTGCTCTCTCAATTGATCTCAAAAAATATGCATGTTTCTTTCTCCCCACAAGCACCACATGATGCATAGCGGCACACCACCATTAATAAAAATGTGACAGAATCATATAGCTCTAGCATTACACGTTGCATAAAGATGAAGCTACTTGGTGGGGGTGGAATACAAGACATCTGATTGTTCAAGAGAAGTTGAACTTTATCATTGAAGTGCATATTGCATAGCTAGATAAATAAATAGGTAGGTAGGTAGGTAAGTACGTATATGTAGGAAATTAATGTATTGATATTATTGATTGATATCAATATATATTTTTTGTGTGTATACAATGGAGAGAATGAACTCTCTTTTATAGAGAGAATGGGTACAATGGAGTAATCAATTTAATGGAGCACTAAACTAAATGGAGCACTAAACTAAATTAATAGAGCATTAACCTAAATGGAGCACTTGCTTGTGGAGTTGTAGATGGAGTTGGTGGAGTTGGTGGAGTTTTTACATTTACATTCAACAGCCCCCCTCAAACTCAAGGGGGTTAGGAACTAACCAACTTGAGTTTGGAGAGAGTAACAAACAGGAAAAATAATCTGACAAATAAAAATAAAAGTGGATAGGAGACACTGTATGGTCGTGTCAGACCGTTGTAGAAGACCGTATGGTTATGGCAGACCAAGGTAGAAGACAGTTTATGGGGTCATGTCGGACCGTTGTAGAAGATAGTTTATGGGGTCATATCGGACCGATGTAGAAAACAATTTACGGGGTCATGTCGAACCGTTGTAGAAAACAGTTTGTAGGAAATTTATGTAATGATAATATTGATTGATTGATAATCTACATTTTACAAGACCAAATGACACTCCTTATATAGGAGATATTACAAACATCATCATAACCCATTAAACCCATTATATACCACTTACATATTATATATTTCCACTATCTACCACTATATATTTCCACTATCTACCACTATATATTTCCACTATCTACCACTATATACTAACCTAACACACTCACATAATATACTAACTCACTCACCTACCACACTAAGGTAGAGTAGGTGTGGAGTTTGTATTTTTACATTCAACACCCCCCCTCAAACTCAAGGGGGTTAAGAACTAACCAACTTGAGTTTGGAGAGAGTAACAAAACAGGAAAAATAATCTGACAAATAAAATTAGATAGGAGACACTGTATGGTCGTGTCAGACCGTTGTAGAAAACAGTTTACGGGGTCATGTCGGACCGTTGTAGAAAACAGTTTACTGGGTCATGTCGGACCGTTGTAGAAAACAGTTTACTGGGTCATGTCGGACCGTTGTAGAAAACACTATACGGCTGTGTCGAACCATTGTAGCTGAGAACCGAAATCAATGTCGAAACAGTTTACCGAGTCTTGTCGGACCCATATAGAAGCTAACCGGAATCAAAGTCGGGACAGTTTACAGAGTCTTGTCGGACCCATATAGAAGCTAACCGGAATCAAAGTCGGGATAGTTTACAGAGTCTTGTCGGACCCTTATAAGTTGCACCCTCAAAAGGCGTGCCCAATCTTATCAAAAGGCGTGCCATCAAAAGGCGTGCCATCAAAAGGTGTGCCCGACAGCCATCAAAAGTCGAGCCATCAAAAGGCGCACCATCAAAAGGCGTGCCATCAAAAGGTGTGCCCGACATCCATCAAAAGTCGAGCCATCAAAAGGCGCGCTGCTTTGTCGTCTTGCGCTGAGAGGCGCGTGAGGCGCATGTCTGCCTTGCCTATTTATACCAAGGCGAGGCTGCCGCTTATGCAGAACAAAACATCTGCTGAAAAATCCTCTGAAAAACTCTTCGTTTTTTGCTGAGAGAGATTATCCCTGAAACACTCTACAACCAACCCTGAATATGGCCTCTTCTTCCCGTTCAGCTACCCAGAACATAGCCTCTTCGTCTCGTGGTCTTACTCTCTTTCCCGACCTCAACGAGGTCACAACTCAGAATATAGCCCTTGAACCTCAACCAAGCCCCCCTGGTTTTGCGCCTTTGAACTATCCGATGGTGGCAGTTGAGCAGATAATGGCTGCTTAATCTGATATTGAGGCCAATTATTATACATTGAGGTCTTGTGTTGAGACAATGACGGCGGTCAACAACCTGTCGCACCGGCTTCAGAGTAGAACAACTGAGGTGCAGCAGGTAAAAGCCCAACTGGCTCTGCTCCAGCGCATGTATACGGATGCCCGAGCAGAGATATGTGTGCTGAAGGCAGAAAATAAGGAACTGAAGCGGAAGGCCACCGTGATGCTCAGATTTGGAGGGCCGCCATATGTGACGGTTGAGGAGCAACGGGAAGTGAACGTGCTCGGCGGCGTGGGAAACACGGAGGCAGCACCGGCAAGAGATGCCCAAGACAAAGGCAAGAAGAAGAGAACAGCTGAAGAGGCGAAGAAGTGAGGCCGGTTGTTTGTGGTGGTTATGGGTTGTGGTTGTTTTTTTTTTTTTTTTTTTTTTTTTTTGTGTAAAATGGTGATCGGGTTTGATCCCCGGCATGAATAAAATAAGGTTGGTGACATTACTGCAATTGCTTTCTCTTTTTGAATGACCCACATTACTGCAATTCCCTCCTTATGGCAGAGACTTCCTTTGTCGTCACAGAGCTACCGGAAGGTTCTGCAATGGCAGGCTTACTGTTGATTTCACTGCTGAGAACATAGGTTTCACTTCATACCCACCAGCTTATCTTAGCAAGAAAGCAAGAGGGAAGAACCTCTTGATTGGAGCCAACTTTGCCTCTGCTTCTTCTGGTTTTTATGAACCTACTGCAAAATTATATCACACAATACCATTGAGTAAACAGCTGGAATACTACAAGGAGTACCAGAAGAGAATAGTTGGAATTGCTGGGCAAGCCAATGCTTCTTCCATTATCAATGGTTCGGTCTACTTCATCAGTGCTGGTAGTAGTGACTTTGTTCAAAACTATTACATCAATCCTCTTCTCTACAAGGTCTACACACCAGATCAGTTCTCTGACATCCTCATTCACTCCTATTCCACTATTGTTCAGGAGCTATATGGATTGGGAGCAAGGAGGATTGGAGTGACTACTCTGCCACCACTTGGATGCTAGCCAGCAACCATTACAATATTTGGATCTGATAGCAATGAATGTGTGGCCAAATTAAACAAGGCTGCAATCTCATTCAACAAGAAGCTCAATGTTACCTCTCAGAGTTTGCAAAACAAGCTCTCCAACCTCACCCTTGTTGTCTTGGATAGGAGGTTGTTGGCAGCTTCAGTGGGATGGAAGCCATCCCAGAACACATACTCAGTAGCGTTAGCGCAGGTTCCAGGGGACTTTGCATCGCATAATATTGATGTCTCTATTAACCCTGTTCCACAACATGCCTTCCTTGCCTCTACAAATCCATAATTAGAAGTGTTTGTGACAAGGTCATATAGAGGCTGGTACACATGGAGTAATGACTGCTGAGAGTTTTTGGTTACACTGGCAGCAACTGGATTGCCAGAAATTGAAACAACTGAGTTGAGCAAGTTTGAGTGGGCCACCTCAATCCTTCTCTAGCAATTTCAGTACAGCATGCTGGTTGTTCAGCTTGGCAACATCCAGGGGAGTTTTACCATCCAAATTCTGGAGAGTAACAGCAGCCCCATGTTCCAGCAGAAGTGCTACACACTCCTTCCTGCCACAACCAGCAGCATAATGAAGCTGTGTGCTTTCTCCCTTGTTTTGCTTCCAATATGAAATACTCTTGCCAGCTAAATAAATAAGCAGCCAAAGGAGCAAAACCATCCCAAGAAGGAGGATTAAGTGAAGGTGCTTGAGGCGGCTTTGAGAGAGACGGCAGGGGAGGTAGAAGACGACGAAGTATCGTCGGAGCTATATGTGTATTGATAGAGATTACAGAGGAATAGGTTGAGGTCCGGCGGGCGGCCAAGGCGAGGTTGCCGCCCGCCGGTGAAGCGAAAATATTAGATTCTAAACCTGCTCTGATACCATGTAGGAAATTTATGTAATGATAATATTGATTGATTGATAATCTACATTTTACAAGACCAAATGACACTCCTTATATAGGAGATATTACAAACATCATCATAACCCATTAAACCCATTATATACCACTTACATATTATATATTTCCACTATCTACCACTATATATTTCCACTATCTACCACTATATACTAACCTAACACACTCACATAATATACTAACTCACTCACCTACCACACTAAGGTAGAGTAGGTGTGGAGTTTGTATTTTTACATTCAACACAGTTTACGGGGTCATGTCGGACCGTTGTAGAAAACAGTTTACGGGGTCATGTCGGACCGTTGTAGAAGACACTATATGGCTGTGTCGAACCGTTGTAGCAGATAACCGAAATCAATGTCGGGACAGTTTACAGAGTCTTGTCGGACCCATATAGAACCTAACCGGAATCAAAGTCGGGACAGTTTACAGAGTCTTGTCGGACCCATAAAAGTCGTACCCTCAAAAGGCGTGCCCAATCTTATCAAAAGGCGTGCCATCAAAAGATGTGCCCAACAGCCATCAAAAGGCGAGCCATCAAAAGGCGCGCCATCAAAAGACGTGCCCGACAGCCATCAAAAGTCGAGCCATCAAAAGGCGCGCCACTTTGTCGTCTGGCGTTAGGAGGCGCGTGATACGCGTGTCTGCCTTGCCTATTTAAACCAAGGCGAGGCAGCCACTGATGCAGAACAAACCAGCTGAAAACTCTTCGGTCTCTCTGTAACACTTCTGAGAGAGATACTCTGTAACACGCTGTTGCTCTGAAAATGGCTTCTTCTTCCCGCCCCGTTACCCAGAACATAGCCTCTTCGTCTCGTGGTCTTACTCTCTTTCCCGACCTCAACGAGGCCACAACTCAGAATATAGCCCTTGAACCTCAACCAAGCCCCCCTGGTTTTGCGCCTTTGAACTTTCCGATGCTGTCTGTGGAGCAAAGAATGGCTGCACAATCGGATATTGAGGCGAATTATTACACATTGAAGTCATGTGTTGAGACAATGACGGCGGTCAACAACCTGTCGCACCGGCTTCAGAGTAGAACAAATGAGGTGCAGCAGGTAAAAGCCCAACTGGCTCTGCTGCAGAGCATGTATACGGATGCCCGAGCAGAGATATGTATGCTGAAGGCAGAAAATAAGGAACTGAAGCGGAAGACCACCGTAATGCTCAGATTTGGAGGTCCCCCATATGTGACGGTTGAGGAGCAACGGGAAGTGAACGTGCTTGGCGGCGTGGGAAACACGGAGGCAGCACCGGCAAGGGACGCCCAAGACAAAGGTAAGAAGAAGAGAACAGCTGAAGAGGCGAAGAAGTGAGGCCGGTTGTTTGTGGTGGTTATGGGTTGTGGTTTTTTTTTTTTTTTTTTTTTTTGTGTGTGTAAAATGGTGATCGGGTTTGATCCCCGGCATGAATAAAATAAGGTTGGTGACATTACTGCAATTGCTTTCTCTTTTTGGATGACCCAGATTTCTTTTTCTGAGTATTCTAATTCTTGGAGAAGAAATCAAAGCCAAATGGCCCCCCAGATCCAAATCCCGATAAACTGATGGAAGACTAGCACTTGGAAGAGTAGGAGCACTTTGTGAGCAGATTCAAGAATTGAATACTCAAGGATTTGAGGTTATTTTGGTGACATCAGGTGCTGTTGGCGCTGGTCGCCAATGTCTTAGACACCGGAGATTGATTAACAGCAGCTTTGCTGACCTCCAAAAACCACAAGTTGAGCTTGATGGGAAGGCATGTGCAGCTGTCGGACAAAATGGTCTCATGGCTCTATATGATACATTGTTTAGTCAGCTGGATGTCACATCTGCTCAGCTACTTGTCACTGATAATGATTTTAGGGATCCAGAGTTCAGGAAGCAACTTACTGAAACTGTAAAATCATTGCTAGCTTTGAAGGTGGTCCCAATTTTAATGAAAACGATGTTGTTAGCACCAGGAAAGCTCCATATGAGGACTCCTCCGGTATATTCTGGGACAATGACAGTTTAGCAGCTCTACTAGCCTTGGAGCTAAAGGCTGACCTTCTTGTCCTTTTGAGTGATGTGGAGGGTCTGTATAGTGGCCCTCCTAGTGATCCAAATTCAAAGCTAATTCATACCTATGTTAAGGAAAGATATGAAGGGGCGATTACTTTTGGAGACAAATCCAGAGTGGGAAGAGGGGGCATGACTGCCAAAGTAAAAGCTGCTGTTTATGCAGCTTATGCTGGCATCCCTGTTGTTATAACCAGTGGCTGATGGCGGAGACGCCGGAGTACAAGGCGGCGAATACGTCGTTGAGACGGACAGCAAGGTGGAGGGGAGTTTCACCTCCTTTGTCTTTGTAGGACCCACAACTACTAACCTTAGAAGGTGCTGCAGCATCCTTGAGTGGCCCCCAACACTCCACCTTGTTGTATTCTGGAATGTTGGAGTGAAAATATACCCAAACCAGAGCTTCCTCTAATTCTGGATAGTTGTTGAACAAATTCCCATCTCCATGTAAAAAAGGCCTTCAAAACCACAGGGAGTTCCTTGGAGAAGATGAAGAATCTGAGCCTAGCACAAAGATCTAACAGAAAGTGGCCACCACTTATGTGACAGTGAACAGGGACAGACATTTTCTCCTGGACTTTCTTCCACTCTGCTACAACTTCATCTCTCTGTAACTTATTGTACCACCCCTGTAACTGAGAGTTGTTTATTGATTGAGAGATGGCCAGAGTGAGCTTAAAGGTTATATCACTATGTGTGAGTGTATAAGTTCTTGGAAGCTTCCCTGGATGCTTCTTTTCATCAACTCCTAGGAACAGAACCTTCAGCTTTGAAGCTTCAAAGATTGCTGGTCCAAACAACCTTGCAACAGGGACAATAGATTGGTGCTTCTTGGGTGATCTTCTTCTGTGGATGAAAAAAGAGCTATGTTGGTGAAAAACCATTTGAGGCCTCGCCATTGACAGAGAAGAACAGAGGTGTTCCCTGAAGATAAGAGTAGGTTCTCTTATTTCAATGTTTGGTGAAATAATCACCAGAGAGTGCACAGTGAAGATATGTGTAGAAAACAAGCGGACTAGGTTGAGATCCGGCGGGCGGCCAAGGTGAGGTTGCCGCCCGCCGGTGAAGCGAAAATATTAGGTTCTACACCAGCTCTGATACCATGTAGGAAATTAATGTATTGATATTATTGATTGATATCAATATATATTTTTTATGTGTATACAATGGAGAGAATGAACTCTCTTTTATAGAGAGAATGAGTACAATGGAGTAATCAATTTAATGGAGCACTAAACTAAATGGAGCACTAAACTAAATTAATGGAGCATTAACCTAAATGGAGCACTTGCTTGTGGAGCACTTGCTTGTGGAGTTGTAGGTGAAGTTGGTGGAGTTGGTGGAGTTGGTGGAGTTTTTACATTTACATTCAACAGTATATATGAAGGAAGGGAGGGGGATTACTAAGAGAATGTACATACAAGAGAGAGGAGAAGAGAATCTTGTAAAAGAGCATGGATTTGGAATGAGTGGTCCTAATCCAAACCACAAATCTCTTCACATAAGAATTCCATCACTGGGGTGACCTACACGGCACCATCATAGAGGCTGGGCCACCATTATTGATTTACAAGTTGCCATTTTCTTTCAAGTGGCAACATTCATGTTTCTCTTTCTTATCCTAACATCTAGTGCTTAGAGTTCTGCAAATCAAATCAATAACTCCCTTTCTTGCATGTGCAAACACACACATATAAATAGCAAGTCATGTTGATATGTTCAAAGAGCCTAAATGGACATAAGCAATTAATGTAAGATGAAGTCATGTTGATATGTTCAAAGAGCCTAAATGGACATAAGCGATTAATGTAAGATGAAGTTCACTTCTTAAGAGACTTGTAGTTGACAACTCCTCCCACCTCCATGTCCCTTCCTTCCTCCCATTATTTTAATCAATTAGAGCTGCTAGGTTCCATTCAAATTTGAACGCAAGATCTTTGTACCTTCTTAATATGCAAATATAACCAATTAACCTCTCTTTTTCTCTCCTTTTTTTTTGGGTAATGGCAACTTGGCAAGAAACCTTTGCTAATTTTGTCATTCTATTCCTAATGTTCTCAATCAATTGTTACCAGAGATTGTCTCAATATGCAAAATAGATAGAGGAACATGAAGTACAATGTACTTATAAACATGGTATGACTAGGTAGACTTGTATCAAATTCAATCTTGGAATGTATTAAAGCACTTAATGAGGTAGAAAATTTAAATTCACAATAAGGTATTTAAGAGAATTACTAAAATGCATTAAACATTCACTTTTTAAGTTTCATTATGTTCAAATTAATCATTCAACAACCAAAATTGCAAAATTACACCATATTAGTTTAACTAATTGATGTTCTATGCCTCCTTTCTAGATCTTTTCCAAGATAGCTAAAATTATTTTTTTGGAACAATAGTTTTTCTATTGAAAGATATGTTAAAAAGTGCAAATTGGTAAAGCACTAGCTCTTTCCAGGAAAAGTCAGCACACTAGTCACTGGTGGATAAGCAGCTGTCCTCTTCTTTGCTCAAAAGTCTCAAAATATGATCTGGATAATGAGTCACTCTAAATAGCTACACCACTTAATCCTAAAATTTTCAAGGTCACCATTTAAGGTTGGGTTTGCTTCCATTCCACAATAAGGTCATCCATATTTTTGTTCTCTTAGAAAATTAACTATGGTCAATTAATGCCTAGACTTTTTAGTGCATATTTAACAGGTCAATTAACAAATTGAATGCATATGCATATGTTAAAAAAGAGCCAAATTGGGTTTACTTGGGAATTTCTTTGTACTCAAATTTATTATAACTGCAAGTTACAATCAGTTCAATATATAGCTATCTATTAAGTAAGCTAAGCTTTAGCACCTAATTATTCCACTAATACTGAATCAAGAAACCATAACATGCAGCATGATATTTCTAGGAACAAAGTTAAGAAAAGATAAGTGTAAAGAGAATCAATTGACTTGAGGCTGGCAAGTCGGATCAAGAACAAAGGTGAAGTTAATAATGCAATATATTTCACAACAAAAGCTGACATATGACTCCACCATGTAACAACTTTCATCTTTCCCCAAGATAATAATCAATACCACAACTTTAAGGCATGGACATGTATACATTCAAGTTTGTCTACACTTCCAATATACTTTAGGTTTCATATTAATTAATTCCAAAGAAACCTCAAAATAGCAATATCTACAAACAACACAATTCAAGGACTAGGATATAACACTACTTGTAGTTTCCAAAAAGATTTCAACGCCATTATATAATTGAGCTTCAATGCAAATGAGAAAAGCTAATCAAAGACAAATCTAGACCCAGATATATATATATATATATATAGAGAGAGAGAGAGAGAGAGAGAATCACCATCTGAACCTTTGTTTTCAGGCAAAGAGGCAGAGCGAGAGTCCCTGTGATCAGGTGTGGGCTTGGCGGCGGTCAAAATGGACTGAGCCGACAAGCGATCCTTATCCTTGGCGTTGAAAGACCTGGAAGTGGAGGGGGAGGATCGCTCCAAGTGCTTGTCGAGGGCATCGTTGATTCGCTTCCGATCAACGGGACCCATCTCCGACCTCGATCCCCCACCTCCTCTTTCTCTATACATTCTTGTCGAAAGAGAAATCAATGTCGTCGTCCCCAAAACATAGTTCCCCAAAAAAGAACCCTAGATTTCAGACGATGCAAATATACAGATACAACCAAAAAAATTGAGGCTTTTAAGCCGACAAGTGTGATGTATATGCTAAGGGGGTTTTGGTAGGGGTAAGGAGAGAGAGAGAGAGAAGTTAGGGTTTTGGGTGGGGGTGGGGGTGGGGTGGGGTGGGGTGGGGTGGGGTGGGATTGGGGGAGGAAAGAGCTAGCCCATGCTCTCCTTCTCTCTCTAGATTTCGTCGTTTTGGTGTTTGGTTGGAAAGAAAATATAAAGGCAGAGAGAGAGAGAGAGAGAGGGGGGTGGGCTCTGGTACACCGGCGGGGACGAAATACTAGTTAGGGGGGATCTTGTTGTGCGCGTTTCCTTGGATTTTATTGTGGAATGTCTGGACACGTGGCTGTGTGGAGTCTCTATCTGATTGGATGATATTTTTTAAATAAATAAAATTGTTTGGAATATTCAATTAACAATGTTTCTCGCTAAACAATTCAGGATATAATTGGGATGAGCTTAACCAAGTTTGGGTTAAATTTCTCAAATCCAAATCCAAATCTAAATCTAATTAACAGTGTTTCGTGTTTTTGTTAAGGATATAATTCAGGTGAGTTTAACATAAGTTTGGGTTAAACATCTCAAATCTTTACCAAGGCCACCTAAGTTTGGTTTGAAATTTTTGAGTTCATATAGAGTTTGAATATCTGTTACAATATACAACTTTCGATTTTATAAATGCCGAAATGTAACTTTGAACTATAGAGAAATAGTGCCAATAACTTACAATCAAAAAAACAAAAAGTGTCATTAACCTAGAAATTATTTTTTTGATACTGTAACCTAGAATTATTTTGCGTAATTAGGGTCAAATATTGATTCTAAACACGTGTATGCAACATTTTATAATGCATCCCATAAATAAATAAATAAAAGGAAGGAATAAAAAAATCAGCCTTCAAACAGCAATGCAATAAAGTTTCAGAATTATTACAGCTTTAAAATCATAATTTCATTCAAATTAAATCATAAATTCATCAACTCACAATAAGCCTCCCAAGTCTAATTTCAATAAATTTCCACCCTATCTGCACATCCCTTTAACTGTTCACTTTCAACCAACTTGTTATAGCAAAATACTCTAAGGCTATGTTTGGTTAGGAGATTTGGAGAGAACTTTGAAAAGAAAAAAAAAAAATGTGAAATTAAATGAAATTTATGTATATTTTATTTATATTTCACCTATATTTTCAATTTTTCTTTCCAAATCTCTCGTCAAATCCCCAACCAAACACAACATAGAAATACGAAGTATAGAATCAGAATCAGCACCAGCACGGGAGTACTGAATAATTACCCGCTTGAAGCCAAATGAGAAAAAATATATATATATATATATATATATCTCAGAGAAAACTGCTGCTGTCGCATACAAAATTAAAATTGTATATAATTACAGGAACTAGCATGCTCGATAGCCTAAAAAACCGAGATGTCAAATAAAATGTAGCAGCAACTCAGGATGGTGGTCATTCTCACTAAACATCAGCAAAGTATTTTTCTTCAGCATCGTGACTGGCCTCCCTCAACCAGTGGTCATCCAATGTCTCGTCCTCATCGATTTTTGAGTAATCTAAATGCTGATGATCTTCCCCTGACAGAAACTTTTGCTGCATGATGTGGGTGAATTGGTCCATTCGATCTTGCATCTCCTCTGCAGATAAAGTTGCTCCCTCTGTGTGCCTCACAGTGGCGGATTGCTCATAACTGAAGGCATCATGATTTTCTGAAAGCATCTGCTTAAAATTAGAAAAAAGCAGGAATCAATCAGTAAATGAATGGGAGTGTAGAAAACTTAGTATGGGAACTGCAATGATAAAGTTCAATGAAACACACACAACACACATAGATTAGGCAAGAAGGAACTAGGAATGTCGGTAAAATCATATATCACCTTGAAACTTCCAAATGTTCCCATGAGCTCAGGGAGGGGGAAAAGAAAAGGTGATTTAATTTAACTAAGGAGGCTTTCAAATTTTTGGATTGCACTCACTCAATCCCCACCCACCAAACAACCTAGAAAAACAAATATTTGAACATATAATAGGTGGCATGATATCTCTATTTGGTTTTATCTCTAATGCTTTTTTGTAAGTATCTCGCTGTACCATATCTTTCAGTAAGTAGTTTCCATGGTGCTAATTAGTATGTCACACTTATAAGCCTAGTATGCTATCGATTGCATTCTTGACTTGTGCTGTTGAAATCCAAAAATGTGTCCTCAACTTTAAAGAAAGACCATTGAGGTTTTTAGTTGTCTTAACAATGAATAACAAAACAACACCATAACGACTACTTCTTCATTTAAAAAGTAATTGTCCTTGTTCCATAGTAGTCGCAATATCAAAAATCCAAATTCATCTTAATGAATGAAAACAAAAGAATGAAATTTTGAAGCCTTTGTGTTACAAGAAGTGCAAGAGAGAAAGGGCTAGAGGCATTGCTTCAGTCATTTATTTGTTTCCCCTCATTCGTCCAGTTCTCATCCACCCAAAATAAGGAGACTGTAAGTTGAAGAAAAACAACTCATTGAGAACACTAGAATTTCTGCTTAGGTTAAGCATTAGTTTGAATCGTGGTTTTGAGCAAGGTGAACACTTCTAACTTTTCCCACTTAAAAGGTCAGAACAACTACCTACATCCTCCCAGAAGCATTATGAGCAAACCAATTTCAAAGATGTTTGATCATGTTTCACAGTGTGTTAAACAGGCTTAGGTATGTGTCTAGTGCCAGTATGCACCAAAGCATCATATCCTTCTAACCCTTAAATTAGACACTACTACAGAGTCTAAAGATGGATATATGTACTAATAAACGAAGTACAAATAAAAACGAAAATAGAGAATGATAAGCTAAAGTCTACAAAGGAATGTGAATGGCTGGCATTATTAGATATAGTCTATGAAGGAACAATAGAAGAACAACAAAAGTCTAAAAAAAAAAATAAAGATATTTGTTAGGAACTAACTTTGTTATGAAATTTAGCAAAAATCCATCAACCACTTGAGGATCCAGAAATGGTAGACCATAAAAACAACACATTAGCCTATGCAATATGAGTCCCAGGAATATGATAAAACAAGAACCTCAAACAAGTGAGGCATCTTCTACAATGATTGACTCAATAAAAATTCCATGAAGTGACATCCTACATTTCATTTCTTGCTATTAATAGATGGGTCAATGAATGCAGGAAGTTTTCAACAAGGATCTGATATGGTGAATTTCATAATACAGCCTACAATGCCTCAAAGAGCCTATTCCTCAGCTACTTGAAGCAACACATGCCTCTATTAAATCTTGATCAATTAACAATAGCAACTACTGGTGATCTAGTTAGAATTTCACAATTTAAATCAATGCAAACAACTACCAATTGCATCTTCACATTGTAAGAAAGTTTCTTAAGAGAAGCAAGACTCCATTCACAATAACTGCATCGTAGGTTATTCATGCTGAACTCAAGTAGTAAAGCAACATAAAAAGCTTCTTGTTTTGATAGTAACAAAAAAATTGAAAAGGACCAGCCTTCAGGTTGAAAGCAAGTTGCACTACAAAACCTAAATTAACGAAGCAAGTAAAGGGTCATAGTCAGCACAAACAATCACAATCCACAACTAAACAAGAAGCAACAAATCTACATACTAAGTAAGGATAAATAATAATCAATGCATGACGAAATAGTTCACCCCAAAAAATTACCTCCAAAGGATGTGAAGTCCCATTAGCAACAAGGCTCTCTCCATCTTCTGTTTCTTTTCTTTCTTCATCTTCATCTTCATCTTCATCTTCCTCTTCCTCCTCCTCCTCCTCCTCCTCCTCTTCTTGTTCTCTCTCATTCCCAACCCAATCCCTCTGAGCCACACCCAATCTCTGCTGCTCCCCTCTAATCTTCTCCACCAAAATAGCCTCCTCCGACCGCCTCATCAGCGTCTCCGACCACCGCTCTCCTGGCCTCGCCATTCTCCTCCCGCTTGGGTCCTGAAACTTCCCCACATACTCATGGTGCAAGTAGGGTTCTCTCTCCCTCATGGCATCCTCCGAAAAGTACTTCCCATCACAAATCAACCTGTCCATGTACGCCCTCCTCCGGTTCTTGATCTTCTTAGACCTAGACCTCAATTCCTTCGTCGTTGGGCTAATTAAGCTCCGCAGATTATTTAAATGCCAATTGATTTCATAATCGTCTTTCATAAATTCGAATTCTTTAAGCTCCTCAAACGTCAATTGCGTTCCGTATCGTTCTGAATCCACAAATCATTCAACAAAATTACGTTGTGAGAAAGTAGATTATAAAATAACGTGTTCTTGTGTATGCATCGAGAGAGAGAGAGAGAGAGAGAAGAGTACCTAAGAAGACGGCGAGGTCACGGGAGAGGAGGTCTCTGAGGAGGGATTTGCGTTGGGAGGGAGAGGAGGAAGAGGGTTGGAGGGCGCGAGGGAAGTAGAGGTTTTCGAGCTTTGAGAGCCTCTCTGCTATGTCTTCCATGGCTTCGCTGCTCAGACCTATCTTCTTCTTCGTCTTCTCTTCCTGCATCTCTCTCTCTCTCTCTCTCTCACTAGTTTCTCTCTCTATCTTTGTTTCGATCACTGATAATCTCTCTCTCTCTCTCTGTCTCTGTCTCTTCAGCTAACTCAAATTAGGGTTTTGCTCTGAATAATTTCTGCTGTTGCTCTACGAATGAACCGACATCAGAATAGGTTTGTGTTAAAAAAAAAAGGATTTTATTTTAGATAACTATTTTATTGAGAGATGTTATTTATTTTATGTTTTAAATATATTGAAACAATGGAAGACACGTGTATGTGTATGAATCATTATATTTAATAAATTGTTATATATAATAAGAATTCTCATAAAACTAAATTTTTTAGTAACTTTTTTATTTTTATTTTTATTGAATGCATAGTTTTTATATCATTATATGTATATATTTTTAATATAATTATTATTTATATATTATTTGATTATTTATATATTATTTGAATATGAGTTAAGTTGGTTTAATTTGGGAATATTTGGAATTATTTAAATAAATATAATTTTTGACTTTTTATAAAAAAATCATAAAATATGAATTAAATTTGAAATGATTTAATAGAGGAATAATATAATTCAAATAAAATGATTATGACCAAAATAAAATAACATATTAAAATAATATATATTATCTTAACACATGTCAAACACTTTCTTAATGTGGGGGCGCAAAGAGAGTTCCTATAGATACAGCATCCAAAATCATAATTTGATTGGACTCAAATTAAGAATCACAGACAAATATATAGAATAAAAATTAAATACATCCTTTCTTTTTAAAATTACAACATAATCCTATATTTCAACCTCATGCATACTCTCTAAAAAAAAAAAATCCATCTATCATCACTAGCTATTACTGACTATCAATATCCACAGCAATAAAGTCTTGTCCCAAGCCTTATTGCTCTTGCAATGGGTACCTTCCCATCTCAACTAATTCAATTTCAACTTGAGGAGGTCCTTCTCCTGCCGCTTCTTGTTGAGTGATGCAAATTATGTTGAGATCAGGAATGGACCGTAATTTGCGACGAAGCCAATGATAAATCTTCATAAGCACATTCACAACAGAACCATATTGCCAAGGACAGATATCAATGCACAAGATCATGAAATAGGCAACCAAAAAATGTGGTGGTGGCAAAAAGATTGAGCAAAGCAATGATAAAGCCACATGAGCCGAGAAGTCTCCCGCTCGCAAGCGAATTATTGGATTGGCAGTGACTTTCATATTGAGCTTGAGCTTGGCAGAAGTGAGGAGGAAGAGCAATACAACAATGGTTGTAAGAAGTAAGAAGGCCAACTTGAGGATGAAATGGTGATTTGGGTCCAAAAGATGATCATTTTGGTACCAATTAAGCTCAAATTGGAGGTGTGTGCGCTCAGAGAGGAGGCTTATGAGAGGTGGGATGGCATACCTGAGATCCATGTAACAGGACTTATTTATTTATTTATTTTTTTGTTGGTTGCTTCTAACAGCTTTTTGCAATTTGATCATTGGAGATTGGATTGCCCAATAGCTATATATACACAATTGTAGGCCTACAGCCAAATGATTTAAGGATTAAAAAGTCGGCAATACTACGTAACTCAAATTTTGTGGTTTAAAAGTGGTTCAAATGGCCAAAACGACGTCGTTTTGAGTACAGAACAACATAAAAATGGCCAAAACGACGTCGTTTTGGCCATTTAAACTACTTTTAAACCACAAAATTTGAGTTACAAGACATTTTCCTTAAAAAGATGGCCTACTGCCAAGATGGTTTAAGGACTCAAAAGTAGGCCTACTGCCAAAAAGGTTTATGGATTCAAGAGAGTAAAGTTAAAGGTTCAATGGGTCCCATTTAGGAAACAAAAATTCAAAATTCCAAAAAAAAGAAAAAAACAAATAGAGAAGAAAGGCTAAAGGTTCAAATATTCAAAAGGGTCATGGTTCAATACAGTCCACTCCAAATAATTTGAAAATGAGAAATAAGGGAGGGCCTGGTATGTTCCAAGGATTTTAGGTGTAACAGGGTCAATACACAAGTATATATAATAGTATTGTGTCACTGTCATTTCTCCAGCTTGCAAATTAGAGCATTTCAATCGGAGAAATATTTTAGAGCATTTTATGTATTTTACTTATGCCTTATTTGAAAAGTTGATTATTTATGTGGTTAAAATTTTTGTATTTAAGAAGATGGTTGAATTTTTTTTAGTTAGATGTTATGTTTGTGAGAAAAAAATAAAATGTTTATGAATTTGATGTGACATTTTATCTTATTGACTTTTTTTACTTATTTTGTCTTTTTGTGAATTTTAACTTAAACAGTCCAATTTTAACCTTTGCCAAACAAGGCCTTCATAAGATTTTAATAGAACAGGTATCGGTATTTTGACTCATTTTCTGTTAACTAATTATATTTAAAGAGTCTTAGAGCATCTCTAATGATAGAATTAAAAAAATATGTTAAAATGTGTGTTATATGACATAAAATGTGAATAATAAGACCTATTTACATATTAAGTATTTGTTAATTTAAAGAGTGGGTATGTTTTTTAATGATATAATTAAACTGTTTATTAAAGTATATTATATAAAATAATAGAGTATTGATAGAGACCCCCTCCAATTACCACTCCCACCACCCCACACACACATGGTGGGTGGTGATTGGAGGAGAAGGAAAAAAAAAAGAAAAAAAAAAAAGTAGCCAATCAAAAAAGAGAGGGGTCAAAAGGGATGGGAAGAAAGGGGGTCTTAAACATTTTTAAAAATAATATATATGCATATATATATATATATATAAATTAAAAATAAAAAAAAATGGGGGTCACTGCCCCCCTCTACGTGTCATTCACAATCCAATCCACCCCTTTCTTTTTTTCTCTTTCTCTCTCTCCTCCATGTTAACTATTTAGCTCTGGGCAGTTAATAACAATTTTAACTAGAAGTTAACTGACATACAATTTAAGGCCTATTTTGAGAAGTTGGTAATAATCAATTTTTTAGTGAAAAATTGTTTATAAGTAACTTATAAGTAATTTTTTTGTGAGAGAGGAAATTGGTAATAATCTAAAAAGCAGATTATTACCGACTTCCCAAAATAGGCCTAACTAAGGTTTAACTAAATCATTGGAGGGCAATTTTACACTTGGTTTTTATTAACTGTAACCAATGTGTTAGCAAATCCACTGGAGATGCACTTAAAACATCTTTAGTGGAGTCTCTAATATTGTATTTGATTAGGAAATTTAAGAAGGAATTTTTTTAAAAATAATAATAAAATAAATAAAATATATTTATATTTTACCTAATTTTATATACTTTTTCTTTTCTTTTCTTTTTTTCAAATTTCTTCTCAAATCCTCTAATCAAACACAGTATAAATAAAATATTAGTGCCAATTGTTAAGGGTCTGTTTGGTAACGTTTACGTTTTCAGTTTATATTTACAAAAATTTTATAAATTGGTTTTTGTTTATTTTTAGAAAAACATAAACTACAAACGCGTTTGGTAATTGACAAAATGTTTAAAAAATTTTAAAAATACAAAAAAGAGTGAGAAATGGCAAGTGGCGGCAGAAGACGGTGGTGGAAAGTGGTGACGGTGGGTGGTGGGTAGCGGGTGGTGGTAGGTGGTGGCGGGTGGTGGGTGGTGATGGCGGCATGTGGGTAGCGGATGGCGGGTGGTGGTAGGTGGTGGCGGGTGGGTGGTGGTGGTGGATGGGTGGGTGACGGTGGTGGGTGGTAGCGAGTGGGTGGTGTGGCGGGTGGTGGTGGCAGGTGGGTGGCGGATGGCGGGTGATGGTGGGTGGTGGAGGATGGGTGTAGGTGGCGGGTGGTGATGGTGGGTGGGTGGGTGACGGTGGCGGGTGGTAGCGAGTGGGTGGTGGGTGGCGGATGCGCGGGTGGTCGTGGGTGGTGGCGAGTAGGTGACGGGTGGTGGTGGTGGTGGTGGTAGTGGCGGGCGAGCGGGTGGGTGGGTGGGTGACGGTGGCGGGTGGTAGCGAGTGAGTGGTGGTGGTAGTGGTGGTAGGTGGTGGTAGGTGGGTGGTGGGTGATGGTGGTGGTGGCGGGTGGCTGGCAAGTGGCTGGTGGTGGTGGGTAGTGGATGGTGGTGGCAGGTGGGTGGTGAGTGGTGGTGGCAGGCGGTGGATGGTAGTGGCGGGTGGCGGGTGGATGACAGGTGGGTGGTGGGTGGTGGTGGTGGTGGTGGTGGTGGTGGTGGCGAGTGGGTGGCAGGTAGGTGGTGGTGGTGGTGGTGGCTGGTGGTGACAGGAAGTGGTGGTGGGGGGTGGGTGGTGGTGGCGGAAGACGGTGGTGGAAAATGGTGGCGGGTGGTGGCTAGTGTTGGGTGGTAAAAAAAAAAAAACTAAAAACTCAAAACTCAAAACGGAAATACATTTTTTGAGTTTACATTTTTTGATCAAATTTATAAACTGAGATAACTGATTTATAAATTAAAAATTTACCAAATAAATTTTTATTTCAATTTTTATAAAAATAAATAAAAAATTAAAAACATAAGTGTTATCAAACCGCATCTAACTGGTAGGATATATTTCCAAAAATTTTCAACTCGAATGGTATTGCTAAGGCCTCGTTTGGGGAGTGGCTATTTTAGCCAAAAAGTTACTAAAAGTTATCACATTATCTCTTTACTTTTCTGCATATTTTTTTGTAAAAAGTCAAAAAATTACTAAAATAGTCTATTCCCAAACGAGGCCTAAGTCATGTGTTAGTGTCGCCAGATGTCATCTCAGAAGCCAACTGTGGCGAGTGAGAAAGGGAGCTGCTAACTACAGCAGTGGTCCCAATGTACTTTAGTTAGAATTTTAATTATTTTACTCATTTTTTATACATATTTATATATACTAATTGGATCTCCATACACTATGCACGTGGGATCGCATTGCTATTAATTTTTTAAAGTTAATTTCATAGGTAAAAACACAGTTGTATTTTTAGTTATACAATTGTTGATATTATTCTGTATATCAAGATGTTCAAAGTATTGAATGTGTCAATTAATCAAGTTTATATATATATATATATATATATCAACTATTAAAGGTACTGTTCCTCTTAAAAATAATCTAATCCGTTCAAAGGATATATTATGTCAATTATAGTATTCTTGTTTCATCTATTTATATATCTTCTTTTAAAAATTTAATTTCTAAAAATATAGGTAAACGATGTAATATGACTAAAAATGTCATATTGGGACAATTTCTTTAAAAATATCATCTAATGATTTAAATTTTCAAAATTCAATTAGAGAATATTCTAATATGTTCAAACGTAATAATAATAATCATTTGTACTTTGGAAGATCATAGTATATGAACCGTTTTTATTTTCAATTAAAAAGCAAGTATGAAAATGAAAAAAAATCATATAGCTTTCATCAAATATGAAATATGCAATCAAATATTGGATAACGTTATCAGTAATGTTACTCCTAAGTACAGATATAACATGAGTGAAAAATGTTGTCACGAACTGCATAGAACGCATGTTTAAAAAAATCAAATGAACAAAACTAATAAGAAAATATTATCATAAGGGAAAAGTGAAAAATTATATTAAGGAATAAAAATTTAGTGGGATCCAACTCCTAAGTAGTTTTTGGTTCAATAAAATACAATTGAAATAAAATAATCATTCTATTCTCAAGTTTGATTTACTATTACTACTCTCTAAATAAATCTACATATATTATAAATAAAATTATCATTTACAATTATAAATGAATGTTATTTCGTAGAAAAGCTAAGGAATGAATATTTATTAAAGCACACACAAATGACTGTTATTTCGTACAAAAACTAAGGAATAAATATTTATTATAGCACACATAGCATTAGAGCTTTTCTATAATAACTTACTTTGCTTTGTTCGGAAATAATAAATGTGTTCTTTGGATAATTTTATCACATAGTTGGCACACTATATCCATGATTTATCAAAAACAAGAAGAGTTAAACACTACAAAAATGAAAGAAAACAAAATACATTAGCTTTCCATTCAAATTAGAATACATAAAATCAAAGAGAAAGCAATTTAAAATTTTTAGCAAAGCAAAGGTTCATCTGAAATTCTTTTTGTTGAGTGAAGTGGATTTGTAACTTCGTAAAAATGTTGCCTCCATTATTCTTCTATGAAACGGTGGTCCGAATAATGGTAGCATCTGGTACAAACACACGCTGGCTTTTGGTTGGTTGAGCCAACAATAGTGTCATATGTCAACCACTTTGAGGGACTATGGGAAGACACATTAGGCACTCCCAAATAGAGCAAGCGAGAAATAGCCACGTAACTGTTACAATAAAAGGTCAATAAGAGCTCTGTTTGGAAAGTTTAATTGTGATGTAAATAGTTAATCTTGTAAGTGTCATGACCCGAACTCGCCCCCGTGGATTAAGGACATAATCGGCCAGTAATCGTGAGATTACCTACGACCTCAAACCAAACCAAACGTATTTTAACAGAGTTCATGGGGGCCAGACGGAAGCAATTTGAAACTTTGTCCATAGAGCCGTGCTTATATGCACATCATTACATACATATGTTAATAACTCACGACAGAAAGTACAATGACATAAAATTCTGTACAGACAGGATCATTCAAATCTAAGTCAACCAAACAAAACTATACACAGACGTACTCAAAACTTCGCCAACATAACATAACAGAAACAAACGACAAAAGGCGAAGGCGGGTCTCGTGCGTGAGACACAAGGGCTGACTTCCTCAAAAATCTTTGTTGTTCCACACTAACTTCACTGAGGCTGGGTTTGGACTTCTCTGGGCTCACCTACAAACACATGAATGAACGTGAGCGAAAGCCCAGCGAATAATACCAAATGAAGAATATACATTGGAACAACATACATCAAACGGCCTTGGGCCCAATTTGCATTTCTAACTAATACATACATACATAGACATATGTAAGTTAAGTAACTGAGGTTCCAAACACAACGTACGGCCTCGGGCCCAATTCATTCATGTCAGACTATCATTCATTTTAGACTGGCCTTTGGCCCCTTTCAAACTTTCGTATCAACCTGGCCTTTAGGCCTTTCAACTTTCATGTCAAAACGGCCTTCGGCCCACATACACTTTCGTACCAAAACGGCCTTCGGCCCACATTCATATCAAATGGCCTTCGGCCTACATTTTATCAATCGGCCTTCGGCCCACATTTATATCAAACGGCCTTCGGCCCACATTTTATCAATCGGCCTTCGGCCCACATTTATATCAAACGGCCTTCGGCCCACATTTTATCAATCGGCCTTCGGCCCATATTTATACCAAACGGCCTTCGGCCCACATTTTATCAATCGGCCTTCGGCCCACATTTATATCAAACGGCCTTCGGCCCACATTTTATCAATCGGCCTTCGGCCCACATTTATATCAAACGGCCTTCGGCCCAAATATACTTTCGTATCAAACTGGCATTTAAGCCTTTCATGCTTGTCATATCAAACTGGCATTTAAGCCTTTCATGCTTGTCATATCAAACTGGCATTTCAGCCCTTATATCAGACTAGCTCTTAGGCCTTTATATCAAACTGGCTCTTAGGCCTTTATATCAAACTGGTACATAGGCCTTTATATCAAACTGGCACATAGGCCCTTATATCAAACTGGCACATAGGCCTTTATATCAAACTTGTCCACCATTCAAATTAATGAACTTTACAAAACTTACATAAGAGTAAGCAAATGGGACAATAACATAATTTAGATATTACTCACAGTGATCGGTTGGTTGAATTGCCCTGGAGCTTGACCCTACATATCACATAGCACATATGGGTCACAAATAATTCAATCCGTTCTTTAATTCACATATTCCTCTTTAGGCTTCATTCTTATCCATTTAATTCAATTACAATGCTCAATGTATGCCCAAGAGTGTTTAGAAGTGAAAGGGAACGGAAAAACAGAACACAGAATGCATTTTCAGATTTCCAGAAAACAGGGTCCCCGCTCGAGCGGACCCTTAAGCCTGCAAAAGTGCTGGTTACCTCAAATTCCCGCTCGAGCGTGAACTCGGACGCTCGAGCGGACTGCTTGTCTACATAGCTTCCCGCTCGAGCGTCAACTTCCCCGCTCGAGCGGGAACTATGTCTGTCAAAAATGCTGGGAGCACGATTTTCCCGCTCGAGCGGCACTTCCCCCGCTCGAGCGGACACCAAAAATCTGGGTTTTCCAGATTGAGTTCTTGAGCTCCATTTTCGACATTCAACCCATTTTTCTTGCATGCTATGACACAAATCTCACATATACACATGCCAACATGATACTAATGCAAGATTACAACATTGGGAAACCCAATTTCACAATTTAACCATATGCATGCCCCAAAATTAACTCCAACTCATGCATTCAAGGTTCCCATTTTAAATAAACAACATGCATGCCCAATTTGACTTCCATCTCCACTTCTAATGATGCAATTAGTGCTTTTCCCATGAAACTCGACAAAAACATGCTTGCATGTGGGATTACACTTCTAATCTTTCAAAATTTACAATTCACATGCTAGATTTTGTGATTCCATAAGTGTTCTTTACATGCATGCACATATCAAGCTTCAATTCCAACAAAACCAACTCAAATCATGCTCTTGATTGCAAACAACCTTGAACACACAAGATTACACATTAAATTCATGAATTCAAGAATCAATGCTTACCTAAAAGCCCAATCTATGGTTAGTTCTTGAACTAGACTTTAAATTCCCAAGCTTGAGTCAAAAATCATGCAATTCTCTCCCTCTCTCTCTCTAACAGCCGGCCTCCCCTTTATTTTGAGTCCAAGGTCAGTCAAATGAAGCCAAGAAGAGAGATTTGGGAGTGTGGTGCCCTTTTACAACAATTCCCACTAGCCACAATATAATAATATAGGGTAATTGGGCACTAATTCATTAATTTAATCAGTTTAATTTGACCCGAATCAATTTTCAATTAAATTTCACCGTAGGCTCTAAAAATTATGCCAATCACAATGGCGCAATCAATTTTGGGTTCTGTGGCCGATAAGGCCCTCAATTTAATTCCCGAAGCGGTAAAATCAAACAGATATTCCTACGGTGAACAGATGGAAATTCAAAACCACATATATTCACATAATTGGCACACCAAATCATATCAAACATATAACCAAATTCATATTAAGGACCAATTAGCTAATTACGGAACAGGGGCATCACAGTCTTCCCCCCTTTAGGAAGTTTGGTCCTCCAAACTTAATTTACCTGTAGCCGAAAATAATTCGGAATAGTTTCTTATTCAACGGTTCCATTCCCTTTTGATAGTTATCTACTCAATCTCAAAATCAAGCAACACTCTGTTCTCAATCAGTCAAAGACTTAACTTTTCCTCCATACAAAGCTTGTACGGTACTACACCAAACTAGAGTGTAAGCTATTGTCGTAAACAAAGTTTGCCAATGATGGATAGATTTCTCCAACTGCCTCGGAAATCTAAAACATACATTTGGAGCATTCCCTCTAGAATCTAAAAGGTTCCTTCTGACTGTATATCAATTTACGGATGGAAAGTAGCGCCGAATCACAATTCAGTTTCCATTGCCTCTTGAAGGCTTGTCAGAATTCAAACACATTTCAAATGCCAACTAACCTTACCATATGAGTTTGGTCCATGTCTTTGTCACAAAAGTTCAATTCATTCTTCAATAATTCCACAATTCACAATCTGATTCGGTATTTAGTCTAGTGACTCATCACAATTATCCAAGGTCGATCAAAAGTCTTCAGGGATATAAGGTGGATCCAGATACTGATTCCTGAATCAACAAGGGTAACATCGAAGTAATTACCCACACAATACACATAGTCCAGACATCCCCATAATACTGATTGTAAGGTACAATAACATCGAAGCAGGCAATTTCTGACATAATACACGTGTTCTCAATTCATTCAACAGTTTACAGTTCACAATTCGGTTCAATATTCAATTCCCTGTTCTATCGAGTCTTTCCACATTGTCTGATAGTCATCAAAAGCATAAGGCAATTCATATATAAACTTCCATAATGGCAAAGGCAGTATCAAGGAGTCAATCACATGTTAAGCACAATTTACACATCCCTAGAATCCTAATTACAGAATATAACGGCACAGAGCAGTTATTTACAGGGCGTACTGAATTCACACACTTACGGGTAATCAGGGTTTTTTCAAAGTTCCTTGGATGTTAAAACATCTACATAATACCAAAGGATGACATTTCGGACAAAACAAAGGAATAATCGTCTCGGGATCAAGGCACACCCGTTCACGACCGTCGGTGGCCGACTCGAGATCGATTAGTCAAACCCACCCGTACGAAACCGTCGGTGGCAAAAGATATCTCAATCAAAGGTGCTACATAGGCTTAACGTCCCCTAGTACGAAAGGACGCCTCAAGAATGTCATCAAAACAAACATAATACCATTCACTATAACCTGATTTCCCAAAATCTGATAACATTGAAACAACTACTCTTCCTTACAAAACATATTATGATCAGTCAAAGACAAATGTTCAGTACTGCTTATAATCAAATTATATCCAATGAGGGTTCTATCAGGTCAAATCAGACAAAGGTTCTATCGGACTGAATCAGATAAAAGTTTTCTCAAATGGGGTACATTCGGTTTTGTAAGGCTCACTTCGTTTGTTTAGGCACATGGCTGAGAGTTTCACAACTGTCCCAAGTTTATCAGTTCTCAAAGTCATATCAGGATTATTCATCACAACTGTTCATATCAAAGCATTTCAAGTCATGTACAATATGACATTGACTACATAAATTCGGGGGTAGTTGCATAAACATGCAATTATTCAGATCAGGAGGTATGTACCATAATCAATACAGCAATTCCCAAACAAGTCTTATATAAAAGCACATGGTGCACAGTAACACATTAAACAGAGTTCATCAGTTGTACATAAGATAGGGTCCGTTACACAAAAGTTCCAAATTAGTCACAAAATGTAGGTTTATGAGTCGAGCCCAGTATAGTCACATAATCCAGTCAATTTTCTATCAATCAAAATACATGGTCTCCCAATTATAAAGTCCATCACTTGGGGTGCTCAACGCAGTCACACAATTATGGAATCATAATTCCAATGGTTCAATCATTGAAGGAAGACAGTAATATAACAATCACCCTATGCATAGGTTCAGATGTACATGTGCATGTGCAGAGTTAATCGATATCCCAATACATGTTTCACAAATTTCCCAAATGGAGCATAGACATTCAATGAATACAGTCTCGATCTTGTGGGTCCAACCAATTTAAATACACATGCAGCAGATACGAAAGGATATGCCAATCCAAATTAAACATTACCCCAAGCAAAGATGTACTTATGCACTAATTCAGAATCAATCAATATATATACATTCGTCTATAAACGGTATAGATACCTGGGATAACGGTCGCAGCATCCTGAGTACTTTCTGAGACGAGTGCAATCACTCTATCTTGATTAGCAATTCCTACCATTGGTACGAATCCAACTGAGGCAGAACATTTATTCACATTTGCTTAGTTCGGGAACAATTCCTTACCATATGGTCCATTTTACCATACCTATAACAAGCCTCAGAAATTCGGTAGTGAACCCCTCGATGCTTCTTACACGGGTGGTGGTAACGGCCCTTACCGTAGCGGCAACTGACATCATTGTCCTAAGATTTATGCCATCTCTTATACTATTCCTTCCAGACTGTCAAGTCGGGCTGTGAAAGAGTCTGCCAACTCGCATGCCCTTACCTTATTCATACTTTACACAGATCCTTACTAAGCCCTGCCAAATACTGGGATACCCAACACAAAGACAATCACAGATATACATGGGTACATTCGTACATTATTATATTCTCATTTTATACATTGACAAGGCACAATTAATCACATACGTAACAGATGATTGCGTACTTATCAGATATCGCACGCTGAACATTTACTAAGTAATTATATACTCAAATCATGTTCCTATTCCACATAGACACCCATTGGCAGAATCAAATGCACATAAGCAACTTTTCATGGTTCATATGCTCATGTATGTGCATTATAACAAAACAAACTTGTTGTACACACTTGTGTAACAATTCATATCTCATATTCAAATCATGCGTGGTACTTCCTTTAGCGTAACATATCATTTTGGTCAAGCATATCAAGTTCCATAATGGAACCTTCAGTTATCACATACATAGGCCACGGTATTATTTCCCCTGGGCGAGGGCCTCATGACCATAAGCCACAGTATTATGTCCCCTGGGTGAGGGCCTCTGCTAAGGATACCACAATTGCGTTCAAGGAAAATTTTGAACAATCATTCATTCATACAAAACAATAACTTTACAGAGTTATTACTCACCGGCTGATTAAACTTGCATTATACTATATACAAAAGAGTCACCAGTATGCATATACCAAAGAGTATACGTATCCAAATAATTTGCAATGCAAGCGAATCACAAACTTATAATACATAATCGTTCGCATTAAACATTTAAGCGTATTCTCGATGCTTTCAGATTCATATTTATCACATGAATGCATCCTAGATCTTTTCTAGACGCTTATTGCTCTTTTGGACAAGTGTGTGAGTTATTAACTCGTGCTCTGATACCACTCTGTCATGACCCGAACCCGCCCCCGTGGGTTAAGGACATAACCGGCCAGTAATCGTGAGATTACCTACGGCCTCAAACCAAACCAAACGTATTTTAACAGAGTTCATGGGGGCCAGACGGAAGCAATTTGAAACTTTGTCCATAGAGCCGTGCTTATATGCACATCATTACATACATATGTTAATAACTCACGACAGAAAGTACAATGACATAAAATTCTGTACAGACAGGATCATTCAAATCTAAGTCAACCAAACAAAACTATACACAGACGTACTCAAAACTTCGCCAACATAACAGAACAGAAACAAACGACAAAAGGCGAAGGCGGGTCTCGTGCGTGAGACACAAGGGCTGACTTCCCAAAAATCTTTGTTGTTCCACACTGACTTCACTGAGGCTGGGTTTGGACTTCTCTGGGCTCACCTACAAACACATGAATGAGCGTGAGCGAAAGCCCAGTGAATAATACAAATAAAGAATATACATTGGAACAACATACATCAAACGGCCTTGGGCCCAATTTGCATTTCTAACTAATACATACATACATAGACATATGTAAGTTAAGTAACTGAGGTTCCAAACACAACGTACGGCCTCGGGCCCAATTCATTCATGTCAGACTATCATTCATTTTAGACTGGCCTTTGGCCCCTTTCAAACTTTCGTATCAACCTGGCCTTTAGGCCTTTCAACTTTCATGTCAAAACGGCCTTCGGCCCACATACACTTTCGTACCAAAACGGCCTTCGGCCCACATTTATATCAAACGGCCTTCGGCCCACATTTTATCAATCGGCCTTCGGCCCACATTTATATCAAACGGCCTTCGGCCCATATTTTATCAATCGGCCTTCAGCCCACATTTATATCAAACGGCCTTCGGCCCACATTTTATCAATCGGCCTTCGGCCCACATTTATATCAAACGGCCTTCGGCCCACATTTTATCAATCGGCCTTCGGCCCATATTTATATCAAACGGCCTTCGGCCCATATTTTATTAATCGGCCTTCGGCCCACATTTATATCAAACGGCCTTCGGCCCAAATATACTTTCGTATCAAACTGGCATTTAAGCCTTTCATGCTTGTCATATCAAACTGGTATTTCAGCCCTTATATCAGACTGGCTCTTAGGCCTTTATATCAAACTGGCTCTTAGGCCTTTATATCAAACTGGCACATAGGCCTTTATATCAAACTGGCACATAGGCCCTTATATCAAACTGGCACATAGGCCTTTATATCAAACTTGTCCACCATTCAAATTAATGAACTTTACAAAACTTACATAAGAGTAAGCAAATGGGACAATAACATAATTTAGATATTACTCACAGTGATCGGTTGGTTGAATTGCCCTGGAGCTTGACCCTACATATCACATAGCACATATGGGTCACAAATAATTCAATCCGTTCTTTAATTCACATATTCCTCTTTAGGCTTCATTCTTATCCATTTAATTCAATTACAATGCTCAATGTATGCCCAAGAGTGTTTAGAAGTGAAAGGGAACGGAAAAACAGAACACAGAATGCATTTTCAGATTTCCAGAAAACAGGGTCCCCGCTCGAGCGTGGACTTCCCCGCTCGAGCGGATCCTTAAGCCTGCAAAAGTGTTGGTTACCTCAAGTTCTCGCTCGAGCGTGAACTCGGACGCTCGAGCGGACTGCTTGTCTACATAGCTTCCTGTTCGAGCGTCAACTTCCCCGCTCGAGCGGGAACTATGTCTGTCAAAAATGCTGGGAGCACGATTTTCCCGCTCGAGCGGCACTTCCCCCGCTCAAGCGGACACCAAAAATCTGGGTTTTCCAGATTGAGTTCTTGAGCTCCATTTTCGACATTCAACCCATTTTTCTTGCATGCTATGACACAAATCTCACATATACACATGCCAACATGATACTAATGCAAGATTACAACATTGGGAAACCCAATTTCACAATTTAACCATATGCATGCCCCAAAATTAACTCCAACTCATGCATTCAAGGTTCCCATTTTAAATAAACAACATGCATGCCCAATTTGACTTCCATCTCCACTTCTAATGATGCAATTAGTGCTTTTTCCCATGAAACTCGACAAAAACATGCTTGCATGTAGGATTACACTTCTAATCTTTCAAAATTTACAATTCACATGCTAGATTTTGTGATTCCATAAGTGTTCTTTACATGCATGCACATATCAAGCTTCAATTCCAACAAAACCAACTCAAATCATGCTCTTGATTGCAAACAACCTTGAACACACAAGATTACACATTAAATTCATGAATTCAAGAATCAATGCTTACCTAAAAGCCCAATCTATGGTTAGTTCTTGAACTAGACTTTAAATTCCCAAGCTTGAGTAAAAAATCATGCAATTCTCTCACTCTCTCTCTCTAACAGCCGGCCTCCCCTTTATTTTGAGTCCAAGGTCAGTCAAATGAAGCCAAGAAGAGAGATTTGGGAGTGTGGTGCCCTTTTACAACAATTCCCACTAGCCACAATATAATAATATAGGGTAATTGGGCACTAATTCATTAATTTAATCAATTTAATTTGACCCGAATCAATTTTCAATGAAATTTCACCGTAGGCTCTAAAAATTATGCCAATCACAATGGCGCAGTCAATTTTGGGTTCTGTGGCCGATAAGGCCCTCAATTTAATTCCCGAAGCGGTAAAATCAAACAGATATTCCTACGGTGAACAGATGGAAATTCAAAACCACATATATTCACATAATTGGCACACCAAATCATATCAAACATATAACCAAATTCATATTAAGGACCAATTAGCTAATTACGGAACAGGGGCATCACAGTAAGACTTGTTAAATATATCATTAATAAAAAAAAATTAAATTAATTGAGCATTCATAGTCACATGATCAGATGATATTGATTTTTTTAAAATTAAATAATTAGTATAAATTTGATAATAGACTGTCTTTTTTTCCCCCCACATAATTAATACTTAATTATATAATTATCAATATCCAATTAATTGAATTTTTTTAATGATTTGATTGATAAATTCTACAAGTTTTTTAACAATCATAATAAAAAAACAACTACTTCTACCACATCATGGATTGTGAGCTGCAACCTCTTTTTCTAGCACATGTATGTATTTATTTGAACTTTTCTTCAAATAATGTGCAAGAAACGGTGCAATGGAGATTGTTTGGTTCAAACAAAATTGTATTAGCACAATAAGGATAAATTAGATAATTACACAGCGTTGGATTCATTTCACCTGCTAACTTACATTCTTTTATATAATAGTTATAGAATTAATACAATCAAAGTATGCGTATAAGAAATACTGAATTAATTTGAGTACATTAATAATTGACTATAATTTCTTTTATAAATATTGTGAAAAAATTATTTTACGGGAATAATAAATTAATCTACTAAATATTTTTGAATTTTTCAAAAAATATACATAATATTGAATTTTTCAAATTTAAAAAAAAATGACCCGTACCTCTTGTATTAATAAAATACTCAATAAAATTGATGGAATTGCTAAAATATGAAATAATTGGATGAGTGGTGTTACATCTCCCTAATTTTGCCCTCCTAATTCCACTCTCAATGACATGGCCCACCCCCCATGTGAAGCGATTCCACACACTTCTCTTTCCTATATTTAGCTTCCCTAATTTCACATTATTGAGAGTGAAATTGGATGAGTAAAATTAGGGGATTATTATAATTAGAAATCATCTTATACATGGTGAAATACTCATAAAAGCAAAAGTTAGTAAAATTAACTTTTATAAAATTAATGATCAAAAAAGAATGGCAAAACCAGACAAAAAACTAAAATTGGATAGTCACCGCTATAAGAGATTCAATTATTTGGTCATTAATGAACACAAAGGAAAAGGATAAAAAATAAGGGTTGATTGACAAAAAAGAAAAAATTTACAAGATAATGATCTATCTGAACCAAAATGATCAATTCCAACAAATATTGGATTTGACAATAAGTCTGGGAACCTAGATTTTTTCTGGATGGGTGATTGTGTAGTGAAGATTAAATTTGTGTAGTGTGGGGTTCATATATAGAATAAATATGAATAACAAGATAATAATTCTAGGTCATTTTTGGATTCGTAGTATTACTATTAACTTAAATCATAGTATGTTTATTTGCTAAATATTAAGTTTTTTTTTTTGTTTTTTTTAATGTTAAACAATGTTTGCTTAATGTTATGTTTTTGCTTAATTGTTGAATATTATAAGAGTAGTTTGTGTGATGGGCATGTTATTATTTTTCAAATTTATGATAAGATAAATTTTTTTGATAATGTTATATGATTTTTTTTAGTAATAGATTATGTAAAAACGTAATTCCAAATCGAACCAAATTGTGTTTAAATGATTTGGGTAAGATTGGTTCAATAATTTTAATGATTTAATTTGATTACAATTTTTTTAAACCGTAGACAATAAATTAATTTTGATTTTATCCAAATTAAAAAATAAATAAATAATCATGCTAACAAGTGCCCCAATACACTTGATAAGATGCAATAAATATATGTTTTAATACAATTATAGTATATTATTAAAAAAATACAAAATGAAGGGTAATTTTGTGCAATTGGACATTATTTTGGCTTTTTGTATTAGATTCAAGGAACTTTAATTCTTTTAAGTTATAGATTTAGGTGAGTCGAACTCTTACTCAACACATATTTTAACTATATTATTGGAGTACGCGTTTACTCTTTAAATAAATAAACACTTGAACAAATATAAATAAGTTTTACACTTGTCACTTTTTATCATATCACATGCAGAGATGCTCTTAAAGACTAGGCAAATTAATTTCAAGATTAAAAAATATTGTTAGAATGCACACTATGCAAAGTGATTAGAAAAAATACAATATATATATACATTTTTAGTCTTCGTTTGGGAAGAGCTAAAATAGCTTGGCTTTTTGGCTATTTTAGCCTCGTTTGGTTTTTATTTTTGACTTCTTTGACTTTTGTGAAAGAAAAAATATAATGATTATGGTTTGGATGTGACATCTTATTTTATTAATTTATGTAGCCAATTTTGTCTTTTGTGTTTTTTCAGTTAAAAAGCCAAAACCAAACATAGCTTTAATAGGCATAATGCTTAACAGTGTTGGTTTCCTTCTCAACGCCTCTCAACCCTTTTTCACTCTCCTCTATCACTCCCTTTCGATCATCTCTTGCCCCTTTCCAACCTCTTATTACCACATTCCTCCGTCGCTTCCACTCCCTTCTCCTATAGCCCCTCAGCGAGCAAGTCGCGCGAGAAGATAGTAATGGAGAGGGTTGTGAGAGAACAAATGAGGAGGGTCATGATTTGGTTTCTAAAAAAATTAAATATTCTTAGTTTGGTCTTAAGAAAATTAAAGTTGCGTTTGGTAGAGTTTTCTAAATATGATCTGAGAATAGAGTTATATTTTGAGTTTGTGAGTTTTGGAATTATGATTTGAGTGTGGAAAATTTGTTTAGTTAATAAGTTTTGAAAAGAGCTTTAAATTAAGTGAGAAATTTTTGATGTGACATGTGATATTTGATACAAAAACTTACAACTCATAACCAAACACACAACTCAAAATCTCATAATTTTTTTTTAAATTCCAAAATTTTTTATTTAAAATATAAAAAATAACAAGTGCCAATTGTTTAAAAAAAAAAATGCACTGTTCCGGTTAATCGACCGGATGTTCGGGGGGACGACCAGTTAACTCAAATTTTCTTGTCTTGGACAGAGTTTTCAAAAGTAAGTGTAGAATTAATTTTTGAAAACTCTAAACAAACAACACACTCAAAACATAGGGTATAAATATGTTTGGAGAATACGACCAAACACAGCCTAAGTTTTTCCACTTTATTCCCTAAATGTAAATCCTAACCCAATAAGGGTGTTTTGGGAAGATGGTTAAAAGTTGACTTTTGACTTTTAACTAAGCTTTTTGGCTTTTTTGGAAAGTGATTTGGGAAGTTAGTAAAAAACTATTTTTTTGCTTTTTGAGATAATATTTATTTATGATGTCACATCACAATAAAATGACCAAAATACCTCATCCAACTTAGGAAATTTACATTTTGCCCTAGCCCTCAAGATGTAAACATGGAAGGTAGTTATGTAATTTCACACCTTGCGTTTTGCACACTTCTCAAATGGTTTTTGTTGCTTTTGTAGCTGCTATGGCGTTTTTGTGAAGTTGCAAAACGCAACTTTTTACGACGATTCCCAAATGGCCACCTACTATAGCCATCCCCTCTCTAAACTCCATTTTCAAACCCACCAAATCTAAAAAATTTAAGTTCTTATTGGATAAAAATAAAAAGGAAAATTAATATATAAGTCTATTTTTTAGACTCATTAATGTGTCAAGAAGATATTTGGTTGATAATTAAAGAATATTTAATTATTAACCAATCATTTTCTTGACACATCATTGGATTTAGAAATGGGTAAATTACACTTTGCCTCCCTAAAGTTTCACTAATTTCTCACTTTGGCCCTTTATATGTGCAATTCTTCCCACTTTGGCCCTTTAAGTTTTATTTTTCCCACTTTAACCCTTAATATTTGTAATCCTTCCCACTTTAACCCTTCACATTTGTAAACCTTCTCACTTTACTCATAGACTAACTTTCATTCAAAAAACTAACATAATCTGCTACATCAACTCCACGTATGATGTAAAAAAATTATTAAAGATGCTAAAAAATGAAAAATAGAAAACAAAAAAATTGAATTTTTTTTTCGTCTTTAGTGAACTTTTTTTCAAATTTATTCATAAACATTATTACATTATAGATGCATCTAGATTGGATGCACCTAAAAAAATAAAAAGAAATTTAACCAAAAAAAGAAAAAAGTTCACTAAAGAAGGAAAAAAATAATAGTAAACTTTTCATTTCAGAATTGACAATACAGATGATTGAGTCAGTATGCTTTCATTTTTTTTCGTCTTTAGTAAACTTTTTTTTTTAGTTAAATTTGGTTTTTATTTTTTTAGGTACATCTAATCTAGATGCATCTATAATGTAATAATGTTTATGAATAAATTTGAAAAAAAAAGTTCACTAAAGACTAAAAAAAAATTCAAATTTTTTTTTTTTCATTTTTTGCATCTTTAGTGAATTTTTTACATCACATATGCAGCTGATGTGTTGGTGATGTGGCAGATTCTGTTAGCTTTTTGGATGAAAGTTAGTCTAAGAGTAAAGTGGGAAGGATTGCAAATATGAAGGGCCAAAGTGGGAAGGATTGTAAACATAAATGGCCAAAGTGAGAAAAATCAAACTTAAAGGGTCAAAGTGGGAAGGATTTCAAACATGAAGGACCAAAGTGAGAAAAATCGAATTTAAAGGGCCAAAATAAGAAATAGGTAAAATTTTAGAGGAGTAAAGTGTAATTTACCCTTTAAAAAATTAATTTAGCTTTGTGTCTGAATAATAATGCTCAATAAAAAAAATTACAATAGGTATTGTGTGAGTAGATTTCTGACCACACTGCCAAATTAGTATTTAATTGGAGAGTACTGGCAGAATAGATGACACCTGAATGACCTATAACAGAAAGATGAGATTCCGGCGGTGGTTCGTCCACCCGGGGGCACTCTGACAATCAAGTCAGTTATCTCTCAAAGATAGCAAAAGTGTTTAACTCACTATTTAGAATATAAAATGCGTACCTTAGACCCATGGGTAGGGCTGTGCAAAATACCGTCCAATCCGCTAAAACAGCATCGATCTGCATTAATTCGCACCGCTCTAACCGCTAACCGCGGTTTAAACTTTAAAATTTATAATCCGTCAACCGAACCGCTCCGCTCCGCTCTGTTCCGCTATAGTAAATACGTATATATTTTTTAACTTCTAATGAAATATCAATGCAAAAATAAGTGTAAGAGAGATTTAAGATATAAAATTTATTACAAATTAGTGGTTATATATATGAAACATATTATGTAAAATTACTGTGTTATATATCTAAAAAATATTATACAAATTAGTGTTGTATATTATGCAAATGTGTGATAATTAGTTAGAATATTATTCAATCCGTCAATCCGCCAAAAACCACCCAAACCGCAATTTGTCAATCCGCTAACCCGCCATTCGGTTTGTAATTTTACTCTCAAACCGCTCGAACCGCACCACGCACACCCCTACCTATAGGGGTGCCTCTCTTTTATAAGCATCACAAACCTAATCCCAATAGAAACCTAGCTTCAATGAACTTTGGATTACTGCTAATCTTGGACTCCCAGTAGGATTGGGATAGACTCTTTAAGAGTCTTATTTTTATCCAAACTGAAACCTTTTCTCGTTCTAGGACTCTTGTCCCCTATCCGCTTATCCCAGACTCCGGTATCTTCGGAGATAACCTCGGTCTAGCCGAGATCACCTCGGCGTCATGACCAAGACACGTGGCACCTCAGCTGACACTTCGGTGCCACCTCGGCCACGTGTTGCCATTCAAAAATTATGTCCCCACAACTGCCCCCTAGGTTCTATTACCTTGGCATCCTGAGGTGATGGAACCTATATCATTACTTCCCTTTAATACATCGGCTAAGCTTGCCTTACCCTTCATTCCCAAGGTCACCACCCCGTTGGCCCCATATGACTAAGATCTGTAATTTGTTTTCTCCAATGACTTGGAACAAAAATAATTAAGCCGGTTCAAATTATTTAGCCGAGATCATCCTCATAACCGAGGTCTTTGCTTCATTAAACTATGCACTTCAAGAAATTCGTCATGCGGGCGAGCTGTCACGCACAACATACCAACCGTTTTAGCCACGCGTCTTCCCCTCATTGGATCGTACTTGATACGTGCCTTTAAGTCGTCTTGCGTCTGGGTGCGCCGTCTGACAAGCACGTCGCCCTGGGCGTATTGATGGTATTTTGCCGCCATTCTCCGCGTTTGATCAAAGTCAACTCTCTCTCTTTCTCCGTTTTTTCACTTTTTCACCATCATTTTCGTGCAAACTCTCTTTCTCTATTCTCCCAAATCCGCCATTGCTTCAAACCTTCAAGCTCTGCAACTACTTTCATTCCTCTCCTCCGGTGAAGCTTTCGCTGACCTTTTCCGATTGCAACCATTATCTGACTCCGGCGTACTCAACACCGGCTTCACTCCTCTGGTAAGTCATTGTTCCTTTTTATTTAAATTTCTTGTTTTTCTTCAAAGAACTCCACTGCTGTACTCGCTGCCTTTGCGTGTTTGCTCATGTCTTTGATCGTCAATTTGTGTCTTGGATTCCATCATGTACTTGAGCATGTTCGTTTTATGGCTCTGTTTTTGCCCAATCCATTCTTGAATATACACACACTGCTCGTATATCTGTTGATTTTTGCCACTGTTCTTGGCCTCACACACTTGTATAAACTTTATCACCGTATTCTTGATGATTCATCGCTGTTCTTGATTCTGAATCGCATTCTTGTTTCTGTTTGCTGTGTTTTTTCCAGATTCCTGCTGTAGACACCCCATTTTTGACCGTCCTCAAGACTTGGACGTCGCCGTTAGAACACCCGATGATCATCCATGTTCGTGTTCGTTTTGAGTTCCCGGAGGCCTCGGCAGCCCGCCTTGCCTCAGGATCTCTCAACTTGTTTGTTTTGTATTTGGTTTTGCACCAAATGCTTGTGCTTTTGCTTTGAGGGGCAGGGAATGGCTTGTTGGCCATCCCCACACTCCACCGGCCTCCCTTTTGCCTCACCGGCCATTCAGTGTTGCCACCGGCCATGGTTTCTTCATACCATTGGCCAGTCGGCACTTTATGTGGCCGGCCGGCACTTTGTTTGGCCGGTGACCTATTTTGCTGGCCGGTACGCACCTTTTGCACCCTTCAGGCATGGTGTATGCCAGCTGTGCCAGCTGGAATGCACCAACACTCTTCCCCGTGCACAGTGTGGTTGTTATGCACCTTTTGCACCCTTTTGGTCTAGCTTCTTGAGGAAGCTTGACCCTTTGTCAAAGCTTCCTCAAGAAGCTTGGCCAGATGTCTTAGCTTCCTCTAGAAGCCTTGACCTTCTTGCCCCCTTTGCCCCTTTCTTATTTAGCTTCTTTGAGAAGCTTCAAGCTTTTGCCTTGCCTATATAAGACCTCCTTCTTCTCCATTGTTAGGGTTAGAACAAAAAACCAGAGATTATAGATACATATATCTGCCATATACTCTCTCTTTATATCTCCCTCTCTCTCATCCTTTGTGTGTGTTTGGAAGCCTAAAAAGTGTGTTTTGACATTGGTTTTGCACTAATACACACACCATTACACCATCCTTCGACCTTGAGTGGCTTTGAGGGTTTGTTTTTGAGTTTTTGGACTGATTTTGACCAGAAGAAGGTGGCTGGCCTTGCTGTTCATCAAGAGTTCTTCAAGGGTAATCTTTTCACTTTAGATTCCCCAATTTTGCACTAGTTTTTTACCTGTCTTGCATGCTGATTTAGGCTTTGTGTATAACTGAAAAAAGTCTTGTATTTTCATGCTTAAGATACTTCATTAAGGTTGTTTTGTGGTTTGGGGTCGATCTCCCCTTCTTAGGCCTTGTTTGGCCCTTTTGGAGCCCTTTTTGTTAAGCCTTGGTTATTCTTGTGTATTGGTCTTCTCACCACTGAAATCCAGTGGATTTTTAATGGTGAAGAAGGAGGTTTGAGGTCTTGTATAGGGGAGGGACACCCCTCTCCCCTTTGTGGCTCATTTATCCATGTTTTTGGCTCAATATGGTAGCATGCATGCTTAGTTGTTTATGACTCCATTTCAGAGGTTCTTGAGTGTTGTTGGGTCATATTATGCCTCTATTTTTGGTCGGATTCATAGCCCCTTGCATGCTTAATATACTTGCTTTGTATTCCCTTATTTGGCCTAGAAATGCATCATGCATGTAACCTCTTATGCCCTCATGTTTTAGCCTAACTTTGTGAAGTTCTTAGCCATGTCTTACTATGCTTGAGGTCTGTTGGGTGCTGTTTTGACCATATTTTCCATGTTTGGTATAGCCTCTTTGCATTTGGGCTTGTGAGCCTCGAAGAGTTGAGTCATGAGCATGTTTTAATTAGGCCATTTCAGTGCTTTAGAATCCTTTCTCATGCCATTTCAGTCCCTAATCCATACTTGTATGCTTATATTCATCATCACTTTTATGCCTTGAAAGGTTGTTCTTTTGTGCCTTGGAAAGGGTCATAATGCATGCTTAAGTGTTTAAGTTTTGGGGCTGCCATATCAGTGGGTTTTGGGTGGTCATTTTGCATATTGAAACTCTATTTTGTGTTGGAAAGTTCATGCCATGAGTGCTTGGGGTAGTTGTGGTAGAATCCCCCTTGTCTTGGACCCATTGGTGTGCATGTTTGCATAAGCATTGGCCCATCTTTTCGGGCATTTTGGCCACTGTTTATGGCAAGGCTGAGGTCTGCCCTTTATGGTTTAAGTCCACCATTACATGTTTGTTATATGCTTATTACGTATTTGGCTCATTATGTGTTACCACATGTTAGTCCCATTGAGTATTCTTTCATGTTTACTCCATTGCATGTTGCATGCTCTAGTACATTATACATTAGCATGTTTAGTTTGCATTGCATTTGGCATACCTCGCTTACTTAGCTTCATGTTGCATCTTTGAGCCAAGTTGGCATATATGCATTGCATTTGTTTGGTTTGGGGTGTCAAGCCAAACTTGAGGGGCGAGGAGTGTTTGTACTCCAAGTGACAAAACACGTCTCGATCCTCGGTCGCCGATGCCTTTGATCCAATATGATAAGGTGTTAGTTTTCATTTGATTGTTGCATGCATTTACATTGAATGGCAAACTTGGCCTCTTGGGCCATCATGCATAATTGATGGCCCGAGAGCCGAGGGTCATGCTTCCTTGAGTCCATTGCATGATAGGGAGTGTGGCCATGCTTACATTTGCTTGAAATTCCATGCCATACACTGCTTGCCCTCTGTTGCTGTCAAAACTGATTTCTGCAGGAAGTTTTGGCCGACCGGCCATCTCTAGTGCCGACCGGCCATAAATGAATGGCCGATAGATTTATCAGTGGCCGGTGGTAATCTCCCATGGCCGGTGGCTATTCCTCCCAGCCGGTGGTGTTCCACAGTGTGCATAGAACCTGTCTTGAGACTTGTGCAGTCTTCAGAGGAGCTAGGCAGTGAAAACAGAGGCAGCAATGCTATGGCAGCGAGCTTCCGGGCAGTACGAGTCGAGCATGCATCTTCCAAACATTTTGAAGGCGGGGCTGTGGCCATTTTAATTTTGCATTAAATTTGTTAATTAATTAGGAGTTTTGTAATAATTAACTTAGTATTATTTATTCGGACTGTATTATTCTTTCGGTCCCTCCGTGTGAGGGCGTATTGTGTAATAAGTGTGGGTGAGTGTGTGCATGTCTTCCAATCCCACGTCTTTCTTCCATTTTATTTACCCACTTATGATGGTAGACTAGGACATATTTGAATTAGCATACCTTATGCTATGCATGCGTGCATCCATACATTTGTCTTACACGCACCGGGCTCGGTACATCATGCTAACTACATTTGTATTTCAATTACAGGTTGAGTACTTGTTAATTGCAGCATTTCACATGCCATCTTTAGGACAGCCGAGCCTATTGTAGTTGCATCTTGCACATGTTGCATTAGCCATCTTAACATGAACTAGGATCATGCATATGATTGCTAACTAGTTTCTGTTTTGGCTTGGAGTACTAGGTGAGTTTTTTATGCTTTAGTATACCGCATGTGTGTGAGTGTTGCCATGATAGCATGATTACCATGAGGCTAGCTGCTTATGTGATAAAACTGCTTGAATGCCTGTGGGTGGAGGTTGAATTACCTAAATTGGAATAATGCATCAAAACTGTGAGTTTTAAGCCCACTCGAATAGTGGCAAAACCATCTTTTCTAAAGCCCACTTGAGGGTGGCAAAAACCCGCATTTGAGCCTACTTACAAATAGCAAGCCATTTTCAAAACAAGCATGCAATGTTTTGTTCCAATTTAGACGATTTGGTCTATATTTGTTTGCTGTGCGCATAACATAGTAATTCTAGGTTAATAACCAGAATAAGAACGCATAACGTTTTCAAAATTGGATATCACGGTTAGTAGAGGCCGATCTTCGGATCGGGCGAGAGGGGGTGCTCATAGCTGACCTTCCCCAATCGTACCCAAGTTCCCGAGCCGAGGCAACTTTGGTGATGACGGACACGTGGCCTTTGGCACCGAGTCAGGGTTTCCTAAATTCCCCCATTAAAAAATATTTAGGTGGCGACTCTGTATCTGGCGAAGCAGTCCATGTTTTGGCACTTCTTCCAAAAATCTGTTTTCTCAAAACGATTTGCCAGATTTGGACTCTTTGGTTTAGATTAAGAACCGTGACAAAATCGAGTCTGAACTGTAACGCCGTCGAGGTCCCTCGCGGGCTTGTTACACCTGCCTTCAACCTTCATTTGCCTAGACTTAGATTTGGGATTTGTTTATAGAACATACGAATCTTAGGTAGAACTGAAACAAATTCCCTTAGATCCTCAAAATTCTTACCACAACGCACAATTAGGTTTTAGCCGAGGTCCCTTAAACCCTTAAAACACTTTTTTCTGAAATCCAACACCTTCCCTCTAAGCCGACGTCATGGGTATATGGAGGTATAGGGTAGACACCCCGACCAAGCTAGGATATTTCAGGCAGGAGTTTTCCATCACAGCCGACGTCCATCTGAGGTTGGCTGGGGAGGATGACTCCATCATGCCCACAATTGATTCCATGCCCTTCACAGTTGTAGCTTTCATAGAGTGTGGACTTAGGCTCCCACTCGACATCCTTTTTCGAGAAATCCTCCATTACTACAAATTCAACCCAATGCAGCTCACCATAAACTCCTACCGTGTTATCAACGGCATAATAGCCTTAGCCAAAAAAGAAAATTCTATGGTAACTTTAGCCGACATCCAATACTGCTACACCATGTGTGACCTCAAGTTAGGAAAAGGCTATATTTACTACCTCAAACCGAGGTCCACATAATACAAATTGTTGCCGACCTCCCAGACTCCAACAAGGGAGCCGGGGACGATTACTTCATTGTCTCGGGCAACTGGAAGTTTGCTCTAGATGAGGACCTTCACCTCTACCCTCTTAGTTGAACAGTTTTCGTAGAGGGTAACGGTAAGAGCCAAGTGTTACACTTGTTTTTTAAGTCTTTAATGCTTTGTTCTTTCTATACGTTCTAACATCTGTTTTTCTTGCAGCTCTTCCACAACCGGCAAAAGACTTCCGTAAGTCCTTCTTCCCGAGCAAGGGCTTGAAGAAGTTGTTGGATCTGCCAGTTCACAAGCGGAGAGCTCCCTTACTGCTCAACTATATTTCGACATACAAGTTAGTCCTTTCCGATATCCCAAAGAAGAAGAGCAAGTCTCCTCCTTCCATCACAACTTCTCCAGCAACCTCATCTCGGCCAGATCAGGGATCAACTTCCGATCCAGCTGAGCAACCATCAACCTCAGCTCCATACTTGATCCCTCCATCTCAACGCAAATGCCGTCGCCGAACTGCAATTGTTGCCGAAATGGGTCGCAAGAAAGCAGTCGCAGAAGACCTTCTGGCTGACATCCCCGACACTGTCAACGCTCAACCAGCACAGTCTTAACCAAAACCAAAGCGCAAAAGACTGAAGAAGGCCCAGCTTAAGGCAACGGTGACTCAGATTGACACTAAGGACACCTTGCTAATTTCAAAGTTGGCCGAGAGCGAGAAGACCACTTCTGCTGCCGAGAAAAGGCCTGCTGAGGCTGAACCATCCCAATTAACCCAGTCAAAGAGGCCGAGGTCCGAGCCCGCAACAACCTCGGGCTCTATGAAATCCCTGGGCTCCCCCCATTACAATTGAGGACAAGCTGGTTACAGTTTGCGACAGCGCTGACGATATTGAAGTCGGCGTTGCCCTCTCTACCACCTTGTTCCTTCCTAACAATCTCGAGTGCAACGCCGGGATGAGCGAGTATGAGAACTTTGCTCTGATGTTGCAACGCTCCATCCAAGTAAGCCCTTAACACTTTGCAATTTTTCATTTTCTTTCCGCTACCTCATATTTAGAGATTTTTATTAACTCGTTTTTCTCCATTTCTCCTAGGCGATCCAGCATGGCCACTCTTTTGCGATGCAAGCCTTGGCCATCAAGAAGGAGTTGGTGAATAAAACCAAAGAGGCTGCTAGCTTGCAGAAGGCTTTGAAGAAGGCTGAGGGCAAAATGAAAACCTTGTCAGATCAGGCCGAGGCTACCATAAAAGCTCAGGACGCGGCCGAGGAAAAAGTAGACGCTGCAGAAGCCATTAAGAAAGTCCTTGAAGCCAAGAAGAATGAGGCCCAGATAAAAACTGCTGAGGCTCAAGCCGAGCTCCGGGCTGCCTTGGCCATGAAAGTAGTCGAGATCAAAGCGGCCAATGAGAAGGCGTATGCTGAGGGGGCAGCTGACATCAATGAGGACTACAAAAAGCAAGTGAGGCAGGCATGCAACAAGGGTTTTACCCTTGGTTGGATGGCTGCCCTCAAAAAGCTTGATGTCGTCGAGGACTTCCCAATCAAGAATGCTGGTGACCTTTCCCTGCCATTTCCCCATACTTCAAGCCAATCCGAAGACGATTTCGAGTCCGAAGGAGAAGCTTTGGTTAGGAAGACGAAGGACGCTGCTGGGGCCAAGTCCCCTACTCTCAATGAGCAAGTTGTAGACTTGTCTTAGGATGAGGAGGGCGAGGTCTCCAAAGATGCCACTCCTGAGACAACATCGGACATGCCTATCGCCGAGAAGAGCATTGATCAAACTCTTCAAGAAATCGATGCCGAGCTCGCGGCAGAGAGGACCGCCGAGATGTCTTCTCAACTGTCTTCTGAACTCTAGACCCAACCAGCCAGAGACGCCGATGAGTCTTAGTCTGATGTTTTTCTTTTTTTTTTCTGTACCTTGTACTCTTTTTCTTTCTTTTTGAAACAATGTAAGCTTTTATTTGGCCGATGTTCCTTCATCTATTCTGAACAAGTAATCTCCAATATTAGGTCGAAATGCCTTTTTGTATTTGAACTTCCTTATCTGAATGCAAGTATAAGTTTCTTCCCTCAATGTGATTGTATGTTTGTCTTCCTTTTATTGTCTTGTATGATTCTATACTTAGAATAATTTCCATATTTTCAACATACACCTTAACTGTGTAATCTTCTCGGTGTGGAATACTTCGGCTATTCCCACTAACAGCTTATTTCGGCTCTGACCTAACACTTGAAAATATTCGTACTATTTTCACAAGTGTTATTTTCAACTTGCCACTTCGCTCAAGACCTCTGTCTTCTATTATTGTAACATGATCTTGGGTTAACTTCAACTTGTAAATTTTTCTTAAAATTTCAACAAGCGTTAAACCATCTTCTTTTAACATAATCTCGGCTTAACTTCAACTTCCTTGTAAATTCCAACTCCTAAGCATTATTCTCCAGTCCCCTGCCCCCTAATGTGAACTTAAGTTTCCACTTAGGTTCTCATTAAGCATGTTGTTTTTGATCTTGTCGCTGAGGTCAGATTCAAACAAAGACTGGCCGAGGTTACCAACCTCGGTCTCTTTGTTAATCTGACTGGCATGCACTTGGCTCCAATCTATGTCTGATTTTGCCGATCTGACAAGTCCAGGTTAACCCAACTTAGTTCAACTCTATTATATGCAAGTAAAGTTTCTACTCTGCCATATAATGAGTCTAAGTTATTCGTCATATTTCGCTTAGAAACATCGCCAACTTAGTTCAACTCTATTATATGCAAGTAAAGTTTCTACTCTGCCATATAATAAGTCTAAGTTATTCGTCATGTTTCGCTTAGAAACATCGCCAACTTAGTTCAACTCTATTATATGCAAGTAAAGTTTCTACTCTGCCATATAATAAGTCTAAGTTATTCGTCATGTTTCGCTTAGAAACATCGTCAAGTACCTGTTTAGTCACCATACAAGTTTAAAAATCAATCTAAAAACTTTTATTAATACTTCGGCTAATAACAAGAGAAAGCCTGAAAAACAATAAGATCTAGTGATAGAAAAACTTCAAATTGCAAGTATTCCAGGGTCTTGGTAGCTCTTTGCCTTCACAATCCTCAAGCCGATTTGCCCCGTTGCCCAAGACCGAGATGATTCTATAGGGTCCTTCCCAATTCCGGCCAAGCTTGCCTTCTCTGGGATCTTTCTTGTTACCGACGACCTTTCTCAGGACGAGGTCACCAATTTGGAACTCTCGCGGGTTCACCTTCTTGTTATAAGCCCTGGCAAGCTGCTGTTGGTATGCCCCCAGCTGAATTGCTGCTTTTTCCTTTCGTTCCTCTAGCAGATCCAGATCTCGGGCTAAGAATGCCTCATTGGTTCCATTTTTTACTGCCTGGGTTCTGATCCCTGGGATGCCGACCTCCAATGGAATTACCGCCTTTGTGCCATAAGCCATGGCAAATGGGAATTCCCCCGTTGATCTTCTCGGCGTAGTCCGATATGCCCAGAGTACACTGGGCAACTCGGCCACCTACTTTCCCTTTGCTGCTTGCAGCCTCTTCTTAATCCTATCCAAGATGACTTTGTTGGATGCTTCTACTTGTCCATTGCTTTGAGGAAAACTTGGGGTGAAAAAATAATTCTTAATTTTGAACTTTGCACAGAAGCTCTTGATTAGTTGACTGTTAAACTGTGTCCTATTGTTAGCTATTATTTCTCGTGGAATCCCAAACCTGGTGATAATGTTCTTCCAGATGAAGTTCTTCACATCAATGTCCTGAATCTTGGCGAGGGGTTCAGCTTCTACCCATTTGGTGAAGTAATCTGTTGCTACCAGTAGGTACTTCCTTTGTCCAATTGCTTAAGGCATTTTTCCAACAAGATCCATGCCCTATTGGGCAAATGACCAAGGGCTGGACACCAAGTTTAGGTCTGCTGCTGGTTGGTGTATCAAAGATGCAAACCTCTAACACTTCTCACACTTCTTGACATAGGCTTCAGTATCTTTCTGCATGTAGGGCCACTAGTACCCTTGAGTAATGGCCCTATGAGCAAGTGACCTGCCCCCCGCGTGGCTTCCACATACTCCTTCATGTATTTCGTACAGAAAGTCTTCAACTTGTGCAGGATGCACACACCTCAGGAGGGGTCCAGTAAAAGATCTTCTGTAAAGATATCCTTCTGTTGTCAAACAGAACCTTACCGACTTCAATATGATCTTGTGCGCTTCTTTTCGGTCATCTGGTAGCTTCTCATCTCGAAGGAATACTATTATTGCATCCATCTAGCTTGGTCCCGTCTCCACACACATTGCTTCATACTCTGTGCTCAGTGTTTCTATACTTGGTCCTAGCAAGTAATCAACCATTATTGTTCTTGCTTTTCCTGGTTTCATTGCACTAGCTAGGTTGGCCAGGGCATCGGCATGGCTGTTGTCATCTCGGCTGACTTGTTGTAGCCGACAATTTTGTAACAATGCCATCAGTCTGCCCACTTCCTTTACATAGGCCGACATCCTTTCATCGCGGGCTGCATACTTAACTGTTGCCTGGTTGACTATAAGCTGGGAGTCACAGAAAACTATTACCTTGTCAGCTTCCATGGCTGCTGCCAGCTTTAATCCTGCTATTAGTGCTTCATACTCTGCTTCATTGTTTGAGGCCTTAAACCCCAGACGAATGGATTGCTCCAGTACCTGCTCATTTGGAGATACTAGCACTACTCCTGCCCCCGCTCCTTGTCGGTTTGAACTTCCATCAACAAACAACCGGAAGGATTCGTCGATGTAAATACTGCAGTGTTCCTTTGTTCTGTTGTCCCTTGCTGGGTTTTTTCTTGCTCGTTTGGACATTGTATACCTCGGCTCGATGGAGCCCGATGTATGACGGCGTATGGTGTGAACTCGGCCACGAAGTCGGCTAAGACTTGGCCTTTGATTGTTGTCCTGGGTCTGAATTCTAGGTCATATTGGCCCAAGGCCACTGCCTATTTGGCTATTCTGCCTGTCAGATTTCCTTGCTGCAACAGGGACCTTAAAGGATGTTCAGTTAACACCACAAATTTGTGGGCTTGAAAGTAATGATTCAGCTTCTTGGAAGCCATTACTAAAGCCAGTGTTAACTTCTCCAAGGGTAAGTATCTGGTCTCTGCATCTGCCAGGGTTTTACTCACATAGTAAACTGCCTTTTGCTCTCCCTTTTCTTCTCTGACTATTACTGCACTTACTGCATGCTCTGAAACTGCCAAGTATAAGAACAGCTCCTCTCCAGGTACTGGATTTGAGAGGACTGGAGCTGTGGTCAAATACTTCTTCAAGTCGGCCAAGGCCGCTTCGCACTCTTCCGTCCATAAGAAGTCTGCGGCTTTCTTTACTAAGCTGAAGAAAGGTTTACACTTGTCAGAGCTTCTACTTATAAATCTGTTTAGGGCTGCAGCCCTTCCAGTCAACATTTGCACTTGTTTTGCCGATGTTGGGCTCTTCAATTCTAAGATGGCTTTAATCTGATCCGGGCTAGCCTCAATGCCCCTTCTGGTAACCAAATATCCTAAGAACTTACCAGACCCTACTCCAAATGCACTCTTCGATGCATTGAGTTGGAGCCGATATGTCCTAAGGATGTCAAAGACTGCCTTCAAGTCTTCCAGATGACCTTCGGGTTCCTTGGTCTTCACGACCATGTCATCTATGTATACCTCCACAATTTTGCCAATTAGATGTCTGAACATCTTTGTCACCAACCTCTGGTAAGTTGCTCCTACGTTTTTCAACCCGAAAGGCATTACTCTGTAGCAATATAGCCCTTTTGGGGTGATGAATGTAGTCTTTTCCTCATCTGGGAGGTACATAGCTATCTGATGGTACCCCATGTAGGCATCTAGGAAGCTCATCCTTCCATGCCCTAAAGTGGCATCCACCAATTGGTCAATCTTGGGTAATGGGAAACTGTCTTTGGGACAAGCCTTATTCAGGCTGGTGAAGTCCACGCAGACCTTCCACTTACCATTCTTTTTCTTCACAACCACTGTGTTTGATAGCCATGTCGGGTAATTTACCTCTCGAATGGCTCTGGCCTCTAGAAGTCTATCTACTTCCCCTTCTACTGCCTCAATATGCATTAGTGTCGGCCTCCTTGCACGCTGGATGACAGGTTTGGCCGACCTGTCTACATTCAGTCTGTGACAAGTGACCTCGGGGTTAATGCCTGGCATCTCGTACGGTGTCCACGCAAACACCTCAAGGTTTGCTCTTAGGAATGCCTCTAATTCTTTTTCCTCTTCCTTGGCTAAGCCTGAGCCGAGAAGGAAGAAGCGTTCTTCATCCCCTTGTTAGACAAGGATTTTCTTTAGAGCTTCTTCACTCTTCTCGGCTGGCTCTTTGCCGACATCATCCAGGACTTCCACATTCTCGTCATCGATCTCCGCTGTTTCTGCTTCTCGTATGTTACAGGTAGACTTCATTGCTGTCATGGAGCAAGTCTTTGCCTACAACTGATCCCCTCTGACCTCCTCTATTCCATGTTCTGTTGGGAACCGCAATAGCTGATGCAATGTTGAGGGAACAGCCCCCATTGCATGCAGCCATGGCCTTCCTAGGATAACATTGTAAGGGGAGGGGGTGTCAATTATGGTGAACTCTGTTTTTAGCTTCTTGGTGCCAGCCTGCACCTCCAAACTTGCTGCTCCCAGGGCCACGTTGGCGTTCCATTGAACCCAACCATTGGGCCATTGGACTGCTCCAAGTCATCTTGGTGAAGGCCAAGCTCCTTGTAACACCTGACATACATGATGTCACAAGAGCTGCCTTGGTCAACTAAGATGCGCTTCACTTGGCACTTTCCAATCTGGAGGGATATTACCAAGGCATCGTTGTGTGGATGCTGCACCATCTCCAAGTCTTCCTCAGTAAAGGACACCACTGGTCCCTGGCTCTTGTCTGCCCTGGGTCTCTTCTTCCCGACCTGATACACATGTTGTAGGTGTTTCACTTTATGGGTTTCCCCCCTTATCTCATTCTCATTTACCTTTGAGTGAATCACATTGATCACTCGAGGTTCGCCTACTTGCGGTTGTGGTGCTGGTGGGAGAGGTGCTGTTGGTGCTTGGGGCAGTCTTGCCTGTTCTTCCCTTGTCTTGGCCTCGTCTACCAGGTCCCTTAAATGGCCTTGTCTTACCAGGTCTTCTAGATGTGTCTTCAGGGCTCTACACCTCTGAGTCAGATGTCCAGCCTCATTGTGGTAAGCACAGTGCTTGCCAAGGCTCCTTCCCATAAATTCGCCCGGTACCCTTGCTGGTGCTCTGTAATAGGGCTGATTTCGAATTTTCTCAAAGACTTTGTAGGTAGGGATTCGAAATACGGTTGTGACTGCCTGTGCAGCCCTTAATCCTGTCTCTGGTTTGTTGTATCCACTATCACCTCGGCCTCACTTTGGCGAGCCGTTTTTCTTCTTTGGTTTCGACGCCTTTGTCCCCGGCGTGTCCTCCTCGGCCCTGGCATACTTCTCTATCCTGGCCATAAGCTCCTCCATGCTTTTCGGCAATGTCTTTGCCAGTGATTTTCGAAGCAGGCAGTCATCTTTCAATCCGTTCTTAAATGACACAACCGCCACCTCTTGGTTGCATCCTGGTATTCGGTTGAATACCTCGTAATACCTTTTGGCATAGGCCCTAAGGCTTTCATCTTCACTGATTCTCAAGGCCATCAGGGCGTCCACCCTCAATGGTTGTAACTTGTTTGTCATGAACCTGGCCACAAACATCTCGGCCAGGCCTTCCCAGGTTTTCATAGTTCCTTTTGGCAACTTGTGAAACCAATCTGATGCAATTTCCCCGAAGGAAGAGGGAAACACCTTGTAGAGCAACGGCTCGTTCCTAGTGTACAATGCCATTGAGTTCAGGTACAAGCCGACGTGAAAGTTGGGGTCTGACTTACCGTCGTATATCTGTAACCTCGGCATACTGAACCTTTTCGGGGCTTCAAATTTCTCCAACTCCACCGAGAACGGTGTTCTTGGCTTGACCGGAGAGGTTACCTCGGTATCTTGTTGCTTTCTCTAGAAGTAACCCCTCAGATCCTCCTTGGTCCTTCTAGGAGCTTGGCTATCAACAGATTTCAGCATTTTTAGTGTGCTGCTCCCAGTATCAATGTGAGTCCTTTTGGACCTTTCTCCGTTGGTTGCGTCGAAACATAGCTCCTTCCCCTGAACATGCTGATGTTCTTTAGGATCAGCTTCCTTGGTGCGATGCGTCCTCCGTGAATCTCCCTTTCTTGATTCTCTTCGCCTGACCTTCCTTGAAGGACGGTGAGAATGTTTCTCGGTTCTATCGTGCTAAGGAGCCGCAAGAATTGTCCTTTGCCTCCCTAGCTGGACATCTTTTTTGGTCGCTGGAATCGGCGTATCTTGTAACGGAAACGGTGGTTGCATAACGTTGTTTTGCATCATGAAATTGATGACCGATTGTAGGTCCACCAATTTGTTTGCCAGTTCCTTCATCTCGTCGTCCCTCCGCATGCATCTATCTTTCCATACCTGGAGGTTGTCTTCGTTATAATACCCGCCTCGGTCTGATTTCTTTGGTACGTCGCCCTCCTGGCCGACGTCCTTCTCTTCGTGATTCTTATCACGAGTCTCTTTGTTGAAGTTGTCTTCTTCAACGTCAAGGTCAATAGGTTTCCCACTCCCAGTAGGAGTGTCGTTCCCAACCTTCTCTTTCTGTCCGTTACTGGCCATCTATTCTCTTTTCTTTCCCACAGACGGCGCCAAATTGTGTGAGTAGATTTCTGACCACACTGCCAAATTAGTATTCAACTGGAGAGCACTGGCAGAATAGATGACACCTGAATGACCTGTAACAGAAAGATGAGATTCCGGCGGTGGTTCGTCCACCCGGGGGCACTCCGACGATCAAGTCAGTTATCTCTCAAAGATAGCAAAAGTGTTTAACTCACTATTTAGAATATAAAATGCGTACCTTAGACCCATGGAGGTGCCTCTCTTTTATAATCATCACAAACCTAATCCCAATAGAAGCCTAGCTTCAATGGACTTTGGATTACTGCTAATCTTGGACTCCCAGTAGGATTGGGATAGACTCTCTAAGAGTCTTATCTTTATCCAAAGTGAAACATTTTCTCGTTCTAGGACTCTTGTCCCCTGTCCGCTTATCCTGGGCTCCGGTATATTCGGAGATAACCTCGGCCTAGCCGAGATCACCTCGGCGTCATGATCAGGACACGTGGCACCTTGGCTGACAGTTCGGTGCCACCTTGGCCACGTGTTGCTATTCAAAAATTATGTCCCCACAGGTATACACCCTTAAAGTAGAAATAGACTGCGAATAGAAGTATATATTGGGGCTAAAGTAGGAGATCATGTGGTGGCTTTGTGCTACTAGTAGAGGAAATAAGAGAGAATGGGGTGGGAAGTGATGGGAAGCAATTAAGGGAAGGGAGTAGACTGTGATAGTGGCAATTGGAGGTGATCTATGATGGAGGATTGTGTGTTTGGAGATTACTTTTTGGGAAGGGGAAAAAATAAAAGGGGTGGTCAATTGTGGGCGGTAATGTGAGTGAGAAGTGGTGGTTGATAATGGGGATGGTGTTTGAAAGATGTAACCACGATGATAAAGAAGGAGAAAATAAAAGGAGTGAAAGTTAAGGTACCGTTTGGTAACACTTACGTTTTCAATTTATATTTACAAAAATTTTAAAAACTCAAATAAAAACTTGTTTGGTAAATTTTTGATTTATAAATCAGTGGTCTTAGTTTATAAATTTGGCCAAAAAATGTAAACTCAAAAAATGTGTTTCCGTTTTGAGTTTTGAGTTTTTTTTTTTTACCACCATTTTCCACCATCGTCTTCTGCCACCACCACTCACCACCCACCTGGCACCATCACCTACCACCACCACCCACTCGCCACCACCCATCACCTGCCACCGTCACCCACCCACCCACCACCACCACCACCACCCGCCGCCACCACCACCCACCTGCCACCACCATCCATCCACTCGTCACCGCTTTCCACCACCGTCTTCCGCCGCTACCACCCGCCACTTGCTACCACTTTCCACCACCATCTTCCGCCGCCACCACCACCACCCACCCACCTACTCGCCACTTGCCACCACTTTCCACCGCCATCTTCTGCCACCATCACCCACCACTTGCCACCGTTTTCCACCACTGTCTTCCGCCACCACCACCCGCCATCATTTTCCACCACCGTCTTCTGCCGCCACCACTCGTCACCACCCACCACCCGCCACCACTTGCCATTTCTCACTCTTTTTTATATTTTTAAATTTTTTTAATCATTTTGTCTAAACCAAATGCGTTTGTAGTTTATGTTTTTCTAAAAATAAACAAAAAATAAACAAAAATCAATTTATAAATTTTTTATAAATATAAATTGAACCCCAAGTGTTGCAAGACTATATTTTAGTACACGAAATGACGCGTTGTGATTAAGAGAAATTATTATTTTTTAGTTAGACAGCTTCTTTGGAGTTGGCGATTAAAATGGAAAAAAATTATTTTTCAAGGAACAAGGTGGGAAAATGATCATATTTCATGGAATGGAAGGCGTTGCTTATTTTTATTTATGTGAATTGCCCCTGGATATGAGTGGGGTCTGGATCAACCCGAGACACGTTGCATTTTCTGTCACAAGATTGTAATAAATATTAGAATTTAGATCAAAATGGGAAAATTTAATAGTTTATGAACTAAAATTAAAAAATATTTTCTTTAAGAATCAAAATGAGAAAAAAGTTATGCTGTTTTTCTTTAAAAAAATTTATTTGATTAATATAAGATATTATAGAAAAAAGATTATATCTTAGGAGGTGAAATTTATCCAATATGACAGGATAGAACCCAAGAGGAGTACGCTTGTTCAAATAATGCATGCATCTTTAACAGAGTTACAGAGCCCAAGAGCTTGCATATGGGTTTTTCAACATCTATGCATGAATTCTATTTCTATCATATTTGAAAATAATTTAGAGGATGAAATCATGGAACTCAAACAACAACTTTAAAATTTCTGGCAAAATTATTTTTTCTCAAACACAAAAAATATATATACACGCAAAACATTTTTCATCGAAACAAACCGATGAACAATATTTTCTGAGTTATCATTCCGTTTAATTTTTCTACATTCGTAACTTTACTATATTTTAACATATGAAACTCAAACCAGAATTGCTAAAATTTTAGCTAGTTTAAGTTAATTTTTTCTCAAATATTATACAAGAAAATAAATTTCATGAACTCCGGGCACAATCCTCTGGACCAAAATACAATTTACGATGAACAATATCAAACACAAACCGTTGATTTGCTGGTTGATAAGCTCCTATGATAGTCAAATTATAGAGCCCACTATGCTCTTATCATGGGGCAATAAAAAAAAAAAAAAAAAAAGTTCACTTGATATGTGTTTAATTTTTTTCTTTTATTTTTTAATGACTTTTTAAATGACTAATGTTACTTTTCGATTTTTAGCAAAATAAATTTATTAGTCATCTTTCAAGAGGTGTCAAACAAAGCCTTAAGCCTTATTATACAAAAGGAACCATTTTTATGTTTTTTGGCTGTTTGGGAATGAACCATGAAGTTGGCCCAATTTTGACAAATTTAGGTATCGTTTTGGAATTAATTTTTTTAGTATTTTTTTTGTTATTTTACTTTTTTATTAGGTAAAAAAAAAAATTTAACCTATTTGAGAATATTTTTTTTAGTTATATAAGAAAAGGTGAATATGTATAATTTGATTTAGTAACTTTTTAAACTTTTAAATCTTTTTTAACTTATTAGATTTTTTTAGCAAAAAAGTCATGTTACCAACAATTTGAAAATGATTGCCAGTGGTAAAAAGGTAACTTGGCTGTTTGGTTATAATTATAAAAAGTTCAATTTTTTTTTTTTTTTTGGTTGGCTAACATGGTAAAGCAACAATGATTTATCCCACTAAAAACACCACTACTAATAGCACTAATGCATTAAAAAAGTAAAAAAAAAATAAAAAATACAACTCCAAGACCAAAACATCATATCATTACTGGCGGGACCCACTGCCACCTAATTAGTGGGAGCACTAATTAGTGCTCCCAAGCATTTTTCATGGTAAAGTAGATAGGTTATTTTAATCTCAAATGTTGTCTCATGGCACCTACAAACATCTGCAGGATCGGTGATAGCTACTAAGGGGGTGTTTATTTGGATGGATTGGATGAGGAGAGATTGAAATTTATCGGACTATTAGTTCTGTGATATATTGTTCTCAAATTATTTAGTTAGATTAGATTTGTATCCTATGTTTGTTTAGTCATGGGATTAGATATCTAAATTGGATTATTCTATTGGATCCTATGTTTGTTTGGGATATTATGAGAAGGATAAATGCTCAAATGACTATTTTATCCTTTTCAATTATTTATTAAGTAATAGCAATATTAAACATATCTTTAATATTTTAATTATTTTTAGCTAGATTAAATAAAAATTTATTTTATTTTATTTTTGCACAATTAAATAAATTTATTTTTAAAAAATTAAATATCAATAAAAATATTTGTTATTTTTTAATTAAAATTTTAAAGAAATTTATTTTAAAAAATAATAATAATTAACTAATGAAATTAAATAAGACATCTATTAAAATTTAAATAATGAAATTAAATAAAATATAAACAAAATTTTAAAATAAAACATCAATAAAATATCTATATAAATAAATAAAACATCAATAAAAATTATTTTATTTTTAAATTGAGACATTTAAATTTTATTGAATTTTACTAAATATAATACATAATTAGTAGATGGCCAAAATAGTTATTTCATCACTTAATCCCATATCCCCTCATATCCCTCCATTTGTGTCCCACCCCCTTCTATAGGATATAATAGTCTAATATATTTGGAATTAATAGTCCGGAGCAATAATTTTAAACCAAATAATAGACTATTAATCAAATCTCATGTTTCAATCCCTCAAAACAAATACCACCTAAATACATTGATGGTTTCACATGTTGGGAGCACTACGGAATAGAGATGACTCTAAAGAATGATTATGGAGAGTCAATCCAAACCTTAGAACAAGAAAGTCCAAAACCAATCCGTTGAGCCAACGCCAATTTGTAAAAGCTCAACTTTTGAGCCAAGCTTTAGCACCACCAAAACAAAATCATGGACCAAAAGTAAAGACCCTGATGATTTGTGGCATCAATCTTGAATTCACATACTTGAACATTGTAAATGAGAATTTATTTATCTTCAATTTATGCATTAGATTATTATTATTATTTATTTATTTATTTTTGTATATTTCATTGGTAATTAAGATAAGGACATTTATAGAATTAGCTGGCAATGACGTGTTGGTTTCATTTTTTTGCTTAACTCTTTATAAAGTTGCTTAACTCGTCATCAAGTACTTTATTACCTTTGATAAAGTAGTTGCGCAATAATTCTGGGAAACACTTCATCACAGAGGTCAGTTGACTTTTACAATAAGTTTTTTTTAGAAGGTGACATGGATAGGTCCATAAAGGTCACAGCTTACGGTGAATAAATTCAAATTCACCATTTAGATCCTATTGCATAACTCGGTTGGTAAAGTTCGAAACAGTTGGAGGCCAACTGGGCGTGAAGGGCCAATGCCATTCAGACATATGGCAGGTGTAGAACAGGCCACATCAGCAGACAAAGATCTGCAAAGTTATTGCCACAACACATCACCATTAATGCAATCCATCACAGCATTTATTACGATAACACCTCCCCGTCGGAATAGCGCCCCCTTACCCTGAACAAGGTAAGCTACAGCACAGGCTTTCGGCGAAGTGGGCACGTCGGAAGGGACAGTGAAATGATAACCAAAAGATATAAGCAAGCATCGAAGACTAGAAGAAGGTTAAGCTTTCTATCTCCAATCTCTCTGTACATACTTTATCTCTTCTCCTTATTTGCTAACTTGCCCGTCGGAGGGTTCGCTGGGGGACTACCCCGTTCCCCATTGAACTTACTTGCAGGTCATCTAGTGGGCTTCGCCACTCGGACGTGGGCTTGAGGAGCTTGGATCGGTCCAGTCCATCCACCGGGGATGAACTGCATTATCAGTTGGCGCTGTCTGTGGGAACTGGTTTGTCCGTGCGCCAGTTGTGTTCATTGCCGCTGGAGACCCTGTTCCAGCAACCTTTTCATCTCATCCATCAAGGTGTATGGTCATGACTAGATCCATGGCTTCCCACCATAATGCTGCCGATCATCAAACCGACCCTCCCAATCCAAACAACCCACCACAGTATTTCATTGAGCTTACCAACAGCATTAATCATATGGTCGAGCAAAATCAGGCCCTGATAAATGCTTTACTCCAAGGAAACCTCCCCATTCCTCCACCACCACCTCCAGATATTCCACCAAATCCAGAACGAACTCCGAGCCATACTGTCCCATAACCCAATCCACCTAACTTGGGAGGTTTGTAACCTCCTCACCCACATCTAAATCCACCACCTCCACCTCCACACCCATCGGTCATAGCACCAGCCCCCGAGGGAGAAGGCAGCAGCGTCCAACACCTGTCTCCCTCTGGTGGCGACAACATTCCCTTTTGGGACGCTGAACTCCGCGCCATGAAACTCCAGCTCCAAGGGGTTATGCAGAACATCCAGCATAAACCTTCCACTACGGCAAACTCACCATTTGTTGCCTCCATCCGAGACAAACCTCTGTCCGCCAAGTTCAAAATGCCCACCATCGACTCCTTCGACGGAACGACGGACCCGGTCGACCATCTGGAGACCTACCGCACCCTCATGATCCTCCATGCCTTCGCTGACGAGATCATGTGCCGAGCTTTTCCCGTGACACTGAAGGGGTCAGCTCGACTCTAGTTCAGCCAGTTGCCACCAGACTCTGTCTCCACTTTTCAACATCTCAGTGATTCTTTCCTGAGCCATTTTATTGGAGCCCAACGCCAACGACGCCCGGCCACCTAGCTCCTCAACATTCATCAGACCGAGGGGGAGTCACTGTGCAGTTTTGTCACTCGCTTCAATATCGAAGCCTTGCAAGTGGCAGAAAACGATGACAAGGTCATCCTCACGGCTTTCATGGCCGGTCTGCGGTCGTCCGATTTCCTTTTCTCCCTCTCTAAAAACCCCCCGACCTCAATGGCAGTCCTACTCTCCAAAGCCCAAAAATACATGAATGCCGAAGACTCACTAGCTGTTCGACAGGATCCAACAGCCAAAAACCCGACTCCCAGAGAAAAGAGAAAAGACCCTGACCCTAGAAACACCTAGTATACTAGCCCAACACCCCACTATAACGACCGCCCTCCCCGCGCTGACCAGTCGGCACCTACTCGACCGCTCGGTCGGTTCGAGCGGTACACACCCCTTAATTCTCCCATGGAACAAGTCCTCCACCAGATCCAACGCGACTACCCCCTCAAATGGCCTCCACCTCCACAGAACCCTTCCAACCGGAAAGACCAGTCCAAATATTGCCGTTTCCACCAGGACCATGGCCATAACACTGATGATTGCATCAACCTTAAGGATCAGGTGGAGACCCTAATACGTCAGGGGCGTCTAAGCCGGTTCACGGACACCCGCCCTCAGCAGAGGCAAAGAACCGAACCCCACAGAGACAATCGCCGGCGCACCCTACCCCGGCAGCCAGCTCAACCGAATCAAGCCCATGATCGACTTCCGCAACAACCTCGGCAACAAGGTAATCCACCCCCACCTGTTGGTGAAATTACAGTCATTTCAGGTGGACTTGCTTGCGGGGGACCATCTCGCTCGGCTCAGAGGGCAAAACTCAGAAAAATAAGGCAGGGCTCAGACAAGGCAGTCACCACGGTAGACCGACCCTCCAAACAGCCCAAGCAGTGGACAGAGCCCATCACATTCACGGACGCCGACTGTACAGGCATCCGTTATCCTCATGATGATCCTCTCGTCATTTCTGCCATCCTCTCCAACTATAAGGTCAGACGAGTTCTCATCGACAATGGAAGCTCTTCAGACATCATATTCCTCAACTGCTTCCGCCAGCTCAAGATCGGGGAGGAAAGTCTGTCTCCCCTCCAAACCCCTTTGGTTGGTTTCACTGGCGACCGGGTGATCTCCATCGGCTCCATTGATCTCCCCATCACCATCGGCGAATATCCACGGCAGACCACGAAGTTGCTTACCTTCCTTGTTGTCGATTGCCCCTCTGCCTACAACATCATCCTTGGTCGCACTGCCCTCAACGCTTTCCAAGCGATCACCTCCACCTACCACCTGGCCATCAAGTTTCCCACTGATCTCGGGGTCGGCACAGTGAGGGGAGAACAAACTGTGGCCAGAGAATGCTATGTCGCCTCACTCAAGGAAGCTAAGCTGAAGGAGGCCATGATTATTGAAGGACTCGACGTCCGAGACGAAGATGAGCTGGTCAGAGGAGAACCTGTTGAGGAGCTCGTTGAGGTTCCCATCGACCCCACCAACCCAATGAAAACTGCCAAGATCGGCAGTCAGCTATCCCCCCAAGCCAAGGCGACCTTACTGCCCTCCTGACCGAACACAAAGATGTATTCGCCTGGACCCATTCAGACATGCCGGGTATTGACCCATCCTTTATAACCCATCGCCTCAGCATCGAACCTCATTTCCGACCCTACCGCCAGAAACAGCGCATCTTCCATCCGGAGCGCAATACTCTTATTGCAGCAGAGGTCGACAAGCTCCTTGAGGCCCAATTCATCACAAACGTAGACTACCCTAAATGGTTGTCAAACGTGGTCCTAGTCCGCAAAAACAACGGCAAATGGCGACTCTGTGTCGATTACTCCGACCTGAACCGAGCTTGCCCCAAGGACAGCTACCCTCTTCCCCGCATCGATCTGCTGGTCGACGCCACAGCCGGTCATCAGATGCTCAGCTTCATGGATGCTTTTTCTGGATACAACCAAATCTTGATGCACCCGTCCGACCAAGAACATACCTCCTTCATTACCGATCGAGGTACTTACCACTACCGCGTGATGCCGTTCGGACTAAAGAATGCAGGGGCCACCTACCAACGGCTAGTCAATGCCGTTTTCCAACACCAGATAGGTCGGAACATGGAAGTATACGTCGACGACATGCTGGTCAAGAGCAAACTCTCCATTGATCATCTGACTGACCTCCGAGAAACCTTCGCCACCCTCCGCAAGTACCAAATGAAGCTCAACCCAGAGAAGTGCGCCTTCGGCGTAGGATCTGGAAAGTTTTTGGGTTTTATGGTCAGCCAGCGCGGCATTGAAGCTAACCCCGAGAAGATCAAGGCCTTGGTTGAAATGCAGTCACCCAGAACGGTCAAAGAAGTTCAAAGACTCACCGGCCGAGTGGCGGCCCTCAACCGCTTCATTTCCCGCGCAACAGATAAGTGCTTACCATTCTTCAAAGTCCTTCGGCAGACTTTTGAATGGACAACCGAATCCGAAGAGGCTTTTCAGCAGTTAAACAATGCATGGCCAACCCTCCCCTCCTTTCACAGGCAGTTACGGGCGAGCCCCTCTTCCTCTATCTAGCAGTGTCAAGCACCGCAGTCAGCGCAGCTCTTATCAGGGAAGACGGCTCAGTCCAACGGCCGGTCTACTACATCAGTCGAGCTCTCAGGGGAGCGGAGCAGAATTACCCATTGCTAGAAAAGTTGTCCCTGGCCTTGGTCACCGCCTCCAGACGACTTCGTCCTTACTTCCAAGCCCATTCCATAGTGGTCCTCACCGACCAACCCCTGAAGAAGGTCATGCAGCAACCAGAACTTTCTGGCCGACTTATGCAGTGGTCAGTAGAACTCAGCCAATTTGATATCTCCTACCGCCCTCGCACAGCAATCAAGGGACAGGCCATAGCCGATTTCATCCTGGAATTCACCAACCCTACCCCAACCACTGCCTCTCCACCCCCACCAACTCCTGCCGAGCCAGAAGACCCCCATTCTTGGACTCTCAACGTCGACGGGTCATCCCGCAGGGAAGGTAGTGGGGCTGGCCTCATCCTCACCTCCCCTGAAGGTGGCTATTTCAAATGTGCTCTCCGCCTCTTGTTTGATGCCAGCAACAATGAGGCCGAATATGAGGCCTTGATAGCAGGACTCCGCCTTGCCAAGGACATCGGTGTCAGCCACATTCGGGTGTTCAGTGACTCCCAGCTCATCGTCGGCCAGATCACGGGGGAATTCGACGCCAAGGAGGACACAATGCGGGCTTACAGGGATCTGGCACTCCCTCTTGTTCGCCTCTTCAATACCTTTCACATCAAGCACATACCTCGGGCGGAAAACTCCAAGGCAGACGAGATGGCTCAGTTGGCCTCTGCAGACCAGTCCGACCTCAGCCACGGAGTCCGCCTTGAATACCTAGCCCACCCGGCCATCTCACCCGACCTTCAAGAAGTGCAGTTCCTCCAAAATGAACCCATCCCCTGGGCATCCGACATCATCCTATTTTTGACAACAGGAGAACTCCCAGATGACCAACAGCAGGCCGCCAAGGTCAGGGCTCGGTCGTCCAACTACGTTCTGGTCAGTGGCGTCTTGTACAAACGTGGCTTTTCACGACCATATCTGCGATGCCTCAACTCGGCCCAAGCAACCTATGTAATGCAAGAAATCCATGAGGGAATTTGTGGCAATCATTCGGGCGGCAGGTCTTTAGCCCACAAAATACTCCGTACTGGTTATTTCTGGCCGACTCTCAATCAAGATGCCACTGATTTTGTGCTCAAATGCGACAAGTGTCAGCGCTTTGCCAACATCCCCCATGCTCCTCCCACTGAGCTGATCACACTCACCAGCCCCTACCCGTTCGCCAAATGGGGGATCGACCTGGTTGGTCCACTTCCCACTGGCCGAGGCCAGACCAAGTTCGCGATTGTCGCCATTGATTACTTCACCAAGTGGGTAGAGGCAGAACCCCTCGCGACCATCACCGAGCGGAACACAACCAAATTCATCTGGCAATCGATTGTTTGCAGATTCGGCGTCCCTCAGGCCATTGTCTCCGACAACGGCAAACAATTTGACAACGCCAAGTACAGGAAGTTCTGCGCCGACCTCCAGATTCAACCATGTTTCTCTTCCCCCGGTCATCCCCAAGCCAACGGCCAAGTTGAGGTCACCAACCGTTCTCTCCTGAAGATCATCAAGACTAAGCTTGAAGCTGCTAAGGGACTTTGGGCTGAGGAACTACCGAATGTGCTATGGGCTTACCGCACCACCGCTCGGACTCCCACTGGGGAAACCCCTTTTCGTCTAACATATGGCGCCGAGGCGGTTATTCCGGTGGAAATCGGTCTACCTACCCCCAGGGTTTTACATCCAAATCCAGCACTCACCGAAGAACTCCGTCGGGCAGACCTAGACCTAATTGAAGAACTCAGGGAGACCACTGCTGTCAGATTGGCCTCATACCAACAGAAAATGAGAACACATTACAACCGCAAAGTCCGACCAAGGGAGTTTGCTGTTGGGGACCTAGTCTTGAGAGAAGCAACCCTTGCCACCAAGAATCCGACTGAGGGTAAATTGGCAGCCAAATGGGAGGGACCTTATATTGTGAAAGCCAGACCACGTCCAGGCACTTACCGACTTCAGGATCTGGAAGGTCGAGACCTCCCGCACCCCTGGAACGCCGAACACTTGAAACGTTACTTTCAATAAACTACTACTTTTGTGTTGCTCAGTTGTTGTATTTTCTTTTCGGAAAGTCACACACTTGAACATTCTTGTCATCCTTTTTGTGCAATGTAACTTTTTGACATTTATATATATCTCAGTCATCTATATGGTGTCTCAATGACGTTTTGGTTCCAGTCACTAAAAGCCTCAACCAGACTGAGCACTCAAAGCCTCAGCCAGACTGAGCACTAAAAGCCTCGTCCAGACCGAGCACTCAAAGCCTCAGCCAGACTGAGCACTAAAAGCCTCGTCCAGACCAAGCACTCAAAGCCTCAGCCAGACTGAGCACTAAAAGCCCCGTCCAGATCGAGCATCCAAAAGCCTCAGCCAGATTGAGCACTCAAAGCCTCAGCCAGACTGAGCACTAAAAGCCTCGTCCAGACCGAGCACTCAAAGCCTCAGCCAGACTGAGCACTAAAAGCCTCGTCCAGACCGAGCATCCAAAAGCCTCAGCCAGACTGAGCACTCAAAGCCTCAGCCAGACTGAGCACTAAAAGCCTCGTCCAGACTGAGCACTCAAAGCCTCAGCCAGACTGAGCACTCAAAGCCTCAGCCAGACTGAGCACTAAAAGCCTCGTCCAGACCGAGCACTAAAAGCCTCGTCCAGACCGAGCACTCAAAGCCTCAGCCAGACTGAGCACTCAAAGCCTCAGCCAGACCGAGCACCCAAAAGCCTCAGCCAGACCGAGCATCCAAGAACCTCTGCCAGACTGAGCACTCCAAGCCTCACCCAGACCAAGCACCCAGAACTTCACCCACATGAACGACCAAACACTTCTACCAGGATGGGCTCCATGCACTCGGCCAAACCAATCCTCAGCTAGACGGAGCATAACAGGTCTCAACCAGACTGACTGCCACCACTCCAAGTCCAGATTGAGCTGCTTGAAGCACCAATGAAACTCAGTTAAAGTCCAAAGTAACATACTTAGTCGCAATTCCAGTCTCAGTTTTTACACGGCTCTTTACTTAGTCAAATTCCACAGATGTTCTCCCATGTTTAATAAACCACCAGGCATGACTTCAACAAACCACTCTGCATTGAGTTTTATGCACATCCAATTTTACCCTGCATTAAGTTTTATACAAGTCCAATTTTACTCTACACTGAGTTTTACACAAGTCCAATTTTACTCTACATTGAGTTTTATACAAGTCCAATTTTACTCTACATTGAGTTTTATACAAGTCCAATTTTACTTTGTATTGAGCTATTATACGAGTTCAACTTTACCCCATATTGAATTTTTTACAACTCCATTTCCACTTTGTGTCAAGGAGTTCCTGAATTTAGTCCACACTGATTCATACACAAGTAAAAGCAATCGACTGAAAACGCAGCTGACATTTTATTCATTCACAAATGTATACACAAGTTCATTACATCAATTAAAAAAAAATAAAATAAAATAAAATAAAAAATAATAAAAATAATAAACAAGATCTTCTCGAGTCACTTCTCTTCACTGGACGCAAGATCTTCCTCTTCAATGCCCTCATCAAGGGGGGTTTGGGCCACATCGTCTTCGCCAATTGTCACACTACTCAGGTCCAAGTTTGGGAACAGCTCTGCGTTTGAACATCTTCCAACCACTGTCCCAATACTCAGCTATTTCGTGCTTATAGAAGTCTGACTGCTGGAAGCTCTCAATAACTTCTGCTTCGGTTCTGCCCCCAACAGTCGTTCTCGATGGGCCCGCGCCCCCCAGCTTCTTGCCTAGCCAGATTGCTGGCGACAACGGCGTCAACTGCCATCTGAAATTCGGCAGACCCTTTGAATTGCTCCACCGCTGCGACACACAGATCGGGATAAGCCGCCCTCTCAGAAGCTGCTTTCGCCCTCTCTTGGTCCAGCTCTTTCTGAAGGTCGCCCTTTCAGATGCAGCCTTCGCTTTCTCCTCCTCCACCTCCTTCTTCAGGCCCTCCTTCTCCGCCATCGCCTTCGCCCTCTCTGCTTCCAACTCCTTCTGAAGCTTCTCCTTCTCCTCCGCTGCCTTGCTCTGCTCGGCCTCCAACTCCTTCTGCAGAACGCCAACCTTAGCGTCTGCCTCATCCTTCTGCCTCACCAACTCCTCATTATTGGTCATCGCCTCTTCGTGTCGTTCAACGGCGACCACACAGGCTGCTTGGGCCTCTTCCAACTTCTTCCGCTCGCTGGCCAGTTGGAACTCGAACGACACAACCTGGCGGCGTGTGTTCTCCAGCTCTGACTTGGCTACTTGCAGGTCAGCGTGGGCACTCTTCCAACTAGCGCTCTCCTCCTTCAATTTTGCAAGCTGAGCCTTGGCCTCCTCTGTCTTAAGTTTGGCAGCCCCCGCTTTCCTCAGGAGGCCCTGCTAAGGTAGTCACCTCCATTTGAGCGGAGCACAACCCCCTCAGCAGGTCTGCCTCATTGAATCTGGATGCCGAGCGTAGGGCTGCCTCTTCCACGATCCTCACTAGGCGGTCTGCTCCTGGCCTGGCTGGGCCTTCTTCTCCCTCCAGCCGTCTAGCCACCGCACGAGCATGATAAATTGCTGTGCTCAGACTGATTCCTCCTTCCTGGGGTGCAGGACCCTCTTGGGGTTGTTCCTCCCTCCTTGGTTCAGAGGCGCTCCTCTCCCCCCTACACCGATCGCCGCCACCATTGGCACGACTTCCCTGACCTCTGAGGCAATGTCCACCACCTCAGGGCGATTACCCTTCCTGGGGTCCCCTCCACTTCCCCACCCTCTACCTGGTTGCCCAGACTGGCCTCTTCTGCCCTCACTCCCTTTCTCCTCATCTGGGCACGCTCTTCTTCACTCCGCCTCACCCTCTTCTTCTTCTTTCCCACCCCCAATGCCTCCATCTCCTTCAAAGACCTCTCCTTTAAAAGGTCTTTTGGGAGCGGTCGTGGCACAAACTCGCCTAAGTTTTTCTCTCCCAAGGGTTTGGGGCGAGGGCGAATCCTTTCCCTTGCCACTGGTTGTGGTGGTCGGTCGGCCTGGGACTCTTTGAATTTTTGGGCTTTGGCAAAGATAGCCTGATCCTCAGCCTCTTGAGCCTTTCTCCTCGCCTCCAACTCCGCCCGGTCGAGATCCCCACCACTCGGCTGTGGACCTAACCCTGCCTCAAACAGTGCTGACGGCTGAACGAGCTCGTCCCATTTGGCTTTTTCCCTCTCCCTCCACTCCTTTACCTTCTTCACCCTCTCCTCTGCCTTTGCCCCAAATTTTAGCTCCATCGACCTGGTGGGCACCTTCCAAATGGTGCGCACTCCAACTCCTCCATTGGCACCCACGTAGAACCACCGTGGTCTCCACCCCTTAATCGATGAGGGCAGCCCCGCCACCAACCCTTTCCCAGCTGCTGCCTGAAGAGTCACCCAAGTCTCTTGCTGCCCCGAAGCCTTATAGCACGCGAAGAATTCGTCCACTGTCATGGCCTCCCTGTCGTTCGCCTTTGGCCATGCACTCGCATAGGCTAGCAGGATTTTCCACGCATTGGGCATTAGTTGCCCTGGTGCTACCTCCAGATGGTTGAGCACATCCACCACTATTTGCGGCGGTGGCAACCTCAGTCCACCCTTTAGAGCTTCCTCATAGAGGGAAAACTCTCCTGGCCTGACATCAGACGGCCTCTCCGTTGATGTCGGCAGCAATAGCTCCACTTCCGCAGGGATCTGATACTTTTCACGGATAGTCTCCAACTCCACCGCAGTAATTGTGGATTTGTCAGCCTTCGTATGCCAATGATCTGGCTCTACCTGGCTTATTGGCCTTGGAGCCGCTATCATGGTGGACGCCTGAGATCGTATCACCGATTCTCCCACCGTCACCATTCGCGTCTCCGTCCTATATCGTGCCGCCAACTCCTCTGCGTCGTCCTCACCAAGTGGATCCACCCTCACATTCACAACCTCTTCTTGGGCCATTTCTATGGTGTGTCTGCGTATGGCTTCTGATGCAGGCGCAAGAAAGTTAAAGAAGTGTTGCAGAGGTGTATCGTGAGCAACGAAAGAACTAATACTTGGGACGTTTTGAGTTTTTGTAAACAAGTAAGTGAATCGAACGATTCCAAAAGCCCACGGTTTGCCCGTATTCCAAGGATCCCAATTAATTTTCGCCAGTTTGAAAACTTTTCAAATCATCCGCCAAAACTGCCTTTTCAACACCCATAATGACCTATCGTTTCATTTCTGCTCCAACGCCCAACTTCCCCTCCCAAGATGTTGCCACGTGTTTGACCACGATGCACTGTCTCCTCCCCTTACCCTGTCTTTTCCACTTCAAATCATCACGTGACACGCCGCCTCTTGAGCCCCGTCTCCACCCGCTTGGCTCCCCTCGCGGTCGGCACTCCTCACGGTCGGCCCACCCACTCGGCTCCCCTTGCGGTCGACACTCCTCACGGTCGGCACTTCCACTCGGCTCCCCTCGCGGTCGGCACTCCTCTCGGTCGGCCCACCCACTCGGCTCCCCTCGTGGTGGCACTCCTTACGGTTGGCCCTCCCACTCGGCTCCCCTCGCGGTCGGCACTCCTCTCGGTCAGCCACCCACTCGGCTCCCCTCGTGGTCGGCACTCCTCACGGTCGGCTCTCCCACTCAGCTCCCCTCGCGGTCGGCACTCCTCACGGTCGGCCCTCCCACTCGGCTCCCCTCGCGGTTGACATTCCTCATGGTCGGCCCTCCCACTCGGCTCCCCCCGCAGTCGGCACACCTCATGGTCGGTCCTGCCGCTCGGTCACCCTCCACGGTCGGACCCTTTCACGCTCGGTCCACTAACTCGACCCCCCCTGACGGTCGGGCACATCTTCCTCATTACTATTCCCTTCGTTGGACTGAAGCTGCACTTGGGAATGGGGGACTACCGACATGGATAGGCCCATAAAGGCCACAACCCACAGTGAACAAACTCAAGCCCACCATTTGGACCCCATTGCATAACTCGGTTGGTAAAGTCCGGGACAGCTGGAGGCCAACTGGGCGTGAAGGGCCAATGGCATTCAGACATATGGCAGGTGTAGGACAGGCCACATCAGCAGACAAAGATCTGCAAAGTTATTGCCACAACACATCACCATTAATGCAATCCATCACAGCATTTATTACGACAACACCTCCCCGTCGGAACAGCGCCCCCTTACCCTGAACAAGGTAAGCTACAGCACAGGCTTTCGGCGAAGTGGGCACGTCGGAAGGGACAGTGAAATGATTACCAAAGGATATAAGCAAGCATCAAAGACTAGAAGAAGGTTAAGCTTTCTATCTCCAATCTCTCTACATACTTTATCTTTTCTCCTTATTTGCTAACTTGCCCGTCGGAGGGTTCGCTGGGGGACTATCCCGTTCCCCATTGAACTTACTTGCAGGTCATCTAGTGGGCTTCGCCACTCGGACGTGGGCTTGAGGAGCTTGGATCGGTCCAGTCCATCCACCGGGGACAAACTGCATTATCAGAAGGTACTTTTACAATGAGTTTGAATTATAAATTTGTGTAATTATTTGAAGAAAAAAAAGAAAATGAAGAAAAACAAATATATATATATATATAATTATTTTATATTTTATTCATATTACTCAAATCAGTTTTAGAAGAACCATGTGAGGATTCATGACTGAAAATGTCAACAGCTAATAAAAAAAGCCAATTTTTTTTATTTTATATATATATTTTTTGTCTTTAGTGACATTTTAAAAATTTATGTTAAATTTCTTTACTTTTTTCAGTCCGTTTTCGATAGATGAATCTAAAAAGTAACTTTAAAAAAAAAAAACTTTAAAAAAATTGAAAAAATCCAAATAAGCCAAAAAAAAGTCTATTATTTTTGCATTATTTTTTTCTTTTCTAAACTTTTTTTTTTTAATTTTCCGGTTCATCTTGTTGAGTTGAATTCAGAAGCCTAATTTTTTTTTAAAAAAAGTTCATCAAATATGAAAATGAGCCAATAAAAAGGTCCAAAGAAAAAAAAAACAGAATAAACAAACATCTCCAACTGTATAAATGTATTTACATTAATTTTAGGTACACAGTAAATGCAATGTGTTGTCCAAATTCATTATAAGTATGAGCTCTATTATAAGAACAATTCAATTTATAACACATTATTTTTCTGGCTAAAATTCTGAAACTGCAATTTTTTTATTGGGTTAAAGTCATGTAACACAGAGGGCTAATGAGCCATCTTGGAATTCTTGGCACTTTCTATGAAGGTTGTGAGCCCTACTTTGCTATTCTGGACTTCTTCTAAAATTGACTACGGCACAAGTCTCTGATCATGATGGCCCTGTTTAGTAGGGTTTATTTCCAGCTTATTTCAGTTTTTAGCTAAATTTAAACTATTTTGATGTGTTTGGTTCAGCTTAACAATACAGCTTATAACTTTTTGTAAGTCAAAAATCAACTTATTCTTTGAGTGGGGGAGGAAAAGCTTAATTTATAAGTCAAAAATCAGCTTATGTTCACAGCTATAAGTTATAAGCTGTTACGCTATAAATTGTAATTACTTTCCCATAACTCTACCAAACGGGACTAATAATCATCACTAGCATAGCATAAAAATAAGTAAGAAAAATATAGAATCACTATCAAACAATTTTTAATCGAAAAGGAAATAGAAAGGAAAGTGAACAAAAGTGAAACATGTTGAAATAAAAAACAGAATGAGAGGGACAATGTCCTTTTTTCAAAAAGATGAAGAAAAAGAAGTTCAATTTAATTAATAACTAACTAGATTATTGAGATTTCGTGGACTATGGGGCAACTTAAAAAAAAAAAAAAAACAACAACAACAACAACAACAACAACATATACAAGTTTAAAAGGGTCAAGGGCAATACCTCAAGCCTTACGAAGACCTAGACCCATCTAAGAAAAAACATAAATAAATACAGTGGTACTACGCGCATTAATTGGTATACTAATTACTATATCAATCTATGTTATGACATTCTCATTTCAAAACTATGGACCCCAACTCTTATACAAACTACAAAGACCCAAAGTATCTAAAATTATGTTACATCACCTGTTAATATACTAATTGATATATTAATTGGTACATATAGCTTTATTCATAATTACCATTAAACCAAAAAAATAGGAAAATTCTACAATGTGTACCTCTAAAAAGATGCACCTATTGTAAGAAAAATTGAAATTTTTTAGTGAAAGTTATGAATTTTTATGGTAGAAATTAAGATTTTTGTAATAAAAATTATGAATAACAAAATTATGATATACACCTCTAAAATCATAAGATGCATACCATGACTTTTGAAGGTGCACATGATAGCCTTCTCCATAAAAATAACAACAAAACATTATGAGCAATAGGCAACAATTTTCTCATATTAGTGTTTCTGAATTAAAAAAAAAAAAAAAAAAAACACACACTTTTTCTGACTACTTGTGCCCCAGACTACTTTAATTCTTCTTGTGGGGGACAGACACACAAGTAAGCTTGTAAATCATATTTGCATATATTTTCCAAGTGATATATATCATGTAGATTTGATATATAGGAGTTAGTGACTTGCAAATTAAGGTTTGATTATATTCATGTTGAAATTCATATCATCTGATCAGGATTGGTGATAAACGAATGCAGAGAAAAATAAACGCACAAAATAATCAATCACATGCACATAGAGAATACATAAATTTAGGTTAGTGTAATTTTCACTATAATTAGAAAGATTATAAAAATAGCCATCCCATCTAAATTATGATCACAAAGAACTCATAAATTGAATCTGCAATCAAATGATGGTATTGAGTAGTTATGATCCACACTACTCCAAGAGCTAATTCATTGATATGCTTTAACTAACTTATAACTAAACTTCGGGCACACATGATCCATGTACATATTGATGTAATTGTCATGATACAAATTGAGAAGGATAGATTGTTGATGATGCGGTTCGTTCCAGATAGAACGGGTCGGACTGATCCACGCTCTTCTAACTTATGTCCGAATGACCAAGCCCACCAGAAGACTTGCACAAGAGTTCAACGGGGAACGGGGAGTCCCCCAGCGAACCCTCTGACGAGCAAGTTAGAAGGAGAAGTGGAATATAGAGATAGATTAGAGATAGAAAGCTTAACCTTCTTCTTGTCTTCGACGTCTGCTTATATCCTCTGATAATCATTTCGTTGTCCCTTCCGACCTGTTGCCATGGCCGAAAGTCTATGCTCTAGCTTGCCTTGTTCATGGTGAGGCCATTCTGACGGGGAGGGCTTATCGCAATAAATGCTGTAAGGGCCTTCATTAATGGCTGATGTGCAGTGCAATAACTTTGCAGGATCTTTGTCTGCTTATGTAGCTTGTCCTTCACCTGCCACGTGTCTGAGTGTCATTGGTTCTTAATGCCATGTTGAGTTCCAGCCACGTTGGGCCTCATTAGTTGAATTATGTATTGGGCCCTAAGTGATGGGCTTGGGTTGTTTATAGTGGGCTATAGCTTTTATGGGCTTACCCATGTTAGTAGTCCCCCATTCCTGAGTGCAGCTTTAGTCCAACGAAGGGAATAAAGAAGAGAATGATGGCTGACCATGAGGAGGGGCGACCGCAACGGGTGACCGAGTGGAGGGACCAACCATGAAGAGGGTCGACCGCGAAGGGTGACCGAGTGGAGGGACCGACCATGAGGAGGACCGACCGTGACGGGTGACCGAGTGGAGGGACCGACCATGAAGAGGGCCGACCGCGAAGGGTGACTGAGTGGAGGGACCGACCATGAGGAGGGCCGACCGCGACGGGTGACCGAGTGGAGGGACCGACCATGAAGAGGGCCGACCGCAAAGGGTGACCGAGTGGAGGGAACGACCATGAGGAGGGCCGACCGCGACGGGTGACCAGGTGGAGGGACCGACCATGAAGAGGGCCGACCGCGAAGGGTGACCAGGTGGAGGGACCGACCATGAAGAGGGCCGACCGCGAAGGGTGACCGGGTGGGGGGACCGACCATGAAGAGGGCCGAGTGTGGGGGCAAGTGGCGGTGCGCGGGGCTCGAGGAATGGCAGGGGCACGTGGTGAAGTGAAATGAAATAGACAGGGAAGGGGAAAGGGGACGTGGATTATGGTCGTATACGTAGCGGAATCCTGTAATGGGGAAGGTTAGGCGTTGAGCAAGAAATGAAGCGATAGGTCAATATAGGGTGTTGAAAAGACAGTTTTGGCAAATTTTTGAAAATTTTCAAACTGGTGAAATTTAATAGTGACCCTTGGAATATAGGCAAGTCTTGGGCTTTTGGAATTATCTGTTTTACCTATCTTTTTTCCAAGAACCAAAACGTTCTAGAGGTAAACTCTTTCGTGTCGAGTGATACATCTTTGCAACACTTCGTGAACTTTCTTGTGTCCGCGTCCGAAGCCATTCGCAGACACACGAGAGAGATGGCCCAAGAGGAAGCAACAACCGCAAGGGTTGATCCATTAGGCGACGACGATACGGTAGATTTGGCGGAACAGTATCGTACGGAGTGTAGGGAATGAGGGGTAGTCGGTGAAGCGGTGCGGGCTCGTCCAAGGACGATGATTGCAGCCGCGAAACCTATTAGCCAGGTGGAGCCGGACCACTGGCACACCAAGCCGGATAGATCTACGCTCACGGAGGAGAAGTTGGAGGGAATAAGGAGGAAGTACCAGATTCCCTCGGAGATAGCGTTAAGATTGCCCACGTCCAAGGAAAGGGCGTCAGATGTGCGGCCGGGGGAGTTCAGCTTGTACGAGGAGGCGTTGCGAGGGGGTTTGAAGCTACCTCTCCCCCAAGTGGTGGTGGATGCGTTGAAGAAGTTAGAGGCGGCGCCAGGGTAGCTGATGCCGAATGCCTGGAAGATAGTAATGGCCTGCGCGAGTGCCTGGCTGTAGGTGACCGGAGGGGCGGCAATGACAGTAGAGGAGTTCTTCTCCTGCTACAAGGCCTCCGGTCAGCAGGAGACTTGGGTCACTCTGCAAGCGGTGGCGGAGCGAGGGCTGGTGGCGGGTCTTCCATCTTCGGTGAAGGAGTGGAGGCCGAGGTGGTTCTTTGTGACGGCAAACAGTGGGGTAGGAGTTCGTACAACGTGGAAGGTCCCCACCAAATCGGTCGAGCCCAAGTTGGATGGGGTGGCTGAAGACCAAGTGAAGAAGGTGAGAGAATGGAGGGAAGAGAAGGGGATGAGGTGGGACGAGCTGGTCCTGCCTTCTACATTGTTTGCCCTAAACTTGGGGCCACAACCATTGGGGAAGGATCCAGCAAAGGAGGAGTTAGAGAGGCAGCAGAATGCGAAGGAGGAGGAGGAGGAAAAGAGATTGTTCGCCCGAGCGAACAAGTATAAGGAGACACAACTAGGGCCTGCTCCAAAGTCAATCGCGAGGGAGCGAATCCGACCGCGCCCGAAGCCGCTAGGGGAGAAGGATCTGGGCGGCTTTGAGCCACGACCGCCCCCAGTGGATCCTCTGAAGAAGAGGAATAAAAATTAGATGGAGGCGTTGTTGAAGAAAAAGAAGAAGAGAGTGAGGGAGAGTGAGGAGGGGCCTGCCTTGAAAAAGATGAAGGAGGGGGTGGCGGAGGTCGCCCCAGAGGTGGGGCTGGGGGAGGTGGAGAAGGGGGTAGAGAGTGGGGCGACTGCCCCTGAAGAGCGAGTGGAGGGTGGGGCGACTGACCCTTTAGAGGGGGCAGAGCAGCAGCCTACGGAGGGTCCTGCGCCCCAAGGAGAAGGAGGGAGGGCTAGGCTGAAGACTGCGATTTACCATGCCCCAGCAGTGTCTGGACGGCTAGAAGGAGAAGGAGTTGAAGCCAGGACTGCTGCAGATCGCCTTTTGGGGGTGGTAGAGGATGTGACCGTGCGCTCAATGGCCAGTTTCACTGAGGCCGAACTGCTAAGAGGGTTGTGCTCTGCCCAGATGGAGGCAACTGCCTTAGCAGGAGCCCTACTGTAGAAGGCAGCGGCTGCAAAAGGCGAAGTGAGGCCGTTGAAGGCAATGTTGGAGGAGGTGGGGGCCCAACTTAATAGTTTGAGGAAGGAGACTGCAGGATGAAAGAAGACCGCACGAAGTGCGTGCATTAGGGGGTTGGAAGAGGCCCAGAAGGCCAAGAAGATGGAGGTGTTGGCGGTGGTACAGAGCAATGTTGCCGATCGTGCCCATGCTGAGCTGCTCGCTACCAAGTTAGAGCTGGAAACAGAACGCTGCAAGGTGGTGTCGCTCGAGTTCCAGCTGGCTGGCGAGCAGAGGAAGCTGGAAGAGGCCCAGAAAGCCTGCACTGTCGCCAACGAATGGTAGAAAGAGGCCTTGACCTGCAACGAAGATCTTCGTGCTCAGTCAATCAAAGAAAAAGACGAAGCGGATCTGAAGATCGCTGAGCTGGAAAGGACGTTGGCAGACGAGCGAGTCAAATCAATGGAGGAGAAGGCGAGGTTGGAGAAGGCTCTAGCGGAAGAAAAGACCAAGTTAGCCTTTGAGAGGGCAGCATACCCCGACTTATGTGTTGCAGCAGTAGAGCAGTTCAAAGGGTCTGTTGACTTCCAGATGGCTATCGACGCTGCGATCGCCAGCAACTTGGCAAGAAAGGGGTCTGGGGGGGCTGGCCCATCGGGGGCGACCGCTGGGGGCAGGAGTGAAAAAGAAGTGATCCAGAGCTTCTAGCGGTCGGACTTCTACAAACATGAGATGGCTGAGTTCTGGGAGAGCGGCTGGAAAATGTTTAAACGCAAAGTAGAAGAGCTGTTCCCAGACTTGGACTTCAGCAATGTGAAGATAGACGATGACGACGTGGCCCAAACCCCCCTAAACGAGGGCATGGACGAAGAGGAGCTTGTCTCAAATGAAGATGAGTGACTGGTGTGGACAAAATTTGTAAATAGAATTTTGGTTTTTGTTGTTTTTTTTTTTGTTGTAATTGTTGTAGTAAACTTATGTATAAGTTTGTGAATGAATAAAATTATGAGTTGTGTTTGTCACATTGTGGTCTTGATTTTTTGTAAATCTGAAAAAGGATGAGGATGGTTATTCAAATAAGGTTTCTGTACAAATACAATGTGAGAATGTCAAAAACGCGAAGTTGCAAATCACAACCCAGTAGGGAGCCAGTCTGGCTTGTAAAACGTTGAACTGTAAGGGTCCCAAAAAGTGAAGTTTTAAATCAAGTTGTAGGAGTGTTGATAAATGAAAGGTTAAGTTGGGAAATGAAAGTTAAAAAATGTAAAGAGTGTTAAGAGGCGTAAAAACATGGACCTGGAATTTGACTAAGTATGGCAACTATGCCATAATCATGAAGTTTGCAAGAATGGCCTTGGCCGAGCTATTCATTCGTGCTCAATTTGGGTTGAGCCATGATTAACTCAGTCTGGCTGACTCTTCAAGTGACTCAGTCTGGCTAAGCTCTTCATGCTTAGTCTGGCTGAGGCTTTATGTAACTTAGTCTGGCTGAACTCTTCATGCTCAGTCTGGTTGAGGCTTTAAGTAATTCAGTCTGGCTGAGGCTTTTCATGCTCAGTCTGGCTGAGGCTCTAAGTAACTCAATCTGGCCGAGATCTTCATGCTCAGTCTGGCTGAGGCTTAAGCGACTCAGTCTGGCTGAGCTCTTCATGCTCAGTCTGGCTAAGGCCCTAGCTGAGTGCTGCAATCAGGACGTTATTTGAAATACCACACAGATAGTTGAGATGTAAGATTGTTGTCATTTAAAGTGTAGCCCATTTGATCAGAAATTTACATCATGTGAGAGAAGAACAAGAACATTCAAGTGTGTAGATTGTCAAAAGGAAAATACAACTAATCAATACAAAAATAGGGCTTTATTGAAAATAACGCTTCAAGTGCTCGGCATTCCACGGGTGGGGGAGATCTCGACCTTCCATGTCCTAAAGTCGGTAAGTGCCCGGACGAGGTCTGGCCTTAACAACGTAAGGTCCCTCCCATTTAGCTGCCAGCTTGCCCTCAGCCGGGTTTTTGGTGGCAAGAGTTGTTTCGCGCAAAATAAGGTCCCCTATGGTGAACTCTCTCAGTCTGACTTTGCGGTTGTAGTGTGTTCTCATTTTCTGTTGATATAAGGGCCGCCTGACAGCAGTGGTCTCTCGGAGCTATTCAATTAGGTCTAGGTCTGCCCGACGTAGCTCTTCAGTGAGTTCTGGATTCGAGTGTAGAACCCTCAGGGTAGGCAGATCGATTTCCACTGGGATGATCGCCTCAGCACCGTATGTTAAGCGAAAAGGGGTCTCCCCAGTGGGGGTTCGCGCGGTAGTGCGGTAGGCCCAAAGTACATTTGGTAATTCCTCAGCCCAGAGTCCCTTAGCAACTTCCAGCTTAGTTTTGATGATCTTCAGAAGAGAACGGTTGGTAACCTCAACTTGGACGTTGGCTTGGGGATGACCTGGAGAAGAGAAACAGGGCTGGATTTGAAGTTCCGCACAGAATTTCCTGAACTTGGCATTGTCAAATTGTTTGCCGTTGTCAGAGACGGTGGCTTGAGGGATGCCAAATCGGCACACGATTGACTGTTAGATGAATCTGGTTGTGTTCCGCTCAGTAATTGTGGCAAGGGGTTCTGCCTCCACCCACTTAGTGAAGTAATCAATGGCGACGATTGCAAATTTGGTCTGGCCTCGGCCAGTAGGCAAAGGGCCAACTAGGTCGATCCCCCATTTGATGAATGGGTAAGGACTGCAAAGTGTGATTAACTCTGTAGGAGGAGCATGGGGGATATTGGCGAAACGTTGACACTTATCACATTTAAGCACGAAGTCAGCCGTGTCTTGATTGAGAGTAGGCCAAAAATAACCAGTGCGAAGTATCTTGTGGGCTAGTGACCTGGCACCCGAATGATTACCACATATACCCTCATGGACTTCCCTCGTCACGTAGGTCGTTTGAGCTGGATTGAGGCATCGTAGATATGGGCGTGAAAAACCACGTTTGTACAAGAGGCCGCTGACAAGAATGTAGTTGGACGACCGGGCCCTGACTTTGGCGGCCTGCTGTTTGTGGTCTGGCAGTTCCCCCGTTGTCAGAAATAGAAAGATGTCGGCTGCCCATGGAATAGGTTCATTTTGGAGGAAGTAGACTTGCTGCTGGTTTGGGGAAATGGCAGGGTGGGCCAGGTACTCGAGGCGGACACCGTGGCTGAGGTTTGACTGGTCTGCAGAAGCTAACTGAGCCATTTCATCTGCCTTAGAGTTTTCTGTCCGAGGTATGTGCTTGATGTGGAAATTATTGAAGAGGCGAGCAAGAGGGAGTGCAATATCCCTATAAGCCCGCATGGTGTTTTTCTTGGCATCGAATTCCCTCGTGATTTGTTCGACAATGAGTTGGGAATCGCTGAACACTTGGATATGGCTGACACCAATGTCTCTGGCGAGGCGAAGACCTGCGATCAATGCCTCATACTCAGCCTCATTATTGCTTGTGTCGAACAAGAAGCGGAGAGCGCATTTGAAATAACCACCCTCAGGGGTGGTGAGGATAAGACCAGCCCCACTGCCTTTTTTGCGGGATGATCCGTCGACGTTGAGGGTCCAAGAGTGGGGGTCTTCCGTCTCGGTAGGAGGTGGCGGGGGCAGAGAAACTGTGGTCAGAGTGGGATTAGTGAATTCCAGGATGAAATCGGCAACAGCCTGCCCTTTAATCGCCGTTCGAGGCCGGTAGGAGATGTCAAATTGGCTAAGCTCGACCGATCATTGCATAAGTCTGCCGGAAAGCTCTGGTTGTTGCATTATCTTCTTCAAGGGTTGGTCACTGAGGACCACTATGGAAAGGGCTTGGAAGTAAGGACGGAGTCGTCTTGAGGCGGTGACCAAGGCCAAGGACAAGGACATTTTTTCTAACAATGGGTAATTCTATTCTGCGCCCCTGAGAGCCCGGCTAATGTAATAAACCGGGCGCTGAACTGACCCATCCTCCCTGATGAGGGCCGTACTGACTGCGGTGCTTGATACGACTAAATAGAGAAAAAGGGGCTCACCCGTGAGCGCCTGGGAAAGTAAGGGGGGGTTGGCCATGCACTGCTTCAATTGTTGGAAAGCCTGTTCGGACTCGGTCATCCACTCGAAAGTCTGCCGAAGAACTTTGAAGAAGGGGAGACACTTGTCCGTTGCGCGGGAAATGAACCAGTTGAGAGCGGTGACTCTGCCAGTAAGTCTCTGAACCTCCTTAACTGTTCTAGGTGACTGCATTTCTATCAAGGCCTTGATCTTTTCGAGGTTAGCTTCGATGCCCCGTTGACTGACCATGAATCCCAAGAACTTCCCAGATCCTACGCCGAAGGCGCATTTCTCTAGATTAAGCTTCATTTGATACTTTCGTAAGGTGCCGAAGGTCTCTCGCTGGTCGGCCAGATGATCAAAGGAGAGTTTGCTCTTGACTAGCATGTCATCGACGTATACTTCCATGTTGCCGCCTATCTGATGATGAAAGACGGCGTTCACCAACCGTTGGTAAGTGGCTCCGGTATTTTTCAACCCAAATGGCATGACACGGTAATGGTAGGTTCCCCGGTCGGTGATGAAGGAAGTGTGTTCCCGGTCAGACGGGTGCATCAGAATTTGGTTGTACCCAGAGAAGGCATCCATGAAGCTAAGCATTTGATGGCCGGCCATGATATCAACAAGCAGATCTATGCGAGGAAGGGGATAACTGTCCTTGGGGCAAGCTCGGTTGAGGTCGGAGTAGTCGACACAGAGTTGCCATTTATTGTTGTTCTTTTAGACCAGGACCACGTTTGATAACCATCTGGGGTAGTCCACGTTTTTGATAAATTGTGTCTCAAGGAGCTTATCTACTGTAGCAGCGATAAGAGTATTGCTCTCCGGATGAAAGATGCGCTTCTTCTGGCGGAAGGGTCGGAAATGGGGTTCAATGCTGAGACGATGTGTGATGAAGGAGGGGTCAATACCCGGCATATCGGAGTGGGTCCAGGCAAATACATCCTTGTGCTCAATCAGGAGGGCGGTACGGTCGGCCTTGGCCTGGGAAGATAGTTGGCTGCCAATCTTGGCAGTTTTTGCTGGGTTGGTGGGATCGATGAGGACCTTGACAAGCTCTTCCACTGGTTCCCCTCTAACTAGCTCGTTCTCGTCTCTGACGTCGAGTCTTTCAACGATCATGGCCTCCTTGAGCTTGGCCTCTTTAAGTGAGGCGACATAACATTCTCTGGCCACGGTCTGCTCTCCCCTTACTGTGCCGACCCCAAGGTCGGTGGGGAATTTGATGGCAAGATGGAAAGTGGATGTGATAGCTTGGAAAGCATTTAGGGCGGTACGACCAAGGATGATGTTGTAAGCAGAGGGGCAGTTGACGACAAGGAAGGTAAGTAACTTTGTGGTTTGGCGTGGGTATTCACTGATTGTGATTGGAAGATCGATGGAGCCGATGGAGGTCACCCGATCCCCAGTGAAACCGACCAATGGGGTTTGGAGAGGAGACAGACTTTTTTCCCCGACCTTGAGCTGGCGAAAGGCATTTAGGAAGATGATGTCTGAAGAACTGCCATTGTCGACGAGAACCCGTCTGACTTTGTAGTTGGAGAGGAGGGCAGAGATGGCGAGAGGGTCGTCATGAGGGTAACGGATGCCTGTGCAGTCGGCTTCCGTGAAGGTGATGGGCACCATCCACTGCTTGGGCTGTTTGGAAGGGCAGTCCAATATGGCAACTTCTTTGTCTGAGCCTTGCCTTATTTTTCGAAGTTCTGCTTGCTGAGCCGAGCGGGACGGTCCTCCACAAGCAAGCCTACCAACAATAACTCTAATTTCTTCAACAGGTGGGGCGGGGTTACCTTGTGCCCGGGGTTGCTGTGGAGGGCGATCATGACCTTGGTTGGGTTGTGGTGGTTGCCGTGGAGGGGTACGTCGACGGTTGTTTCTGACGGGTTCAGTCCTTTGCCTCTGCTGGGGGCGAGCTTTCGTGAACCGACTGAGACGTCCTTGACGTATCAAGCCCTCGACCTGGTCTTTGAGGTTAACACACTCCTCGGTGTTATGGCCATGGTCTTGGTAAAAGCGGCAGTATTTGGACTGGTCTCGCCGGTTAGAAGGAGACCGTGACGGTTGGGGGGACTTTAGGGGATAATCTCATTGAATCTGGTTCAAGACTTGTTCCATGGGGGAGTTGAGGGGGGTGTATCGTTCGAACCGGCCGGGCGGTCGGGTTGGCGCCGACCAGTCGGCTCGGGGTTGTCGGTCAGTATACTGAGATGTTTGGTGAGTGTACTGGGTGTTTCTGATTTCTGAGTTTTTTCTTTTCTCTCTGGGGGTCGGGTTTTTGGCTATAGGGTCTTGTCGGGCGACTAGGGAATCTTCAGCGTTCATGTATTTCTGGGCTTTGGAAAGTAGGGTTGCCATGGAGGTCGGGGGGTTTTTAGAGAGGGAGAAAAGGAAATCAGATGATCGTAGGCCGGCCATGAACGCCGTGAGGATGACCTTGTCATCGTTTTCCGCTACCTGCAGGGCTTCGGTGTTGAAGCGAGTGACAAAGCTGCGCAGCGACTCCCCCTCGGTCTGACAGATGTTGAGGAGTTGGGTTGCCGGACGCCGCTGGCGCTGGGCCCTAATAAAGTGGCTAAGAAAGGAGTCACTGAGGTGCTGGAAAGTGGAAACAGAGTCTGCTGGCAGTTGACTAAACCAAAGGCAAGCAAACCTCTTGAGTGTTACGGGGAAAGCCCGACACATGATTTCATCAGGGAATGCATGGAGGATCATGAGGGTTCTATAGGTCTCCAAGTGATCGACTGGGTCTGTTGTATCATCAAAAGAGTCGATGGTAGGCATTTTGAACTTAGGCGGTAGAGGTTTGTCCCGGATGGAGGCAACGAATGGTGAGTTGGCTGTGGTGGATGGTTTATTCGGTATGTTCTGCATGACTCTTTGGAGCTGGAGCTTCATGGCTCAGAGTTCTGCATCCTAGAGAGGTATGTTGTCACCACCGGAAGGCAGCGAAGGTTAGACGCTACTGGCCTCTCCTTCTGGGGTTGGTACCGGGACTGATGGATGCGGGGCCCGAGGTGGAGGGTTTATATCTGGTGGAAGGGGTCGGAAGCCTTCCAAGTTGGGCGGATGGGGCTGTTGGATAGTATGGCTCGGAGCTCGTTCTTGGTTGGGTGGAATATCTGGAGGTGGTGGTGGAGGCATAGGAAGGTTTCTTTGGAGTAGAGCATTAATCAGGGCTTGGTTTTGCTCGGGCAGGCAGTTAATGCTATTGGTAATCTCGGTGAAATACTGTGGTGGGTTGTTTGGACTGGGAGGATCGACTTGGTGATCGGCAACATTGTGGTGAGAAGCCATGGATCTAGTTGTGACCATCCACCTTCGCAGGTGGTAGGAAAGGGTCTCCGGCAACAATGAGCATAATTGGTGCGCGGAGCAAAAGGTTTCCCACAGAAGGCGCCAACTGATGATGCAGTTCGTTCTAGATGGAAAGGGTTAGACTGATCCACGCTCCTCTAACCTGTGTCCGAATGACCAAGCCCACCAGAAGACCTGCACAAGAGTTCAACGGGGAACGGGGAGTCCCCCAGCGAACCCTCCGACGAGCAAGTTAGAAGGAGATGTGGAATGTAGAGATAAATTAGAGATAGAAAGCTTAACCTTCTTCTTGTCTTTGACGTCTGCTTATATCCTCTGGTAATCATTTCGTTGTCCCTTCCGACCTGTTGCCATGGCCAAAAGTCTATGCTTTAGTTTGCCTTATTCATGGTGAGGCCGTTCTGACGGGGAGGGCTTATTGCAATAAATGCTGTAAGGGCCTTCATTAATGGCTGATGTGCAGTGCAATAACTTTGCAGGATCTTTGTCTGCTTATGTGGCTTGTCCTTCACCTTCCACGTGTTTGAGTGTCATTGGTTCTTAATGCCATGTTGAGTTCCAGCCACGTTGGGCCTCATTAGTTGAATTATGTATTGGACCCTAAGTGATGGGCTTGGGTTGTTTATAGTGGGCTATAGCCTTTATGGGCTTACCCATGTCAATTGTAATTGTCATTGAGTTCTTTATGAGATACAATAGCTCTTTCACGGTTCTAGCTTAGGGAAATTATTTTATGCAAAATGCAATGTCATGAAAGTAAATGCAGGATCAAACTCTCACTTTAACCAAAATCTTTAGCTTCTTTTTTTACAATAGTGTTAAGAATACTAAACAAACGGAATTAAAAAAAAGAAAAAAAAGAAAGAAAGACTAATAAATATATCAATAAATATACGATGTGCCTCATTACTTGCATGAGGATCACTTTGCAGTTTATTTTTTAAGGTTATAGAAAACATTAAAAATGTTTAGGTTTGTAAAATTATGTTTGGTATATAAATATTTTAAAATTTTGTTTTGAAAACAAATGAAAAGAGGTTACTAGACAGATAAAGATGATGGCTGTAGATGGTTGTTGGCCACAGAAGGTGGTGCTCAAAAGTGGCTGCTACTGATGGGGTGTAGTCAGTGGTGGTTAGAGGTAGTTGCTAACCACGAGTAGTGTCCGAAAGTGATTATTGATGGTTGGAGATAGTGGCTGGTTGGCCACCTAAAGTGATTTTCAACCAGAGATGGTGACTGAAGGTGGTTACAATTGGTAGGAGGTAGTTGGCGGCTAAGGGAGGTGATGGTCGAAGGTGGTTGGGTAAGGAGGTCATCGATGATTGTAGTCAGTGATAAGCAATGATTGATAGGAGAAAAAGAAAAATGAAATAACAAAATAAAATAAAATTAAACAAGTGAAATTAACTTCTTCTTTTTCTTTTTCTTTTTTAAATTTTATAAACTATTTATAATTTTTTTTTAAAATGAAAGTAGAAACTAAACAAATTTTTATTTAAAATTTTTAACATTTTTATAAATATAAATATAAATGTTACTAAATAGACCTTTTAATATTGGGATATTCACCAATAAATCTCATCTCACAAAGAAGTACTCCAATTAGTCCCAAGTTTTTTGTTAAGTTCTATTAGTGGAGAGTTTCTTTTCGTGTGGTCCTATTTTTTATTTTGGTATTGTTTCGGTAGACAATTATACCCCTTTATTAATGTGACATATATGATGTGATACTCCAAAAAAAATTAAAAACTCCTTAGTGTACTTTTTCAAAATTTGATAATGTGATTGGTATGATGTGATACTTCAAAACTTTTACTCTAAAAAAATAATTCATCCTTAATGTATTTTTTCAAATAGTACTATATTGTCAATGAGTACTATATTGACCAATAAGTCTCATATTTTGGATTTATAATTCATATAGTATTATATATATTTTTGGGGTAATTACACTAATAGTCCCTATAGTTTGGGACTTGTGTCACTGTGGTCCCTGACTTTTCAATTGTGACACATTTGACCCTGAATTTTGAATTTTGTTCCAAATAAGGACAATTGAAAATATCATTAGATTTTTCAAGGGTAAAATCGTCAATTTGATAAAATATAAACTAATTTCACAAAAATAAATATCAAAAAAATATTTTTAATTTTTTTAAAATTATTTTTATCCACCAATGACAAAATTATGTAAAATTAATAAAAATTACATGATTAATTTTTTAAAATTAATTTTACATGATCATCATCCAAACACATAATAAAAATTAATTTGGTAAAAAAAAAAAAAATGTCTAAAAGATTTATCAATTTTACATAATTTTATTTTTAGTAGGTAGAAATAATTTTTAAAAATTCAAAAATATTTGTTTGACATTTAATTTTGTGAAATTAGTTTATATTTTATCAAATTGACAATTTTATCCTTGAAAAATCTAATTATATATTCAATTGTCCTTATTTGGAACAAGATTCAAAATTCAGGGTCAAATGTGTCACAATTGAAAAGTCAGGGACCAAAGTGACACAAGCCTCAAACTATAGGGACTATTTGTGTAATTTGCCCTATATTTTTTTGTGATCCATTTAGTCCTTTTGAATGTGTAATGACTTATTTTCCTGCCACATTAGAGTGCCATATTTAGAAAAAAGTACACTAAAGAGTTTTTTAATGTCACATTATACCCGTCACGTTAGAATGTCACATTTGAAAAAAAATATACTAAAGAGTTTTTAATTCTTTTAGAGTGTCACATCATACCCGTCACGTTAGAGTGCTACTTGCCACGTTTGGAAAAAGTACACTAAGAAATTTTTAATTTTTTTTAGAGTTTCACATCATACCTGTCACGTTGTCAAATGTGATAGTGGCAGTTACGACGTGGCACTTCAAAAAAATAAAAATTTCTTAGTCTACTTTTCTCAAACATGACAACGTGACATGTATAATGTGACACTTTAAAAAAAATAAGAACTAAGGAGCTTTTAATTTTTTTTAGAGTGTCACATCATATCCGTCATGTTATCACATTTGGTAAAAGTACAATAAAAAGTTTCTATTTTTTTTAGAATAAAAGTTTTGGAATGTCACATCATACCTGTTACGTTGTCATATTTAGAAAAAGTACAATAAGGAGTTTTTAATTTTTTTGGAGTGTCACACTAATACCTGTCACATTAGAATATCACATCATACATGTCACATTAATAAAAAGGTATAGTTGTTCACCAAAACGCTATCAAAATAAAAAATAGGATCACACCGAAAGAAACCTTCCACTAATAGAAGTTAACAGATCAATAGAAAAAACTTGGGACTAATTGAAGTACTTATTTGTGAAATGAGATTTATTGGTAAATATCCCAAAACACTCCAATGATGTGACACTCCAAAAAAATTAAAAACTCCTTCGTGTACTTTTTCTAAATGTAACAAGATAATGGGTATGATGTGACACTTCAAAACTTTTACTCTAAATTTTTTTTTTCTTTAGTGTACTTTTTCAAATGTGACAGTGGCATGTATGATGTGACACTTCAAAAAAATAAAAACCTCCTTAGTGTACTTTTTTCAAACGTGACAACGTGACAGGTATGACGTGACACTTCAAAAAAAAAAAAAAAAACTCCTTACTGTACTTTTCTCAAACATGACAACGTAACAGGTATAATGTGACACTCCAAAAAAAGTTAAAAACTTCCTAGTGTACTGTCACGCCCTAAAATTTGGACAATTAAATATTAAATTAGGACTAAACCCTAATCGATATTCCATCACCCAAATCCTAAGGGTGAAACAAAAAACTAAATGTTCTCGTCTCCATAAGGTTTAAATAAATTTCAATGCTCAAAAAAATTACAAGGGGTAAAAAAAATTAACAAAATGCCAACCAAACCATCCATCATAAATTCATGACTATCTAATACATTCACTATTAAAGTAACAAGAAATAGTCAAAATAACTTAAATAAAGTAAAGTTAGAAAATAACCCATAATGTCAAATTATCAAAATACTAAGGTCATAAAAAAAAAACAATAAATACGTAAATTAATATCAATCCTAAACTCAATAAAACAAAAGAAGTCCAAGAGAGATGTCTTACAACCGTAGTTATTTCTCCTCACCACTGTAGTCCCAACTAATCCTGAAAATGAAACTTGACTGCGCTCAAACAGAATGCACCCGAGATGCTAAAAGACAAAACGGGTTAGTATACAAGTATACTGGTATGAGTACAAGATTTGACACCCACGTGTCCACCAGACACAAATAAAAGTACATTTAATTCTTGCTACGGGACAAGACAAGTAGTTTCACCCATACTAAGACAAATGGATAGTTTCTCAAGATACAGTGATATTCTTACCCGTACATAACTAAATATAAATTGGGTATATAAAAAAAATAATGAAAATACAAATAAATATGGTGGGTCAGCTCTGTATAAAAAAGTTAGTAAGACCCACAATTCTATAAAAAATAAAGTTAGTATAATTTAATCATAAGTAAATTGTTGAAGAAGTATAAAAATGCACTGTTTCATACTTAAATCATTCGAATTGATCAAAATTCAAAGAATAAAAGTTGTACAAAATCCAATTTCCTAAAAGACAAAGTGAACGAATTTAGTAGAAACTGAATAGGTTAAGAGAAAAACTTTTAATAAAAGAACCTCCATGAAATTCGATCGAAAAATCTGGAACTGAAAACAAAAAGAAACTGCCCTAAGATATTTTTTTCAAAAAAGTTCAAAACACAAAAATTGTTCAAAATAATGTTTTACGTTAATTTATGCAAAATCAATAAAAATGTGCTATTTTTGTGAGTAAAAACAGTATCTAAAATTTGCATTACTAAAATGAATAAAAACTATTGTAACTAAGATCATCTGATTATAAATTCTAATCGATCTTTTTAGTAAAAAGTTAAAATACAAAAATTGTCTAGAATTACATATACATGTCTCTGTCCAAATTTCGTAATTTATTGAGGTCGTTTACTATTTTTCAAAATGTACAAATCAAAACAATTCAAATTATATCAATAAGTTCATATTTAATTCCGCCACTTCAGCCCTTCACTTCCGGCTTACACATATATTCTATGTGCCTCCCGTATACCTAACACCGCTCCGAAGCCAAACTTGCAAGAGAATATCGTTCTGAGTTTGACCTATACTCCCCGGACTGTTAGCATATACGTATGCGCGTAAATCAAAGCACTCATCTACTCCTGAGAACGATGCAGCAATATATATACACACAACCTCCCATCTACTCATGAAAACAAACATAACAATACTGAGTCTAAGCCATTCAAATAAATCTCATAATTCTCACTTGTTTTTTTTATACACCTTTTCTCACTAACACTCAAATAAATAACATTCCAGGGAGTCACGGTGAAATATTCAAAATTTATCCATGGGTTCCTAATTTATTTTAATTCATCGATCCATGAGTTTGATTACATCCATAAAATAAATATATATAAAAATCCTAAACTTTATATACACAACTAATCAAAATAATTGAAATCAATTCATCATCTTCATACAAATATAATATCAAACCAACATCAAATAAATAAAAATACCTAAATAATAAAAAAAAAAAAACATAAATCAAGAAAAATGAATTTTACACTCACAATTATTTTTTAAAAATAAGAAAATACTTAAAAAATTAATAAAATCACCAAAATAAAATCATAATCCTTTCTTTTCTTCCCTGTCCCGTCGTCTCTCTGTTCTCTCTCTCAAAGCTTGCACTTGGTTTTGATTAATCTCTCTCGGCTGTGTGCGAGCCCTCTTTCTTGCTTGGATTGGCTGCTCTTTTTTTTTTTTTAATTTTTAATTTTTTATTATTTATTATCTTAGTGAGCTTCTAATGCTTATGAGCTAATTGACATTTATATTATATTATACTGTTAGCTGTATATTATTATAGCTGTTTCTTATCTATTTGTATCTCTCTCCATCTCTTGTATTTGTATCTCTCTCAATCTCTATTTCCTTAATTATCTAGGTTTCCTATCTCCTTACTTATCTAGGTTTCCTTTCTGCCTATATATAGAGGCTTCTCCTATTGTATTATTCATTCAATTCAATATACAGAGTTTCTTCTTTCTCTTCTCTCACTACTTTCATAACATGGTATCAGAGCTAAAAATTCTCTCCTAGTTTTTTTTGCAGTTTGCTTCTGTCCTTGGTGTTGTTTTTACTGGCTTCTGCGTATTTTGTTCATCCGTATTTTCACGTTTGAACTATACCAACCTCTTCGTCTCCTCACGACGAAGCCATCGCCACCAAAATCACTACCATCGGCCTCTACACGCGCCCTCACGCGCGTCCAAACGAGTGGCGCGTCGTTAATCCGCGTTCTCACTCTCACCACGCTCCGCACGCATTGTCTCAGCCGGCCTCCGTCCGCTACAGCCCCGCGGCTTTCCCTTCAGCCCTCGGCTTCCGCTTCAGCCGCTTCGCCCTCAGCTCGTCATCGGCTTCCGCCTCAGCCGACTCCCCTTCGGCTTCCGCCCCAGCCGATTCTCCATCGGCTTCCGCCCGGCTTCTCTTAGCCGCGTGCTGCCTCCGCCCGGCTTGCCCAGCCGTTTGCCTGGGTTCTCAGCTGCTGACGTCAGCTCTCTGCAGCCGCTGACGTCAGCCCTACACAACCACACCCTGCCTGCTGACATCATCCAGCCACAAGGCTGACATCAGCCCTACTTGTCCCTAAGGTTTTCCAGCCTTCTGAATCTGTTGGTGACCTCCGTTTTGACAGTTATGGATCGTACAGAGCACATCCAATCTGTCTCTGTTATCCTTGATGGGTCCAATTATGTTAGTTGGGCTCAAGCTCTCTCTAGCTTCATTAAAGGGAAACGCCTTTGGCGGATTATTACTGGTACTCTTTCCAAACCCACCAAAAAGGAGGATGAGACCGACTCTACATTCGACGACCGTCTTGACGACTGGGAAAGTAAGAATTATCAAATCATCACATGGTTCCGGGCTACCTCAGTTCCTTCCATCAACCTTCAATTTGGACGCTTTCAGGACGATGACTCCCTTGTCTCTCCTGCCAAAGCAATTTGGGATTTTTTGAAGGAACGTTATCAGACCACTGGCCATGCTCATCAATATCAACTATTGCAGACTCTTCATCACATGCGTCAAGCACCCGGTCAGTCTCTCAATGACTTTCTATTCCAGATGTCGTCCGTTTGGGACCAGCTCGCTCTTTCTGAACCTCCATGGGCTCATTCTGATGATGCACAACTATTTATTACTTATCGGAATCATCAGCGACTATTACAGTTTCTTATGGCTCTTCATAGCACTTTTGAGCCCGTACGTGCTTCTTTGCTTCATCGTTTGCCTTTGCCCACTTTAGAGCAAGCCATTACCGAGCTCCTATCAGAGGAGACTCGTTTTAGGAGTCTCAGATCTCACGACACGGATTCTGTTCTTGCTACTCCATCTTCTCAGAGTTCCTCATCTTCACAGCCACTCATATGCAGTTATTGTCGCAACCGAGGCCTGCCAGCCACTCATTCTCTTGTTCACTGCCAGGTTCGCGAATGCTTGACTTGTCATAAGACTGCTCCGGGCCATCTCCAAAGCCATTGTCCTCGAGCTCCCTCTACTACTTCATCTAAGAAAGGGGCTTCTCGTTCTGGGTCTCAGTCCAAATTTAACCACGGTTCTCGCTCTGCTGCTGTTGCCTCTGAGGGTTCTTCTGCTCCTTCTTTCTCTATGGATGATGTTGAGTCCCTTATCCACCAGGTTCTCAACAAATCGGGTACTCCTCCTTCTACTGCTCTTTCAGTAACCTCAGGTAACTCTTCATGGTATTTTGATTCCGCTTGCTGTAATCACATGACTTCTGACTCCACTTTATTTTCTTCTTTGTCCTCATCCTCTTCTGCTCCCACTATACACACTGCTGATGGTTCTCATATGCCTGTTAGTCATATTGGCCAAATCTCTACTTCCACTGTGACACTTTCTGATGCTTACCATATTCCTTCTCTTAAAATGAACCTTATCTCTGTTGGTCAATTATGTGACCTTGGTCTCACTATTACTTTTTCTGCTAATGGTTGTTTGGTGCAGGACCCTCAGACGAGACAGATCCTTGGGATAGGCCGTAAGCATGGACGTCTGTTCGAGCTTGTCCACCTTCGCAGTCCGCACAAATCATCTCCTGTTGCTGCTGCATCTACGATGTCTCCTTTTCATCTTTGGCATTGTCGCTTAGGACATGTCTCTTTTAGTCGTTTAAAAAATTTAGTTTCTAGTGGTCAGTTAGGTCGTGTCTGTGTTGACGATGTCGATTGCTTATCTTGTCAAATTGCTAAACAACCTGCATTACCTTTTAATAAAAGTAATTCTATTTCTACTGCTCCTTTTGATCTTGTGCATTCAGATATTTGGGGACCTTCCCCCACACCTACCATGGGGGGGTCTAGATATTTTGTGATTTTTGTTGATGATTTTTCTCGCTATACTTGGCTTTTTCTTCTCAAAAATCGCTCTGAACTTAAACAGATTTACTATGATTTCTCTGCTATGGTCCACACTCAGTTTTCTTGTACTATTAAGCTTTTTCGTTCTGATAATGCTAAGGAGTACTTGGATTCTGATTTTCTTTCTTTTCTTCAGGCTCATGGTACTCTTTCTCATCGATCTTGTGCAGGCACTTCCCAACAAAATGGACGAGCCGAAAGAAAGCACCGTCATATTCTAGACACTACTCGGGCTCTTCTCCTTTCTTCTTCTTGTCCTGAAAAATTTTGGGGGGAAGCTGCCCTCACTGCCATCCATACCATCAATCGAGTCCCTACCCCTGTCATAGCTAACACAACTCCTTACGAGCGTTTGTATGGTTCTCCTCCTGATTATACCACTCTTAAAGTTTTTGGTTCTGCTTGTTTTGTTCTCCTTCAGCCTCATGAACACACTAAACTAGAACCTCGTTCTCGTCTTTGTTGTTTTCTGGGGTATGGTATCGAACATAAAGGGTATCGTTGTTGGGATCCTATCTCTAAGCGTCTTCGTATTTCTCGTCATGTGGTCTTCTGGGAACACAAAATGTTCTCCACTCTTTCCAAGTTTCACCTACCACAGTCCACCTACTCACCGGTCTTCACTGATATTTCTATCGATTTGTTTTCTGATGACTTTGATGCAGATTCTGGCCCCATGCTTCCACAGCCGCCTACGCCTATCGTCCATCCTGAGGATCCTGTGTCAGCTGATGGCCCTCCGCCTTCTCCGGCTCCGATGGAGGTTCCCCCGGACCCTATTCCATTGAGGTTCCTCCTCCACCTGAGCGTCATTCTACCCGGGTAAGGCAACCTTCTGCTCTTCTCCGTGATTATATTGTTGGTTCCACTGCTTTTTGCTCTCATGAGCCTACTTCTTATCAAGAAGCTTCTTCTAACCCTCTTTGGCAACAAGCTATGACTGATGAACTGCAGGCTTTCGATCAAACTCATACCTGGGATGTAGTTGATCTTCCTCCTGGCAAGCGTACTGTTAGTTGCAAATGGGTTTACAAGATCAAAACTCATTCTGATGGTTCCATTGAGCGTTACAAAGCTCGCCTTGTCGCCCGGGGATTTAGTCAAGAATATGGGATTGACTATGAGGAAACATTTACTCCTGTTGCCCGCCTTACTTCAGTTCGCAGCTTACTTGCTGTTGCTGCTGCTCGCCACTGGTAACTTTCTCAGATGGATGTCAAGAATGCATTTCTCAATGGTGATCTCACTGAGGAAGTTTATATGCAACCTCCTCCTGGTTCTTCTGTTCCCTCAAACAAGGTTTGCAAACTCCATCGTGCTTTATATGGTTTGAAACAAGCTCCACGTGCCTGGTTTGCCAAGTTCAGCTCTACCATTCGTGACTTTGGTTTTTCTTCCAGTGCCCATGATTCTGCCTTGTTTATCCGTAAGACGAAGCGGGGTACTATTCTTCTTCTCCTCTATGTGGATGATATGATTATCACTGGAGATGACACAGTGGGTATTTCTAGTCTCAAACAGTTTCTCCATCGCCAGTTTGAGATGAAAGATTTGGGTGCACTTAGCTACTTCCTTGGCTTGGAAATTTCTCAAGATTCCTCTGGTTATTTTCTCACTCAGGCCAAGTATACTTCTGATCTTTTGGCTCGTGCTAACCTTTCCGATTGCAAGACTGTCACTACTCCAGTTGATCCTCAGACTCGTCTTACACCTCTTGACGGCCCCCTATTGTCAGATGCAACTTTATATCGTCAGTTAGTTGGTAGTCTTGTCTATCTCACAGTTACTCGTCCCGATATTGCTTATGCTGTTCACATTGTCAGTCAATTTATGACTGCTCCTCGCTCTCCACACTATGCTGCTCTGGTTCGCATTTTGCGCTATCTCAAAGGAACCTTGTTTCATGGTCTTCACTATTCCCCTCACTCTTCTCTACAGCTGCATGCCTTTTCTGATGCCGATTGGGCAGGGGATCCTACCGATCGTCGTTCCACTACTGGGTTCTGCTTCTTCTTGGGCACTTCTCTCATTTCCTGGCGTAGCAAGAAGCAAACCCTTGTTGCTCGTTCTAGTACTGAGGCTGAGTATCGTGCTCTTGCAGATACTACTCAGGAGCTTGTGTGGCTTCGTTGGCTTCTTTCTGACATGGGTGTTTCTCATTCCGCTGCCACTAATCTTTATTGTGACAATCAAAGTGCTATTCAGATTGCTCATAACGATGTCTTCCATGATCGCACCAAGCATATTGAGATCGATTGCCACTTCATACGACAGCATGTTACTAGTGGCCATGTTCGTCTTCTCTTTGTTACCTCTGCTGATCAGACCGCCGACCTCTTCACCAAAGCTCATCTTCCAGGCCGCTTTTCTGATCTCCTCTCCAAGCTCAAATTGATATCTGACTTACCACCTTGAGCTTGAGGGGGGGTGTTAGCTGTATATTATTATAGCTGTTTCTTATCTATTTGTATCTCTCTCCATCTCTTGTATTTGTATCTCTCTCAATCTCTATTTCCTTAATTATCTAGGTTTCCTATCTCCTTACTTATCTAGGTTTCCTTTCTGCCTATATATAGAGGCTTCTCCTATTGTATTATTCATTCAATTCAATATACAGAGTTTCTTCTTTCTCTTCTCTCACTACTTTCATAACATATACAAATACAACATATATAAATATAAATATCTTATATAAAATTAATATTATATTAAATTAATTAAATATCATATTAAATTCTTATGTAATCAAAGTACTCGTTTACTCCTGAAAACGAGACAACAATATATATACACAACATCTCATCTACTCATGAGAACAAAGATAACATTGCCGAGCCTAAGGCATTCAAATAAATTCCATAATCCTTACTTTTTTTTATACACTTTTTCTCACCAACATTGCCGAGCCTAAGGCATTCAATCTAAGGAGTCATGGTGGACTATTCGGAATTTATCTATGAGTTTCTAATTTATTTTAATTCAATATTCATGAGTGTGATTACATCCATAAAATAAATATATATAAAAATCTTAAACCTTATATACACAACTATTCAAAATAATTAAAATCAATTCATCATCTTCATACAAATACAATATCAAACCAACATCAAATAAATAAAAATACTTAAATAATAACAACAAAATAAATATAAATCAAGAAAAGTAAATTTTGTACTCATAATTATTTTTTAAAGATCAAAAAAACACTTAAAAAATTAATAAAGCCACAAAAACAAAACCTTAATCCTTCCTTTTATCATATCTCCCACCGGCTCTCTGTTCTCTCTCGCTCACGGCTTGCACTTGGTTTTGATTAATCTCTCTCGGCTGTGTACGAGCCCTCTTTCATTCTTGGTTTGGTTGCTTTTTCTTTTTATATATTTATTTTATTTTATTTTTCTTAGTGAGCCTCTAATGCTTATGACGTAATTGAAATTTATATTATATTATATTATATAAATACAACATATATAAATATAAATATTCTATATAAAATATAAATATAATTAAATATCAAATTAAATTAATTACATATCACATTAAATTTTCATGTATCCACGCAATTAATAAAACTAAAAATAAAATAAAATAGTAATAATAAAAAATAAATAATGACTTAAGAAAAATTAGAATCGCTACATGTACTTTTTCCAACCGTGGCATGTGACACTCTAACGTGACGGGTATAATGTGGTACTCTCACATAGTTAAAAACTCTTTAGTATACTTTTTCTAAAATATGATGCTCTAACGTGACGGGTATGATTTGACACTACAAAATTCTTTAGTGTATTTTTTCTAAATGTGACATTCCAATATAACAGACAAATGAGTCATTATACATTAAAAATAACTAAATAAATCGCACAAAAAAAACAATATAATATTATATAAATTTTAAATTTAAAATATGAGATTTATTAGTCTATCTCCCTTTAATATTTTATTTAGGTAAGTTGTCTAAAAAAAAATTGTGAATAAAGGCGTCGAGCAAAAAAAACAAGAGGCATAGCTTTTTCCCACCTGAATAGATCATGGTGAATATATCTCAACTGTGACGTCGGATCCTCTAGAGTGATCCTGTGAAGTGATCCTCTAGAGTGATCCTTTGTGGAGCGACACGTGTCCCATTAACGGAACCAATGGCTGAGATGATGCCTAGACAAAACGACGTCGTTTTGGTACCAAAAAAAAAAAAAAAAAAAAATTCAGAATTTGCAGATTTGCAGATCGAGAGAGAGGATGAAGAAGAAGAAGCCATTGATGGGGTCTTCAAGGTTTCTTGGGAAGTAACGACATGAGAGAAAGAACACAGTTATATATAGATTTCCATGAATGAAATTGTTGCAAACCCATTACAGAGGCGTCCGGATCCTCACAAGACGAAACCATCCAGGAGGAGAGAGAAGAGCTTATGGTTTCACCCACTGGTGGAATCCCAACTTCCAGAACAGCCCATTTTCTCAAACCCACAGTAGATTCCATTAGAGCTGTTCCTTTTCTTTCTTTATCCTCCAAACCCACCATTTCTGATTTCAAGAAAACCCAGTTCCTGGATCGGTGATACCCAGCTGAAAAATGGAAGACGTGGGTGGATACATTGTTTCCTCTGCACCACCATACATGGAAGAAAGCAGGTATATATGAAGCAATCTTGGGTTCTACTTATAACATCCACTTTCTTCTTCCTCATCCTCTCTCTCGATCTGCAAATCTGCAAATTCTGAATTTTTTTTTTTTTTGGGTACTAAAACGACGTCGTTTTGTCTAGGCATCATCTCAGCCATTGATTCCGTTAATGGGACACGTGTCGCTCCATGAAAGATCACTCTAGAGGATCACTTCACAGGATCACTCTAGAGGATCCAGACGCCATTTATAATGGGAATTGGCGGATACATTCCCAGCTATTGCTTTTTTGATCGCTTTTTTGTTGGTTTTTTTTAGTCTTTGGGGAAAAAAAAATAAATTCAAAATAAATATTACATTTCAGTCCATTAGATGAACTTAAATAAATAAATAAATAAATAAATAAAAATATGAGAAAATTCTAAAAAATAAACAAGTTGATTTTATTTTGGCTTTCTTTTAAGAATTTTTTTATTTTTATTTTTTAGATCTTTATAAACTAGGACTTAAAAAGTAAAAAAAAAATTAACACAAATTTAAAAAAATCACAAAATACAAAAAAAAATAATTTGACATTTTTAGTTTTACCAAATAGATTTTTTTTAGAAAGTTATAAAACAGTTATATTAAAATAAAAGTAACAGTATACAGATCGAAAAAAGTAAAAAAAACAATAAGATCTTAAACGGCCAAACAAACAATTTAACAACCTAACAAGAATTACAAACAACAAAAAATAAGGAAGACTTATGTGTAGATCCTAATAAATGGATTTATTATCCAATAGATCCTATGAAAATTAATTAGGGGTGAGTATGGTCCGGATTGGTATGGATTGGAGTAAAACCATGACCGATTCATTATCTATGGTTCTTAAAAAATTGGAACCAATCCAAACCAATCCATTTAAACACGGATTGGATCGGTTTAGGACCACGGATTCATATAATTAAATAACAAAAACAAAATATAGAACATTTTAATTTTATAAAAATATAAACATAACATCATATTAATTTTACAATAGCAACATATCTTTCCATAATAGCGACATACTGATTTAAAATTTAAACAATCATAAGAAAACTGATTACACCATAAGTATTTAGACCATTACAAATTAAAACTAAAAACTAACAAACACAAGCAATAAAAGAAGATACTATGCATGTTTAGATTTTATATGGAATAAGAGAAAATATTATGCGAGAGAGTGTATAATATAAATATAGGATATTTGTATACGGTCCGGATCAATTCTAATCCGGAACTGTGGGGTTCAATCCATAACCGATCCGTGGACTACGGATTTTTAATTTTTCAATCCAGAACCGAATCACGGATTCAAAAAATCAATCTAAACCTACCAGATTGAACTGGACCGGATCAGATTGCAGATTTCACGGATTCCTTACTCAGCCCTAAAATTAATGGCGTTTTTCATCAAACACTATTAAAAAATTTCACTAATTACTAATTTTCAGTGACAAATTGAAATTTTTTTCATAAAAATGTTAGTAATTATAATTTTTAGCGACAATTTAAAAAATATCACCAAACAATATCACTAATTTTTAACTTTCAGTGACAATTTAAAAAATTCATCACAAAAAAAATTCACTAATTATAAGTTTAGTGACAATTTATAAAAGCCATGATAAATTTTTTTTTTTAAAAAAAAGTTACTAATTCCAAGTCATTCTTTTCTCGGTAATGATCTTGTACAACGGATCAAGTTAAAATTGAAATAAAATAACATAATTTTATTAGAATGTATCATTTAAAATAAAAAGATATTTTAATAATATTTAATTTAATTTTAAATTTGGACCTTTAAATTATGTGTCATGTAGTGATAAAAAAATGACAATAAAAGCATTGTAGAAAAAAGAAATATAAAAATATATAAAATAAAAAACAAAAAATAAAAACCGACAACAAAGAATCCAAGTCGATATATGTTAATTATATCCAATTTATTCTAAGGGGAAAACTTGTCATTTTTTTGTTTGGGTGAATAATTTCTTGTCACTTACTTGCTCGTGTACCCACTTATTAACATTAATTAATTAAGATGTCGGCCCACAGTTGAGGCGTCCGGATCCTCTAGAGTGATCCTGTGAAGTGATCCTCTAGAATGATCCTTCGTCGAGTGACACGTGTCCCATTAACGGAACCAATGGCTGAGATGATGCCTAGACAAAACGAAGTCGTTTTGGTACCAAAAAAAAAATTCAGAATTTGCAGATTTGCAGATTGAGAGAGAGGATGAAGAAGAAGAAGAAGCCATTGATGGGGTCTTCAAGGTTTCTTGGGAAGTAACAACATGAGAGAAAGAACACAGTTATATATAGATTTCCATGGATGAAATTGTTGCAAACCCATTACAAAGGCGTCCAGATCCTCACAAGACGAAACCATCCAGGAGAGAGAGAAGAGCTTATGGTTTCACCCACTGGTGGAATCCCAACTTCCAGAACAGCCCATTTTCTCAAACCCACAGTAGATTCCATTAGAGCTGTTCCTTCTCTTTCTTTATCCTCCAAACCCACCATTTTTGATTTCAAGAAAACCCAGTTCCTGGATCGGCGATACCCAGCTGAAAAATGGAAGACGTGGGTGGATCGCTTGCTTCCTCTGCACCACCATACATGGAAGAAAGCAGGTATATATGAAGCAATCTTGGGTTCTACTTACAACATCCACTTTCTTCTTCCTCAAATCCACTTTCTTCTTCCTCATCCTCTCTCTCGATCTGCAAATCTGCAAATTCTGAAAATTTTTTTTGGTACCAAAACGACGTCGTTTTGTCTAGGCATCATCTCAGCCATTGGTTCCGTTAATGGGACACGTGTCGCTCCATGAAAGATCACTCTAGAGGATCACTTCACAGGATCACTCTAGAGGATCCGGACACATAAATGAGAGCTGAATCAAACCATTCAATACATTCCATTCCAAGTTAAAAGAAAAATTAAGCAAACAAGAATGTCCTCTTTTGATATAAGGTATGCTAGCCTCCTTGTGATAAACATGGTGAAATCACAAGCAAGCATGCCATGGGATTGGAATCCATTTGGTCTGGATAGTCATCTCAACTGGTCTAAGTTTTCGCTTCTCGTCGTTCTTTGCACTCTCTTCTCCTTCACCTCTATCAGAGTCCCTCTTGTTTGTCCACTTAATCTATGGCACATACATGTCAAATTTGAGGAGTTTTCGAACACTCTTGCTGTGTTGTTTGTGTCCTCACTTGTCTTCCCACAGTTGCTCTTCTGGTATGCCTATCCCATTATCATATCAATTTCTTTGTGTTCTTCTTGGGTTTTCAATATGTTCAAGAGCTTTGTGCAATGGGCAAAAGCTACTCTTTCCGCTGTTCCTGATTTAAACGTATTCATAAGCGCAACAGAGACTCATGGAGCAAACTTGGAACAAGAGCATGTATGATTTTGAAGATGGAGGTGTACAAGAGTATCCACCATTAATATGTTGAAGTAATCATCCTTGTTCTTGTAGTATTACAAACTCTGTTTGAAGAAAGTTTTCATAGGGAAAAAGTTAAAGAACACATAAACTAATCATAAAATTAGATATAACTTTCTCACATTAGGTCCAACTCATGTGAAACAGTTATTTCATGTTTTGTGATTGGTCTATGTGTAAGTAGAAGCATTGTTTCATATATGGTAGTATGTTCTTTCAGCCTTTGATTGTCTTAGGAAAATTGTACTAATATTCACTTTACTTTGTTTTGAGTGTTAACTTAGTCTCTATAATTTAAATTGTGTCAATTTTGTTTCGAAAAATTCAATTATATCTAGTTGGTCCAATTGCTAATACCCCTCAGGATTTTTTTTAGTGAAGTTGAGCACTTGAGCTACCATTTTTATGGGTAAAATTGTAATTTCACTCAATTCAACTCAATGATTAAATTCAATTTAAATTAACTTATTCAAAAATAATATGAATGTGTATATATATATATATATATACTGAGAGAGAGAGAGAGAGAGAGAGAGAGAGAGAGAGAGGAGTTAGTACGAGAAGTCGGAAAAGGAAAGGACAAAGGTGGCAATAGGCTAGGGGAAATGAAGGAAGGTGGGAGCAGAACTAGATGAAAGGAAATGTGGATATATGGGGATGGCGGTGGCAGTTGGAGAGGGGTGTTGGTTGGGTGACGTCAGCGGCTAGTTGTTAGTAGGAGTTAGATGATTTGATGGACATAATAAGCGGTGCTTGGGTGGTGATATCTAGTGATTGGGGGTTTGGTGGAGGTGGTTGTGAGTTTATAATTTGCTTATAGAAATAGGCCAAGTTTGGTATATGTGTCGTAACTTCTACACATAATTTGCTTATAAGTAGGATTGTAAAAATAAATTAAATTACTTAACCTTGATTCATGTTCAACTTATTAAAAAAAAAATTTAGATTAACTTATTATGTAAATAAGTAAAAGTTGAACATATTTCAAAAGTCGTTAGAGTTGTTAGGTTAAACTAAACAATTTATTACTCTGCTCGGTTAAATTATATACATTATAAAAAAAAAATCAAGTTATTTAAGCTCAAATCATAATTAATTCAGACTTAAAAGATAAATTAACCAAATTTAAATATATTTTAAAATTCATTGAGTTTTTAAATTAAAAAAAAAAATTGCCCCTATATTTCTAGGGCCCAGATTTTTCACCTTTATGTCTGTTAAACAAATGTCTATGCATGTGTAATTAAATGAAGATAGGGTTCAGATCCCTGTTCCCATTTCCTATTCCGAGTCCTCGTCCCGTTCTTCATAAGCTGCCACGTGTCCATTGATAAATGTTAATTTCACACTGATTAACCTCTTAACCAACAACAAAGACACATCCCTCCAAATATAGAAACTCTAATGACATAGCAAATAAAAAAAAAAAACACAAGACACAAATATCACTATAGCAGTGGAACCCACCCTCAATTAGAACTCTTAAAACTCTTTTATTAAAATTCTGAAACATTTTTGGTCAACAAAATCTCTTTTCGACGGAACGATCTTCCTTTTCCTCCCATTTCTATTTTCAGGCCAAGTTTGGCAACCTTAGAAAAATCTAAAATGTCAAAAAGTTATCCAAAAAGTTAAAAAGTTATCACTATTAACCAAAAAAAATATTAAAAAATTAATATATAAACATGAATACAAATCAAACATCTAGCCCAAATGATGATTGACGTGATGCTGTCAGTCGCTGATAGCATAAAAAAAAAATTTGTAGTAGAATATTAACTAAATTACATGGTAAAGTTGGGCCCATGGGGGCCCACCACGGGTCCCGTTTTAATAATCTGAACCGTTAATATATAGCACTTGTCTAGTACTATATGCCTGTAAAAAATCACTCCTATCGGATATCACTAACTACATGATCAAATCAGTTTTGTACAAAAATGGATAGTGTTATTTAGGACAGTTAACAAGAAAAACTAATATGATCAGATAGCTATTGATATCCAATCAATGTGATTTTTTACAAGTATATAGTACTCAACGAGTTCTATACATTGAATGGTTCTGATTAGAAAAACGGGACCCGTGGTGGCCCCCGCGGGCCAAACAACACCATCCAATCAAAGACCACAAACTAGACAATATTTCCTCATCTACTCACCCAGCCGGTCTACTGCCAATCCGTACCATATCAGGATCCTCTGAAGTTTTGCCCCTGAAGTGATCCCTGAAGTGTGTTGATAAAATGTAACTAACCAAAACGACGTCGTTTTGGTTAGTAATTTCAAAAAATAAAAAATAAAAAATAAAAAATGTGCTTTCATTCAAAATGTAAATCATTTCCTCTAGTATAGCAGAGCTGTGTGGCGGGAGTGCAAAAAAGAGAGAAGAAGACAGAGAGAGAAGAGAGGCGGGAGTGTCGTCCAGCCGTTGCCGCCGTCCAGTCGTCGCCGCCATCGCTGAGGTGTGGGAACATTTCATTCATCCCTTTTAACATTGTACAAATCTATACATATATACCCCAATCTCTGCACTTTATTTTATTTTTATGTACTTTATAATCCCCCGAATTTTTTGGACTCAAATTTTTATGTACTTTTGAGGTTTTTGTGTGGTTGCCATTGTGTTACTTCATGGAAGATTGAATTTATTATGATTTCTGTTGTAGTTTCTCATGATGATGGATCGAGCTGCTTAATTTCCAAATTTCGTATGAAAATCTTGTTAATTTTATAATATAAAGATTTATTGATTAGCTCCAAACTTGTAGAGTTGATTGTTTCTGGTACCTCATTCTGTTATTAAATTTGAAATTAAGTTTTTTTTTTGTTTTTTTTTTTTTTGCATTGTTCTGGCTTAGCAAGAGGACTGGCCCTTACTTAGATTGAGAAAGATGAGCTTCACGATTACTTTGTCAAGAAAATGAAGATCATTTTTTGAGTTGATCATGGTTGTCATGAATTCAGTATATGTATTGTTTAACTATAAGTTTATAACCCTTCTATGCTTTTTGCACATCATTTATAGGATGTGCTTTTGGGCAAACCTTATTTATTTTTTTATTTCATATTAGTAATTTAGCTATTATCTTGATCAATATTGTGCAATTGTAGGTTACAGCCATTTGGTTGATTTTCTTACCCCTTTCTTTTTGTTTGCTGTGGAGGTGTGGAAACTTGTGGGCATTTTCTTTAATAGGGATGGTCAAAAATAAATGAAAACAAAAAATTAGCTTTTACTGACCTAGATTAAAAATTATCAACATGGTTTATTGTTATGGTTATCACTTTAGCTGATAAGTGATGTTTGTTTTTTAAACATTTGGTGCAGTAAAAAATAATGTATATAAATAGAAGTATCTTACATTTCATTCATCCCTTTATTTTGTTTGTTTTTGTTGTTTAATTTTAATTTTGATTTTGTATGTTCACATGTTGATTATAAAAAAATTAAGGAATTTGTGTTAAATCTGGATCATTTAAAACATAATTTACCATTGAAGGGATTTGTGCCCATTTGTTTATATAATCTAATATGATTCAATTCTTATAGTGTTTTTATTTAGTTTGTATTATTTTGCAAACATAATTTATAGTTTTTATGCTAATATTGAGCACTTTTTTTTTTTTTAAGTGACTTGGCACATTGATATGGAACCTAACAATGTTGAGAATGACGGGGGTGATTGTGATTGGAAGCCTAGAGTTCATATGACATTTGATACAGAAAAAGAAGCATATAATTTCTATAATGCTTATGGAGGAAGGATGGGGTTTAGTATTAGAAGGGGTTATGTAAACAAGAACAAGGAGGGGCAAATCACTTCAAGGCTATTTGTTTGTAATAAGGAGGGGTTTCGGGGTGTAGACAAGCGAGATCCATTAACAAAAAATCCTAGGCAGGAAGTGAGGACTAGTTGTCAAGCCCGACTTATCATTAAGTGGGATAGGAATATTTATAAATTTTTTGTTGGTGAGTTTGTTGAACAACATAATCATATTTTTGTACCAACAGAATGTACGCATATGTTACCATCCCAAACGTATCTGCATCACAGGCAACCGAAATAGATTTAGCCGAAAAATCTAGAATCCGGCTCAATGCTGCATTTGAGCTCATGGGTAATGAAGCTGGTGGAAGGGAGTCGCTTGGGTTCACAAAAGTGGACCAAAAACATTATTTGAGATCGAAGAGGCAAAAGAGTTTAGCATATGGGGAGGCAGGTAGCATTTTGTTGGATATGAAATATTGAACACACGTCAATATCGTCAATATCGTAGCGTTGAATTTTTTTGTTGGATATGTAATATTGAACACTTTCATGTGAATGTAGAAATTTGTGAAATTTGTAAACTTTTTTTGTTGCATATGTAATATTGAAGACTTGGCAGATTGTACTGAAATTTGAATGTTGAAATGACCTTAAACTTTTTTTATGTGAATGTTGATATGTTGCTGAAATATGTGCTGAAATGGTGCTGAAATTTGTGCTGATATGTTGCTGAAATTTGGTTGAAATGGTGCTTAATTTTGTGCTGATATGTTGCTGAAATTTGGTTGAAATGTTGCTGAAATATGTGCTAAAATGGTGCTCAAAGTTGCGCTGATATGTTGCTAAAATTTGGTTGAAATGGTGCTCAAATTTGTGCTGATATGTTGCTGAAATTTGTGTGAAATATGTGCTGAAATGGTACTCAAAGTTGTGCTGATATGTTGCTGAAATTTGGTTGAAATGGTGCTCAAATTTGTGTTGATAAGAAGCCCAGGTAGACTCAACTTCACAGCATCAACTATACTTGACATAGCAACACATTTAGGTTGTGTTCAAATCTTAGATCTATCAAGTAAAAGTAAACCAAAATAGAAATGAAAAACATATCATGGGAATCTCATAATAGTTTGATATCAGCAAAAAATAAGTTTATTTGGGCAAGAGACATGATTTCCACTAATTCTCAATAATCATAACCCTTCAATTTGAATAAAATATTATTCCATTTGAATTTCGAAAAATTTGAAAATACATGTTTGGTCATAACAATGGTGATCAATTGAGTGGGACACAAATTTAAGCATCACAAGAGGATATAGATCATTAGAGTGTTCTGATTTACATCTCAGAAATAAGAAGAGGACCACTCTCTTTGTATCCAACACAGTCATCAGCAATGGTCCACTGATATTCACATTATGAATTGATGTGTCATTCCCAAATGAGGATTATGGAGTTTTTTTTTCATGTACCATCAAAGTTAACAAATGGCAATAGTCCATGGAAGTTTATATATGTATACATGGACCATTGTCCTTGATATCTTCCGTAACAACATAAACTAAAAGCACAAAAAACAGTAACATACCATACCAACAATCCAAACAAACAAACAAAGTCAACAACCAACTTAATTTACACATAATATTTAGTTCACAAAAGGCGTAGTCCAAATCCGAATTTAAATTACACCTAATTTTTAAACAACAAAAGAAGTCCAAATCCAAATAACATTATTACAATGGCGTAGTGCAACTTTTTTCGAAGTTGTCTAATCTCTACAACTATTTGTTTACTTTCTTTCGTAAACTTTGTAACCATCTCTTTCAGCTCATCATTGGATACAATCACTTTGTTGACCAAAGGGTTGATATTACAATTGTCGTCACTTTCCTCCCTTATCATCTTCAACCATTGACGCTGCTTACGTACAGGCTGCTTATGTACAACCATTGACGTTGATATCATCTTCAACCATTGACGCTGCTTATTCTTATCCTTCTCTGAGTCATAAAAATATACAGTAAGAAATAACAAGGGCCATTGGATGAAAGGAATTAAGGCACCGTTTGGATGGATGGTTTTCAAACTAGTGGATTCAGGATTAAACTTTTCTAAAAATGTAGGAGAGTTGATTATTATTGATAGACTGAAAAAACTAATGGGGAAGAAAGATTTGAGTTAGAAGATAAGTATTTTTCTATGATTTTACCCAATTAGAATATGTGCATTGTTATTTCAAATCCATTATAATTTATGTGGGGAAGTGGTTTGGAAATACTCTTCAGATCTTGGAAGACGCCAATGATCCTCAGCTAGTCACCTGAAAAGACACAAACACTCCAGTCGGGGGTGCCGAAATTAGCACTCCGACGGACAAGTCAGTCCTTACACTCAAGATAGCTTGTCTACTAAGTTTTAGCAAAGTGATTATTACATACCTTTCTAAATCTGTAGTTCTTGTATTTATACTCATTTTCTGGGCCTCGGGGCCAGCCTACTTTTTACTCATTGTCCTTTTGTTTATTCGGATCTACGGATCTCCGGCTATTCGGCCTTCCTAACGTATTCGGCATCCTAGTCACGCAGGATGGAGCCAAATAATACCTGATTTCTGAGGTACGTACCTTCCGACTCTTCTATTTATTCGGCTCCCACAATTGCCCCCCAAGCACTTTACCAACGACAGTCGGCTGGAATGCTTGGTTCCGAATTTCGAAAAGTCAGAGCCAAAATTCGGCGGTTGGCCTCATCCTCATGCGGATGTTTAAGCGCACCCCTTTCGGTTGTCGTCTCGACTTCTCGCCCCTTCGTACGTGTCTATTTATTGCGATTTAAAATTTTGACGTCCTTTCGAGTATGTATTTTATGACGCTCGTCGCTGGATTGCCTTTCGAATCGTTCCTGCAACTTTCTCTTCTCCGATATCCTCTTCGTCCTTTGTAAGTTCTCTCATTCCTTGCTTCGAAAACTCTTTCTAGTTTATTTCTTCCTTGGCATATTCCTATAAACTGTAGGGTATGGCGAAACATTTAAAAGACCTCCTTTCGTCAGATCGAATTGCTGGCTTTAGACGCCATTTCTCCATTCCTGATGATGTCCGTCTGTCGTTTGTGGCAGACGGCACTCTTGATATGGAGAGGGAGGACAAAACTACGATTGTCTTTCCTCTCTTGTCAATCGCAGAGGGTGGAGTCCATTTTCCCCTTCACCCGTTTCTAAGGGCTGTGCTTCGCCATTGGGGTTTAATCCCTTCCCAACCCAATGTGAATTTCTTTAGAATTATAATGGGGGTTATAGCGCTGAACCATCGCCTTAGAATTAACCTTGGCATTCCAGCCATCCGGCATTGCTATGCCTTGGCTAAGTCTTCTGGTCGGCATGGGCTTTACTTCCTTAGGGCCAAAGATACCGACCATCAGCTAATCACTATGCTTTCCAGTTCTGGGAAACGAGTTGATGATGTTATGGTCGTTGTCCAGGGTAACTGGGAATTTGGCGAAGGGGAGGATCACGTCGACCCTATTCCTAGACGGAGAGGTGAGCCAGGTGGCCGATTACCTTCTTGCTTTTATTATTTGTTCATTTTTGTTGTAAAGCCTCTTCTTTGAAATCTTACGGCTTGGCTTGTGCAGGGAACGATTTGAAGAAAGTCCTATCTTCAACCGACGACGCCATTCTTTCGGATATCAAAGTCGCTCTCAAGTATTTCGGCCATCGAAGTCTTTAGAAACAGGGGAGGGCGGCCCACGTTCTGCTTCGTTACGAGCCGACACATACGACCTTCTCGGCAGCGGAAAATATCCCAGTTCCGAAGGGTGAAGATTCTCTTATCGCTCTTATTTTGTCCGACTTCAAAAACTTGAGGCAGGTTGGTTTTGAAGGGTCTGATTCGGAGCGGGATGAAGTAGCTGATGTTGTCGAATCAGATCAGTCCGAAACTGAATCTGAAGAGGTATTGAATTCGGCCGATCCTCCATCCATTTCGGGCCAAGGGGATCTTTCACTTGACGACGTTTTTCATGGCTTAGAGGATCTTCCCGCCGCAGGCCCCGCAGACATGGCTGGGTTAAGCTTGACAAAACTTGCCAGGAAGGCGAACGCAGAAAGGTTGGTTGCACGGCGAAGAGCGGAGGCCCTTTCGTCTGAAGTACCACCCGCCACCGAATCTCAACTCTCCCTGCCTGTTACCGAATCAGAGTCCTTGTGCGTTATTGAAGAGGAGACAACAAAAAATAAGAATGCCGAATCTATTTTGGTCGTGCAGGCCGGTTAAGAAGTTGAGGAAAAGGCAGAGAAATGCCCTGCTAAGTTTGAGGTCGGTTCAGAAGAACAAGGTGGTAAACGTCCTCGATTAGAGAGATCGAATGTGATCGTTCCTTTTGTCATTCAGCCGATGATAAAAAACATGCCGGTTTCTTCTGATGCTTCGGCGCTTAAAGATCCAGAAGTTGTATTCAGCATGGCTACGTCCGTGTCATTGCTGTCTGACAAGGAGGCTTTCCAGGTGGAACCAGATCTGAATGCGACAGCACTAGCCGCCCAATCGGCACTTTTGGTACATATTCAGACTTTTCTTCACTTTATCCAAATACTGTTGAAGTTATGGTTTTAAATTCTTGTTTTGCAGACCGTCGGAAGGATAGCCGATATGGGCCGTCACCATCGCGACGCCGTCAAACAGATTGGTCATTTACGAAAGGAAGTTGAGCGCCAGAGGAGAAGGGCCAAGGTCAAAGTTTTGAGGGCGAACAAGGAAGCCTCACGGGCTGAGGCCAAGGTGGAGAGGGCTCGTAGTGCAGATCAATTGAGATCGGATGCCGAGAAAAAGGCGGACGCGAGCGAAGATGTGCTCAAATTGGCCCAGAAGGAGGTCTCCAAACTGGAGGCCGAGTTGGCTGAAATGAAGACGGCGAAGGAAATAGCCGACTCAGAAGCTTCCAAAGTATTCGAGGCTGGGAAAAATGCTGAACTCGCCGAGTATTTGGACCAAGTCCCCAAGTTTGAAAATCGGGGATTTAAACATGGCTGGCACAAAGCCCTTGCTGCTGCTAAAGTTTCATTGACTATGCCAATACCATATGAGCAAGTGGATGTTGAGCCATTGGAGTCTGATTCCGAGGACTGATCTGGGCGACTAACATAGTTTTTAGGATTTCGAATGTATTTTTACAGTTTTTGGTTTGGTAATTTTCATGTATTGCTACAGTCATAGTTTTTTGCTAGGCATTTTCATGCGGGCTTGTAGCTTTTTGTTTAGTAATTTGCGTATATAAAATTTCATGAGTTGTGCTCAACTTGCTAATGAAAATTTTGTTGATGAATGATATTGCTTTCAGTTATGGTTAGATCGGCTGCTTAGCTTAGGTACGATATTGCTTTCAGTTATGGTTATATCGGCTGTTTAGCTTCGGTACTTGGCCGACCGGATTAATGAATCTGCCCGTGCCTTAGCCAGGTCGCGAGCTTGAGAAGCCGAATGGGTCTAACTCGTGGGCTGGCTGAGGCATAGATTGATCGACGCTTGCGCTTGAAAACATGGCCGATCAGATTAATGAATCTGCCATTGCCTTAGCCAGGGCGCGAGCTTGAGAAGCCGAATGGGTCTAACTCATGGGCTGGCTGAGGCATAGATTGATCGGCGCTTGCGCTTGAAAACATGGCCGACCAGATTAATGAATCTGCCCTTGCCCCAGCGAGGGCGCGAGCTTGAGAAGACGAATGGGTCTAACTCGTGGGCTGGCTGAGGCATAGATTGATTGGCGCTTGCGCTTGAAAACATGGCCGATCAAATTAATGAATCTGCCCTTGCCCCAACGAGGGCGCGAGCTTGAGAAGCCGAATGGGTCTAACTCGTGGGCTGGCTGAGGCATAGATTGATCGACGCTTGCGCTTGAAAACATGGCCGATCAGATTAATGAATCTGCCCTTGCCTTAGCCAGGGCGCGAGCTTGAGAAGCCGAATGGGTCTAACTCGTGGGCTGGCTGAGGCATAGATTGATCGGCGCTTGCGCTTGAAAACATGGCCGCCCAGATTAATGAATCTGCCCTTGCCCCAGCGAGGGCGCGAGCTTGAGAAGACGAATGGGTCTAACTCGTGGGCTGGCTGAGGCATAGATTGATCGGCGCTTGCGCTTGAAAACATGGCCGATCAAATTAATGAATATGCCCTTGCCCCAACGAGGGCGCGAGCTTGAGAAGCCGAATGGGTCTAACTCGTGGGCTGGCTGAGGCATAGATTGATCAGCGCTTGCGCTTGAAAACATGGCCGACCAGATTAATGAATCTGCCCTTGCCCCAGCGAGGGCGTGAGCTTGAGAAGCCGAATGGGTCTAACTCGGGCTGGCTAAGACATAGATTAATCGGCGCTTGCGCTTGAAAACATGGCCGACCAGATTAATGAATCTGTCCTTGCCCCAGCGAGTGCGCGAGCTTGAGAAGCCGAATGGGTCTAACTCGTGGGCTGGATGATCGTCATCCGACATTTGGCGTTTGGAATTACTGACGTTGCCTCGAGGGAGCTGCATACATTCAAGGATAAATGAGGTGAGTTCACACCAGAGGCTCTACTTATTTCCATTCAGGCTTGATCTAAACTGGAGAGGGACGAAGATTGGCTGAATTTAGACGCCGCAATGAATCGCAGTAGCGAGCCTATGCGCACGGAAAGAAGAACGTCCAAGGATCGGGAAAAACAGCATCCCCTTAGTCATCGAAGCAGATCGCCCCGAAAGGACAGACAACAACAGGGAAATTCCCCGCGCCCGCGATAGAGAATCGAGCCTGATGCGACCCCGCGACCGTTGAGTTTTGTGGTTTTTGTGAGGAATAGACCAATGACGGAGGCAGATTCTATCATTAAAGACCCAGGTGTGGCAGTCGAGTTTGCTCGACAGATCTTTCCGCCGGAAGTCTAACAATCGATGGTCGGACGTCGAGATTTCGAAGTATTTCGAGACGGCATACATGGGGCTGTGAAAGGACTATATACTGCTTATGAAGTCGGCATACGTCTGCGCGAAGCACAACGTGAGATTGAGGAAAAGGACAAAAGGAATCGCAGTCTGGAGGCTCGCGCGGAAAAGGCGAAGCGTGAGCTGCGGGAGCTTAAGAATGTTCAAACGACCGAGTCGGTGGCGGCCGGTCAATCTAAGTTGGTCGTGGAGGAAAGAGTGACCCAACGGACCTCGGGTTATGAAAGGGGATTTCAGGACAGCCTGAAGGTCGGGATAGAGAAGACCAAACAAGACCTTGCTGAGGAGGTCTGCCGATGTGAAAATCGTGGATTCAAGCATGGTTGGATCAAGGCCCTTCAAACCGAGGAAGCTCTCGGAGCCGTGGGCATTGATTCGGCTTCACCACTGTATCATCGTCATTACTTCCCCTATTCCGATTTCGAAATTGAGAAGAGCGACGATGAGGGTGCTGAATAAATAGACTTTGTAACGCAAGAACAGACTTCGTGCCGAATAAATAGAATTTCTTTTATTTTCAATGTTCGTATTTGGTTTTGAAATGTTATGTGCTTAATTAAACGTCTTATTTCAACTTATTGGCAAGTTTTGTGTTGCGTGGTACAAACGTTTAAACATGCATTGACCGGCTCGAATTAAGAACAATTCTTGTTGAATATTTATTCAGCCAGTCAAGTGGTCCGAATGCATCTCGCACAAAGGCTCTGAATCCGAAGACTCAACCAGCCCTAAGGTGTCATGCACCAAAAAGGGGCTCAGAATCCGGAGACTTTATTTGGCCAATCGTGATATCCACGAAGGGCGCTCCGAATTCGGAGGCTTAATCGGCCTTAAGAGGCTTAATCGGCCCTTAGGTGTCATGCACCAAAAGGGGCTCCGAATCCAGAGACTTTATTTGGCCAATCGTGATATCCACGAAGGGCGCTCCGAATTCGGAGGCTTAATCAGCCTTAAGAGGCTTAATCGGCCCTTAGGTGTCATGCACCAAAAGGGGCTCCGAATCCGAAGACTTTGGCCAATCATGATATCCACGAAGGGTGCTTCGAATCCGGAGACTTAATCGGCCTTAAGGTGTTATGCACCAAAAGGGGGCTCCGAATCTGGAGACTTAATTTGGCCAATCGTGATATCCACGAAGGGCGCTCCGAATCCAGAGGCTTAATCGGCCCTAAGGTGTCATGCACCAAAAGGGGGCTCCGAATCCGGAGACTTAATTTGGCCAATCGTGATATACACGAAGGGCGCTCCGAATCCGGAGGCTTAATCGGCCCTTAGGTGTCATGCACCAAAAGGGGCTCTGAATCCGGAGACTTTATTTGCCCAATCGTGATATCCACGAAGGGCGCTTCGAATCCGGAGGCTTAATCGGCCTTTAAGAGGCTTAATCGGCCCTTAAGGGCTTGGGAGCTGAAGCATGAGAAAACGAGAAACTTTGTATTGCAACGGTGGAATATATACAAGTATCAAGCCCACAAGTCGGGTCAATGATAGAATTCACGTAAATGTGTTGAATTCCAAGGCCGTGGCAGGCTTCTTCCTGACATGTCTGAGAGCCGATATGCCTCTGTTCCTGCGATGGAATCTATCTGATAGGGGCCGTCCCAGTTCGGACCCAATTTTCCATTGGCCAGTCTCCGGTCGGCTGGAAATACCTTCTTCAGGACCAACTCTCCTGTCGTGTAGCGGCGCAACTGAACTCGTTGATTATACGACTTAGCCAGCTACTGCTGATACCGTGCCATGGATGCCAGGGCGCGGTCTCTTCGTTCTTCGATTAGAATCAGATCCAGGGCAAGCATCATGTCGTTTCGGCCCGTATCAAAAACTTACGATTTCAGGGTTGGGAGACCGATTTCCAGGGGTAAGATTGCCTGGGTTCCGAAGCATAGAGCAAATGGCGTTTCTCCAGTGGATCTTCTCGGCGTAGTACGATGAGCCCACAATACACTCGGTAATTCTTCGACCCATTTTCCTTTAGCTTTTTCCAGCCTCTTTTTGATGCCGTCCAAGATGGATTTGTTAGAGGCTTCGGCTTGACCGTTGTTTTGGGGGTACGCCAGTGTAGGGAAGTAAGGCCAAATACCATATTTGCTGCATAACTCTCGATATACGCCACAATCGAACTAGGTACCATTGTCTGAGATGAGAGCTCTTAGAATGCCGAATCGTGTTATGATGTTGCTCCATACAAAGCGTTTAATGTTGGCATCTCGTATATGTGTTAAAGCCTTCGCTTCAACCCATTTTGTGAAGTAATCTGTTGCGACGATTAAGAATCGCTTGTTCCCTGGGGCCCTTGGCAATGGTCCTACGATATCTAGTCCCCACTGAGCAAACGGCTAGGGACTGGTGTAGACACCCCATTTTTGACCGCCCTTAAGACTTGGACGCGACTGATGGTTTACATGGTGGAGAAAGGTGTGTAGGGGAAAGGTTCAGTTTTTTCGGCAAGGAGAGAGTCAAATCTCAACTTCATACCCCTTTTTGGACCAAAACAATCTTGATCAAAAGATTTTAGACCTTAAAACCCTCTCTTTCAAAACGTTTTTGAAATAAAGTTCCTACGATGTTCCGACGCTCGCATTTTGTTAAATGTCGCGTTTTTCGGTAAACCGAGCAAGGACAAAGTGGAAATGAATGAAAGAGAGATGAAATCTTTGAAAAATCTTTCAAAACACCTTGTCTAGGGGTTTGGAGTTGAAGAAAAGAGGAGAAGAGAGAGGAAAACTAGTTTGGGAGAAGTTCGGCATGAATCCGGGTAGGACCGAAACTGCGCGGCTTCACCAAAACGGGCATAACTCTTTGCACAGGAGAAATTTTGATGCAAGGTTGGTGCCATTGGAAAGCTAACTTCAGGGGCTTCAATGTGGCTCATGGAAGACCATATAATCAGATGGTCGACCACTTAGGTGGTCAAAAGTGGTTCGGCATGAATCCGGGAAGGAGAGAAAAAGTCGAGCGGTCCTCGCTAAATCGGGCTTATTCATTTGCATACTTGGATTTAAGATATGAGGCCACCACCGTTGGAAAGCTTACTTCTAGGAATTCATTTTTCACTCAAGAATCTTCTAAAGCCAAGTCCGGGTGGGGGAGATATGGTTGGTTGAAGTAGGGCATCAATCCGGTTGGACCGAATCTGCGCGGCTTCACCAAAACAGGCATAACGTTTTGCACAGGAGGAATTTTAATGCAAGGTTTGCGCCATTGGAAAGCTAACTTTTGGGGCTTCATCCTAAGGGTGGCCAACCACCTTGACCCTTTTGACCTGGTCGGCCGACCAGGTCAAGTGGTCGGCCGACCACTTGAATTGGTCGGCCAGCTACCGTCTGTTTTGTCTCTCTGAGTGTGTTCCAGCTGTGCCAGCTGGGAGCCATTTGCAGTATCCTCCATACACGTGTATATAGGAGGGCCTCTCCCTCCTTTGTGCTGGTTCAGAAAATTGCTAGGGCTAAACAATATATCTCTCTTTATATCTCTCTCTTTTGAGCTCTAAATTGCTTGGTTCTTTGCCCCTTTGCACCACCTCTCATAGCCTACCACCTCCATCATCAACCTAAGCACCTTGGAGGTCTTTTTCAGAGCTTGAGGAGTTGATTTCTTTGTCCAGAGCTTGCTGTCTTGCTGTGCTACAAGGGTAAGACACCATTTCCCTCTTTGTAGCATTATTTTGCTCCATAGTTTAGCTCTATTTGCAAGCATTTTTAGGCTTCATCATAAACTAAAAAAAGTCTTGTTTTGAGCTCCTCTTCAAGTTTGATTAAGGCCATTTTTCTGTTGGGGGTCATCTACCCCCTTGCATGCTTCATTTCCTCATGTTTTGAGCTATGCTTTAGGGCCATTGTGTTGAGCTTTGTTGGCCCTTTTGACCACTGAAATCCAGTGGATTTTTAGTGGTTATAATGTGTTTTTGAGCCTCAAAATCAGAGAGGGGTGACCCTCTCACCCCTTGTTCTCTTTACTAGCTTTGTTGGCCTTACAAAGGGGCTCCTATTTGCATGTTTCAAAGCCATATTTCAGGCCCTATTTGGTGAGTTTTAAGGTCTGCATAGGCTCTGTCCAGAGCCCTTTTGGCCATTTTGAATGTCTATTATGCATGTGTAGAGCAATCCTATTCAAGGCCTTTCAAAGGGGCTTTTACTTGCATGCTTCCTAGCTTCATTTCAGGCCATTTTTGATGAGGTTTAGGACCCTCATAACCTCTTTCCAGAGGTGCTTTTGCCATTCTTGATGTCTATCATGCATGTGTAGAGTAACCCTCTTATTGGCCTTTTAAAGGAGCCTATCATTCTTGCATGCATTGACTGAGTTTCAGTGGATTTTTGGGCATATTTTGGCATGGCATACTTCTTTTTTTGGCTGGTTTGGTGAGCTCTCATATGCTTCATATAGTTGTAGTACAACTCATGGTTCACTAGCTTTCTTTGCATGCTTTGTTGACCCTTGATTTTAGCACTTTTTGGCCGTGCCTTAAACTGATTTTGTGCATATTTTGAACTTCCTTAGCTCTTTTTTTGGTCTCATGGTTGAATGATGCTTGTTTTGCATGCTTGTAGTCCAACATCCATGTTTAGCTTTGAGTTTCGAGGTCCATTGCATGCATATACTGAGGTATTTTCATGCTTTGGGGCCATTATACATCATATTTTAGAACTTATGTGAATGCCATATTCCCATGTTTTGCACTCTTTAAATGCATTTGAGAGTCGGGCTTGTATGCCTTATTTACTGACCATTGAATGAGCTTCATTTCCTTGCACTCCGAGCCATCATTTTAGGCCATTTCCCCACTGTTTCAGACCTGCCTAGGGTCTGTTTGGGGTTGGTTTTGCCACTTGTGCATTGCTTTGTGTACCTCTAGTGTAACCCGCTTCACTAGTTTCGGTACCCGAGCCATCTAGCTTGCATTGTGTGACATGTTTGCATGTTTCGGGACCATATTTTATGCCATTTTAGAGCTGTATCATGTCCCATTCTATGCCATGTTTCATCCTTTGCCATGCTTAGTTAGAGTTGCATGTTATGCCTTAGGATCGGTTCTTTGCATTCGTGCATGTTTGCATGTGTTTCGGTTGTCTCATTTCCATCATATGGCCACTGATGTGGGTGTGGCTGAGGTTCACTCATATTGGTGTAAGTCCATCTTGCATTGAGCATGCCATTTAGTTCATGATTGTTGCATGCTTGGCCATTGCATTGTGTATGCTTTGATCATATCATTGATAGTCTTCATGTGCGCATGACAGTCTTCGTATGTGCATTGTGTATGCCATTGTAGTTCATAGCATTGCGTATGCTAGGTTGCATATTAGTCACATTGTGTATGCCATGCATATTGCATTATGTTTGGAGTAGGGTTTAGTCCAAACACGGGAAACGAGGGACGTTTCGTACTCAAAGTGACGAAACGTGTCTCGATTCCCGATCGCCGACACTTCGGATTATCCATGATGGAGTCTAGGCCTTGTTGTGTTTTCATGTGCATTCATATCACATCGAGTCGTGCAATTCGATTCCTCGGCCATCATGCATCGAAATGCGTGATTGGTGGCACGAGGATCGAGGTGTGCATACATATGTGAAAATACTTTGCCATGCCCCTTTCTTGCTCTCTGTTGCAGCAAATCAGAAATCAACAGCCTTCTAGAGCTTTGCACAGCATTCCAGGATTAATTGCAAACAGAGGCGAATCGGGGCATCGCAATGGATTTCCGTGCAAGGAAACTTAAGCATGCATCATTCATCATTCGGAACAGAGCTGAGGCGGTCCATGGATTTGCATACTAGTTTACTTCATTTCTTAGTTAATTTGTTAATTAATTAGGATTTTGTACTTATTCGGACTGTATTATTTATTCGGACCCTCTGAGCGAGGGCACAATTGTAATAAGTGTGCGTGTGTGTGATGTATGTCTTCTAACCCCACGTCTTTCTCCCTTTTATTTACCAGCTTATGATGGTTAGATTAGGGCATGTTTCAATTAGCATACTTATGCTTGCATGTTTGCATCATTCATCTGTCTTGCATGCATCGGGCTCGGCGCATCATACTAACTGCATTGTATTTCAATTTCAAATTGAATACGTGTTAGCTGTAGCATCATCATATGCCATTCTTAGGATAGCCGAGCCTATTTTTAGTTGCATTTCGCATGTGTTGCATTAGGCATTTCTGTATAGTTAGGATTCATGCATGATTTCTAATTAGCTTCTTTCTTTGGCTTGGAGTACTCGGTAAGTATTTATGCTTTAGCATCCTTGCATGTGTGTGAGTGACTGCCATGATAGCATGCTTACCATGAGGCTATATGCTTATGTGATATACCTGCCTGAATGCCTGTGGGTGAAGGTTGGATTATCTGAATTGGAATAATGCATTGACTGTGAGTTCTAAGCCCACTAGATAGTGGCAAAACCATCTTTTCTAAGCCCACCCGAGGGTGGCAAAATCTGCATTTTTAAGCCTACTTGCGAGTAGCAAACCACTTTAAAAAATAAACATGAAATATTTTGTTCCAATTCAGGCGATCCGGTCTATACTTGTATGCTGTGCGCATCACGTAGTAAATCTAGGCTAATAACCAGAATAAGAGCACATAATGTTTTCAAAACTCGATATCATGGTTAGTAGAGGCCGATCTTTGATCGGGCGAGCGGGGGTGCTCACGAAGTGACCTTCCCCAATCGTACCCAAGTTCCCGAGCCGAGGCAACTTTGGTGATGACGGACACGTGGCCTTAGGCACGAGTCAGGGTTTCCTAAATTCCCCAAAAAATAAAATATTTAGGTGGCGACTCTGTATCTGGCAAAGCAGTCCATGTTTGGCACTTCTTTAAAAAAAAATCTGTTTTCAAAAACGATTTGCCGGATTTGGACTCTTTGATGATTCATCGGTCTTGCATTGCACTCCGCGAGATTAGATACAGGACCGTGACATTGAGTCCTGAACTGTAGTGAGCCCAAATGAACAAAACGGATTCCCTCCCGGGACGTTCGGGGACGTCTACAGTTTCTGGCGACTCTGCTGGGGAGTTAGAGAACTTGACTCGAACTCATGATATCTGGTTTTGTTTACACTTATGTGTTTCTTTGCATTGCATGTGCATTGGTGCGCCTAGGACACCGTGTTTGCCATCTGCTATTCCTGAGCGATTTGCCAGAGGCTGCGTGCCATAAGGCTTACCGGTTACGGGCTCTGCCAGTATGGAACACAAACCCCGGTTTTACCGGGGCACCCTTTTTGACCATTCGACCTAGTGCATATTCGGAATCCATAGTGACCATTCCAAACTAGGACAGGTTGCTTACCCGATAGGTTGTTTGAAACCGCTGCGTGCGTAGTGAAACCCTAGCTCCTGACAAAATAGGACAGGGAAACCCTACCCCAACATAGGGGTGTTTTGGCTCTCACTTATCTGTTATGTGCTTTTAGAGTGCGTCTCTACAGGGAATGCATGTATCAGTTTGCGAGTTTGGGCATCAGGCCTGCGGGCACCAGTTCAGTATTTTGGGAATTGGTTATCTGCGGGTATTAGATTCAGTTTTCGGGGACAGTGATTCGGGGATAATGATCAGTGTTTGAGGATAGTGTGTATTCAGCTTATCGACTGTGTGTTGTTATGCCTAATTGTGTGTTGTGTGTTTATTTTAAGCTGTTATGCTGTTCATTTGTCTGGTTATTTATTTCCTTATTGCTTTATTTATCTTCTTGCTAGGTAGTTTTAGCACAATTGCTTCAAACCAAGCAGATATTCCCCAAGCACTCTGGACAAGTGATCGCCGACTCAATCGATCTGAGGATCTGGTTGACGGACAACCAGTGTTTCATTCTCTACCCCTGGTTATCAGACGGAGGCCGAGAAAGCGTAGTGTATCCGAGCAGAGGTTGCCCGAGCAGTGGTTTACCCCATCAGTGGACAGTCGGGCTGAGGTCTCAATTGTTACCATAGAGATAGAAATACCAGTCAGTCAGATGGATCAGCAGAATACATCAGGGATGGAGGCAATGGTGCGCCAACTCCAAGAGAGCATGAAAGCCATGCAGCAAGACGTTGTCGACCAAGCGGAATTTTCCAAGCAGCAGGCTGCAATCATGGCCCAGTAGGCCGAGCTCATCACCAGGTTGCAACAGCAAAACGGAGCATCTGCTTCGTATCAAGCTCCTCTACCACCAGGGGGTCAGACACCCGGGGAAACACCCAATGTCCAGGAAGGTACGGACATTCCGGTGGAGCCGGCTCCACCCCCAATTTTACCCCAGCTATCTAAAACACCTACTAATCTACCGGACTCTCCCTTCGAGTTTGAGGTCGACCCAACAGCATTGAAATTGAGCAAGCTCGAGAAGTTGTTCAAGAAATCCCAAGGGGTAAAGGCTATCCCGGATATCGAGGACGGATATACCGACGTGGCTGTGACGCTGCCAGATAGGTTCAAAATGCCGCAAATCAATCGCTTCGACGGATCTAGGGATCCCATGGTCCACCTCCGGTTATTCTCAGATATACTACGGCCGATGGGCCTTACCAGACCGCAGAAGCTTTCACTATTCAGCCAGACCCTGTCGGGTGTGGCCGTTATCTGGTACACAAAGTTAGAAGACGATGTCAAGCGGAGTTGGGATGAGATGGCCGAGGCCTTCGTTGCGCAATACTTTTATAACACTCAAATCGAGATTACAACCCGTGATCTTGAAACAACAAGGCAGGAGCCTAAAGAGAGCTTCTCGGATTTCGTAACCCGGTGGAGGGCGAAGGCCTCAATGATGACCCTAAGGCCTACTGATAAGGATCAGATTCAGATGATTGTGCGCAATCTCCAGCCTAAACTGATGCAGGAAATGATCGTGCTCCCCTTCTCTACCTTTCAGATCTGCATGAGATGGGGGTACAAATTGAAGATGCAATGAAACAGGGTTGATTGACCAAGACAGAGAGCAGCCCAGAAGAACCTTCAACCGTAACAACAATGCAGGCCCGAGCGGCGCTACAAATGCAAGAGCTTCAGAAGTAAGCATGGTCACCACCATTCCCCCTCCAAGACCCATGGTAGCCACACCTTTCTCCGGCGCGTCCGGAAGCAATACACAAACAGCCAAATTCCAACCCGAGGCAAAAGAACCTTCACCCCATTGTATATGCCCCTGTCCAAGGCTCTAGGGGTATTAATCAGGAAAAGGCATCTAAAGCCCCTGGAGCCGAGGCTATTGCCAAATCCACTTCCCCCCACCCACAACCCAGCCAAATATTGCGTATATCACCAACAACACGGTCATGACACTGACCAATGTTTCAGATTGCGTCATGAGATTCAAGACCTCATTGACAAACATGTGATTTTGCCTCCAGAAAAACCCACATCACAACTAACCTCTCCCCCACACAACCAAGCTCCACCTCCCAAACGTAGCAACTTCATCCAGACTGGGGTCGTGTCTTATGATCCTAGCATCTATATCACTCCTTCCTACCTACCTAAGCCGGAGGCGTTCCTTTCCGACTGCACTGACTTGTGCATGTTGGACATCTCCAGAACCCAACCCGAGCCAATGGTGGTGATTGTCGAAGGCAGAACAGAGAGATTGCAGAGGAGGATGGAATTGTTGAGTCAGGGTTTGAGCAGTCTGGGAGTTTCACTGGGGAAGCCTACGATCCGAGTGATTACATTCTGTCAGCAGGCTAGGTTGAGCCAAGTGTAGAATTGCCAGAGAGGGCAGAGCTGTGTGTGATCCAAGGGGATGGATTTGAGCAGGGGACAGATGATTTGACGGCTGTGGAAGAGGACTTTGCTAACCTCCAATTTTTCAATGACCAAGATCTAGGGGACGCAGCAGTCAACTGGTTTGATTATGAGGAATCGGCAGAGGCTACCGGGTGGCTGGATGATCAACCAGAAATTGTGGAAGAGTTCCAACCAGAACAGGGCCCAACAGGGGCAAGAATCTCAATTGTGGTCGGAAGGGCCGGAAATCAGAATGCATCACTGGAGAGCGCCGGTGCTAAGAATTTCGCTCAGGATTTGGGCATTGTGAATGCAGGGAATATTGAATAGCCAGCTGTACTGACACAGTTGGAACAAGAAAGATTTGAGGATTCTGAGAGAATCAGGAAAGCTAAAGCCCATGTGGGACTGAAGGTGCTGTGTGCACGAGGACAGAGAATGCTGCGAGCATGTGGACGGAAAGTACTGCGAGTACAATTGTACCGGAGCCGGACAGGTGTCTGTTGGCTGCTGACGGAATGTAGTGGGAGGACGATGATTTATGTCTTGCCCACACGGATGAGGATTGGGGGAGCAATCAACCAGACGATACCTGGTACATCGGCGAAGTCGATCATATGACTAGGAGTGGACGGTATTTCAAGCCTCCACATCTATATCAACCAGAGGCATCTGGGAAGGATAAGGAGGCAGAGAAGCAAAAAGAGAAGCAAATCGAAGAAGAGGCTGTACTGAAGCAGTTGAAAAAGATACAGGCAGACATCTCCATCTGGGGACTGCTTATGGCATCGTGAGTGCATTGGCAAGCTGTCTTATCGGCTATGGACAAGGCCAAGCTCTCTATAGACACCACGCCCGAACAGCTGGTGGGCTTAGTTTTTTCGGGAGGAGTTGCCCCGATGTTGACTTTCTCCGACAAAGAACTGCCACCTAAGGGTGCGAACCATAACAAGCCACTCTACATCTCTGTGGAGTGTAGAAACAAATGGATACCCGTGGTGCTTGTCGACACAGGATCCGCCATCAACGTCTGCCCGGCAAGAACTGCTTATGCAATCGGTTTAAAGAACGCGGACTTTGTGCCGACAGCCTAGGTAATTCGGGTGTATGACAACACAACTCGAGAAGTTGTAGGGACAGTAAAAATTCAAACCAAGGTTGGGCCGGGACAGCGTGAGATAGACTTCCACGTCTTAGAAATTCCTATAACTTTCAACATGCTCTTGGGGCGGCCGTGGTTGCACCAAGTGAAGGCAGTTTCGTCCACCTTGCATCAGATGGTGAAATACCCCCATGGGAAGGGAGTAGCCATTATTTTTGGAAATTCGTCGATCCATCCACCACCAGAAGTATCTACGCCAGTTTTGGAAATTGAGCACGGTATGGAGGATGTGTTTATGTCGGGTTTTACCTTAGCTGAGGCTCGGGTTGTGCAGAACATCATGGCTATTAATGAGGGGGTGTATGTCAGCGCTCAATCAGTATACCTCATGAACAAGCTCCAACACATCCCTGGGATGGGATTGGGAAAGAGCGGCCGGAAAGGCGTCGCAGCATTGGCCGAAGTGCCACACAACCCACATACCTTTGGCTTGGGTTATCTGCCCACCAAAGAGGATTGGGTAAGGAAAGGTAAGGAGATGGCTGGGAGAGCCAGAGCAAAGCAGGCAGGGAAGCCTTTTGAGCTAATGCACGGACCCATCCAGGGTACCCTAAACGGACGCTTCGTCCGGGAGGGGGAGGACTTTCCGTTTTGTGGCTTCCCAGAGCCGTGGCTAAATGTGGAGAGGAAGCGCGTACCAGGTTTTGAGATCTTCTTTGACCTGCAATTATCCGGGGATGACGTTGCTGAAGAGCAGACATACCCATTGGCTGAGGCTGAGCAGAGTAAGAAAGTGGAGCTTGAGGACACCGAAAGTGAAATGGGGGTAGCGCTGGCGTGTCTACTTTCAGATCCTCCGATCGAATAGAAGTGCTTGGGAGATAACTTCTCGGTATGTGTGATCGGGAATGAAACAGCAGCAGGCCTACCATCAACTATTTTGGATGCATCTATCGCACCCTCTCTCATTCGGCAGTATGAAGAGGGATTTTTGTCCAGCAGCACCGGGTCAGGTAGTGAGCCGGAATCTGATTCCACCGAGTCTTGTGAGTCAGAATCAGGTTCCAGCTCGACTGAGTCTAAGTCTGGTAATCATGGGGATGATAACCCGGATACCACAGTCTTGTCCAGGTCGTCTTTTTCTTTCTCTTTTGAGTCTGTTGTAACCGAAGAATCGGACGATTTGGATGTGCTTAATGAGAATGATGTGGCTGTGGTTTCTGAGTACTTTTCTGTGCCTTTGATTTATTGCTTGAATCAGGACTTTCAAAATTTTGATAAAAACGACGAGGAAGAAATTTCTCCGGTTTTGCAACGTTTAATTGATCAAGAGCAGGAAAGATTTGTTAAACCTTTAGTTTATGAAATCACTACTGTGAATATTGGTACTGAGGAGGACCCGCGGCTGGTCCAGATCGGGTCCACGTTGTCTTCGGAGGAATGCGAGCGCTTAGTCGCTTTATTAAAAGATTTCAAAGATGTTTTCGAGTGGTCCTACGAAGACATGCCTGGAATTGATCCTGAGATTGTACAGCACCGGATCCCTCTTGACCCCGAGGCCAGACTCGTTAAACAGAAACTCAGGAGGATCTGCCCGAACTGGGCTCTCAAGATTAAGGAAGAGGTCACCAAGCAAATTGATGCAAGGTTCCTGCTGGTATCCAAATACCCAACTTGGTTGGCCAACATCATTCCAGTGCCAAAGAAGGATGGAAGGATCCGAGTATGCGTGGATTTCAGGGATTTGAACAGAGCTAGTCCGAAGGACGACTTTCCCTTGCCGCATATTGATGAGTTAGTGGACTTCACAGCGGGGCATGCTTTACTTTCGTTCATGGATGGCTTTTCGGGCTATAATCAGATTGTGATGGCACCTGAAGACCGGGAAAAGACTGCTTTCACCACCCCGTGGGGGACATACTACTTCAGAGTGATGCCATTTGGGTTAAAGAACGCTGGAGCTACTTATCAACGGGCCGCGACCACGATATTACATGACATGATCCATAAAGAGGTCGAGGTGTACGTAGATGACATGATTGTCAAGCCCAAAGAAAGAGAGGGCCACTACATCGCCTTGCAAAAGTTCTTTCAAAGGATCAGAGAATTCCGGTTGTGGCTGAATCCTCAGAAGTGTACGTTCGGTGTTACAGCAGGGAAAATGCTGGGGTTTCTGATTACACAGAGAGGTATCGAAGTCGACCCTTCCAAAATCAAGGCCATCTTAGAAATGCCACCGCCAAGGACTGAAAAGGAGGTGCGAGGCTTTCTAGGTAAAGTGCAATTCATAAGGCGATTTATCTCAAAATTAACCTTGACTTGTGAACCACTTTTTGGCCTTCTGAAGAAAGGAAAGAAATTCCAGTGGGACGGCCGATGCCAAGCTGCTTTTGAACAGATCAAGGAATACTTACAGAACCCACCCGTGTTGTCACCGCCAGAGCCGGGGAGACCGTTGATTTTGTATCTTTCAGTAACTGAGACTACAATGGGCTGTATGCTCGTGCAAGAATCAGAGGACAAGGTGGAGAGAGCTATCTACTATCTGAGCAAGAAGATGCTGGAGTATGAGACCCGTTACACACCGTTGAAGAAGGCTTGCTTAGCCTTGGTATGGGCTACCAGGAAGCTGCGGCACTACCTGTTAGCTCACTCTGTAATGTTGGTTTCACGACTGGATCCCAGCAAATATCTTTTCGAGAAACTGACACTTACGGGTAGGCTAGCTCGTTGGTTGCTGTTGCTTTCTGAATTCGATCTGAAATATGTGACGCGCAAGTCAGTCAACGGAAGAGTAGTAGCAGAATTCTTAGCCGATCATCTAGTGGAAGGGGGTGAAGCAGTTGAGTACTTATTCCCAGATGAGGCCATTTTGCACATCGACGACGAATTTTGGATGATGTACTTTGACGGAGCGTCAAACCAATACGGGTATGGGATAGGAGTGTTGCTGATAGCACCCGACAATTCCCGTATCCCTCTAGCCTTCAAACTCCGGTTCAAAGTCTCGAACAATGAAGCAGAATATGAGGCATGCATTGCCGGTCTAGAAGCAGCCCTAGAACTAGGGGCAAAAAGGTTGGACGTCATCGGGGACTCGAACCTTATTGTGTCTCAAGCAAAAGGAGACTGGAAAGTCAAAGAAGAAAAGATGATAATGTACCACCAAGCCTTGGACTTGCTGATTCCTCGGTTTGAGAAGCTAAACTTTGCTCATCTACTAAGAGAGAACAGCAAGTTCGCAGATTCACTAGCAACTCTATCTTCCATGATAGACATCCCTTTCGGAGTTCGGATGCATCCAGTCATCATTGACCAGAAATTTGCGCCAGCCTACGAGTCGATTGCTGCTATAGATGAGGTTCAGGACGAAAACCCCTGGTATTACGACATTTGGAATTTCCTAGAGAAGGAAGCATATCCACCAGGGGTAAATGCCAAGGATAAAAGGGTAATCAGAAGAATGGCCGTTCAGTTCATTATCTGCGAGGGTAAATTGTATAAGAGAGGTCATCTGGGAATGCATAAGCTGTGCGTTGAAGCTGAAGAATCAAACGCCTGATGGAGGCCATCCATGGAGGGGAATGCGGTGCACATATGAACGGGGTAATGCTAGCACGAAAGATCCTCAGACAAGGTTACTACTGGTCCACCATGGAGGAGGATTGTATCGGCTTTATTCGGCGATGCCACAAATGTCAGATCCATGCAAACCGCATGAACATCTCACCGTCGAAGCTGTACAACATGACTTCGCCATGGCCATTTTCAGTTTGGAAAATCGATGTGATCGGGGCTGTTACTCCGAAGGGGTCGAATGGGCATGAGTTCATTTTGGTCGCGATAGATTATTTTATAAAGTGGATCGAGGCCCAATCTTATGTGGTGTTGAAGGCTTCACACGTTGCAAAGTTTATCAGAAACAATATCATCTGTCGTTATGGGGTCCCAAACGAGATTATTTCAGACAATGGTTCCCACTTCAAGAAGGAAGTGATTGACTTGTTGGAAAAATACAACGTGGCTTTTCATAAGTCATCCACATATCGGCCGCAAACCAATGGAGCGGTTGAGGCTGCCAACAAGAACATCAAACACATACTGCAGAAGATGGTGGAAACCTACCGGGATTGGCCAGATAAGCTGCCGTTTGCTCTGTGGGGCTACCGGACTTCAATTAGAACTTCTACCGGGGTGACTCCGTATTTATTGGTTTATGGGATGGAGGCCGTTCTACCTATCGAGATTGAGGTTCCGTCATTGTGAGTGTTGGCTGAGTGTCAGATAGCCGAGGCAGATTGGCAGCAAAGCAATTTGAAGAACTCATGCTCTTTGATGAGAGAAGACTGAAAGCACTGTACGATGTTCAAGGTTATCAGCGTAGAATTGCCCGGGCTTTCAACAAGAAAGTAAGGTCTAGGAATTTGAAGGAAGGAGATTTGGTGCTCAAGGACAACCGAGCTCCCATTCACGACCCTAGGGGCAAGTTCAGACCCAATTGGACTGGCCCTTACATCATCAAATCTATCTAGTCAGGTGGAGCTGTGGTTCTGATGGACCTAGATGGCCTAGAGTTCTCACAACCGATCAACATGGACAAGTTGAAGAAATATTACCCCTGAGAGGCTCGCTAGGCCGAAAACCCGAAAGGGCGACCTAGGCAAAAGTTAGAGCATAAAAAAATTGAAAAATATAAAAACTGAGCTCGCAAGGTTGAAAACTTGCAAAGGGCGGCCTTGGCAAAAGTTAGAGCGTAAAAGAAGAGTGAAAATACTCGAGTGAACCCAAGCCTGAACTATGTAAGGCTTGATTCCCATCTTTGGGATACATAGGCAACTTCATCTTGAAGTTCAGCCATAAACTTTTCCCCGATCAACTTTGTCCATTTGATCATCTCGATCATTTTTGTCTATTCAGCATTCAAGAGCTTCGATTGTAATCTCCGGTGCAGTGCTATTCAGACTAGGGGCAACTTTCCAGTTGCTAAGATCCGGGGTTGTGCATCTCAGTGACAGATCTCAGGCGTGTCCAGTTCTGATCCATATCGAAAATGGTTTTGAAAAGTTTTAATAAAAGCTGACTTTGTTCAAATTAATCTTTTTACAACTTAGACCATTTTTGGACCAAAGCGGAAAATTTTCAGTACCCACAACTTTCAATTTCATTGATTTCAATACAGAGTTCTCCTGCTCTTGCATACAAATTGAAGTTGCTTTTTATTACATTCATAAAGAAAACTTGAAAGTACCGATAAAGAAAATAAATCTGGGGCATAGTCAGGTGTCCCTGCGCCCCCCTCCCAGAGCTGGTCGAGGCCTCTGATTCCAAGCTGGGCCCAATCTGTGCCTCTTCATTGAGCCAATCCAAGCATTTATCAGACAAAGTGCAACTGAAAGTGGGAGTGGGGGCCAGGAGTTCTCTCGTTCTCCATGCTGTGGTATATCGGGCAAGCTGTGCGCCTTGGACCAGAAATGCAGCCGGGTACTCTATCTCCTTTGGCAGGCAAGTCTGATCATGACCGAACTGGCGCTGGAACCGGAACGGAAAATAGAAGACACAGTGAGGCAGACCAATCAACTGGATCCCAGCCTGCTGGGACATGCTGTAGCTCGTTGCCGGGAGGTTGAGCCAAGGGCAGCGCCAAGCAATGCGATCTACGGACAAATTGCACATCCAGTCGAACCACCATCCCTCATCAAGGGCATCGACTAGACGTTGTCGGAAAAAGTAGACGCGAGCCGAGTAGGCTGGGCAAGAGTCCACAACCTGCAACTTATCCATCAACCATACCTGGGAAGGGATGAAAAATGAGAGAATAAAGAATAGAGAGATGTACGATGAGAGAAAAGTGAGAAAAGGGTTTTGTGAGAAAAACCGAGCCTAAGGGCCGAGTGATGTGAGCAATATATATGTGAGAAAGGGTGGGAAACATTACCTACATCAGTAGTGGACTCCCTGCGAATCTGGTCGTCTCCCGGCGATGGAAAGCATCCAAGCCCATCAGTGTCTTGGCCAATGTCACGGCAATGCAGCTCTTTCCTTCCTTCAATCCTTGAGCAACTTCAATCAGACGAATGCTAGATCCACTAAAGCCCGGGCCACAAGCAAAGGTCGTGTTGCCGAAAACCTTGCCAATGATGGTCGCCGCGGTCACCCTCATTGGAAAAGCGATGAATCAAGCTGAGGATATCCAGTTTCCCGTTGCAGACCAGAGACCAAGCGTCATGCATAGTGAGCCCACACATCCGCCCTAAAGCTTGGGCGTGGCCAAAGCGAAACTGGGGCAAAATCTCTTCATGGCGTTCAGATTCCATCAAAGCTTGAAAATCTTTGAAGGTTGGACACATCTCTTGCCCGCCGAAGCTAAAAACATGTGTTACCGGGTTCCAAAACCTCGCCGCGGCATGGAGGAAGGGAAGATGCAGCGGAGTACGGCTCAGCGTGAATAGTGCATTCAAGTCGAAGCCCCGGAAGTTCAACTTTTCCGAGCCGTCTAAAGTAGCAATCCAAGCTGTGAGATTTTCGACGAGGAACGCCTCCATTTTGGTGCAAAACTGAGATGAAATGAATGAACCACGAAGCTAGGACTTTTATAGAGGATAAGACACTGTTCGGGGGACACGTGTCAACAAACTGGTGGTTGCCAAGCTAGGTGGTCGGCCGACCACCCCTTTGGTCTCTAATAGAAAAAGCTGGTCGGCCAGCTCCCTATGATGGTCGGCCATGGAGGAAAGTGGGGCTTTGGTCTTGTCCTAGCCTCTAGAAGAAAGTTCCTAGCATTTCCATGCATCAGGAGTGTTGAAGGTGCGAGTTTTCCTCTGTATCGGTTGCGTTCCGTCACTCCGATCGTCCGAAATGCATTTTGTTTATTGAGTTGTTGTTAAGTCTTGCTTATCGAGTTGTTGTTTTGCTTATCGAGTTGTTGTTTTGTTTGTCGAGTTGTTTCGTTTATCGAGTCTTGTTTATCGAGTCATCGAGTTTCGTGCATTGAGTTGTTACTCTTTGTTTACCAACATTGTTGTGTCTTGCTTATCGAGTTGTAAACTTGCTAAGGTTTTGTTGTTTCTTACTAAGTTAGGCTGTTTAGTTTGTTGCGTCGGTTCACTACCTGACTTGGCAAATACACAATGCACATTTCCATTCAATCTCATTTTTGTGCAAAATGATGCGATGCGATGCGATGCTAAGAACATAAAATACAACACTTTTTTTAACAAAAGTTGTTTCATTCTATCATGCTTCCTTTGTTACAACATTTTACAACAAGGGTACAAGTTTTACAGAAAATAAAACTGCCTAATAATGTACAATGTGCTACAACTACTAGTAAAAAAGCCAAATAAAGCAGGGAGCAGCTACATCAGTGCTATCAACTGCAGGAATAAGAGGCCCTCTTTGTCCTCTTCTGTGGAACAGCCTCTGCACCATCATCACCATCATCATCATCTGAATCAGGGCTGCCATCCTCGGAACCCTCCTCAGCCTCATCTCCACTACCGGACCCGGAACCAGAGCCACCCTCTCTGTCAGCAAATGTCTTTGACTGGGGATGCGCAGGCTCCTCCTCCTCACTGGACTCCTCTACGACAGGTGCTCTACGTCTGCCTCGGCCACGAGTCGAACCCCCTCTCCCAGCTCCCTGAGAAGGCCTAGATGGCCCGACCTGTGGCTCAGTACATAGTGGAGGCATCTGAAAAGAAAGAGTGCAAATTCAATACATCAGCCAAAATATGTATATCAGATGCACAAACAAGAAAGCTACATGGAGTGGATGTATGCAGATATAGTACGTGAATGTGGTGTGTGTCAGATGTGCTCTACACATACAGTCAATCAATGCAGTGAAATGTTCAAGTTCAGCATGTCATTAGAAGTATGATAAATGCAAGAAAACTAAAGAGTACCGGGACACCGATGATGGACAGCTGTGCCTCTCTCCGCAAGACCATGCCCTCAAGTGAGGCCACCAATCCGAGCATCCCCTCCATGTGCTCTCTGGGTGGCTGCAGATCCAAGCTCAAATCATCAATAAATAAATGAGTGCCTAAGTATCTGAGTGATAAATGAAAAACAGTGGAACATACCGGTGGTGAGTCAGGATCACTGACGTATGGGTGACCAGGCATAGGAGGCTCTATCGGAATCGGGTAGGAAGTCCCGTATCGCCATCCCGTCAACTCGGTCGGGATATCTGGCCATCCGGCATGATGATAGGTCGGAGGAATCGGGGGAACCAGTCCAGCCCCACCTCTAGATGTGCCGGCCCTGCTGGTAGAAGGGACATCTGTAGCCCGAGCTCGACTCGATGTTGGCATGCCAGCAGACCTCCTCATGGGAGTACGGACACCTGTCAAGGGAGGCATCAAGTATGTATGACGGTAGGTCGCGTACTCCCCCACCTCTAAATGTAACAATACGTCGGTACCCAACATGGCGCTAGTGACATCTTGGGGAGTGAGCCTATCAGCGGATCGCATATCGTCCGGAGGTGCTGAGGGAACACTCTGCTCGGGGAAGCCCATAGTCTGGCGCAGGAAGCGGTCCCCCAGAAACCAGGCCCTACTAGCTGGCCCCTCAAACAGAATCCTGTACTGAGAAGAGGCCCATGCCCCAGCAAGCTGGAATGGGGTATCTCCACCCAAAGGCACCCAAGGCTGCCATGTGATCTGCGGATAACCAATGCATAAGCCGATTAGAAATCGTAAATGTGCAAGATGAATAAAAAATGAAAACATGAAGAACTGAGAGTTCTGAATTACCTCTGTTGGCCGCACTGTGTCAAAAAACTGCCGTAGGTAGGGGAGAGTCTCCCGGGCTCTCAGCCGGTACTGGCCCTCAAATACGAGCGAGTAAGGGATCATGAGAGGCACCTCCACCTCAAGCTCCGGGGCTAGCGTCGGAAAGTACGCAAAAACCAATAGCTGTGGAAAACAGAGCAATAGCCATCAAAATATAGAATGCTGAGTGCAGAATGTGAATACAGAATGTACAGAGAATGCAGAAGGCTGAGAGCAGAGTGCGAAGTACAGAATGTAAAGTGTGCCGTGTGTGCAATGTACAGATAATGAAAAAGTAGAAATGTAAATCAAGAGGGCAGAAAGTACCTCCCAGGCTCTCAAATAGCCGCCGACTATGTTTCCCCGTCTGTGAGAGGTCGCGCTCATGTAGCAATAGAGGGTAGCCAAGCCGGCGCCACCCCAGTCATACTGGCTAACCTGTGATAAGTCTACCAGAGCACTTAGCAGATAAAATCCGACGGTGTTCCCCTTATCGGAGAACAGAATGGTCCCGAGGAGGAACATCAAAAACTCTCGAGTATACTGTGCTATCTCCTCGGGAGTCTCGGGCTCCATCCTCCTGAAATGCGTGGAAAACCAGGTGTACCGGACTCTGTTCGAGGATCGGTCAACTGGTGGGCGAGCTCCCAATAGGTAGATCCAAGTGGCCTCCTACTCGCCCATGTCCTCACCATAAGGGATCGCCCAGCCTCCTACGTCAAGGCCTGTCAGCACAGCGAAGTCGAACGGGGTCATAGTCATGTCCCCGGTAGCTGAGAAATGAAAGGAGTTGGTGGTGTCCCGCCATCTCTCTACAAGGGCGCCCATCAATGTCCTGCTAGCAGGATAACGAGATATCCCCGTGCAGAAGGGTCCGAACCCTGCCTAGTCAACCCAATCACGAACAGCCTCCGGGAGCTCTGTGTACCACTCCCTCGCAACGATGGAGCCATATCCTCGTGTAACACGGGAAGACACCTGCATTCATAATGAACACATATATTCAGTTTTAGAATGAAATGAATAAGCTGCAAGCAAATGAAATGTATTGAGCTGTGTGCAAACCAAATCAGATACAATGCTGTGAGTTGCGTGTTCAACATGAAGTATATGAGCTGTGTGTTCAGAATGGAAGTGTGTGAGCTGTGTGTTCAACGTCAAGTATTTGAGCTGTGTGTTTAGATTTCAAAATCAGTGGGCTATGTGTTCATCTCAAAGTTCGAGCCGTGTGTTCAACGTCAAGTATTTGAGCTGTGTGTTCAGATTTCAAAATCAGTGGGTTGTGTGTTCATCTCAAAGTTCAAGCTGTGTGTTCAACGTCAAGTATTTGAGCTGTGTGTTCAGATTTCAAAATCAGTGGGCTGTGTGTTCATCTCAAAGTTCGAGCCGTGTGTTCAACGTCAAGTATTTGAGCTGTGTGTTCAGATTTCAAAATCAGTGGGTTGTGTGTTCATCTCAAAGTTTGGGCTGCGTGTTCAACTCTCAACAAGTGTGTGCTGTGTGTTCACCTCAAAATTTGGGCTGCGTGTTCAGAAATTCAAAGTTTGGGCTGCGTGTTCAACTCTCAACAAGTGTATGCTGCGTGTTCACCTCAAAATTTGGGCTGCGTGTTCGAAAATTCAAATTTTGGGCTGCGTGTTCAACTCTCAACAAGTGTGTGCTGCGTGTTCACCTTCAAAATGGGCTGCGTGTTCGGAAATTCAAACTTTGGCTGCGTGTTCAACTCTCAACAAGTGTGTGCTGCGTGTTCACCTCAAAATTTGGGCTGCGTGTTCAGAAATTCAAAGTTTGGGCTGCGTGTTCAACTCTCAACAAGTGTGTGCTGCGCGTTTACCTCAAAATTTGGGCTGCGTGTTCAGAAATTCAAAGTTTGGGCTGCGTGTTCAACTCTCAACAAGTGTGTGTTGTGTGTTCACCTTCAAAATGGGCTGCGTGTTCAGAAATTCAAAGTTTGGGCTGCGTGTTCAACTTTCAACAAGTGTGTGTTGTGTGTTCACCTCAACGGTTTTGGGCTGCGTGTTCAGAAATTCAGAGTTTGGGCTGCGTGTTCAACTTTCAACAAGTGTGTGCTGTGTGTTCACCTCAACGGTTTTGGTCTGCGTGTTCAGAAATTCAGAGTTTGGGCTGTGTATTCAACTCTCAACAAGTGTGTGCTGTGTGTTCACCTCAAAATTTGGGCTACGTGTTCAGAAATTCAAAGTTTGGGCTGCGTGTTCAACTCTCAACAAGTGTGTGCTGCGTGTTCACCTTCATAATGGGCTGCGTGTTCAGAAATTCAAAGTTTGGGCTGTGTGTTCAACTCTCAACAAGTGTGTGCTGCGTGTTCACCTCAAAATTTGGGCTGTGTGTTCAGAAATTCAAAGTTTGGGCTGTGTGTTCAACTCTCAACAAGTGTATGCTGCGTGTTCACCTCAAAATTTGGGCTGCGTGTTCAGAAATTCAAAGTTTGGGCTGCGTGTTCAACTCTCAACAAGTGTGTGCTGCGTGTTCAGCTTCAAAATGGGCTGTGTGTTCAGAAATTCAAAGTTTGGGCTGTGTGTTCAACTCTCAACAAGTGTGTGCTGCGTGTTCACCTCAAAATTTGGGCTGCGTGTTCAGAAATTCAAAGTTTGGGCTGCGTGTTCAACTCTCAACAAGTGTGTGCTGCGTGTTCACCTCAAAATTTGGGCTGCGTGTTCAGAAATTCAAAGTTTGGGCTGCGTGTTCAACTTTCAACAAGTGTGTGCTGTGTGTTCACATCAACGGTTTTGGGCTGTGTGTTCAGAAATTCAAAGTTTGGGCTGCGTGTTCAACTTTCAACAAGTGTGTGCTGTGTGTTCACCTCAACGATTTTGGGCTTGTGTGTTCAGAAATTCAGAGTTTGGGCTGCGTTTTCAACTCTCAACAAGTGTGTGCTGTGTGTTCACCTCAAAATTTGGGCTGCGTGTTCATAAATTCAAAGTTTGGGCTGCGTGTTCAACTCTCAACAAGTGTGTGTTGTGTATTCACCTTCACAATGGGCTGCGTGTTCAAAAATTCAAAGTTTGGGCTGCGTGTTCAACTCTCAACAAGTGTGTGTTGCGTGTTCACCTCAAAATTTGGGCTACGTGTTCAGAAATTCAAAGTTTGGGCTGCGTGTTCAACTCTCAACAAGTGTGTGCTGCGTGTTCACCTTCAAAATGGGCTGCGTGTTCAGAAATTCAACGTTTGGGCTGCGTGTTCAACTCTCAACAAGTGTGTGCTGTGTGTTCACCTTCACAATGGGCTGCGTGTTCAAAAATTCAAAGTTTGGGCTGCGTGTTCAACTCTCAACAAGTGTGTGTTGCGTGTTCACCTCAAAATTTGGGCTGCGTGTTCAGAAATTCAAAGTTTGGGCTGCGTGTTCAACTCTCAATAAGTGTGTGCTGTGTGTTCACCTTCAAAATGGGCTACGTGTTCAGAAATTCAAAGTTTGGGTTGCGTGTTCAACTCTCAACAAGTGTGTGCTGCGTGTTCACCTCAAAATTTGGGCTGCGTGTTCAGAAATTCAAAGTTTGGGTTGCGTGTTCAACTCTCAACCAGTGTGTATTGTGTGTTCACCTTCAAAATGGGCTGTGTGTTCAGAAATTCAAAGTTTGGGCTGCTTGTTCAACTTTCAACAAGTGTGTGCGGTGTGTTCACCTCAACGGTTTTGGGCTGCGTGTTAAGAAATTCAACAGTTTGGGCTGCGTGTTCAACTCTCAACAAGTGTGTGCTGTGTGTTCACAATCAATATATGGGCTGCGTGTTTAGAAATTGAAGTGATTGAGTTGTGTGTTCAAGAAGCAAACAGAATACTGTATTATAGACTAAGTGTTCAGAACAAGCTGTGTGCTAGAGTGAGCAGATAAGCATAGCGAAAGCATGAAATGCACAGAAAATGCAGAATACATTGCAGAAAAATGTAAGAGTGAAGTACATACCTCTCGTGCTTGATGAGAGAGGTGGGACTCCGGCTCCCGCAATAGCAGATCCACAGGGGCTCGCTCATCGAAGTCGGTAAAGTGGTAGAAAACTGCTCGAGGAAGGATGTGCGTCGGAGGGTCGTACCTCTCGGGAATAAATGCCCGAATCCTCGAAGGCAGAGACATAATGTCTGGATCACCTCCGGCACCTGGAGGACCTCCACCATGAGGGAAATGACCTGCCATTTCAAGAAATCTGCAAAAAGGAGCAAAAATGAGCGAAATGAGCCAAAATTGGAAAAAGTCAACAAAAGTCAACTCTCGGGAAATGAAAAAGTCAACAAAAGTCAACTCCCGAGAAAATGTTCCAAATATTGAGACAAACTTACCTCAAGTGGCGAAAGCGAGAAAAGAAGCTCCGAAATCAAAATTTGATCAGCTCAAAGTGAAGAGAACTGAAAGTTTTCGCGAAACAACTTTGCGTGGGGCGTTGGAAAACGCGTATAGAGCACAGATCTGAGAGAGAAAGTGGTCTAGGAAGGAGGGGGAGACAATTTCGGACCTGAAGTTGTGAGGAAAAGTGTTTTGGCTAAGAGCATTTAAAGATCCGGGTGTGAAAATACCAAACTGTCCTTGATTTTGGCTAGGTGGTTGGCCGACCACCTTTTGTGGTAGGCCGACCACCACCTTGCACTAACCCTGGTCGGTGGCCTCCAAACCTGGTCGGTGGTGTTCCTAGTTGTCCTCCAATGCTTCTTTGAGCTCCCTGCAAAATTTGGTGGTGATCGGAGTCCCCGGCACTCAAGAAAGTACAAGGAAAGTGCACTTTTCGGCGCGAAATCCCTCCGCGGGAGCTTCAACTCCAACTTTCGATGCGTGTTTCATTGTTACTCGTCAAGAGCAAGATGTATCCTTTTTGAGTACGTTGCGATCCCTCCGGGAGGTAAACCGGAGGTCGCGATTGAGTCGCCCTCGTCGAAACTTGCATTCCTTTGCTCGTTGTTTCGTGTCAAATATGCATTCGAGTTTGCGCTTATCCTGCATTGTTATGCACGTCACTTGCATTCTCATGCACACCACTTGCATTGTTGTGCACGTTTCACGGGTATTGTCATATCCCCATGCTTAACTTGCGTTGTCACGCACGTTTCTTCTCGCATTGCGATGCACTTTCCCATTGGCACCATATTTGTTTACATTTGATATAGCGTTGAACATATGTTGCTAACTATGTTGTGCTTGTTAAGATCCTCTCTTTTGCAGGCACAATATTGTATGTACGGTTCATTTGAGGCTAGTGCGACCAGACGAGCCACACAGGTATTGTATCTTCTCCGTGTGAGACGTGGTGAGAATTGAATAATTCTCCGCATTCTTAAACTGCATGAAATGGAGTTTTGCTTCGCATTCTTGCTTAAAACTGTTGCTTTTATTGTGAATATTTGCCTCATTACAGCTTGCTGCTTTGCATGATCATGAGTTACGTTCGGCTTTGTGCATGTCGTTTTGCATTTTGCCCCTGCCTGCGGGCACATCTCTTTTATCTCGCCTGTTTGTCTAAGTCTTCGGCCTTGTCAAAAATGGGTCATCTCTAGGCTTTGACATTCACTCCCGTCACTTCTTGACTTTCGAGTTCTGTCAAAGAGGGGCAACTGTAGACACCCCATTTTTGACCGACCTTAAGACTCAGACGTCACCGATTGAGCGCTCGGTGATGATGCATATTGTGCTCGTTCTGAGGTTTCAGAGTCTCGGCTGAGAGCCTTGCCTCCGGACTTCGAGGCTCTTTTGTGCTTTGCCTCGGTTTGCGAATCAAGTCCTGTTTTCTCTGTTTTCTCTTCCCGAAGGGAGGGAGAGGTCTCGTAGACCATCTCTCAGTGGCCGTAGGCTACGTTTCGTGGTCGTAGGCCATTTTTCCTATTTGGAGACCAGTTTCTGGTTTTCGGAGCCGTCGGTCATGTGCCTCGGTTCGGGACCGCTTAACTACCTCCGTTTGCTCCGGTTTTTGGCACACACCTTGTTTCCTCTCTTTTGAGGGACACTGTGGCCCAGGAGACCACCTTCGTGGTCGCACGCCACTTCCGGTGCTTAACAGCCTGTTTTCGGGGCCCCGAACTGCGCGTTTTGGCCCCCGAACCTTCGTTTTGCATCGGTTAGGGTTCATTTTTGGCGTAGACCCTATTTTCATTGTTAGGAAGGTGGTGGTATGGTGGGAGACCACCTTTTCTTCTTGGAGACCACTTTTCTCTTCATCGCCCGGTTTTCTTGTTAGGTAAGTCGTCTCTCTCACTTTTGGGCCATAATTTCTGGTCTCCCACCATACCATTGTGTTGTACTCATTTGGGAGGCCACCAATATGGGTAGGCCGACCAGCTTTTCTTCTTGACCCTTTTGAACCTTGCTAGAAAGCTGGTTTTCCTCGCTCTTGGGCCACATTTTCTGGTCTCCCATATAACCACTGTATTGTACTCATCTGGGAGGCCACCTTTCTTGTATGGCCGACCAACATTTCACATTGACCTTTTTGAACCCTGGTCGGCCGACCAGGGCAAGTGGTCGGCCGACCACTTGAACTGGTCGGCCAACCATCCCCTTTTTGGCCTTCCTGAGTGCAACACAGCTGTGTCAGCTGTGAAGCATTTGACCCATCCTCCGAGGTTTAACCCCTTTGTTTGTCTTCTTAAGGAAGCTTTGGTCCTTTTGCTTAGCTTCTAGGAGAAGCTTGACCCTTTTGTCAAGGTTCTTGAGAAAGCTTGACCCCTTTGGTCTAGCTTCCTCAAGAAGCTTGACCCTTTTGGTTAAGCTTCTTTTAGAAGCTTTGACCCTTTGTTGAAGCTTCTTAGAGAAGCCTTGCCCCTTTGTCTTCTTTAAGAGAGGGTCTCCTCTCCATTTGCAAGGGTTAGAAAATTTTGGCTGAGGCTTATACACTTCTCCCTCCATAGCTCTCTTCTTCAAGCTCCAAACCCCATTATTCTTGCACCCATTACACTACAACTCCTAGCACAACACCTCCACCATCCATCCAAGCACCTTGGAATTGATTTGCAGAGGTTGAAGGCTCATTACCTTGGTCCAGAAGTTACTGAGGGTCGGCTCTACAAGGGTAAGCCTCTATTTCCCCATTTTTTTCATTATTTTGCTTCATATCTTAGCCCTATTTGCAAGCATTTTTGGACTTCTACATAAACTGAAAAAAGTCTTGTTTTGAGCTCCTCTTCAAGTTTGATTAAGGTCACTTTTCTGTTTGGGGTCATCTTCTCCCTTGCATGCTTCATTTCCTCATGTTTAGGGCTATGCATTAGAGCATTTGTATTGGCCTTGGTTTGGCCTTTTGGCCACTGAAATCCAGTGGATTTTCAGTGGCTAATATGTATTTTTGAGCCTTAAAATCAGAGAAGGGTGACCCTCTCACCCCTTATTCTCTTTACTAGCTTTGTTGGCTTTCCAAAGGGGCTCCATTTTGCATGTTTTGAAGTCATGTTTCAGGCCCTATTTGGTGAGTTTTAAGGTCTGCTTAAGCTCTGTCCAGAGCCCATTTTTCCATATGAAGTGTCTATTATGCATGTGTAGAACAACCCTAGTCAAGGCCTTTCAAAGGAGCTTTCATTTGCATGCTTCCTAGCCACATTCCAGAGCCTTTTTGGTGGGTTTTAGGACCCTCATAACCTCTGTCCAGAGGTGGTTTTTCCATTTTGTATGTCTATCATGTATGTATAGAATAACCCTCTTATTGGCCTTTCAAAGGGGCTCATCATTCTTGCATGTGTTGACTGAGTTTCAGTGGGTATTTGGGCATATTTTGGCATGGAATACTTCTGTTTTTGGCTGGTTTGGTGAGCTCTCATATGCTTCATATAGTTGTGGTACAACTCATGGTTCACTAGCCTATGTTGCATGTTGTTTTGGCCCTTCATGTTAGCACTTTTTGGCCATGCCTTGAACTGATTTTGTGCATATTTTGGACTGCCCTAGCTCTGTTTTTGGGTCTCATGGTCGAATGATGTCCATTTTGCATGCTTGTAGTTCAATGCACTTGCCTAGCTTTGAGATTTGAGGCTCATTCCATGCATATACTGAGGTGTGTTCATGTTTTGGGTCCATTATACATCATATTTCAGAGCCTGTATCAATGCCATATTGCCATGTTTTCTACTCCTTAAGTGTGTTTAAGAGTTGTCTGTGAATGCCTTGTTTTCGGACCATTGCATGAGCTCCATTCCCTTGCATTTCGAGCCATCATTTTAGACCAATTCCCCACTGTTTCAGACCTGCCTAGGGTCTGTTTGAGGTTGGTTTTTCCATTAGTGCATTGCTTTGGGTACCTCTAGTGTGACGCACTTCACTAGTTTCGGTACCCGAGCCACCTAGCATGCATTGTGTGACATTTTTGCATGATTCGGGACCATTGTATACCATGTTTCAGAGCTGGAATTTGTGTGTTTGTATGCCATATTGCATCCTTTTCCATGCTTTGGTAGAATGGCATTTGATGCCTTAGGATCGGTCATTTGCATCCGTGCATGTTTGCATGTGTTTCGGTTGTCTCATTTCCACCAATGGCCACTGATGTGAGTGTGGCTGAGGTCCACTCATATTGGTGTAAGTCCATCTTGCATTGAGCATGCCATTTAGTTCATGTTGTTGCATGTTTAGCCTTTGTATTGCGTATGCTAGGTTGTTAGGTGCATTATGCATGCCATGTTATGTCACGTGCATTGTGTATGCCATGTCATTCCTCGCATTGTGTATGCTAGGTTGTTAGTTGCATTGAGTATGCCATAGTTCATGAGCATTGTGCATGCCATGTAGTGTTAGCATTGTATGTGCTAGGTGCATGTTTCCATTTTCATCCCTTGCATGTTTGCGTCATTCAGTGGCATTGCATCTAGGTTGCATGTTAGAGTTGTATTCATGCATGTCATGCATATTGCATTGTGTTTGGAGTAGGGTTTAGTCCAAACACGGGAAACGAGGGACGTTTCGTACTCCAAGTGACGAAACGTGCCTCGATTCCCGGTCCCCGACATTCTTGATTATCCATGATAGAATTGTTGGCTTCATATGTTCATACTTGCATTCATGTCATATTGAAACGTGCAATCCGGCTCCTCGGCCATCATGCATTGAGATGCGTGATTGATGGTCCGAGGACCAAGGACCACACTCCCTAGAGCTTGTGCAAGGACGGGGGGGAGTGGTCGCGCACACACATGTTGAAAACACCTTGTTTTCTCTCATTCTTGCCTTTGTTGTAGAAAAACCAGAATCCAGGGGTGGAAAGTGGTCGGCTGACCAGGTTTTCTGGCAGGCCGACCACCTTTTTTGGTTTCCACCACAAAGGGTGGTCGGCAGGTGTTTCCCAAGCCAATAGCTGGTCGGCAGCCTTCCCAGGGTGGAGTTTCAGCCTCTTGGAGCTTTGTGCAAGTTTCTGAAATCAGTTGGAAACAAAGGCGAGACGAGGCATCGCGATGGAATTTCCCGACGAGGCGACCCGAGCATGCATGCATCCTTCAACTCCAAAACAGAGCTGAGGTAGTCCATTTGCATACTAGCTTACTTGCTTACTTAGTTAATTCATTGATTAATTAGATTTGTGTAATAAGTAGTTAATTCGGACTGTATTACTTATTCGGATCCTCCGAGAAGGGCAATGTTGTAATAAGTGTGCGTACATGTGTGAATGCCTTCCAACCCCACGTCTTTCTCCCTTTTATTTACCAGCTTATGATGGTTAGTTTAGGGCATGTTTCAATTAGCATACTTATGCTCGCATGTTTGCATCCATTCATCTGTATTGCATGCACCGGGCTCGGCGCATCATACTATCTGCATTTGTATTTCAATTCCAAGTTGAATCCGTGTTAGCTGTAGCAGCGTCATATGCCATCTTTAGAATAGCCGAGCCTATCTTAGTTGCATTCCTATATGTGTTGCATTAGGCATTTCAGCATAGTTAGGATCATGCATGGATTTCTAACATAATTTCTGTTTTGGCTCGGAGTACTCGGTAAGTGTTTATGCTTTAGCATCCTTGCATGCGTGTGAGTGACTGCCATGATAGCATGCTTACCATGAGGCTATGTGCTTATGTGATATACCTGCCTGAATGCTTGTGGGTGAATGTTGGGTTATCTGGATTGGAATAATGCATCAATTGTGAGTTTTAAGCCCACTTGAGAGTGGCAAATCACCCTGTTTTCTAAGCCCACCCGAGGGTGGCAAAATCTGCATTTTAAGCTTACTTGCGAGTAGCAAACCATCTTTTCAAAAATAAACATGAAATATTTTTGTTCCAATTCAGGCGACCCAGTCTATACTTGTATGATGTGCGCATCACATAGTAAATCTAGGCTAATAACCGGAATAAGAACGCATAATGTTTTCAAAACTAGATATCATGGTTAGTAGATGCCGATCTTTGATCGGGCGAGCGGGGTGCTCACGAATGACCTTCCCCAATCGTACCCAAGTTCCCGAGCCGAGGCAACTTTGTGATGACGGACACGTGGCCTTAGGCAAACGAGTTAGGGTTTCCTAAATTTCCCCAAAAATAAATATTTAGGTGGCGACTCTGTATCTGGCAAAGCAGTCCATGTTTGGCACTTCTTTCAAAAATCTGTTTTCAAAAACGATTTGTCGGATTTGGACTCTTTGATGATTCATCGGTCTTGCATTGCACTCTGCGAGATTAGATACAGGACTGTGACATTGAGTCCTGAACTGCAGTGAGCCCAAATGAACAAAACGGGATTCCCTCCCGGGACGTTCAGGGACGTCTACAATCTCTTATTTCTCTTAATCACTTGTCGAAAGAGAAAAAAGTCAAAAAATGAAATAGGCCTTTCTCTCTCTCTCACACACTCATCACTCTTCTCCCTGGCTCTCTCATCTCTCTCTGCTCCCTATCTCTCTTGCTCATCTTTCTTTTCTCTCTCTCTCTCTCTTTCTTTCTCTTTCTATGTCTCTCTCTATATCTCTTGTTCATCTCTTTTTGCTGTTTCTCTCTCTCTCCTTTTGTCTATCTCTCGCTCATCTTGTTTCTCTCTTCTTTTTTTCTGTGTGTGTGTGTGTGTGTCTCTCTCTCTCTCACTCATCACTATTCTCTCTGGCTCTCTCATCTCTCTTGCTCATCTTTCTTCTCTCTCATTCTCTCTCTATATCTCTTGTTCATCTCTTTTTACTGTCTTTCTTTCTCTCTCGCTTATCTTGTTTCTCTTTTTTATTTTTATTTTTATTTCTCTCTTCTCTCTCAATTGTTCATTTCTCTCATTCACGCTCATATTTTTCTCTGAGCCCATTGTTGTTGAAAGAGAAAAAAGTCAAAAAATGAAATGGGTCTCTCTCTCTCTCTCTGTCTCTTTCTCTCTGTGTCTTTCGCTCAACTATCTTTTCCCTCTCTTTTACTCATCTCTCTCAAAAAATGAGTTTACCTTGGTTTTTAAACAAAAATCTAAAAATTTGACTAACAATTTTTTTTAATTAATTGTTTTTTCAAATATTTTTTTAATTAAATTTTTTAATTTTTTTTTAAATATTTTTTTTCAATTAAATTTTTTTTTTCAATTAAAATGTGCATGATCTCATTGTCATAAATAATAAAAAATAAATATAAATATTTTAGACTTGGATAAACATATTTTTTAGTTTATAATTTTAATTTTTTAAAAATATTTTGTTCAAACGCATTTGTAATTTATAAAATTTTTGTAAACTTTGTGTGGGTCGCGCGCCCTGGCATCCTCCTTCCATCGTGCCCTTTCTTCTAGCACAGTTTGTAAGTCGGACGATCTTGGTAACTCCGTCTGTCTGGATGACGTCTGGTGCGTGCGTGAGGGCCGATAAGTGCTTCCTTCTGTGTATGACCTCTCAGATCTCATCCTCTCAGACCTGGAGTGACGAGTTCTGGAAGTCCTAGATTGAGTGTCGCCTGTCCTGAGGCTCCTACTCTTTGCTTGTGATGGCGTGGTATGCCTGCTGCTATCCTCTGAGTGGCGAGGGGGCGTGTTGCCTTTACGCCCCTCTCCTGTCGCCACCCTTTTTCCTTTGATCTGGCGTTTCATGGCCTCCATATCCGCCGCCATCTTCCTTATTAATTCATCCTGTTCTTTTACGCGATCCTCCAGAGCTTGAGGGTCGATTCTTCGCCTCTGCCTTTCAGGACTTTGAGATCGACGGGGGCTGTTGTTCCGCCTCCCCATTGCATCCCTCCGGGGGTTCTGTCACTGGGGCTCCAAGTCTGCCATGGGAGGGATAAGAGGTAAACCTTCGCGCCTCCCGCTTCCTTCTGGGGTTTGTCCATCAATGGCGGACTGTGGCAACTCTTCGTGGTGTGCCATTACTTCTGATCGGTGAGGATAACTTGATTAAGAGGTTTGTTCTTTCTGTTTTTTCCCACAGACGGCGCCAATTGTACGGGAAAGAAATAAACCTTCTCGTATAATCCTGTTGATCAAGATTGCCCTCCTCCGTACATCGTCGCTTTACTCCCTGAAAGTACAAACGTGAACTAGCCGGCGGGTGTGTGCCGGATACCTCTCTGATGCCTAAGTCAGCAAAATAGACAAATAGACAAAAAGCTCTGTGAATTCGGGAATCAAAGTTGTCTTACCTCTCCATAGGTGGTGTTGTGAGCTTTTATAGGTTCCGCGTGGCACAATCCCAGTAGGACTTTTACTCCTCCATGTAGAGTCCTCCTAGGATTCACACTCCTGAAAGATAATGCTTATCCTTCAACACCCCCCTCAATGCTTAAACCAAGTGAGATGGTTTTACCTCGGTAGGATGACCATACGACCGAGATAACATTGCCATGCTAAGCTAGCTGGTATGACCGAAAGGTCGAAAACCTGCATCGGGCGCCTTGGCAAAAGTTAGAGCATAAAAGTTAGAGGTTAAATACCCGAGTGTACCTTAACCCCGAACTACGTAAGGCTTGATTCCTATGTTTGGGATACGTAGGCAACTTCATCCTGAAGTCCAGCCATAAAACAATTCAAATTCGATTGTGTCCATGCGATGGTTCTGGTCATCTTTGTCTTCTCTGTATCTGAGAGTCTGGTTGTGTTCATCGCTCCGAGGACTGACTACAATGTGCTGCGGCATCATCCAAACAAGGGGCAACTTTCCGTTGCCATTCAATGCACTGCGGTGTCATTTCAAACAAGGGGCAACTTTCCGTTGCCATGCAGTGTCCTTCAGACAAGGGGCAATTTTCCATTGCTATGGGTCCGAGGTTGTGCATCTCAAAGAGTTGGTTCCCTGCTTGTTGAGCAGTGGCCGTTTGCAAAAACAGTTTTTGAGAATTTTTACTGAGGTTGACTATTCTCTCAAAAATCATTCCATTTTTGCAAAACTGGACCATTTTCTTGGACCCAAAAAAGGAAAAATTTCAGTGCTTACAACCTGACTTGCATGATTTCAAATCAAAAATCGAATAAGCATGTTAATCTAACTTTCATGTCGGTCAAAATTGTTTTAAAACCAAAAAATGGTCAAAATGATGAACTAGGGGCACAGTTGAGTCAGGTGTTCTGTCTTTTCCCCATCATCAACATACTTGCCAAGAAGGGCACTCTACCTGCCAGAAAAGGCACAACTGAGGTTAACAACAAAAGGGCTGAAAGCTCTCAACATCCTCCAAGCAACGAGGTATCAAGCCAAGTGCGAAGCACGAACTGGAATGGGGCAAGATATCCCACTCCATCATCTGGACAGATCTAACCACGTCCAAACTCCCCAGCAGGGCATCATCAACCGATGTTAGCTGCAGATTTGCTACACACCCAGTTGTGGCACAATCCCTCTGTGGGAAAGTTCACTGTTGTAAGCGGAAGAAGAGAATCTAGCAGAATGCTAGGGGCAAGAGCCCGCAACTTCTTGTCTATCCACCAACCACTCTGGGGAGGGATGAAAAATGAGAGATTGAAGAATAGAGAGATGTGCACTGAGAGAAAAAGTGAGGAAAAGGGCTTTTTCAGAAAAACAGAGCTTGAGGGCCGAGTGATGTGAGAATCACAAATGAGAAAGGGTGGGAAATAATACCCAGTGAAACAGGCTCCCTGTGCACGTCTGTGTGTCGTGTCCTTTGTTTCGTTTTATCTCGATTCTTGTTTTGAGTCGTTTCGAGTGTCAATAGATGTGTTTAGGTTGTTTACCTTTGTTTTCTTTTGTTGAGTCTTTTTCGCTGTGTTCAGTCGTAGGCTCAATACCCGGTTAAGAACTCATTTCTTAATTTCAAACAAAATCAAATCATCTTGTGCTCAGAGTGCCGTGCCATTCTCCACATTTGTGCAAAACAGATTCGTTCTTTCATAAAACTGCAGGGCCCACCCCGATAAGTGTGAACAGTAAAACCAGAACCTATTTGAAGCTATGTGGTTCCGGACTGCAAAGTAAAAGCAAAAGAGGAAAACGTCGGGTATCTGAGTTTGTTTCAACTTCAGTAAGTTCCGAGACTACATCCCGTGTGTACCTCTTCAGGCCTTGCCAATGCTCCGAAGTATGAGTGTACCTCTACCTCAAACTCAAGATCAAGTCTGCTTCAAGCCAGAATAGTGTATCAATTACACTCTCATTCCCTTAGTGTATCAATCACACTTCATTCACTTTGTGTATCTATCACACACATTCTCATTTCATGCATCTATCACCCTTCTTTCATTTTGTGTATCTATCGCATACATTCTCATTTTGTGTATCTACTACACACATTTTCATTTTGTGTATTTATCACGTACATATTCACTTTTGTGTATCTATTACACTCTCACTCAGTGTATCAATCACACTTCACCCACTTTGTGTATCTATCACACCATTCTTCTCTTCATATCACATGTTTGCTTTGTGTATCAATCACACTCTGTTTACCTCATGTATCTGTCACATGATTACTTTAGTGTATCCATCACACCTCATTTACTTCCGTTTGCTTCATGTATCTCTCACATGTTTATTTAGTGTATCAATCACACTCTCATCACACTTCACTCATTCAGTGTATCAATCACACACTTCATACTCATTTAGTGTATCAATCACACACTTCATTGCATTCAGCGTATCAATCGCACACTTCATTGCATTCAGTGTATCAATCACACCCTTCATTTCATTCAGTGTATCAATCACACACTTCATCCTCATTTAGTGTATCAATCACACGCTTCATTTCATTCAGTGTATCAATCACACACTTCATTGCATTCAGTGTATCAATCACACACTTCATTCACATTCAGTATATCAATCATACTCCTGTTCACTAAGTGCATCTATCACACTTCGTGTTCACATTTAGTATATCCATCATACTTGTTCACTAAGTGCATCTATCACACTTCGTGTTCACCTTTAGTATATCCATCATACTTGTTCACTAAGTGCATCTATCACACTTCGTGTTCACATTTAGTATATCAATCATACCTTGTTCACTAAGTGCATCGATCACACTTCGTGTTCACCTATTGTGTATCCATCACACTTGCTCACTTAGTGCATCTATCACACTTTGTGTTTGCCTTTTGCGTATCCATCACGCTTTGCTCACTTCATTCATTTAGTGTATCAATCACACTTAGTTCATATAGTGTATCTATCACACACTCGCTTTGTATCCATCACACACATTCGCTTTGTGTATCAATCACACATGCCCCCTTTGTGTATCCATCACACACATTCGCTTTGTGTATCAATCACACATGCCCCCTTGGTGTATCCATCACACATTTTCGCTTTGTGTATCAATCACACGCTCGCTTTGTGTATCAATCACACACTTTCTCTTTATGCATCTATCACACTATGCTCACCTTGTGTATCCATCACACTTTGCTTCATACAGTGCATCCATCACACTGCACTCACCTTGTGTATCCATCACACTTTGCTTCATATAGTGTATCCATCACACTCGCTTCACTTTGTGTATCTACCACACACGTTCACTTTTTGTATCTATCACATGCTCCCTTTGTGTGTCCATCACACACATTCGTTTAGTATATCTATTACGTATTCGCTTAGTGTATCAATCACACTTTATTCATATAGTGTATCCATCACACTCTCTTCACTTTGGTGTATCCATCACACATGTTTGTCCACTTAGTGTATCCATCACACTTCGTTCACTTTTGTGTATCTAACGCACATGTTCGTGAGAATTGCATAATTCTCTTACATCCTTTCTACATGAGATGTAGTTTGGTTCATGTCTACTTGCTTGCATAGCATTCGCTTAAAATGTTGCATTTATAATTGCTTCATTACAGCATCCTTTGCATGATCATAAGTTATGCACTTGCATTGTGCATCACTTTGCATCCTGCCCCTGAACTACGCTGGTTTGATTCCTTGCAAAGGGATACGTAGGCAGCCTGCGGGCACAACCATTTATGCATCTATATTTTGTTTGTCCAAGTCTTCGGCCTTGTCAAAAATGGGTCGTCTCTGGGCTTTGACATTCACTCCCGTCATTGTTATGACTTTCGAGTTCTGTCAAAGAGGGGCAACTGTAGACACTCCGTTTTTGACCGCCCTCAAGACTTGGGCATTACTGATGGTTTGCTCGGTGTTGAGAGATGTGCAGGGCATAGGTTCAGTTTCTTCGACAAGGAGAGAGGCAAACCCTTCAAAACACTTTGTTTAGGGGTTTGGAGTTGAAGAAAAGAGGAGGGGAGGGGAGAAAACAGGTTGGAGAAGAAGTTCGCCATGAATCCGGGTAGAAGAAAGTCGAGCGGTTCTCGCTGAATCAGGCTTATTCAATTGCATACTTGGAATTTAGCTATGAGGCCACTACCATTGGAAAGAAGACTTCCGGGGCTTCATTTTTGGTTCAAGAATCTCCTAGAGCCAAATCCGGGTGGAGGAGATATGATGGGTTGAAGCTGGGCATCATCCCGGTTGGATCGAGTCTGCGCGGCTTCACGGAAAAGGGCATAACTTTTTGCACAGAAGGAATTTTGATGCAAGGTTTGCGCCATTGGAAAGCTAACTTCCGGGGCTTCAATTTGCATACCCACCGGCCATTTTTTTGACCAAGGAATCATCCATGGGCACTCTATTTAGCCGACCGGCACTATATAGTGCCGACCGGCACTTTATTTTGGCCGATGATCAAACCTTCTGGCCGACCTGAACCCTTTGCACCCCCCAAGCCTGGTGCATACCAGCTGTGCCAGCTGGGATGCACAGAATCAGATCCACGTGCATCCATGTGCCTATTTTGCACCCTTTTGGCCCTTATTTTGCACCCTTTGCTCAAGGCTTCTTGAGGAAGCCTTGACCCCTTGTCTTGGCTTCCTCAAGAAGCCTACCAGCTGTCCAAGCTTGTTGAATAAGCCTTGCACCCCCCTTGAACTCTTTTGACCCTTTGAAGCTTGTTTTGGAAGCTAAGCTTTGTCTATTTAAGAGAGGCCTTCCTCTCCATTGCTAAGGTTGGAGACTTTGGGACAAAAAAACCAGAGAAATATATGTATATTTGATATATACATATACATCCCTCCATCTCTCAATATATCTCTCTCATTCCACCTCCAAACACCCTTGATCTTGGGCTATTTCTTCACCACCACCTAGCACCACCACCACCACTCCATTTCCAGCACATTGGAGGTCATTTGCAGAGGCTAGGAGTTCATTTTTTGGATCAAAACCTGCTGGTTCATTGGTCTTCAAGGGTAAGTGTCTATTTCCCTCAAACTAGCATTTTCTTGGTTCATATCTAAGCCATAGTTGCATGTATTTTTGAGCTTCGATGTAAACTACAAAGTTGCTTGTTTTGAGCCCTTCTTCAACATTGAAGAAGGGCTCAACACTGTTGGGGGTCTCCATGTAGTACTTACCATTATACCCCCTCTTTGGCCCCCATTTTTGCATGCTTTGTTAGCCTACCATGCTTCTGTTTTTGGGTCTTCGACAGGCCTGAAAAGGGTCTTAGTTTGACCCCCTCTACATGTCTCATGAAGGGTGTTTGGCTGTTTGGTGCATCCTTTTGGTACTTCATGTTATACCCCTTTGTGGGCCTTAATCTTGCATTGCATTTTGAGTATGTGTGCATACTGTTTTGGGACTTGTTATCTACTGTAAATGTTCATATTTTTGGTCCCTATTCAGTGTTTAGAAGGACATTTTTCTGTTTGAGCATTGTATCTATCACTTGCCTCATTGCCTCCCTTGAGGAGCCATTTTTTTGCATGCCATGTTAGTCCCACTTGTGCTTTCTGTCTTGCCATGCTTTGTACTATGAACATGCTTGTTTTGGGACTGTCTAGTTGCTGTCTTCATACTTCATGTTCATATCTTGCATATTTGGCATAGCTATAGGCCATTTTGGGTGCTAAAATTCATGTTTCGGGACTATTCCGTGCATCGGGTGTACTTTGGCCATGATTCGGGGCTGTTTCGCCCCTCATTTAGCTACTGAAATTCCATTAGCATGTTTGCATATCATTTGCCATGCCATTTCATGCCTTTACGCCATTGCCTCGGTTTGCGTGCCCGTGTGCACGCATTTCGAGGCACTTCATTTTCATCTCATGGCCGCTGATTTTGGCATGCTTGCGAGTTACCCGTGTTAGTTTAAGACCACCATTGTATGTTTTGTTGCATGCCATACTTGTTAGTTTAGGTTGTGTGCCTAATACATATTGCATGTTTGTATACTTGCCTCTATGTTCATGTTGCATGTTTAGTTCACATGTTTAGGTTGCATTTGGCATGCATGTCTTGCCTCCTGAATCACCATGATAGAGGTTGGGCCTCTTGTTTGTTTGTATGCATTTCATTTGATATCAAAGTTGCTAACTTGGCTTTCGGGCCATCATGCATTGAAATGCGTGATTGATGGCCCGGGGGTCGAGGGCCATGCTCCCTTGAGTCCATTGCATGATAGGGAGTGTGTCCATGCATACATTTGCCTAGAAATTCTATGCTATGCACTGCTGGTTTGCTGTTTGCTGTCAAAACTGTCTCCTGCAGGAATTTAGTGCCGACCGGCACTCTTTAGTGCCGACCGGCAATCTTTTTGTGCCGATAAGCTCCCCAGCAGCCGGTGGCCACCTCAAGCAGCCGGTGGTTATTTCCTCTAGCCGGTGGTGCACTGCAGTGAATTTGGAAGGTGTTCTGGGACTCTGGCAATTTTCCAGGGAGGCAGGACAGTGAAACAGAGGCAGCAGTGGTGCGGTGTGGGCTTTCCGGGCAAGTTGGATCGAGCATGCATCATTCGCGCATCCCGAGGCAGGGCTGAGGCCCCTTTTCCTTTATTCATTTGGTTTAATTTGGTAGCTAGAATTCTGTAATAATTTATTTATTCGTTTATTTTTCTTGGACTGTATTATTATTTTGGTCCCTCCGAGTGAGGGCGAATCTGTAATAAGTGTGTGTGAGTGGTGTGCATGTCTTCCAACCCCCACTTCTTTCTCCCTTTTATTTACCTGCTTATGATGGTAGATTAGGGCATATTTATTTTAGCATACCTTATGCTATGCATGCGTGCATCCATGCATTTGTTGACATGCATCGGGCTCGGCACATCATACAAACTGCATCGTATTTTCAATTCCAAATTGAATACGTGATAGTTGTAGCATTTCACATGCCATGTCTAGGATAGCCGAGTCTGCCTAGATTACATCTTTGCATGTGTTGCATTAGACATTTCAGTATGCTTAGGTCCATGCATGGATTTCTAATAAGCTTCTGTTTTGGCTTGGAGTACTAGGTGAGTTTTTATGCTTTAGCATCCTCGCATGCGTGTGAATGTTGCCATAATAGCATGATTACCATGAGGCTAGCTGCGTATGTGATATAACTGCTTGAATGCCTGTGGGTGAAGGTTGGATTGCTTGAGTTGGAAAAACTCATTGGAATCTGTGTTTTAGCCTACTTGCGAGTAGCAAATTCCAAAGCATTTTCAAAACAAACGGATATGCAATGCTTGTTTCCAAATTAGGCGATCTAGTCTATACTTGTTTGCTGTGCGCATAACATAGTAACTCTAGGCTAATAACTGGAATAAGAACATGTAATGTTTTCAAAATCGGATATCATGGTTAGTAGAGGTCGGTTTTCGGACCGGGCGAAAGGGGGTGCTCATAGCTGACCTTCCCCGATCGTACCCAAGCTCCCGAGCCAAGACACTTTGGTAATGACGGACACGTGGCCTTTGGCACCGAGTCAGGGTTTCCTAAATTTCCCCATTTTAAAAATATTTAGGTGGCGACTCTGTAATCTGGCAAAGCAGTCCATGTTTGGCACTACTTTTCAAAATCTGTTTTTCTCAAAACGATTTGCCAGAGGTGGACTCTTTGGTTCAAGATTGAGAACCGTGACATTTGAGTCCTTCGAACTGTAGTGACCCAATATCGAACCGGAACCGGGGGGGGGGCTCGCACTCCCTCCCCGGGGCGCGTTCGGGGACGTCTACAGATATTCAAGAGGTGGGAGCCTAATACAATTGTGTTGAAAGGTGTTCCATGACGCTGGTTTGCTGAGCCAAGAGTTTCGTCTAAGCCTTCAATGCTGGTCACTCACACGATTTTTTCTACATTTGGGAAGATAAGGTGTGTGTTAATGTAATGGTTTCTGCTATTTTTCTGTTTCCCTGATGCATTGCAATTCCATAATATTGTTTTTGTTAAATTTGTGGGGTGGTTGTGTTTTTTTGAGGCTTCTGACATTGAGTTCTGTTTTTATGCTCCAATGCACACATCATATTATCTTGAATATGGTTGTATTGAAATTTCTTAATTTACTTGTCATCTCATTATTTGATGAAACCATTTCCTCTTGAAACTTCTCATGATTGAAGATTTTAGATAGCAACAAACATTTAGGGTCTCAATGTTCCTAGTTCGGGTATTGTTGGTGAGCAATTCATTGAGAAGATTCGTAGGGTAAGAGGTATGATATAGATATTGGATCTGCATTTTTTCTGATTAATCTATTTGAGGGAAATCTCGTTTCTTGCTATTTTAATATTTTAAAAGGACATCCTTCAGAAACAACCAAAAGAAAAAAGGGAAAAAAAGGGCATGTAAAATTGATGTCATAGTTAATAGTTCATGTTGACCCTTCTGTTTCGCTTATTTTATTTTATTTTTTTTGCTTTTACTTTCCTTTACAAATTGTAAAGTTTACTCATGATGCAAACTGTAAGATCATCTATAAATAGTAAAATTAAAGCAGCGAGAATGTTTGGAAATTGGTTGGTTTCAAGATGGACACACTTGGAACTTTTCTTAATCACATTTTGGTATTGGTTGTCACTGTTTATGCTTATTTTTAAGTTAGTATGGATATAATTAACTTTCGATATGAAAAATCAAGTATTATAGGTTAAGAGTATTTTGATAATTTCAAAATTTTCTTGACATGGAAGGTAAGGGCATCCATGGGTCATACATAGGTGAAGTTGTGTATTGGGTCATTCTATATTCTTTCTATCTGTTTTAGATGAGTTTTAAAAGTCGAAATTCTAGTCAAATCGAAAATATGTTTCAATTTATTGATGGATGATTTAGAAATGCTTCAGAAACCACAACAATAAAATGTAATGACAAATTAGTGTTGGTAATGAGGAAGACATGGTGGACTAAGGAAGGTGTGAAAAAATGTACGGTAGCATGGTGTTTTGCAGAGCAAGTATAGAGTGGATGAAAGGATAGGCCATCATGCCATCATGTCCGTGGATGTAGTACATATATCTTGTCTATTTGCTTTATTTTTTTATTTTTTTTTCACGATTTTGCATAATAGTTTTGATAACCAAACAGAGCTTTAAGATCAAAAGAAAATATTGCGACAGTGATTATCAGTGATTAAACAGTGATTATCATAAGCTACATTGTTGGTTAACCATGGCTACAATGTTGAGGTATGTTTTTGGCCTTCCTTTTACTTTTGGTACCAACAACCATCATAATTAAATTAAGGGTTAATTACACTAATATTCCCTATAGTTTGGGACTTGTGTTACTTTGGTTCCTGACTTTTCAATTGTGACACATTTGACCCTGAATTTTGAATCTTGTTCCAAATAAGGACAATTGAAAATATCATTAGATTTTCAAGGGTAAAATCGTCAATTTGATAAAATATAAACTAATTTGACAAAAATAAATGTCAAAAAAATATTTTTAATTTTTTAAAAATTATTTTTAACCACCAATGATAAAATTATGTAAAATTAATAAAAATTACATGATTAATTTTTAAAATTAATTTTACATGATCATCATCCAAACACATAATAAAAATTAATTTGGTAAAAAAAACAAATAAATGTTTAAAAGTTTTATCAATTTTACATAATTTTATTTTTAGTAAGTAGAAATAATTTTTAAAAATTAAAAAATATTTGTTTGACATTTATTTTTGTCAAATTAGTTTATATTTTATCAAATTGACAATTTTACCCTTGAAAAATCTAATGATATTTTCAATTGTTCTTATTTGGAACAAGATTCAAAATTCAGGGTCAAATGTGTCACAATTGAAAAGTCAAGGACCAAAGTGATACAAGTCCCAAACTATAGGGACTATTTGTGTAATTTGCCCTTAAATTAAAATTGAAAGTTATTTCACGAAAGCATAAGATTGATTTTCTAGCATTTTGAGGTATGGATTACACTCGTGACTAGATATCCATACCTTCAAATGCTATGTACACTTGGATATTCATTTGTCTTTTCAAGAAGTTTGTCGATTTTTTTTATAATTATTTTGGATTTGAAAGCATTACTTAATCTATTTGACCAAACAGGGCCAATGTTTGCTAGACATACAAGGGGTGATACTGTGAGACATGGTAAAATAATTTCTAAAGTTAGATGGAAGTGTTATTTCTCTTGCTCTGTAAAATTTTGTATAAAATGGTGTGACTTATTTGACTAGGATCACTTAAAGCTAAAACATTTATTTATTTATAAGCTTTAATTTTAAATAAGTAATTGTTACATTATTTTATGTGATTTTTTTTTTAAAATTTTTAGATTGGAAATTGTAATTTACATAATAACAGCACCTCTAAAAAAACAGAGAATGTTTAGTAACTACAATAGTAAAATGGTTTTGGATTATAAGCATTCACTTTTGTGGCTTTGACTATGGCACACATTGTTGTATATGTTTTTGCTCAATGAAGAATTAATTATCAATATGTAGCTAGAATTTGGAAATGCTGGAGTCTTGATTTTGAATGGCAAGAACTACACCTTGCTTCAAATGCACTGGCATTCTCCTTCTGAGCACAAAATCAATGGTGTCACGTATGTTCTTTTTTTGTCTCATGTTTTTTTTATATATATATAGATTGTTCAATTAAAAAACTTGGTAAATTATATTTTTCATTTTTGTGATTTGACTTTAATTTATGTTTTACATAATTATAGATTTGATGTAGAGCTTTATCTAGTCACAGTTATAGCCATCCTTTATAAAATTGGTGATGCCGATCCTATTATTTCCAAGTTAGAGTATATATAGATTTATTGCATTTAATCATATGTTTACCTGTCACCCCTTGTGGTAAGTAGAAGAACTTGATATTGAAATTCTAGTGAATAGAAGTGTTTGATAAGTTAATAGGTGTTGTGATGTTTCATGGTTGTAGATCCAAAGTGAATTAGCTGAGCTGGGTAAGGAGGTGTTTACAGATGAAGATGAAATCGCCGTAGGGACCTATGACACCTGGAAATTGAGGCGTTGGTTCTCTCACTACTCCTCCGTGCACTGAGAATGTTACCTGGCACATCTTTGGCAAGGTTAGATAAGTTCATTTCATCAACAAAGTGCATCCATATATACATACAAAGGAACAAAACTTTCATTTGTTTGTTTCCAATGGAATAACTAAAATGTTTATGTTTTTTAAGAGACCAAATTAACCAAATTAAAAATAATAGTAGAATAAAGAATTTATTTTGTTTCCATCAAAACACACCAAAACACAGTGCGCTACATTGGAATAATAATCTTTGTTGACGTGGATTTAGAATATTTCATTATTTTTATATATTTTTTCAGAGAAAAAAAATATGTAAAGGTTGTATTTTACCACGTCAATAAATATTCTTACTTCTAATTTAGAAATTCTATTATGACTAATTTTTTAAAGAAAATTGAAAACCTTATTTGTTGGGATTCTTTACACTTGTCTTTAATAAAATTGAGTTATTTGACAATACTTAATAATTTTTGGTTTGTAAAAATACTTTTATGTTTTCATTTTTTAAAAGTTTTATACTTATTCTTTATGTGAATAACTATATAAATCTCAATATTTTTAAATAATCAATTATCGAACTTTTATACATTTTATGGATTTCAATTTATGTTTCTAATCATTTTTATGCACCTCAAATTCAGTTTGTTGTTAAAGTGTTCAAAGCATTTATGTAAATTACAATTTCCAATCTAATTCAGCATTGCTTGGTTCAATGGTGAAATCCCTGGCCCGGCAATCATGGGAATACAAGTTTGTGTGAGAGTAGCCATTGTATGCAAATAATGCCAAAGGTTACGTTTGTATCTGGTTCACCCCTCCTAACATCATCGATTAACTGGCCAAAATTAGATTGTCTTTTTTATTTTTTAAACCACCCCTTTTTTATTATTACTTGAAACATCTTCCTGTTCAAATTTATACACCTCACATTGAACAGTCAGCTAGCAATACTTAGTTATCTGCAATCTCATCCCAGGATTCTTAATTTGCTGGGAGGGTGATGGATGCTCTCTTAATCCATTGATTGATGGATAAACCCTCCTTAACGTGCTACTTTGATGTATCACCTCACAGATTTGACTGTAGATTAGATTTCTGTATTATATTGATTCATCTTTTTTTCTTAAATGTGTAACTCTACCAGTTGGGGGGACTATAATACACGAGTCATGACTTATGCCATTAAAAATAAGCTTTCCAATTTTTTGTGAATTAAGAACCTTAAAAAATAATTATATTCATTATATTTATATTAAATTTCTCATACACCAATGTTTTTACAAAATGGCTGCAGGTTTTAATCAATCATGGCATGTGTGGGGTTTGCATTAAACAGTGATTATCATAAGCACTGTGTGAGAATTCTAAGGGTTAATTGTTATTTTATATCTGTTCAGCTTCACTCTTCAACATCTCATCTGTTTGTGTTTTTTGTCTATAACTTTTGTGGAATAGAATTGGATCATTAGCATCTCATCTATTTGTGTTTTTTGTCTATAACTTTTGTGGAATAGAATTGGATCATCAGCATCTCATCTGTTTGTTTTTTTTTTGTCTATAACTTTTGTAGAATAGAATTGGAGCAGATATTATCATGGCTCTTGATGATATCCTAGATTTGAATCTTACCTAGGACATCTATATATTGTACTTTGCCTTATCCATGTTATGAAACTGTTGTTATTATTATGCTATAGTATGGTTAGACATTCTCGTATAGACAAACCGTTTGAATTCCGCTTCAATTTTCCCCTTCAGTATGGTTAGACACTCTCGTATGCCAATATGTATAGTTTAAATTTGCTAGTTGAGAAGTCCATTGCATATTATTGTGAACTGTTGTTTTATTTAATTATTTTTGACTTGTTCTTCTTTGAATTACATTTAAGTCCGTTCAAAAAACTAAACAATGAAATACCAAAGTGGTAATGCTATAGACATAAGAATGCTGTTGTGTTTATTTACAATTTGATAATGATAGTCATTTAATTTGCTAATGTGACTTTAACTTTTCATGGACATTTTTCATTATTTGTCCAATTTTATCTGACATTATTTCTCTTTTTCTTTGGTACAGATGGATGAACTCGTGCACAAAGCTAAATTGTATTGGACAAATTGGCACTTTTTGTATTATTGGAAGGATTGTATATTTTTGTATAGATGTATATAGAAAATATTAGGGTAGACTAGTAGTAGACTAGTAGTTATATTTTTGGATGGGTGTGTATGGAAAATATTTGGTAGACATGAAATATGTAGCTTGAATTACTTGTGGATGAAAACTTATAATAGTTGCTGACTTTAATTAAATAGGTTCAGAAATGGTTGATATATGTATTTTGTTGAATGTTCATGATTCAATTTATTTGTTGGTTTGAATGATTTTTGCAAATTACAGATTATATTAAATAAATTGGATGGATTATTATAAATTATAGGTTTATTTTGTTGGATGTTGGCGATCAAATTTGGTTTTGTTTTTTTTAGTTTTGGCGACCAATTGATTAGTCGGGAAAGATAAGTTATACTTTTGCCGACTAAATAAAGTAGTCAGTGTATCACTAAGCACATTTGGCGACTAAATAATTAGTTGTTAAAATTATTAATTTTGGCAACCAAAGGATTTGGTCGCGAATAGGTCTATTGCCGACTAAAGTTTTAGTTGCGCAAACATTTCTTTTGGCGACAAACATGTTTGGTCATGGAATGTGACAATTGGCGACCAAACAATTTTGTTGTGGAATGTGACAATTGGCGACTAATTATTTTGGTCGTGGAATGTGACAATCAGCGACCAAAATTTTTGGTCGTAGAATGTCGCAATTGGCGACCAAACTTTTTGGTTGTTGAATGTGATAATTGGCGACTAAGTTTTTTGGTTGTGGAATGTGACAATTGGCGACTAAGATATTTGGTCGGGAAAATATCACTTTTCGCGACCAAAGTGTTTTAGCGACAAAATGGATTAGTCGTAGTAATGGCATATTTAGAGACCAAAAATTTAGTCGGCAAATCCAACTTTTGCCGACCAACTAAAATTTTGGTCGCGAATTACTTTTGCTGACCCTCAATTGGCGACCAAAGTAGCGACCAAAAAAATTGGTCGCGAATAACTTTTGCCGACAAAAAATGGACTTTTAGCCACAAATTTTTTGGTCAGCAAAAGTGTTATTTCTTGTAGTGAATTGATTCTATGTTTCGAATGACATCCATCAAGAAACATGAGACCCACCAATTTTGAACCTATTAAACAAATGTAGTGATGATAATTCACATAATAAACTACAAATGATTTGATAATATGATCATTGTAAATATATGCTCTTGACATGCCCAACTCAAGCTCTTATTGGCTTCTCGTGTTTGTTCAAAATATGTTATTTGGGAATGTTGTTTAATTAAGAGGTTTACGTTCTTGGAATGGGTCCAAAGAACCCTGCCTAAGACATGATTCCCGATAATAATAATAATAATTGTAACTGATAAATTGTAACTATTCATAAGTGTTGTACATCCTGCTAAGACTAGTGACTGCAAAAAACAGAGTATATAGACAAACAAATTATTTCAAATGTCAAGGACACCCACAAATTGGTGAACACTTTCTCATCGAGTACTTTTTTTTTTGTTTTTTCTTTCGTTTTTTTCGTGGCCAAAATGTAATACTCTAAATTAATCATCAAATGAAGCTCCTCATATTAATTAAAACACCAGCATAAGTGTGATGATCCTACCGTATTAAACCAATCAAAATCAAAAAAAGCACCACATAAAATACCCAATAATTACTCCAAAAAAGACAACAAGTATATCTATATCTATATCAGGTCTGAGATTCTCATGTCACTAGTACTGAGGCAATCAAAGAGAGCGTCAAAACAGAACTAAAAAAAGAAAGTCCCACATACTTCCATTTTCAATGAATTTCATGACATCCCTTCCTCTTCAGTGGTTTTAAACAACAATCTCCTGCCCATTCCACTTCTTGAGCTTCTTCCTGTCAACAAATTTATGAAACAAACCTCTCAAAATACATTAACTGTTGCAAAACAATGTATACATAAATATATATTGTGGGGAGAAAAAAAAGAAGAAAAAAAAACTTATCGATGCAGGAGGAAATATCCAGCTGTCACTGCTTCATCATCATTTGCAACTTCAATCTGAACAATTTTTAGAGTGTTTGCTTAGAAGACTTGAGGAGTAAATACAATACAGAGAATGTCAAATTTTGGAATTTTTTTTTTTATAGTCTTACGAATTTTACTCCCAAAAGATTGCCACAGCTGTTACAGTAAACATCTGAGAGAGTGCGATCTCCAACCCTTCGATCTTGCTCTGGACTGCGTGTGTGCACATTCACACTGCATATAGTTTTTTCATGAAGCTAAATGTAAGCTATATTGGTCATTTGATTAATTTTTGAATTTCTTTTTTTGAAGTTTTTTTAGGTCCCCAAGCACACACGTGTTTAGATATTGGATTTGTAGAGAAAGGAAAAGAGAAAACTCAAAATCCACATTCGAAACACAACATTAAGGTCTCGACCAGTGCAGGATTTTCATGAAACTTTGAAATTTTCACAATTAAATTACAAGAGAGTATAAATGGGAAACAAAATAGCTTGTGCTAATTTATCTAGGGGTTGGCTTTCCTTCAGTCCATGTCAGACTAGGAGGCCCACCACGGGTCTCGTTTCGATAATCTGAACCGTTCGATGTGTAGAAATCGTTGAGTACTATATGTCTGTAAAAAATCACGTTAATCGGATATCGATAGCTACGTAGGCAAATCAGTTTTGTATAAAAAAAAATTGACGGGAAAAAAATAAACGGTTGGCAGAAATCTTATCCGATGAGATAGCTATCGATATCCGATCAATATGATTTTTTTACAGGCATACAGTACTTGACGAGTTGTACACATTAAACGGTTCAGATTATTGAAATGAGACCTATGGTGGGCCCTTACGGGCCCAACAGTACCCTCAGTCCAATCACGGACGGGAGGAAAGTACAACCCAAATCGAAAGGGGCTGGCTTCCCTCCAGTCTGTGATCGGACTGGAGGGTACTGTTTGGTCCGTGGGGGCCTACCACGGGTCTCGTTTTGATAATATGAACCGTGTAATGTGTAAAACTCATCGAGTACTATATGCCTGTAAAAAATCACGTTGATTGGATAACGATAATTACGTGATCAAATCAGTTTTGTATAAAAAAAATGGACGGTAAAAAAAATAAACGGTTGACAGAAATTTGATCTGATAAGATAGCTATCGATATTCGATCAACGTGATTTTTTACAGGCATATAGTACTCGACGAGTTCTACATATTAAACGGTTCGAATTATCAAAACAAGACCTGTGGTGGGCCTTAGGGATCTAACAGTATCCTCCAATCCGATCACGGACTGGAGGGAAGCTCAGCCCAAATCGAAACTATTGCTGCTTCCAACAGTGATTGATGAGTTCTTACACATTTCGAAAGACACCTCCAGCCAACTCATTGTCCTGAAAAACATAATGAACACAATCCTCAGAATATGAACCCAACCACAAAGAACGCATGACATAAAAAAACATAGAATATGCTTCAAGGAACGAGTGGGATCAAAAACCCAATTTGCAGGTAAAGTAAAGAGCCTCTTTATGCGAATAGAGGACACCCAATGAGCAGCCTGACTAGCAGATCGACGACTGCATGAGAAGACATGTCTGCCATGCTGTTCTAAGAAATCATCAAAGACTGATACAATTAATTATGAGAGAGAGAGAGAGAGAGAGAGAGAGAGAGAGAGAGATTTTACTATGAAGTTATCAAGAAACTCTTGGGGGTAACGCAATATGGGCTGGACAGGCACGACAGAGATAGAATTGAGTAGGTAAGATACACACGCCCCATTATTGTAAATTTGTAACAAAGAGCTCTGAAAATGGCAATCTTATATTTCTGTCAAGAAACTACTGCCAAAGAGGCAAGTTGTAGATTTGTTGTTGAAGACCATATAAGGTTGGTGTTTTTTTTCCTACAGTAACTTGTCTATACCAGTCCAAAACCTTTTCTTGTCGTGTTTTTTTGGCAGTTCCATCAGTCATTGTCATGGAAAGTCAAATATCTCCTTTCTTCTTATGAAGAATGCATAAATCTGTTCATTTCCTCAAATTTTTTGGATATATAGATAGATTCCGATTGGGAAAAGGGATTTTAGCAATTTTATAATTTTTTTTGGGTTAAAATATAAAATAAAAAAATCATATATCTAGAATGATTTTTAATTTTTTATGAAAAGATATGTAACAAATGAAAAAAAAAATTAACTTTTTATTATAAATTATAAACCTTTTTAATTTTTAAACTAAAAGTATTACATGTCAAATAAGACTTTATTGTCTACGTTGTACTCCCGTAAGAGCTGTGCACTCTCCAAAAAAAACAAAATCTGAAAATATAAATCTTAAGGGCCTATTTGGTATCATTTCATTTTTAGTTTTCAGTTTATATTTACAAAAATTTTAAAAACTATCATAAAAATTGTTTGATAATTTTTTTGGTTTATAAATAGTTGTCTCAGTTTATAAATTTGAGAAAAAAAAAAACTAAAATTATTTTTTAAACAGAAATTAAAAAATTTGACTAACAAATTTTTCTTTCCAATTAATTTTTTTTTCAATTAATTTTTTTTCAAATAATTTTTTTAATTATTTTTTCCCAATTAATTTTTTTTTTAATTATTTTTTTCAATTATAATGTGTATGATCCCATTGTCATAAATAATAAAAAATAAATATAAATATTTTAGGTCTGAACAAACATATTTTTTAGTTTATGTTTTTAAAATTTTTCAAATATTTTGTACAAACCAAACGCGTTTGCAGTTTATGTTTTTCTAAAAATAAACAAAAACTAGTTTATAAATTTTTTGTAAACATAAACTAAAAACGTAAATATTACCAAATGCTACCTAATATATCACATCAACCTATCCGTGATGTGCGGCTCTTTCTTCCCATGTCTTTAGGGGTCATTTGACGATGACTTTTTTAGTTGATTTTTTGACTTTTTTGAGTTTTTTAGCCTTGGACTTTTTTGGTTATTTGGTTTTCTTGTTTGGCTTTTTTGACATTTTGTGATTTTTTGATTTTTTAATATTTTTTTTGACCTTTTGTAATTTTTTAGCCTGGGATGAAAACCAAACTAGCAGTTACTAGAGGGTGTTTAAAATTTGAGAAATTCCATGTAATGAGGCCTCCAACTAATTCTGTCCTACCCAAAATTTTGGAAGGAAATTGTCACATGGGTTCAGAAAATTTTGTAATTATGTGTCCATTTAGTAATATATGATTTATTTATAAGAGAAATTTAATAATAGATGATTTATTTATAAGAGAAATTTATAACGTATATCCCTTAAAGAGGTGCACATTATAAAAAAATTATGATTTTTTATGATGAAAGTCATGATTGTTTATGATGTGTGTTATGACATTTTATGGTGAGGAGGAAGATTCTTTTCGGTCCAAAATCTAGATGGGAGGGAGCTATTTGGGTCCGTGGACCACCATGTGCTTTATTTTGATGATTCGAACCGTTCATTTTGTAAGGCATTTTGTATATTTCATCAATATAAAAAATTAGGTTGATTCAATAACTATAACTTGTTCAATTTGTCGTGTTTTTCACTAAACAAATGGACGATAATTATGTTTTAAAAAAATAAATCATACATTTTTTAATGATAAAAACAATAAATTGAACAAGTTGCATTTATCGGATCAACTTAATTTTATTTTTAGTATGAAATACATGAAGTACCTGACAAAATGAACGATTTGGATCATCAAAATGGGACTTGTATAGCCCATTTCAATTCAAATTTTGGACTTGAGGAAATCCTCCTCATGGTGAAATTATGAGTAATGAATTTATGATATGCACCTTAAATTTAGAAATGACAATGTTAAGACATTTTATAATTTTTGTTTTGATATTTTGTACTTTTTATTATGACATTTTATAGTAAAAAAAGAAGTATCAACTTTCGTAACGAAAAAATTAGGACTGAAAAAAAAACAAAATACCATATACATATGTTTTTGGGAGGGCACGTTATAGCCTCTCCCTTGTTTATGTTCTTTATTTTTGGAACCATCTATACGTATGAACCCCAGCTAGTGGGCCAGTATGCAAAAGTTTTTTTTTTTTTTTTTATTTATTTTTTTAAAAAAAAAAAAAAAACTGGCTAGTATGCAACTATATTCCCATAAAACATGATAAGTAGTCCTTTTTGGAACATGTACATGTTGTTTATTTGTGGAACCATCTATACGTATGAACCCCTGCTAGTGGGCCAGTATGCAACTGTTTTTTTTAACTGTCCAGTATGCAACTATATTCCCATAAAACATGATAAGTAGTCCTTTTTGGAACCATGTATACATATGAATTAGAGGTGTTCGCGGTTTGACGGTTCAGTTGCGGCCAAATGAACCTCAAATCTACCATCCGTCCAAAAGTAGGCGGATTGAAAAAAATCAATCCGCAACCGTCCGCTCATCATCACGTATCCGTCCAAAATGCGGCGGATCGATTCGGTTCAATCGGTTTAGACGGATCGATATATCCACTGCTCACCCCTAATATGAACCCCCTGCTAGTAGGCCAGTATGCAACTATTATTTTGCTATGTTCATAAAAATTAGTATTGTATTTTATTTATTAAAAATTAGGTTTTTTTTTTTTTTTCAAATTCATCCATTTTTTTTCTTTTTTCTTACTCTTAAAATTCTGATTTGGTGTTTTTTTCTGGTTCATGCAATACTCTATATACCGAGCGAGAGGCATAGAACTATTAGTTGTTAGAACAAAAGGGCTTGTTTGGTGTATGATTGTTTCACGGTTTAGGACATGCACGCAATACTCTATATGGGTGTTTTCTATGCATGTATTACAATTTTATTTCGATCTGCTTTTGATGATCTATGATAAAAATAGGGCAAAAACACTCCCTTAAGGTTTGACTAAAATACGAATTTCTCCCTGAGGTTTTGGAAATTACACATTGCCCCCTGAGGTTTATATTTGCATAACAAATGAGGAAGCAATTTGTTATGCAAATATAAACCACAGGGGGCGGGATGTAATTTCTCAAACCTCAGAGGGGAATCTGTATTTTAGTCAAACCTCAAGGCGGGTGTTGGTAATTTGCCCATAAAAATATGTCTATTGCTGTTACAATGATAGTAGATTTTAGGCCGTGTTTGAAGTTGTTTACCTGAATATATTGTGCAATTAGATTTCCTTTCTATTATTTGTTCTATTTTCTTTTCTATGCCATTTTAAATAAGGATTTTGAGCATATGTGTTTAGACAGAGAAATTAGCGGAATGTTAGTGAGAAAGTTGGAGACTAAAAGATTAAACTTCATAGCTTTAAATGAAGTATACAACTCTTGAAGTCATATAGCATGAAACATTTCTATAACAACTTCCAAATAAAGAGTGCAAAGAAATTTTTATTATTGAATTGAGCTTTTACACATTTGAGGTTTGTATTTGATTTTTCTAGAAGAATCACATATTGAATTGAGCTTAATAAAATCAGTTCAAAAGTTCGGAAAAGGCATTTATTCAACTTGAAAGTGAAAATCTAAAATATAAATAAGCAAATGAGGCAACATATGGGCAAACATGTGTGGTGTTGGCTTAGTTTGCCTTGTTGCCATAGGCATTGGTTATGGGGGTTTCGGTATTGCCTTTTTTTTTTTTTTTTTTTTTTTTTTTTTTCAGTCTCGGATTTTTGGAAATGCCTTTTTAGCTGTTTTTGGGGTTTCATCGTTGCATTTGATGCTACTTTTTGTTGGGATTTAGCACTTGGGATGGTTATGTTCTTTGCTTGTAACATATCTTTGGATAGCTTGCTTCCGTTCTTTATTCAAGACCTTATTTGCATAGCCCAAGATCTTAAGGGTTTATTTGGGCCTTAGATTTGTGGAAAGGTTTAAAAAAAAAAAAAGTGAATGAAGTAAAAGCAAATATATATATATTTTTAATTTTTCCTTCCTTTTTCTTTCCTCACAAATTTGGGATTCAAACATATAATAAGAAGCATGTCCGTGACCAAAAAATTATCCATCTCTCACAACTCCAGTGTCATTCGCAACTTCAATCAAAACAAATTTTTGTTGTGTTTGCTTAAAAATTCCTTTTCAGCTTAACTCATTTAAAACTCTGCAACTTCAACAATTTGTAGGGTATTTTTTTTTTGATTGGTGAAGACAATATCCAAGTATATGTAATTATTCGTTCTATAAAGACATTAAAGCCCGATATGTTTAACATGTGAGAGGCCACTTAACAAACCTGCCCATAAACCTACACATTGGCCCACCAAAATTTAAAATATATACATGCAATGATGGAATTTCTCACGTCATATGTTTCAATTTTTTAGAAATTGAATTTTTTTATTTTTCATATATATATATATATATATATTATTTTTAGTGAATAATTTTAAATTTTTAAGTAAAATTTTTTTATTTTTTATTTTTTTAGGTGCACCTTACTTAGATATATTTAAAAAGTAAAATATTTGTAAAAAAAATCAATAAACATACAAAAATATAAAAATGTACTGAATTTTTATATTTTTGGTATTTAGAGAATTTTTTAAAGATTTTTTTCACAAATATTATACTTTGTAAAAATATTTATGTTTGGTGTATCTAAAAATTAAAAAAATTACTTAAAATATTTTAAAAAATTCAGTAAAAATAAAAAAAAAATACAAAAACCAAAAAACTTCAATTTTCTGAAAAGTGAATCCTGAAAAGTAAAACCAAACAAGCTATTTTGGAAAATTCTAATATACATCTTTTTAAAAAGGGTGTACCATATGCATCCCAGTTATGTCATTTTCTTCTTTAATTATGATCAATTTTCTTATTTGATTATGAAATTATTTAATTATGACTCATGAGTTATCTTATTATGCCTTATGTTATGTTTAATTATGACAATTTTTTTTTAATTACGATTCAAAAAATTGAAATTATGTTATTTTCTTCAGTGTTTCCCTTTAATTATAAAATGTGTTATGTGCCAGTAAATTTTATTCAATCTTATAGTATGCATATGCTTTTATACATATTTAAAAATAAAATAAATAAAAAATCTAAAACGTCCAAATTTAGACCATCAGTCCATTGGCCTGGGCCAAGCTTGCTGGATAGGACCTGTGCTTACATTTTAGGCCCAAGGCCAGAGCAACAAAGTTAAGGGAAAAACAATAGACAAAAAAAGAAAAAAATGAAAAAAAAAGGACTTTACTGCGTAACTCGAATTTGAGCTTGGCTCGAATTTCATCTTACCAGTCGTCCATCCCATCGACCGGCCGGTCGTCCACCTTGTTGTCCGATAAAAAGTTTGACAGTCGCAATCGACGAGGTGACAATTACAGTAGACAAGTGTTTCACCCGATCATCTAGGTGGTCGTCCGGTCAGTCGACCGGTGAACAGTATTTCGAGCCATTCGGGACAGCTCAATTCGAGTTACCAAATATTTTCCAAAATAAAATAATGAACTTCTGATGATATTTGTCCCCTTCGTCTTCTAGCCCCTAAAACAACTTGTCACATTCTTAGGGATTGCCCAACTATCAAAACCCATTGGAACTCTATTGGTGTTCCTTCAACCTTAGCTAACTCCTTTGATCTGAACCTAGCTGAGTGGATTAGAACCAACTGTTTTGCTAATGAGAGTCAATCTTCCTCGGTGGGGTGGGCTATTATTTTTCCTATTGTTTGTTGGGCCATTTGGAAAGCTTGAAACTCTATCTGTTTCTCTCCCACTAATCCCTCCCCTTTCAAGACTAATCTTGTAATTGCTACTGCCCTTGAATGGCAGCATTTATCTTGTACAGTTAGAAGTAATAAAACCAGGATTACCTAGGATATCTGTTGGCTTCCTCCTTCAGATGGGGCAGCCAAAAATAACACAGGTGCTGCTTCTGGTGGAGGCATCATCAAAGATAATGGAGGCCAATGGATTGCTGGTTTTTGCACATGTATTAATGGGACTGCTTCTAGTCTAGAAACTGAGTTATGAGCTCTACGTGATCGACTGTACTTAGCTCTCAATAGAGGACTCATGAGAAGTGGAAACTGATGCCCTTCTTGTAAAACAACTGATATTGGGATCGCATCTACCACGAGGCAAATAGATAGCGCAACTGGAGGTTCAGTCGATTAATCACATCTACCACGAGGCAAATAGATGTGCGGATTTATTAGCAAATCAATTCTCTGTTCATGGTATACATATTTTTGCCAACTCTCCTCAATGTATTGCTACGCAATTGTATGATGATGCAAGAGGGATCAAATGTCTCAAAATTTTGTGTTGTTTGGAATGATCTAAATTAATATACTTTTTGACTTTATGAAAAAATATGTAATGTGATAGAAAAGTGATGTGACCTCCTAAAAAAAGTCCGCAATAAGAAACCTGAAACACAATGGCCCAATTGGAAAGTAATGAGATGCCCAAATTATGTCATAATTGTTCATCATATTTATGGAAAGAGTATTGTTATTCAAGCCTAAAAATTAGACCCATTATTTAAATCTAATGATGTGCCACTCTATGAAAATATCTAAGCCAAATCTCTCTCTTATTTATTCTCTAATCATTAACCAATCATCTTTTTAACACATTACTGAATTTAGAGACTGGATTTAAAAAGTGGACTTATTTTATCATATATGTTTTTTTATGGAAAATGGTTGTTTTAAATGTTCAATAAAATTTACAAAAATTATAATTCAATGGTAGTTTTACAAACTAAATATATATTTATGAACAAAATTTAAAATTTTAACTATTAAAGTTAATAAAGTTTAGCACTTATCTATTTATTATTATTTTATTTTTGTAAAACATACACTAAATTGATATTTTCTCACACAACTAAACTACCTTCCCATCAAAAAATAAAAAATAGAACTACCCGATTTTTTAAAACAATGAAAGCTTAAAAAACATATTTTGAAAGTCTCCCGCTACATTCATAATATAGCAATGTTCAAAATATTTTTGAACTAGTATTAAAAATGGAGTGCTTATCCTTAATTTATTTTAGGGCAAATTACACAAATAGTCCCTATAGTTTGGGACTTGTATCACTTTGGTTCTTGACTTTTCAATTGTGACACATTTGACCATGAATTTTGAATCTTGTTCCAAATAAGAACAATTGAAAATATCATTAGATTTTTCAAGGGTAAAATTGTCAATTTGATAAAATATAAACTAATTTGACAAAAATAAATGTCAAACAAATATTTTTTATTTTTTAAAAATTATTTCTACTTACTAAAAATAAAATTATGTAAGATTGATAAAACTTTTAGACATTTATTTATTTTTTTTACCAAATTAATTTTTATTATGTGTTTGGATGATGATCATGTAAAATTAATTTTAAAAAATTAATCATGTAATTTTTATTAATTTTACATAATTTTATCATTGGTGGTTGAAAATAATTTTTAAAAATTAAAAATATTTTTTTGACATTTATTTTTGTCAAATTAGTTTATATTTTATCAAATTGACGATTTTACCCTTGAAAAATCTAATGATATTTTCAATTATCTTTATTTGGAACAATATTCAAAATTCAGGGTTAAATGTGTCATAATTGAAAAGTCAGGGACCAAAGTAACACAAGTCCCAAACTATAGGGAATATTAATGTAATTAACCCTTTATTTTATCTTATTTTTTTTCTCTTTCCTATACAGTACTTGTTATATCCACAAAGGTGTATGTGTAAATTAAATGTATAAATTAAATAAATAATAAAATAAAATAATTCAAAAAATAATTATATAAATTATTTTCCGAATTAAATGCTTATAGAAAATAATGTCGAGACTTGTGTTGGACACAATCTCCTTAAAGTAGATTTCGCCCTCGCTCTGGTGCTTCGAGTTTAACAGCATCTACTTCCTAGGATGCAACGACTATCACTTAAATTTGTAGCACTACAAATTTAAGCCTGGCAAACCAACTCTGTTGTAACTCTCTCTTTTTCTTCTTAAAATATAAATGTAGAAAAGACGCAGAAAGACAAAAGAAGAATAGATGGAGAAGGGCGAAAATTTTATGGAAAAATCTGATGCCAAGAATTGTTGGATGGCAGCCCTTAAATAGGAGAATTTGTGGCTTTTTATACCTGTTCGGACAAATTGAATAGACACAAGACAGATTTGAATCTGTCCAACAGATTCAGTTTGAAATGAACAAGAATGAACCTATTTTGAACCCTTTGAACAAGTTTGGATGGGTCTGAACTTGTTAGGGATCTGTTTAGGTAAAGGAAAAATTATGAACCAATTTATTTGGATTTTTGAAACCAAAAATAAATAAATAAATAAATAAAGTTCAAATGTTTTTGGCCCAAAAAGATAAGTATTGGGCCGGACAAGCCCAACCCAACCTCACACCACGCACTCGCCCAAGCCCAGCCCGCCCGGACGGGCGGCGGCGGCGCGCGCGTGTGGTTTTAATTTTGGGTCCAATGGGTCTAGCCCACTTCACCCATAACCTCACCCTTCCACAAACTTGGGTACTCCTTGGGGCCCATCCCAAGTATCCCAAGCTAAGGTATATAAACCCTTTTAAAACCTCATGACTTTCCAATGTGGGATAAGCACATTTCACAAATGTGTAGGAAACCCACCAAAAAACAAGTTCCACGAACCCGAAAACACGCGTTGAATTCACATTCATCTGGAAATGGTTTTGAGCAACCAAATACATGAATTTATTTACTACGTGGCATTAAACATGAATCCAATTAGAAACGTTAAAAATAATGCTTGGGTCCCACCTTAATTAATGCTCAAAGTTAGCAAAAAATAAAGTTATACAAAAGCCATTTTTCCAACAATCCCCAACATGAATGGAATTCACGGTAACGGATATGCAACAAGATGTAGACAAAGAAAAAGTACATTAAGAAGATACACCACATCGAGATAGGTAGCTTTTGGCTTTGAACCTCCTCTAGTGAAAGCCTATCGGACTTACTGGCTAAGCAGTGGACGCGATGCCTTGAACTGTTCAGCTGTTTATGTTAGCTAAGACAATAGACTACACATAGTGTATCCGCAGATACAGTTTGGTTCTTACGGTTGTGTTCATTTCAGCCCTGAACAACGCCTGGTAATTCATGAGTACTCTAGAGAATTTAGCCTTCTCAATTCTCACAGAACCGGCCTAGTTCACACTCATATAGGTGATTTCTTATTAAAAGTATCCTGATATACCCCACTTGGATTTCCAAACTATAAGAATCATTAAAAGCAAAAATTATCCTACTAACGCTACAGGTATCACTTTTCTTATCATAGAAATGTGAAGGAGTAAACCTCCTTAGTGATACATGAAGTCATCCATAATTCGGTTGTCCCTTTGAACCTAGATCTTAGGATCTTGAGTCAACTAGGTTGGGTTGCCATTATGACGACTTTTAAGTAATAGGCTTTAATCTCATTCCCCTCGATAAATGGTACACTTGCTCTCTGGCTAGCCCTTTAGTCAATGGATCTGCAATATTCTCCTTTGACTTTACATATTCTATGGAAATTATTCCATGTGAGAGCAAATGCCTAACGGTATTATGTCTTCGACGAATGTGTCAAGACTTACCGTTATACATATGATTCTGTACCCGTCCTATTGTTGCTTCACTATCACAGTGAATGCATATAGCCGGCACAAGTTTAGGCCACATTGGAATGTCTTCTAAGAAATTACGAAGCCATTTTGCTTCTTCTCCTGTTTAATCAAATGCGATAAACTCATATTCCATTGTCGACCTTGCTATGCATGTCTGCTTGGAGGATTTCCAAGAGACTGCAGTACCTCTCAAGGTAAAGACATATCCACTACTGGATTTTGAGTCTTTAGTATTTGATATCCAATTTGCATCGTTGTACCCCTCGAGTACTGCTAGATATTTGGTATAATATAATCCATAATTCTGGGTATGTCTTAGATATCTAAGTACCCTAATTATCTCTTTCCAATGATCGGACCCTGGATTACTTGTGTACCTACTCAATTGGCTTACAACATAGGCTAAATCTAGCCTAGTACAATTCCTTAAGTACATCAAGCTTCCGATTATTTGAGAGTACTCTAATTGTGATATGCTTACACCTGTATTTTTTGACAAATGAAAACTAATGTCAACAGGTGCTTTAGCAGGACGGTGGTCATGCTTACCAAATTTCTCCAGAATCTTCTCAACATAGTGAGACTGAGATAAAGCATAGCCTTCAGATGTTCTAGTAATTTTTATTCCTAGAATTACATCTGCAACTCCCAGATATTTCATGTCAAACTTTTTGTTCAACATTTTCTCTGTGGATTTAATCATGTCATTATTGCTTCCAATAATGAGCATGTCATCCACATAAAGACAAACTATGACATAGCCTTTGTCTGTGTTTTTAACATAGACACATTTGTCACATTCGCTTATCTTAAAACCATCCGAAAGCATATTGTGATCAAATTTTTCATGCCATTGTTTCGGAGCTTGTTTTAATCCATAAAGGGATTTGACAAGTTTACAAACATTTTTCTCTTGGCCGGGAACTTGAAACCCTTCTGGTTGTTTCATATAGATTTCCTCATCTAACTCGTCATTCAAAAAAGCTGTTTTAACATCTATTTGATGCATTTCCAGATTATACAAATCTACAATCGCAATCAACATGCGAATGGATGTTATTCTTGTCACTGGTGAATAGGTGTCAAAATAATCAAGGTTTTCCTTCTGCCTATATCTCTTAACAACAAGCCTAGCCTTGTATTTATCTATTGAACCATCTGCTTTCATTTTTCTCTTGAATATCCACTTATATCCAAGAGGTTTACACCCTGGTGGAAGATCCACCAGTTTCCAAGTATGATTTTGCAATATTGATTCAATTTCACTATTCACAGCCTCTCTCTACAATAGAGCTTCAGGACTTGACATTGCTTCCTTGAAGTTTTGAGGCTCATTTTCTAACAGCTATGTCAGAAAATCTAGACCATAACAGTATCATTTTCTCTAGGTTCATCTGATTCATTATCATTGTGGTCTTCACTGCTACCTATAATAGTATCAAAAGTTCTTTTATTTGAACTTATCTCTTCAGTTTCCTTGCAAGGAAAAATGTGTTAAAAAAACAATGCATTCCTTGACTCAATAATAGTGTTTACATGCGTATTAGGATTTCAGATCTATGAACTAAAAATCTATATGAACTACTATTATTTGCATAACCAATGAACATACAATCAACAGTTTTTGGTCCTATCGTAGTCGTTTTGGGACTAAGGACTGCAACCTTGGCCAAACACCCCCACACTTTAAGGTAATTATAAGTAGGTCGTCGACCTTTCCATAATTCATAAGGTGTTTGATTGAGTTTTTTGTGGGATACCCTGTTCAGGATAAAGTTAGCAGGCAAAATCGCTTCCCCCCACAAGTTCTGAGGTAACCTTGAACTAATCAACATCTTCGATTTTTTCTCTCAACAACTCCATTTGACTGAGGAGAATAGGGTGCAGTGGTTTGGTGAATGATACCATGTTCAAAACAGAATTCTTCACATAGTGCATCATACTCACCACCTCTATCACTCCTCACTATCTTTATAGCTTTGCCAAGTTGATTTTCAACCTCAAGTTTATATTGCCTAAAAGCTTCTACGGCTTCATCTTTACTTCTCAATAAGTAAACATAACAATATCGAGTGCAATCATCAATAAAAGTAACAAAGTACTTCTTACCTCCTCTAGTTTGAACAAACTTTAAATCACAGATATCTGTGTGAATTAAACTTAGAGGTTCAGTACTTCTTTCAACTTTATTAAATGATTCCTTAGTGAGTTTTGTCTAAACACAAATCTCACATTTATGATTAGGATCAAATTCTTAGTCAAGTAAACATTCTAATGCAACAAGTCTGCGCAAAGAATTAAAATTAACATGTCCTAATCTACCATGCCATAAAAAAGAAGACTCAGTAATATAAACAGAAGATGTGTTCTTATTATTAAAAGCCAAATTAGGTACAATTATTACATTGAGCTTAAAAAGCCCATCACTCATGTAACCTCGCCCCACATACATTCCACTCTTGGAGAGTACAACTTTATCAGATTCAAAGACTAATTTAAACCTATTCTTGATCAACAATGACCCAAAAATCAAATTCTTGCGAATTTCTGGCACATGGAGTACATTGTTAAGCGTGAGTTCTTTCCCTGAGGTCATTTTCAGCACAATCTTTCCTTGCCCTTCTACAGTTGAAGTGGAGGAGTTTCCCATAAAAAGTTGTTCCCCACTTTCCACCACTTTGTAGGTTGTGAACATCTTCTTATCTACACAGATATGGCGGGTTGCTCCAGTATCCACCCATTATTCCTTGGGATTGCCTTGCCACTCCATCGGAAAGATAAAAATCCTTGGCTATGTTAGCTTGTGCTGGCTTTTCGCTCGAACTTCCTTCGTCCTTGCGAATGTGACAATCCTTAGCACGATGTCCATCTTTGCCGCACACAAAACACTTGCCTTTGAACCTCTTGTTGAACCTGTTGTTGATCCATTTGTTGATCTTACTAGTGGATCCTTGTTTGGGACCATTGCCATCATGCTTCCGCTTCTTGTTGTTGAACTTTGACCCTTGTCCATGTTCCACAACATTTGCTTTAGCCTGCATGATATGGTTTCCTGACTTCTTGTCGGAACCATGGTTGTCCTCCTCAATTCGGAGTTCGCACTATTAGTTCCTCTAATTTCATCTCTTTGAGCTTATGCTTTAGATAATTCTTGAATTCTGTCTAGGATGGTGGCAACTTTTCAATGATTGTTGCAACCTAAAAAGATTCACTGAGAACCATCCCTTCCGCATGTATGTCATGGAGAATTAATTGGAGATCTTGAACCTGGCTAATAATCGTCTTGGAATCCATCATTTTAAAATCCAGAAAACGGCCGACAACAAATTTCTTTATACCGGCGTCCTCTGTCTTATACTTATGATCTAGTGATTCCCACAGTTCTTTAGCAGTGCTTTTGACACTATACACATTGTACAGTGTATTGTCTAACCCATTGAGGATATAATTCCGACACAAAAAATCACATGTTTCCATGCATCAATTGTGGCAACCACTTGCCGGTCAGTCTCTCCCTCGTTCAGTGACGGGGCTTTTTCATGAGTGAAGCGAGCCAAATTCAATGTCGTAAGATAAAACATCATTTTTTGTTGCCATCTTTTAAAATCATTTCCATTGAATTTTTCTGGCTTCCCCCCATGATTTACCGGTGCTGCGGAGTCATCACTGGCATAACAGGTGTGGGGGTCGGAGTAATAATAGTCTCAGTACTGTTTATTTCTATTGTCATAATTCTGACGAAATAAAAAAAATACCCCAATCACAAATTTATACAAAAAAGAATTTATACACAAAATAAACAGAATAATATTTTGTAACAAAATTTCAATGATAAACAGTATATTACTACTATGTTATCAAATAAATCATTAAACAGTATATTACTACTATTTAAGAAATTAAACAGTATAATACTACTATTTAATTTCCTGAAACAAAATATTTGTCTGTCTATCACAGAAATAAATAAAAATAAAAAGAAATCTACTTTAAGATTGTTATACCCACAAAGGTGCGTGTGTGTAAATTAAATGTATAAATTAAATAAATAATAAAATAAAATAATTCAGAAAATAATTATATAAATTATTTTCTGAATTAAATGCTTACAGAAAATAATCTCGAGGCTTGTGTTGGACACAATCTCCTTAAAGTAGATTTCGCCCTCTCTCCGGTGCTTTGAGTTCACAGGCGTCTACTTCCCAGGATGCAACGACTATCACTTAAATTTGCAGCCCTACAAATTTAAGCCTGGAGAACCAACTCTGTTGTAACTCTCTCTTTTTCTTCTTAGAATATAAATGCAGAAAAGATACAGAAAGATAAAAAAAGAACAGGAAAATAGAGAAAATTTTATGGAAAAAATCCAATGCCAAGAATTGCTGGATGGCAGGCCTTAAATAAGAGAATTTGTGGCTTTTCCGAACAGGTATAAAACTTGTTCGGACAAATTGAATAGGCACTAGACAGATTTGAATCAGTCCAACAGATTTAGTTTGAAATGAACAGGTATGAACCTGTTTTGAACCCTTTGAACCTATTCGGGTGGGTCTGAACCTGTTAGGGATCTGTTTGGGTAAAGGAAAAAATTCTGGACCAATTTATTTTGATTTTTGAAACCAAAAATAAATAAATAAATAAAGTTCAAATGTTTTTGGCCCAAAAAGATAAGTAGTGGGCCGAACAAGCCCAACCCAACCTCACACGACGCACCTGCGCCAAGCCCAGCCCGCCCGAACAGACAGCGGCAGCACGCGCGTATGGTTTTAATTTTGGGTCCAATGGGTCTAGCCCACTTCACCCATAACCTCACGCTTCCACAAACTTAGTACCCCTTGGGACCCATCCCAAGTATCCCAAGTTAAGGTATATAAACTCATTCAAAACCTTAAGCCTTTCCAATGTGGAACAAGCACATTCCACAAATGTGTAGGAAACCCACCAAAAAACTAGTTCCACAAACCCGAAAATGCGCGTTGAATTCTCATTCATCCGGAAATGATTTCGAGCAACCAAATACATGAATTTATTCACTACGCGGTATTAAACATAAATCCAATTAGAAACGTTAAAAATAATGCTTGGGCCCCACCTTAATTAATGCTCAAAGTTAACAAAAAATAAGGTTATACAAAAGCCATTTTCCAACCGTACTTGGCACTCGATATGGTCTTATATTTTTACAATACTATAAGAGTATTAAAGTTGGTCCACTCAACAAGGGCATTTAGCCTAATAATTGTGTAACACTTTTTGCGTTGTGAGATTTCGGATTCAACTCCTATATAGAAGAGTTTGATATCCTTTATGATTGTAGTTTATTTATCCCTCGTTATGGGGGTTGTATGTAGTTAGTAATTGTTGAATTTAGATTTAGTGAGCTTAATGGGCTTGGTATTTGGTTCTATTAGGTTTTGTTGACTTTTTAACTATTATGAAATAGAAATTTGTTTGATAATATAAATATTTCTCATATTTATAATTATTTTGTTATCTATTAAAAAAATAAAAAAGTTGTCCACTCACATTGATGTACATAAAGAGTTATGCTAGGGATATCAAATAATCTATCAAATTTTCTATTAAACCTCTCACATGAGTGTGAAACCCATACACATGTGGATTTGTATGAGTCCCACACCTATATGAGAGGTTTGGTAAATTATTTGAGACCCATAGTACTTTCCTATACATAAATTAAAGTTGACCATTTTGAAAATAGTATATGGTGTATTACTTGGATTTGTATCCTCTGTCCATATTTTCCGTCTAACAGGGGTGTGTTTGGCAAGCCAATGTTTGGTTGAAATTCACAAAAAAATAATATAGACTAAAATAGTTAAAGGCAAAGCACTAATAAATCCTAAATTTGGAAATGTTAAACCATTTAGTCCTGTGATTTTTTTGGAAGACTGATAGGTCCCATTTTAATGTTAAAGACTTAAAAGTCCATGTTTTATGTGCTGCGTGTTTAAAAGTAAGGATAAACATGGGTTATTATTGGTGTTAATTTTACCAAATTGTCCAACATCAATATGCAGTGTTTCGTTGTTGTCCCTCATATCTGAGTGAATATGGAAGGTAATTTTTGGGTTGTGGATTGGGATTCCGACATTGTAGCGACATTGTTTTTGTGATTTTTGAGTTTTTTTGTTTGGGTTGGTAATGTTGATGTTAATTCCCAATTTAACATTTCATTGCCGCTGAAAACCCTAGGTTGCTGAAAACCTCATTTGTTACAATACGTTGCTGCCATCGTGAAGTTGGGTCTGAGCACCATTCTGACCTTTGATTAATGTTGAATACATTATCTACACATCATCGGCGCCGGCTATCGTCAGGGGAAACATGGCAGCCAGTATGTACTATATAGGTTTCTGATGTGTGCTTTTGATTTTCCATTGCGGATTGTTGAAATGGACTTGTTACGTTGTATCTCGTTGTTGATTGGTGGTGTGTGTTGTGTTGTACGTTGGTGTGTTAATGGAAGTATGGGAATGGAGTTTGGGTTTAATGGTTGTTGCTGTTGTGTCATATATTATGATGTAGTTGTGTTACAATGTGGATTGGTATCTTGGTTTCAGTAACCAATTGTGGTGGTCCTTATCTTTTGTGATGGTCCAGTTGTGTGTTTATTTACGTGGGTGAGGGACCCCTACTTTTGGCTGATGTCGTAATGAGTGGTAAAAAGTGAAGGGGTGGGCAATGGAAAGTTTTTTTTTTTTTTTTTTTGGACTGTGGTCAGCTGTTTGGGTATGGTCTGAGAATAAGTTAATAGGTGATGTGGTGGTGTCAAAACGTCAATGTTAATTTGAATTTGTAAGTTCCTTGCATTTCAAAGAGGGTTGTACCATTGATTTGGTTGCATCGATGTGGTGTAATAACCAGTAATTGAGGACATATATGTGGTTTACGTAATGTTTACGGTTATTAGATTTAATGCTTGTGTACGTTAGTTAGGTGGTAGATGTTGTAGTGTGGTTTGAAGTTTGGTCTTTGAAATGTTATGGCTTTTGCGTTACATGGTGAATTAACGTTTGACCCGTGGGTGGTTTTTGTCCAAGGGGACGAAAAGTGTTTTGGTTAAAATGCATAAAAAATGGTAGTTTCAGATATTGTGCTTAGATGTGCAAGCAATGGTAAGATACACAATGGGGCAACTAGTGAATGGTTAAAGATAGAATTATTATTAAAAGTTTGTGTTGGACAAGTAGTTTTAGGATGCATTGTTGTTATGGTATTGTTTTATTGATTGTTATTGTCATGATATTGGGAATGTTGTGTTATTTGTTCTTTTGCATTACGCGATGAATTAACGTCGGACCCCTGGGTGGTTTTTGCCCAAGGCAATGAATAGTGTGATGGTCAAAAAGTATAAAAAAATGGTAGTTGCAGATACTGTGTTTAGATGTGCAAACAATGAGCAGGTACATAGTGGTGCAACCATCTAATGTTTAAAGACGAATTTATTTTCCCAATTTTGTGTTGGACAAGTAGTATTAGTATGCGTTGTTTGTTATGGTATTGTTTTGTTGATTGTTCTTGTTGTGATATCAGGAATGTATCATGTTCTTCAGTTAAGAGTTCGACCCGATTGGCAATGAGGAGACAAGCAAAATTGCCGTTCAAAACAAGAAGAATAGCTACGAGGCCTGTGAAAAAAGTTGTCGTCGACACAATGAAGCTTAGGTAATGTAAAACAATTACAGAAGACCCCGTTTGGCTCATGATTGATGCGATCCGAGTGCATAAATTGGATCCGAAAGCATATAAGAAGTGAATGTGCAAAAGTGATTTGGAAACAACAATGAGCGATGAATAAACCAATCCCGGCTCGATAATATCAAACTTGGTGCAAACAGCAACAACCAATTGTGCAAAAGTGAATGTGTGGTGAATACGGAACACTACGTTCGTCTGGCCATATGCACATATCAGCAACACTGCAAACTCCATCGCTGCAAAAAAACAAAAACATTACACACAGAGCATCATAAACGTACCACTATTCATGGTTATGCTGCGTTAATTGAATCAGCTGAACGTCACCTACTGGTTACACTGTTTCAACGACACCCAGATGCATCTTTAAAAATTGCATTGTCATATGTTACAAATTGCATCGTCATATCTTATTAAACTCCTACTCCATCGTCATATGTTAAGCAATGTAACATTGACACACCTAACCGATACGACATAAACATCTGTAAGGAAAAATCTCACAAAAATCCTAATCGTCGGCACATTGTGCATACATAACCACCACAATACGATACCGAAACACATATTATAAACATCAATTCCCACACAAGAACACCAACTCAAAATCTGAAACCGGCAAACAAAACCCAGAAACCACATTGCAAAAACAAAAATGTTAATCCGACACCAAACAACACATTATAAACACCAATTCCCACAAGACAATACCAAATCAAAATCCGAAACTTGCACACAAAACCCATAAACCACATTGCGAAAAAAAAAAATGTTTACCTGACACCGAACTACACATTCTAAACCCCAATTCCCACACAAGAACACTAACTCAAAATCTGAAAACCCCACACAAAACCCAGAAACCACATTGCGGGAAAAAAAAAAAAAAAAAAAGATACCGAACTACACATTACAAACACCAAAATCCCACAAAAAGAATAGCAAATCAAAATCTGAAACCCCCTATACAAAACCGAAAAACCACATTGTGAAAAAAAAAAAAAAAAAAAAAAAACACACCATCAACAACAACCTATAACCACAACAATCATCATACACACAATAGTCCAATAACCACACCAAAACAGCCTCAAAGCCCCATCACAAACAAAACAACTAACCTGAATTTTTCCACACAGCACGTCAAACACATACAACCTCGATTAATCAATCAGCACCACCCCAAACACCCCACCCAAAAATCTATCAACAATACACCCCCCAAATAACATTAGCAACACACATCATCAACATGGACCATCATATGCTTCCATAGGAGTCCACGAAATGCCCTCCTTAGAAACAGTAATATTACATCATCTCTTAAACGCATACCCCCAATAAAAAAATCAAAAAGCAATCACAATATGGGCATAAAGGTAAACTTTATATAAAACATATAAAAAAAATATTATACCAAAAATAAAAATGATTAAATGGTTTAATAAAAAATATTCAGGACTAAATAGAGTAATATTTTCCAAAATGGGATTTATGAGTAATTTTTCCAATGGTTAATAAAATAAAATGTCACATCAAACTCATAATTATTTCACTTTTTCTCTCACAAACATCACATCCAACTAAAAAAAAAAAAAATCAAACTTTCTTCCCAAACACAAATATTTTAACCCACTAAAATAGCCAAAAACTAAAATAGCCTACCAAAATAGCTAACTTCCCAAATGAGGCCTAAGTATTGTATGGAGTTTTAATGGTAGAGTGACACGTGGTTAGAAATGAAATAAGGTTATGTTTGTTTGGACGGACTGGATAAGAGAGATTGTAATGTAACAGATTGATAGTTCTGGGATACATAACCTCTGGACTATTTCTCTAGAAATCATGTATATCCCATGTTTGTTTTCTCATTGGATTAGACGTATGAAAATGACTATTTTAGTAAATCTCATGTTTGATTTGAAAATTATGAAATATATTGTTTAAATTGTTTACAATGACAATACTTAGATTTGAAGTATAATTTATTTTATTTAATTTAAAGTATATTTAATTTAATTTAATTTTTTTTGAAATATATTTTATTTTATTTTACAAAAATATTTTTAATTTTATTTAAATACAACATTATAAATATATTTGCATTTATGATTTTGCTAATACAAAAACAAAAAACAAAAAAAAAAGGTAAGAGAAGACTATTATATATCATGTGATTAATTTATATAGGTTTAACATAATGCAACATGTTTAGAAAAAATTAAAAAAATAAAATAAATAAATTTTATATATACTTGAGTAGGGATGTAAAAATGGCCCAAGGCCTATAAGAGGCTTGAAGCCCGCCTGCGACCCGAGGTGTCTGACCCGTTTCGGCCCGTGCTCGAGCCCATCACAAGATCTTGGGTCTGGGCCTTCCATTTGAAGCCCGTCCAGGCCCAAAAAAGTTTGGCTCTGCGAGCGGCTCGGCCGACCCACCCGGCCCATACAAAAAAAAAGGGCCTGTCTTTTCCTTGCGCAGGGAGGCAGAACCAATGCCTGCTGTCCTACCCCCTGCCCCTTGTTGCCTTGTCATGCATCACATCATTGCAATTTGCAATGAATGAAAAAAAAAAAAATATATATCTATACCTCTGCAGACTAAAAGAGAAATAAATTAATAATAAAAATAATATTCTAATTTAACGGTCGTATTACTATTTAAAACACAATGGTCAATTTTTTTTTATTGTAAATTTACTTTAATCTTCCAAACTTCTATAAATATCCCCCCTTTTCCAAAATAAATCTCACAAACAATTCTCTCTGTTAAACTCAATCTCTCTTAAACTCTCAATCTTTCTCAACTGTCAATTAATTTTGAAGTGTCATCCCTAAGTGACAATGGCAATTGTGCAAAAAGAAACTTTTATTAGAAGAAGCTAATTTTTGTATTGCATTCTCCAGTCGATAACATTAGTTAGTTTAATTAAATATATTAACTACTCATTTTTTTACATTAATTATTTTTGAACATATAGTAATTATTATTTTTTACTCATTATTGTTATTCATTATCTAAATTAATTGTTAGTTCTTATATATTATTTTACTTACATTACTATGGATCCTAAGATTCCTAGTGTTTATGTCGATGTTGATACATATACTACACAACATAAATCTGTTGATTCGCCTTCTAATATCCCTCTTCCAACAATTGGATCATCATCTAGGGGCACAATTAGTAGTGTTTGGCGACATTTTGAAAAAATATCTATAAATAATCCTGATGGTAGAATTACATTTAAAGCAAAATGTAATATTGTGCAAATTTATTTAGTGTTGCATCTGCAAGGGTATTAGTTATCTAAAAAAGTATGCTAACAAACATTTACAAAGTCAACAACCTGATATTAGAAGTCAAATGCAATTAGGGGCTTCATCAACTAGTAATTTGCGAATATTTTCATATGATCATATACGTGCACAAAATTTTGTAGCTGATTATGTTATTAAAAAAGAATAACCTTTTACTACTAGTGAATGTCCCGATTTTACTGAAATGATTCACGAAAGTTTTGCACCGCAATACCAAAGTTTTTCAAGAAATACTACTAGAAATAGAATTTTAAAGAAATTTGAGGATGTTAAAAGTGAACTATTTGACATTTTTGGAAATTTGAATGGAAGAGTTTGTTTAACATCTGATCTGTGGTCAAATAATAGTTTAGAATATCAATGTATCATTGCACATTTTATTGATAATGATTAGAAATTAAATAAAATAATTATTTCATTTAAATTAGTTGAACTTCCATACACTGGTCATTCGTTTGGTGTAGAAATAAGAAATGTATTATATGAGTGGGTTTTGCAAAATAAAATATTTACAATTAGTTTAGATAATGCAACATATTATAATCAAAATGTAACCCATTTAAAATCAACTTTACAATTATTTGTTGATAATGGTTTATTTCATATTCATTGTTGTGCCTATATTTTAAAATTGATTGTTAAAGAAACTATGCATGTATACGAGACTTCTGTACTTGTAACAGAAAATGCAATTGTTATTATTATGTCTTCTGCTAATCGAATTTTGGAATATAAAAAAATTTATCAACGAGAAGGTATGCCATTTAAAAAATTACTTTTAGCTATAGATAGTAGGTGGAATTCAACGTATAATATGTTAAAAAGAGCATGTAAACAAAGAAGAGCAGTAGATTTATTTTTTACAACAATATCAATAGGAGGAGTATGGACTCCCACAGAACTTAATTGATGCCAAGTAGCCTTATATAAAGATTTTTTTAAAATTTGATATTTCAACAAAATTATTTTCTTATATATATATTCCTACTTCACCATTTGTTTTACATATGTTAGCAAAAATAATTTGCACTGCTGATTCAGTCGGGTACAGGAAGTTCATTGTATAGTAAAGGGTCTTTAAGTTTCTGGCATGTCTCAATATGGAGTATGATCCGGTTTGGAGTCGGGTTTTGGGTATGGACACTCTTCCTTCACTTCAGGAGGCATTCGCCTATGTATAGAATGAGGAGAGTCCCCGGTCTGCTATGATGTCACCCGTCTCTACTGATTGCTCAGCGTTACTGTCTACCTCTAGAGATGGCCTTAGTTTGACTCCCATCCCTCCGTCTACTGCCAAGGAGTTTGTCTTCTGTGATTACTGTCGCAAGCCGTGGCATACTCGTGAGACGTGTTGGAAGCTTCATGGGACTCCATCTGGGGGTCGAGGTGATCGGTCTGGTTCTAGAGGAGGTTGGTCAGGCCAGTCTAGAGGACAAGGCTCTCATCCACGGGCTCATCAGTCTAGTACTGTTGATACACTTGATTCTACTTCCGCTTCTGTTGACTAGGCTTCTGATGGTCTCTCTAGCATGACTACTCATGAGCTTGAGGATGTTTTGCGTCACTTGCTGGACCGCCGGTCTTCTTCTGCTCTCAGTACATATTTCTCGTCGTTTACCCGCTCAGGTAACTTAGCTTGTTCTCCTCGTGTTTTCCTTTCTCATAAGGCTTTGTCTTGGATTATTGATTCTGGTGACTTCGATCATATGTCTGGATTCGTTGACCTTTTCTCTGCCTATAAACCCTTTTCAAGTCAAGACAAAGTTAGGATTGCAGATGGTCTATGTTTCCAATTTTTCTGTTAACCTGTTATCCTTGAGTCGTATTACACATGATTTGAATTGTAGTGTGATGTTTTTTCCAGATCATTATTTTTTTCAGGATCTTGTCACAATGAGGACAATTGGCAGTAGTAGTGCAGAAAATTGTCTCTACTTCCTAGATCAACCGGATAAGCTTGCTCATTCTTCCACCACAGGTCCTATTACCCAAGATGATTTATGGTTGTGGCATTGGAGTCTTGGGCATCCTTCTTTTTATTTACTTAAGCATTTATTTCCATCTGTTTTTGCAAACAATAATGTGTCTGAGTTTCTTTGTGAGTCTTGTCAACTTAGAAAACAACACAAAGTTTCCTTTACTCCTAGTTTTAATAAAAGTTTAGTTCCTTTTTCATTAATACATTATGATGTGCGGGGTCCATCTCGTGTTATGTCTGTGAAAGGTCATCGATGGTTTGTTACATTTATTGATCATTTTTCTCGTACTACTTGGGTGTATCTCATGAAAGACAAGAGTGAGGTTTTCTCTTTGTTCCTCAATTTTCATAAGATGATTTGTACTCAGTTTGGGGCCACTATCAAAATCTTCCGTTCTGATAATGGGAGGAATACATAGATTCTGGGTTAGGGCAATATTTTTCTGCTCATGGCGTTATCCATCAGACCTCTTGCACTAATAACCCTCAACAAAATAAGGTGGGGGAAAGCAAGAATCGTTATCTTCTTGACATGGCTCGGTGCATGTGTTTTTCTATGAGTATGCTTTGGTCCTATTGGGGCGACGCTGTTCTCATCGCTGCCCATCATATTAATCATCTTCTTACAGGTCTTGCAAAAACAAGTTCCCCTTCAAGTCCTCCTAGGTTCCGAGTCCTTGTTTTCTATTATTTCAAAAATATTTGGCTGTGTCTATTTTGTCCACAATCACTCTCTTACTCGTGGTAAGTTGAACCCTCGCTCCCTCAAATGTTTTTTCCTTGGGCACTTTCCTACTCAAAAGGGGTATAAGTGTTATCACCCTCATTCTCGTAAGTGGTTTGTGTCCATAGATGTCGCCTTCTTTGAGTCTTAGTTCTATTTCTTGTCCTCTCCAATGACATTGTAACGCCCTCAAAATAAACCCATAATATATACAATATTAACATGCATTGTTAAAGAAAATAAAATATTATTCCATTCATCAGAGTATTCTTAAAAGAAAAACATTACATGTAATAACGAAAGTAAGTGCCCTACGGGCTTACATCTTTTCAAGCCAAAACTTGGACATAAAAGAAATGAGTACTAACTCAACTACAGGTTAAGCCCTTGGCTTGTAATTACATGTAACATCAAAATAACAACTAGCTAACTAAAAGAAAGAGTCTTCAACTCCAAATCCTCCCAAGCTAAGTCCTTGGAGGTTGCATATCACCTGGACCTGAAAATGATGTTCCCATATAGGGTGAGCCACAGCCCAGTAGAAATATACTAAACCAAATATAAGCATTGAATAAAGCAATAGCATTCAATAGATGGTTAACACAAAATACCGATTTCATTATCATACAGTTTCATTTATACCAATATGGCTCAGAACCTGGCCAAACTATAACAGTGGGACTACATCTCACATTAACATTACTTCCAATATCAACAAATTAAATGAGACTAAGGCTCATACCAAAACACTTCCATACTTCCCGATTGATACACATTTTAGTGCTGTATCAATAACATGTAAAAACACTTCTATAAGTCAATAAGTACGCATATAAGCGGTACTAATGGAGTCCATCCCCTATCTCCTCCCAAACCGTGGAGTACATCCCCTATCTCCTCCCAAACAATATGCATATGCAATGTATTAAACACTTGTCATGCACAATATTCAATCAATACACGTATGTTCTGTATTAATTCAACCGTCATGTTCAATGACTTAATTCAATATGATTAGTTTCAGTTTTCCCTAATCCACATGCAATGTCTACAACAATCACGACTATCCTCCACCGATAGCCCAAAACAGTTATTTCTAAACAGGAAATAAATGTATCAACAAATGTAAATTTAACATTTTCATAGGTGAGTAATTAAACTAACCAACTACACCATTAAATCACTAAATTCCCCAATTTCATGAATTAAACTCAATTCCACATTTTTCCCTAAATTAATTATACAAATTAATTTATTTCAACCACTAGGGTTTTTCCCAAAATTACCAAACAACTCCCAACATATCAAAATACCAGAACTTAGAACAAAACCTATAATATGGAGTAGGAAATCCCTACCTCGAAGTAAATAACCCGAATGGAGAAGATGGAGATGACGACCTAAAATCCAAAGTGCTCCAAACCGCCAAACTCTCAGATTAAAACGAAGCTCTCGACTCACTCTATCTTTTTAATAAAGCACCTAGGGTAGAAATACCCTAAAAAGAGATGATACCTAAGAGAGAAGGTGAGTGGAGGGAGAGAGAAGTCGTACCTAGGGTTCTAGAATCAAAAAGAGGGTGAAAAAGTGTTTTAAAAACCGTTGCTGCCTATTTAAACCCGACAGGCTCGCTCGAGCGAAGTATTGGTCGCTCGAGCGACCAGACACAAGAATGACTCGCTCGAGCGAAGAAAGTCTCGCTCGAGCCAAGAATGCAATGCTTCAGGTCTGCAACCCAGAAGCACGCTCGAGCGACAGAATGCTCGCTCGAGCGAAGAATCGCTCGCTCGAGCGAAGGAAAGCTCGCTCGAGCCAACAAATACAGCTCTCAGGTCTATACTAGACGCAATTTCTCGCTCGAGCGAATAAACCCTGGCTCGAGCGAAGGACCAAAAACATAAGGCTCGCTCGAGCGACAAACTGCTCGCTCGAGCGAAGGACCAAAATTCTGGGCAGCAACCCTTTGCTCCCAAACACTCCCAACCTGTAACAAACCTGACCAATACATCCTATAACTCAAAAATAAGGAATTAAAGGACGACAACAACAATATATAACGACAGAATCTACGGAACGTAAGTCCGGATACAACCACCAAATGGGAAAAGACCGGGGTCGCTATAACCTCCCCCCTTAAAGAATTTCGTCCCCGAAATTAAGCATAAGTTTTCAAAAACAGGTTTTTCTCAACTTCCAATGATATTACATTACAATAATAAACAACTTGACCCAATACTGGTCATTTCATCTCTTATCAAGAGGCATTTCACAATATATATATCAACTGCATTATCAATATGCAATTTTCCTTTCAATTCAACAATTACCAATCTATAAGATTCGCCATTTCGTATCATATTCAATGTGCATAATACATTTCCAATTTATACAATATATTCAACATATGCAATGTTCCATTAAACTTCCATTTTGAGGCAAGTTTCAAAATTCTTCCATTAAACCAAAACATTAATCAATGTTTTACAACTTAAGACACACATAATGTTCTTAAAGTTCGATAATATTATAAAGTCTCAATACATGATTACACATCAACAAACATGTCCGGATATTTCTCGCGGACTTCCAACTCACGTTCCCAAGTGGCTTCCTCCACTCCATGATGCTTCCACAGAACTTTCACCAAAGGGATGGTCTTGCCTCGCAAAACTTGATCCCGCCTATCCAAGACCCGAACCGGTCTCTCCTCATACGAGACATCCTCGTCAACCACTAAATCGGTCCAATCCAACACATGTGATGGATCCGGCTCATACTTCCGAAGCATACTCACATGAAACACGTCATGAACTCCGGATAACTGCGGTGGCAAAGCTAAACGATAGGCAGCCTCGCCAATCCTCTCAAGGATCTCAAAAGGACCAATAAACCGAGAGGACAACTTCCCGCTCTTCCCAAACCTCATTAATCCCCGTCTTGGTGATATCTTCAGAAAGACATGATCACCCACCTCAAATACCAAAGGTCTCCTCCTACGGTCGGCATACGATTTCTGACGACTCTGGGCTGTAACGAGCCTCCTACGGATAAGCTCAACTTTCTCCGTCGTTTCCCTCACCAACTCCGGACCCAACAAAGGTGCATCACCCACCTCGGCCCAACAAACTGGAGACCTACACGGTCGGCCATACAAGGCCTCAAACGGTGCCATACCGATACTAGACTGGAAACTGTTGTTGTAGGCAAACTCCACTAAGGCAAGTGCCTCTCCCACGACCCACTAAAGTCAAGAACACAACCCCGAAGCATATCCTCAAGGATCTGAATAGTACGCTCGGACTGCCCGTCAGTCTGAGGATGATAAGCCGTGCTAAAGGTAACTTAGTGCCTAAGGCACTCTGCAAACTCTGCCACAACCTGGCAGTAAAACGAGGATCTCTATCTGAGACGATCGTCACTGGGACCCCGTGCAACCTCACTATGTCCCGAATATACAAGTCGGCAAGATGATCTACCGAATCTCTCACGCGCATAGGAATGAAGTGCGCCGACTTAGTCAACCGGTCTACAACCACCCAAATAGCATCACTACCCCGCTGAGTCCTCGGAAGACCTACAACGAAGTCCATAGTGACATGCTCCCACTTCCACTCGGCAATAGGCAAGGGTTGTAACAAACCCGCTGGCCTCTGATGCTCGGCCTTCACTTGCTGACAAGTAAGGCACTTGGACACGAAAGCTGCCACATCTCTCTTCATACCCCGCCACCAAAACTGGCGACCCAAATCCCGATACATCTTAGTGCCTCCCGGATGTACCGCAAGACGTGAATGATGAAACTCTCGGAGTACCTCCTCTCGACAAGACTCCGGCACAAACAAACGGTCGCGGTATCTCACACTCAGGTCGGAATACACCGTCAAACCCTTCTCAACCTTCCCATTGGAGATCTTCTCTCGGAGAGATTCCACCTCAAGGTCACCTCTCTGTGCCTCTAACACTCGAGTCACAAGTGTAGGCTGTGCAACAACAGAAAACAAGGCCGCAGCCTCAACGGATTCGCCCAGAAGCAAATCAAACTCCCCAAGTGCACCCAACATCTCCCATTCCCGGATGGCTATACTAGCTATGTCGCCAACAGATTTCCTGCTAAGGGCATCGGCCACCACATTGGCCTTCCCCGGATGATAATGCAACTCGAAGTCATAATCCTCAATAAACTCCATCCACCTCCTCTGCCTCAAATTCAAGTCTTTCTGTGTAAACAGATATTTCAGACTCTTATGATCCGAGAATACCTCAAATCTCTCACCATAAAGGTAATGCCTCCAAATCTTCAAGGCAAAGATCACAGCTGCTAACTCTAGTCATGGGTAGGGTAATTCTTCTCGTGTATTTTCAACTGACGTGAGCCATAGGCAACCACTTTCCCTCTTGCATCAACACACAACCCAAACCCTCTCGTGAGGCATCACAATAGACTGCATAACCCAACCCTCTCTCCGGAATAATCAAGACTGGAGCGGTGGTCAGTCTAACTTTCAACTCCTGGAACGACTTTTCACAAGTCTCACTCCATACAAACTTGACTCCCTTCCGAGTCAATCTAGTCAAAGGCGAAGCTAACCTGGAGAAATCTTTCACAAACCGTCGGTAGTACCCAGCTAATCCCAGAAAACTGCGGATCTCAAACACACTCTTAGGCTGTGCCCAATCTTGCACTGCCTCAATTTTGGATGTATCAACAGACACCCCTTCCCCGGAAACCACATGGCCTAAGAACTTGACCTCCTCTAGCCAGAACTCACTTCCCAAACTTAGCATAAAGCTTATGGGCTCTAAGTAACTCAAGCACCACTCTCAAGTGCTCCTCGTGCTCCTCCTCTGAAGGTGAATAGATAAGAATATCGTCTACAAAGACTACTACAAAACGATCCAAGAATTCCCGGAATATCCGGTTCATCAAGTCCATAAAGACTGCAGGTGCATGGGTGAGCCCAAATGGCATCACCAGAAACTCATAGTGGCCATACCGCGTACGGAATGCCATCCTCGGAATATCCTCCTCCCTGACTCTCAACTGGTGGTAACCCGATCTCAAATCTATCTTAGAGAAACAACGGGAACCCTTCAACTGATCGAACAGATCATCTATACGAGGCATAGGGTACTTATTCTTGACCGTAGCCCGATTCAATTTCCGGTAATCGATACACAGTCTCAAAGCACCACCTTTCTTCTTAGCAAAGAGTGCTGGTGCTCCCCACGGCGAAACACTTGGACGTATATAGCCCTTATCTAGCAACTCCTGGAGTTGGATCTTCAACTCAACTAACTCAGCTGGGGCAAAACGATAAGGTGCCATAGAAATCGGCGCCGTGCCGGGCACTAGATCAATAGAGAACTCAATCTCTCGATGAGGTGGCAAACTAACAAGATCCTCGGGAAAGACGTCCGAGTACTCACAAACCACTCTTGGCAACACAGTCTGGGTCTCATCACACTCACCACTCTCAAAGCTAGCAAGTAGACCACTAAGCTCACTCCGCCCTCGCGGATCATACCCCGGTGGCAAAACACTACCAACCCGGTCCCCCAAGAAATGGAAACATTCCCCGCTCACGGTACAACAAGTGACCCTCTGGCGGTAGCAATCAATAACTGCCCGGTATGACGATAACCAGTCCATACCCAAAATAACATCAAAGCCCTTCATGGGCATAACTACAAAAGGAAACAGAAGCCTATGATCGGCGACCTCTATATCACAACCCTTAACACCTTGTTTCAAGATCAATTCACCCCCAAGGGGTGACACTACACAAATAGGAGATACTAACTGTGCTAACTCCAACTCCAAAACCGATGCAAATGCGACAGACACAAAGGAATGAGATGCACCCGTATCAATCAAAACACTAGCAACCGAATTGCAAAACAAGAAGGTACCTCTCACAACCGATGGAGCCAGTACAAGATCCTGCGCAGTAACAGCGTACACGCGCCCAGATGGTCTTGATCAACCTGCTCACCCCTAGGAGCATAAGACTGCTGCACAGACTGGGACGATGAAGCCCCCTGATTGGCCCTCGAGGCCTGAACTGACTGAGCTGACTGATGACTCTGAGTCTGCCTCAAACCAGATGCACCAGATGTGCCACTCAACTGCGGGCAATACCTCTTCATGTGCCCTGCCTGACCGCACTGAAAACAAGAGAGCGGCTGGCCTCTACCCTGACTCTGGCTCTGAGATCGAGCCGAAGAAGATGTTGCTCTCTGCACTCTTCCCCTCCGTGGGCAAACTGGAGACTTGTGGCCCAGCTGACCATACTTGAAACAGGTAATGTCTCCCTGACTGCCTTTCCCAGACCCTGCACTCGGCACTGGAAAAGTCGATCTAGAAAAGCTACTCTGAGACTGTTGAGGAGTGAAACTTCTCTGTCTCCTGCCATCACTCTGGCCATCCTGACTCCTCTTGGAGCCCTTCTGCCCTTCCTCCTCCTCCTGCATCATGATCTCCATATGGGCTGCAGCATCAACCATACGCCCATAATCCTGAATCATAGTTCCTCTAACTCTCAGCTTGAGGCCACGCCTCAACTTCTTCTCGAACTCAATACAACGGCGTTCCTCAGACGCCACCAACTCAGGTGCAAACCTAGACAAGCTGGTAAATGCAGCCTCAAACTCGGCCACTGAAGAACTCGACTGCTTAAGCTGACAGAACTGGTCTCTCAGCTTTTCCCTGACAGCTGGGGATAAGAACCTCTCTTGGAAAGCATTCACAAAAGCTTCCCATGTACCCCCTATATGACCCTTTGTAAACTTCCACCACTGACCCGCATCCCCCTTCAGCTGGAACGATGCCAAGGTCACTTTCAACCCCTCGTCTTCGATGCCAAGCATCTCAAACGTCTTCATTGTCTGTTCGAGCCATTCATCTGCCTTAAGTGGCTCTTTAGGATCACCCACAAATTCGTCCGGGTTGGACCGGAAAAACTCCCTCTTTAGAAAAGAAGGTCCTGCATCCGCAACAACAACCTGGGCTTGATTCTCAGCCCTAAGAATGCCAACTGACTCCCTGAATGCCCCTGTTATCTCTCGGGCTAAAGCGCCCATAGCCTGCTGGCCTACTGGCTCGGCCACATTGGCCTGACCAACCCCTTCCTCCGGCACAGGCACTTTCTGCCTACCCGGCCTACCACGCCTACCGCGTCCTCGTCCTCATCCTCGTCCTCGTCCTGACATCCTAATACAGGAAACAAAGACGTTAGCACATTCATAAATGTGCCAAAGTTATAACACTCGCGTCCTAATGCATTGGACAACAGTAATTCATTCCACGTAAGCACATAATCACATAAGCACCTACGAATTTCATTCCTGGATAATGATAGTCCCAAAGCGTTACTATAGTTCCGGTTGGAAGCAGCATTGATCAAGTGCCTTTCCAACAAGACTACTAGAAACTCAAGGGTCCAATCAACATCCCAGAAATTAGGTTCCATACCCACATAGTCACATAAACATGTTATCATATAAGCACATAACAATACATCTAAGTCTCTATCAAGCGAGACGAACCCATTGTGATACTAATCACTTCCCATGTACCCAAAGTATTCGAACCCGGTACGCTCTGATACCAAGTTGTAACGCCCTCAAAATAAACCCATAATATATACAATATTAACATGCATTGTTAAAGGAAAATAAAATATTATTCCATTCATCAGAGTATTCTTAAAAGAAAAACATTACATGTAATAACGAAAGTAAGTGCCCTACGGGCTTACATCTTTCCAAGCCAAAACTTGGACATAAAAGAAATGAGTACTAACTCAACTACAGGTTAAGCCCTTGGCTTGTAATTACATGTAACATCAAAATAACAACTAGCTAACTAAAAGAAAGAGTCTTCAACTCCAAATCCTCCCAAGCTAAGTCCTTGGAGGTTGCATATCACCTGGACCTGAAAATGATGTTCCCGTATAGGGTGAGCCACAGCCCAGTAGAAATATACTAAACCAAATATAAGCATTGAATAAAGCAATAGCATTCAATAGATGGTTAACACAAAATACCGATTTCATTATCATACAGTTTCATTTATACAATATGGCTCAGAACCTGGCCAAACTATAACAGTGGGACTACATCTCACATTAACATTACTTCCAATATCAACAAATTAAATGAGACTAAGGCTCATACCAAAACACTTCCATACTTCCCGATTGATACACATTTTAGTGCTGTATCAATAACATGTAAAAACACTTCTATAAGTCAATAAGTACGCATATAAGCGGTACTAATGGAGTCCATCCCCTATCTCCTCCCAAACAATATGCATATGCAATGTATTAAACACTTGTCATGCACAATATTCAATCAATACACGTATGTTCTGTATTAATTCAACCGTCATGTTCAATGACTTAATTCAATATGATTAGTTTCAGTTTTCCCTAATCCACATGCAATGTCTACAACAATCACGACTATCCTCCACCGATAGCCCAAAACAGTTATTTCTAAACAGGAAATAAATGTATCAACAAATGTAAATTTAACATTTTCATAGGTGAGTAATTAAACTAACCAACTACACCATTAAATCACTAAATCCCCAATTTTATGAATTAAACTCAATTCCACATTTTTCCCTAAATTAATTATACAAATTAATTTATTTCAACCACTAGGGTTTTTCCCAAAATTACCAAACAACTCCTAACATATCAAAATACCAGAACTTAGAACAAAACCTATAATATGGAGTAGGAAATCCCTACCTCGAAGTAAATAACCCGAATGGAGAAGATGGAGATGACGACCCAAAATCCAAAGTGCACCAAATCGCCAAACTCTCAGATTAAAACGAAGCTCTCGACTCACTCTATCTTTTTAATAAAGCACCTAGGGTAGAAACACCCTAAAAAGAGATGATACCTAAGAGAGAAGGTGAGTGGAGGGAGAGAGAAGTCGTACCTAGGGTTCTGGAATCAAAAAGAGGGTGAAAAAGTGTTTTAAAAACCGCTGCTGCCTATTTAAACCCGACAGGCTCGCTTGAGCGAAGTATTGGTCGCTCGAGCGACCAGACACAAGAATGACTCGCTCGAGCGAAGAAAGTCTCGCTCGAGCCAAGAATGCAATGCTTCAGGTCTGCAACCCAGAAGCACGCTCGAGCGACAAAATGCTCGCTCGAGCGAAGAACTCGAAACTCGCTCGAGCGAAGGAAAGCTCGCTCGAGCCAACAAATATAGCTCTCAAGTCTATACTAGACGCAATTTCTCGCTCGACCGAATAAACCCTGGCTCGAGCGAAGGACCAAAAACATAAGGCTCGCTTGAGCGACAAACTACTCACTCGAGCGAAGGACCAAAATTCTAGGCAGCAACCCTTTGCTCCCAAACACTCCCAACCTGTAACAAACCTGACCAATACATCCTATAACTCAAAAATAAGGAATTAAAGGACGACAACAACAAGTATATAACGACAGAATCTACGGAACATAAGTCCGGATACAACCACCAAATGGGAAAAGACCGGGGTCGCTATAGACATAGTCCTCCCTTTAGGGAGAGCCTTGGTGTGAAGTGATTCCTGTGATTTCCATGGTGGAACCTGTTGTTCTTGCAACACTACCTCTTACTGGGACTATAGAATCCAATGTCACTATAGACACCCCATTTTTGACCAACCTTAAGACTCAGACGTCATCGTTTGTGCACGTGATGATCGTGCATGTTTGTGCTCGTTCCGAGTTTTCGGAGTTTTCGGCTGAGTGCCTTGCCTCCGGGCCTCTGAACTCTTTGTGTCTTGGCTTGGTTTGTGGACCATGCCTTGTTGACCTTATCTGGAGAGAGGGAGAGGTCTGTAGACCACTTTTTTGTAGTCGTAGACTACTTTTCCCTCTTATAGGCTAGTTTCCGATTTCCGGAGCTTTCGGCCGAGCGCCTTGTAGGAACCTCTTAACTTCCTCCTCTTGGCTTGGTTTTTGAACCATGCCTTGTTGACCTTTCCTAGAGGGAAACAGAGGTCTGTAGACCACTTTTTGTGGCCGTAGACCACCTTTCCCTCTCGTAGACCACTTTTTGTACCCGTAGACTAGTTTTCGAGGCTTCCGGCTGCGTGCCTTGTCCCGCGGACTCTTGTCTTGCATCCTTTTTGATTTATTTTTGGCACAAACCTTGTTTTCCTTGCTTGGAGGGTGGAATAAGGGATGCATACCAGTTTCTCTCCCTAAAGACCACTTTTCTTCCCTGCCAGCCAGTTTTCTGGTCAGCTAGCTGGTCTTGGTGGTCTGTGGACCACCTAAAGTGGTCGACAGCCATGCCACCACCTTACTTTCTTTGTGCAGACCACTCCTCCCCCTTGCCGACCACTTTCTCTTCCTGTAGACCACTTTTTTTGGTCGGCTGACCAGTGCAAGTAGCTGGCCGACCACTTTAACTGGTCGGCAGTTTTCCTGCACTTTCTACAGATATTTTCCATGCCAGCTGTGCCAGCTGTTGGGCATAGAAAGCATCCTCCATACACGTGTATAGAGGGATTGATTCAAGCTTCAAGCTTGTTCAACAAGCTTGATGCTTGATTTTCTATAAAAGGGAGCCTTCTCCCTCTTGCTTTAGGTTCAGAAAAATTGCTTAGGGCATATACATATCATCTATCTCTATACTTCATCCTTTCTCTACATATTTGTGCTTGAAAGTGCCATTTCTTCACACTTTTGCACACAAACACCTAGTGAAACACCTTCATTCTTGAGCTGAGGTTCTTGGAGGTTTGTTTGAAGCTCAAGGCTTGGTTTTTGCCTCAAAAGTTGCTGTCTTGCTTTGATTCTTCAAGGGTGAGTCTCTAATCCTTTTAAAGCCTTGTTGTAGTTGCTTACTAGGCCACCTTTGCATGCTTATTTTGGCTTGACTCTCAACTGTAAAAAGCTTCATTTTTAAGTATTTGAAATGTTTGTTTGAGGCTCCTTGGGTATTGGGGGTGTTCTACCCCCTTTTGTGCCTTGTTTGGCCTTGTTTTGGGCCATCACTTTAGGCCTTTGTAATCACCTTTGTTTGGCCTTCCTACCACTGAAACTCAAAGGAATTTTAGTGGTGGAAACTGTGTTTTGAGGTCTCAAATAGGAGGGGGTTGTTCCCCCTCCTCTTCTCTTGTTTGCTTGTATTGATGGCTCATCAAAAGAGCATGTAGTTCTATCTTCTTGAGGCTTTGTTTGAGCACTTTTTTGTGACCTTTTAGACCTGCCATGACTTTATTTTTGGCTGTCTTGATCACTCCTTGCATGCTTCTTGTATGTGTGGTGTAATCCTACTTGTAGCTTTTCAAAGTAGCATGTCTTTCTAGCATGTTTTGGTTCTATCTTAGCATGTCTTAGGCATTATTTCAGCATGATATACCTCTGTCTAGGGTTGGTTTGATTACCTCTTGCATGCTCCTTGCACTTGTAGTGCAATTTCACAAACTAGCTTAATGTGCATCATTGCTTTGGACCATCATTTTGGCATGATTTTGGCTCAACTCCAGCAAGATTATACTCGTGATTTACCATGCTTAAGCTCTATTTTATGTTGTTTTGGTCATGCATTCCTTGCTTTGTATAGCCATAGTGCATTCTAGTTCACTAGCTTTGAATTCCCAAGTCACTAGCATGCATTGCTTGGGCTATTTGCATGATTTGGTATCATTTGTTATGTGATTTCAGAGCATGTTTCACTGCCATGTCCTCACATCTTTCACTCTTTCAATGCTTTGGAGGATTGGTGCTTTATGCCTTAAGTATGAGCCAATATGTATGCCATCTTGCCTAAGCTTTTGGGCTGCCATATCAGTGTGTTTTTGGTGTTTTTTTGCCATGATACAACTCTGATTTTTGTTGGTGAAGTCATCTCATGCTTGGTTTTGGTAGGTGTAGTGTAATCCTCCTTATTGGGCTTGCATACTCCATGCTTCATGCCTTTCATGCTAGCATGTGTTAGCTCTACTCCATGCATGTTTTAGCATCATTTTGACATGCTCTAGGACTTTTTTGGATTGTCTTGGCCATATGGCTCATGTATTGCATAGCTGTAGTACAATGGGCTTGGCTAGCCTTGAGTTTTGAGCCTCCTAGCATGCGTCATTTGTGACATGTGCATGATTTGGCATCATTTAACATAATATTTTAGAGTATATAGCATTGCCATGTTCTCACTTCTTTCACTCTTTGAGTACTTTTAAGAGTTATGCATTATTGCCTTGTTTGTGGACCAATGCGTATGCATGCATGCCTAGACTTTTAAACTCCCATCTCAGCATGTTTTGGTCTTTGTTTTGACCTATTTGAGCTCTGTCTATGGCTGGTTCAATCATTTGTGCCATGTATTGCATGCCACTTGTGTAGTCCCTTTTGGTAGCCTTGTGCCTTAGGCCCTCTTGCATGCTATACTTATGTTGTTTGAGTGATTTGGCATCATTTCATACATAATTTCAATGCATATAGTGTTGTCACACTTCCATGTTTTTCACTTCTTAATCATGTTTGAGGGATGTGCTCTTATGCTTAGTTAATAGGCCATTGCATGAGCATCACCATCTTGCCTTTCATGCCATCATTTCATAGCATTCTGGCTACTGTTTTGGCATGATTTAGGTCTGTCCATATTCAGTTTAAGTCCATTGAGCATTGTTTTGCATGCCTCTTGTGAGATGCTCTTTCCTAGCTTTGATGCCTTAAGCTTCTAAACTTGCCATGCATGCATTGTTTGCATGGTAGAATATTCTGTATGCCATTCTTGCATTGGTAGAATAGCATGTTGTTAGCATGTTGTTTGCATGTTGTTGCATTGCATTTTGTTTGCATGTTGTTACATTGCATTGCGTTTGCATGTAGTTTGCATGCATTAGCATTGATAGGTTGATCATGCTTATGTTGTGTTGCATTGTGTTTGGATTGAACGTTAATCCAAACACGAGAAACGAGGGGTGTTTCATACTTGAAGTGATGAAATGTATCTCATTTCTCGGTCGCCAACCCTCTTGATCAAGCATGATAGAGGTTAAGGCTCTTATTTGTTATTTGTGCATTCATTGACATTGAATTGTGCAAACTTGGCTTCTCGGCCATCGTGCATCGCGATGATTGGTTGGTGGCCTGAGAGTCGAGAACCGCACTCCCTTGACCTTAAGAAATGATAGGGAGAGTGGTTGTGCACACATACCTTGCAAATACATTGCTGTGCCCCTTCTTGTTCTCTGTTGCAGCAAAATGGAGCTTGGTGGCATTTTCTGGTCGGCAGACCAGTAAAAGTGGCTGGCCGACCACTTTTTCTGGTCTGCAGCATGTGTAAGTGGTCTACAGGTGGTCTACAACACCATTAAGTGGTCGGCAGCCCTCCTGGAGGTCTCCATGTTGGAGTAGAAGCTATTTGGAAGTTTGTCCAGTGTTCTGAGGTCAAATGCAAACAGAGGCAAGTTGGGGCATAGCGATGGATTTCTGAACGAGGCGACCGAGCATGCATGCACCCCTCGCCCCGAGGACCTCTTCTTACTGCTTTACTTAGCTGCTTTGCTTAGTTAGCTAGTTTGATGGTTTTGTACTTAATTAGTTAATGCGCTTAACTAATCAATTTGTGTTGTCATAACTAATTAGTTAACTAGGATTAGTTAATTAGTTTAATTAGCTTAGATTAGCTAGTTAGCTTATTATTCGAACCCTCCGTCGAGAGGGCACAACTGTTGTAATAAGTGTGCGTGTGTGTGATGCATGTCTTCCAACCCCATTTCTTTCTCCCTTTCACTTATTTGCTTTCAGTGGTTAGTTTTAGGGCATATTCCAATTAACATCCTTATGTTCGCATGCATGCATCATTCATTTTGTCTTACATGCACGGGGCTCGGCGCATCTTACAAACTGCATTGTATTTCAATACCAATTTGAATACATGTTATCTAGTTGCATTCTCATGACATCTTAGAATAGTCGAGCTTATTTTAGTTGCATTTTGCATGTGTTGCATTAGGCATCTTAACATAGCTAGGATGATGCATGATTTCTAACTAGCTTCTGTTTTGGCTCAGAGTACACTGTGAGTGTTTATGCTTTAGCATCCTTGCATGTGTGTAAGTGACTGCCATGAGTGTTTATGCTTAAGTGTTAAACTGCATGAATGCCTGTGGATGAAGGCTTCATTGCTTGAATTGGAACAATTCATCGAAATGTAAGTTTTAAAGCCCACTTGAAGTGGCAAATCATGTTGTTTTCTAAGCCCACTTGAGGGTGGCAAATCCGCGTCTTAGCCTACTTGCGAGTAGCAACTTCAACCATTTTCGAAAAACAAACATGAGATGTTTTGTTCCAAATTGAGTGATTTAGTCTATACTTGTATGTTGTGCGCGTCACATAGTAAAGTTAGATTCATACCTGGAATAAGAACACATGTGTTTTCAAAAACAACATATCATGTTAGTAGAGGCCGATCTTTTAATCGGGCGAGTAGGGGTGCTCATTTCAGGACCTTCCCCTCTCGTACCCAAGTTCCTAAGCCGAGGCAACTTTGGTGATGACGGACACGTGGCCTTAGGCACGAGTCAGGGTGTCACGACCCAAACCCGCCCCTGTAGGTTAGGCATCGTAACCGACCAATAATTTGTGGATTACCAAAGGCCTCTGAACGGATAAGCATATATTAAGGGGCTGCAGAAGCAATAGTACAAAATAGACAAAGTCCAATGAGCTGTGGTAACATACATGAGACAGCAGATTTCAAAACTTATTTATATACATAAGTATGCCGGTCAAGATACCATATGTACAAACATTTACAAGAGTACAACTCCCAAGATCTGACTTTACAAGATAGACAGAGACCAGCATAAGTACAAAAACAGCTGTAAAACGGAACTTCAATCGGAACCTCCTCGGGAGGCACAACAGTTGGCTGACAAAAACGGAAACGAAGGCTGTCAACTCTGGCCCTGGTCATGCACTGGCTCACCTACATATATAATATAAATTGTGAGCAAAGGCCCAGTGAATAATCACAGAGTAAAGGGGTTTCAATGAATGAGTCCGTATAGATTCAGAAATCGTAATTCAGATTTGTATCAAATTCATATTTTGTCCAGATCATATATAGAAATCATAAAGCATGCTTAAATTTCCGTGATACATCCATTAGCATTAATAGAGCAGATACAGAACAGATATAGACACGTGAGGGTCACGAATGACCAGTTCCATAAAGGAACCTCCGGATTCGGGTAACAGAGAACAATACGCTGAGCCCCCGTGACGGGGCCTCCGGTACGGGTAATAGAGTGTAGACAGATTTAAGTTCCATAAAGGAACCTCCGATACCAGGTAACAGCCAACAGATATCACATGATGCTAAGGATGTCACGAATACATAACATAAATTGGACAATCATTCATTGTACAGAACATATCATTTCAGGAAACAGATCTCATTTTGTCACACAGAAAATAAATACAGTTGAACACAACTTTACTAAGTTATTACTCACAGTTGGCCTTGAAACAGACAGACGGAGCAGATCGGTTAAACATTACGCGGCGCGTGACCTACATGGCACATAACAGATACATACTTGAAACACACGTTCGAATTGGATATAACTCATGTTGTTTGCTCTAAGTGTGTTTCTAACCCTTAATCCTCATTATGGAGTCTTAAACATGGCCTAGAAATGCCTAGAATAGAATGAGGATGCAAGAATGCATTGGAAAACATTTCTCAAAATCTGCTGAAAATAAGGTCCACGCTCGAGCGTAGCTTTCCACGCTCGAGCGGACATGCCAACAATGAAGCCTCGCTCGAGTGTGACTTTCCTCGCTCGAGCGGATTGTAAAACTTTGAAAAAGTGCTGGATACATGATTTTCACGCTCGACGGACGCTCGATCCATGCTCGAGCGTGAGACTCAGACCCTCGCTCGAGCGTAGATTCTCTTGCTCGAGCGAACTATAAAACACAAGAACTTCTGGGTACATGCATTTCACGCTTGAGCGTAAACTTCGCCGCTCGAGCGGAGGTACATGTACTCAGGTGCACGCTCGAGCGTAGACTTCCACGCTCGAGCGTGGATCAAATTTATGGAATTTTCAGATTTGATCACCAAGCTCAAATCCGACTTTTGAAGCATTAAACTCAGTTTTTCTAGGCCGAAACTTGGGAAAACACTTAATAACTCATAAAACAACATGTTTAAAGCATCAATTCAAGAAACCATGGCCCAAGAGCAACCCAATTGTACAAAATTCAACTTGAAACTCAAAGTTAATCCAAGAACATGGCTTGCATGCAATTCTATGAACTCAAGTCCTTCAAATCATGACCAAATGCAATGTTTCACCCAAAAACATGATCAACTATGACAATATGACATGGAACATGAAGAATTTCTAAAACAAAGCTTGAATGATGACATGCATGCAAGGATTCTTTAGAAAGACAACCTCAAATGCCATGAATTACACATGTATGTATGTATTGAGCTTCAATTCACCAATTCTTAGCTTAATCCCTACATGAGTCCATTTAATTTACTATAATTCTTGTACTAGCAAATCAATTTCATAGTTAAGAGGGTGAAGGCCTACCTTAAGTCTTGAATGCTAAGTGTAGAGGCTCAATCTCTCATATCTTCCTGTTAAATCAATTCTTGAACTTAAACTCCCAATTCTCCAACTCTCTCACTCTCACGTTTTCTTTCTTTCTAGGATGAGTTCAAGGTGTGGTTAAGTTAAGAAAAAGGAGTGAGTGGCTCAAAATGGTGCTTTAAGTAATACTTGGTCCAAACTAGTCAAATTGCATTATTTTAATCGAGTTTAATCGTTTCGAATCGAATTTTAATTAAACCTACCATAAAATTCTATAAATCCTAAATAGCACATAAATCAAGTCAATTTCTGATTCAGACGCCGATAAGGATTTCAATTCGCAACTTGAAACTAAAACGTGAACAGATCTTTCTACACCGAACAGATAGAAACACATAAGTAATGCGATGCACATGCAAATTAATCCAAATTCCCTCCTAAGTTATTATTAGGCATAATTAATCATGAATTAACATTAGTCAGAGGTTGGGGTTGTTACACAGGGTTTCCTAAATTTTCCCAAAACAAAATATTTAGGTGGCGACTCTGAAATCTGGCAAAGCAGTCCATGTTTGGCGCTTTTTTATTCAAAATTGATTTTTCAAAACCAATTGCCGGAATTGGACTCTTTGGTGATTTATCAGTCTTACATTGCACTTTGTGAGATTAGATTCAGAACTGTGACAGGAGTCCGAACTGTAGTAGCTAGAACTACAATTTGCGCCCTCGCGCGCGGAGCGAAGTTCGGGGCGGTCTACAGTGTCACCAAGGATAGGGAATGGCAAGTTTATGTCAGGGACAAAGACAGACAAAAAATTAATCGGATACAAGAGACCACTTCTGCTCACCCATTGCCATCTCCTGCTTCTGATGAGAGTCCAGGTAACTTTGAATCTCTTGAGTCTGCTGATCTTGATACTCCTATTGATCTTGATGTTCCTATTGCTAAGAGAAAGGGTGTGAGATCTTGTACTCAACATCCTATCTCTAATTTCGGGTCCTACTCTCGTTTGTCATCCTCATATAAAGCTTTTGTGTCAAATATTTCCTCTATTAACATTCCTAACCATTTTCAGGATGCTTTTGCTACCTCTGAGTAGAAACTTTCCATGATTGAGGAAATGAAAACACTTAGGAAGAATGACACTTGGGAATTGACTGAGTTACCCAAGGGCAAATGACACATGGGATGCAAATGGGTGTATATGGTGAAAGACAAAGCGGATGGTTTTATTGAGCATTACAAGGCTAGACTTGTGGCAAAAGAGTTCACTCAGACATATGGCGTTGACTATCAGGAGACTTTTGCACCCGTGGCTAAGATAAATTCAATCAGAGTGCTTCTCTCTCTAGCAGCTAATCTAGATTGGCCACTTCATCAGTTAGATGTAAAGAATGCCTTTTTCTATGGTGACCTAGAAGAAAAGGTATATATGGACTTTCCTCTTGATTTTGAGGATCATCAGACAGAGGGTAAAGTATGCCGGCTTCGGAGTCATTATATGGTCTCAAACAGTCTCTAAGGGTTTGGTTTGAGAGATTCACTCAGGCTATACTTAAATATGGCTTTAAACAGATTCAAACAGATCACACCTTGTTTGTGAAACATTCCTCACGTTGTAAGACTATAGTGCTCATTGTTTATGTGGATGACACGGTTCTTACAAGCGATGATAATGAGGAAATACCTCTGTTGAAGAAATATTTGGCAAATGAGTTTGAAATGAAAGACTTGGGGAGCTTGAAGTATTTTCTGGGAATTGAAGTTGGTCACTCCAAGGATGGGATATTTGTAACACCCTCAAAATAATAACATAAAACTCAAAACATCCTTCTATTCATTAGAGTAATTTCTTACAAAAAGTATTACATGTTGATAACGAAAGTAAATGCCCCATTTGCTTACAACTTTCCAAGTCAACACTTGGTTACAAGAAATGAGTACTAACTCATATACACATTAAGCCCTAGGCTTGAGTTTACATGTAACACGTCAAACGGAAAATAACATCCAAAAAGTCTGACAGCCTCAAGCCTCCCAAGCTATGTCCTTGGAGGTGACATGCTACCTGTACCTGAAAATGATGTTCCCATATAGGGTGAGCCACAACCCAGTAGAGATACACTAAACCAGCTATGAACAATGACTAAAGATTAGCAGTTGATAGATGGCCAACACTGATACATCCATTTATACCACGTTATAGTTTTATGACATACAAGTCTATATTACTTTTCATTCTCCATTTCTTATTCATTTCCCAATTCTTAACCATGGCTCAGAACCTGGCCAATCAACACTGGTGAGACAATAACTCATATTAAACTTTTTCCCATTTCACAATAGATAAGCATACTAGCTATACCAACATATCAACAGATAAGCATATGAGCTATATCACACTTCCAGAGATAAGCATAGGAGCTGTATCATCATAATAGTAGATAAGCATATGAGCTGTATCTATGGAGTCCATCCCCTATCTTCTCCCAAACAACATCCGGTTTAGAGGTCCATCCCCTATCTTCCCCTAAACCGTGGAGTACATCCCCTATCTCCTCCAACACAACACAATGCATATAAACAATTATTATACACATTACCAATCAATACACAAAGTTAATGTATTCTTACAACCGTCATACTCAATGACACATTCCATTGATTAGTTTCCGTTTGCCTAATCATCATGCATTGTCTACAACAATCAAGACTATCCTCCACCGATAGCCCAAAGCAGTTATTTCTAAACAGAAAAAAATAAATGCATCAAATGGATATAAAAATCAACATTTTAGTTTGGTGAGTGATAACTAATCCAACTACACCCTTTAATCCCATACATTCCAAATCCCAACATTTCCAATTCAATTCCTCATTTCTCAAATTAATTATTCGCATTAATTTATTAAACTAATTAGGGCAAATTCCCATAATTAACAAAACAACCTTATGGTTCCATTTTCATCCATAATCCATCATCTATCTCACTTTTCTATGCCAATCTTGCATATAGGTTTATTATAAACAAAACCCCATCTTTTGTAAAATTACACAAGAGACCCAAACTTTTGTAAAATTACACAACAAGACCCAACATATCAAAAAGCTAAAAATGGAAAGACAAAATCCATAAGAAGGAGTAGGGTATCCCTACCTCAAAGTTTGAGCTCCAACGGAGATGAAGACCAAAAATCAAAATGCTCCAAATCGCCAAATTTTCAGATTAAATCAAAGCTCTCAACACCCTCTACCTTTTTAACAAAGCACTTAGGGTGGATTCACACTAGAAAGAGATGATTTCTTAGAGAGAAGATAAGCCTAGAGAGAGAGAGTCTCGAATTTAGGGTTTGAAGATGAAAAAGTTTTGAAAAAGTGATGTTTAACTCGGCTGCTGCTAACTGATATAAACAGGCTCGCTCGAGCGAAGGTTTGGTCGCTCGAGCGACCAGACACAAGAAATTGACCTCGCTCGAGCGAAGAGACGCTCGCTCGAGCCAACAATTCGAACTCTCAGGTCTGCAACCAGACGCACGCTCGAGCGACAAACTGCTCGCTCGAGCGAAGAATACCCAGATCGCTCGAGCGCAGAAAAGCTCGCTCGAGCCAAGAAATGCATCTCTCAAGTCCTGAACTAGACGCAATCGTTCGCTCGAGCGAAGCCACTCTGGCTCGAGCCACCAGACACAAAACTCCACTCTCGCTCGAGCGACCAAAACCTGGCTCGAGCGAAGGACCAAAGATAGAATCTTGCTCGAGCGAAGAACTGCTCGCTCGAGCGAAGACCCAAAATTCTAGGCAGCAACACTTGGCTCCCAAACACAACCAACCTATAACAGACCTGCCCAACACATCCTATAACTCAAATACAAAGAAGGAAATGATGTAAACAAGATAATAATCAACTACTAACATCTACGGACACACGTCCGGATCACTGTCTCACAGAGGAAGTATGTGCTTGACCTGTTGAAGGAAACTGGGATGCTTGGCTGCAAGGCCTGTGACACTCCATTGGAACCCAATCAGAAACTAGGGGATGATGAAGGAGCAGCTGTTGATAGGGGGAGCTATTAGCGATTAGTGGGTAAGCTCATCTACCTATTTCATTCTCGCCCTGATATTGTTGTTGCTGTCATTGTACTTAGCCAGTTTATGCATGCTCCTCATCAGATTCACTTCGAGGTTGTTATGAGAATTTTGAGGTACTTGAAGTCTACTCCTAGTAAGGGTCTTTATTTTTTAAAGCATGATCATTTTCGTATGGAAGTCTATACTGATGCTGACTAGGCTGGATCAGTACTGATAGGAGATCGACTTCAGGGTATTGCACCTTTGCTGGAGGCAACCTAGTTACTTGGAAGAGTAAGAAATAGAATGTGATTGCTAGGTCAAGTACAGAAGTTGAGTTTAGAGCTATGGCACAAGGAGTGTGTCAGCTCTTATGGATCAAGTTATTGTTGAGTATAGCGACCCCGGTCTTTTCCCATTCGGTTGTTGTATACGGACTTATGTTCCGTAGATTCCGTTGTTATACTATTGCTGTTGCTGTCCTTTAAATTCCTTATTCTTGAGTTATAGGATGTATTGGACAGGTTTGTTACAGGTGGGTTGGGTTTAGAAACCAAGTGTTGCTGTCCAGATTTTTGGACCTTCGCTCGAGCGAGGAGTTTGTCGTTCGAGCGAGCTCTTGATTTTGGTCCTTCGCTCGAGCCAGGGTTTCTTCGCTCGAGCGACCGATTGCGTCTAGTATAGACCTGAGAGCTATATTTGTTGGCTCGAGCGAGCTTTCCTTCGCTCGAGCGTGCTTCTGGGTTGCAGACCTGAAGCATTGCATTCTTGGCTCGAGCGAGACTTTATTCGCTCGAGCGAGTAATTTTTGTGTCTGGTAGCTCGAGCGACCAATCCTTCGCTCGAGCGAGCCTGTCGGGTATAGATACGCAGCAGCGGTTTTTAAAACGTTTTTTCACATTCTTTTTGATCCTAAAACCCTAGTTTCGAGTTTTCTCTCCCTCCACTCACCTTCTCTCTTAGGTTTCATCTATTTTTAGGGTGTTTCTACCCTAGGCTCTTTATTAAAAAGATAGAGTGAGTCGAGGGCTTCCTTTTAATCTGAACAATCTTGGGTTTGGAGCACTTTGGATTTTCGTCATCTTTCCATTCGAGTTCTTTCGCTTGAGGTAGGGATTTCCTACTCCATATTATAAGTTTTGTTCTAAGCTTTGGTAGTTTGATATGTTGGGGGTTATTTGGTAATTTTGGGAAAAACCCTAGTCATTTAATAAATTAATTTGTGTAATTAATTTAAGGAAAATCGGGGAATTTAGTTGAATTCATGGAATTGGGAAAATTAGTGATTTAATGGTGTAGTTGGTTAGTTTAATTACTCACATATGAAAATGTTAAATTTACATTTGTTGATACATTTATTTCCTGTTTAGAAATAACTGTTTTGGGCTATCGGTGGAGGATAGTCGTGATTGTTGTAGACATTGCATGTGGATTAGGGAAAACTGAAACTAATCACATTGGTTAAGTCATTGATTTTGACTGTTGAATTAATACAGAAATTACGTGTATTGATTGTGTGTTGCATATGCATTTTGTTGGGAGGAGATAGGGGATGTACTCCACGGTTTAGGGGAAGATAGGGGATGGACCTCTAAACCGGATTTTGTTTGGGAGGAGATAGGGGATGGACTCCATTAGCATCACTATATGTGTGCTTATTGATTTGAAGTGTTTTTACATGTTGTTGATACAGCACTAAAATGTGTATCAATTTGGAAGTATGGAAGTGTTTTGGCATGAGCCTTAGTCTCATTTGTTTTGTTGATATTGGAATAACATTAATGTGATATTTAATTCACTGTTATAGTTTGGCCAGGTTCTGAGCCACATTTGATATAAATGGAAAGTGAAACATGTCATGAAACTGTATGTTGATGAAATGGATATTTGTGTTAACCATCTATTAAATGCTATTGCTTTATTCAATGCTTATATTTGGTTTAGTATATTTCTACTGGGCTGTGGCTCACCCTATACGGGAACATCATTTTCAGGTTCAGGTGATATGCTACCTCCAAGGACTTAGCTTGGAAGGAGTAGGAGTTGAAGACTCTGTTTAGTTTAGTTGTTATTTATTTTATTTGATATTACATGTAAACACTCAAGCCAAGGGCTTAATTTGTAGTTGAGTTAGTACTCACATTTTGTGTCCAAGTGTTGGCTTGGAAAGATGTAAGCCCATAGGGCATTTACGTTTGATGTTACATGTAATGTCTTTCTTTTAAGAATACTCTGATGAATGGAATAATATTTTATTTCTTTTAACAATGCATGTTAATATTGTATATATTATGGGTTTATTTTGAGGGCGTTACAACTTGGTATCAGAGCGTACCAGGTTCGAATACCTTGGGTACGTGGGAAGTGATTAGTATCACAATGGGTTCGTCTCGTTTGATAGAGACTTAGTGTACTGTTATATGCTTATATGATAACATGTTTATGTGACTATGTGGGTATGGAATGTAGTTTCTAGGATGTTGATTGGACCCTTGAGTCTCTGGAAGTCTTGTTGGAAAGGCACTTGATCAATGTTGTTTCCAACCGGAACTTTAGTGACGCCTCGGGACTATCATTATCCAGGAATGAAATTCGTAGGTGCTTATGTGATTATGTGCTTACGTGGAGTGAATTATTGTTGTCCAATGCATTAGGACGCAAGTATTATAGTTTTGGCACACTTATTAATGTGCTAACGTCTTTGTTACCTTTATTAGGATGTCAGGACGAGGACGAGGACGTGGTAGGCGTGGTGGGCAGGAGATGCCTATACCGGATGAGATTCCGGCAGTACAGGAGGGAGTTGGCCAGGCCAATGTGGCCGAGCCGGTAGGCCAGCAGGCTATGGGCGCTTTGGCCCGAGAGATAGCAGGGGCATTCAGGGAGTCAGTAGGCATTCTCAGAGCTGAGAATCAGGCTCAGGTTCATGTTGGGGATGCAGGGCCTTCTTTTCTGAAGAGGGAGTTCTTCCGGTCTAACCCGGACGAATTTTTGGGTGATCCTAAAGAGCCACTTAAGGCAGATGAATGGCTCGAACAGACAACGAAGACGTTTGAGATGCTAGGCATTGAAGACGAGGTACTGAAGGTGACCTTGGCATCTTTCCAGCTTAAGGGGGATGCGGGTCAGTGGTGGAAGTTCACTAAGAGTCGTATAGGAGGGACTTGGAGGGCTTTTGTTGACGCTTTCCAGGAGAAGTTCCTGTCTCCAGCGGTTAAGGAGAGGTTGAGAGATCAGTTCTGCCAGCTCAAGCAGAACAGTTCTTCAGTGGCCGAGTTTGAGGCCGCATTCACTAGTTTGTCCAGGTTTGCACCTGAGTTGGTGGCGTCTGAGGAACGCCGTTGTATTGAGTTCGAGAAGAAGTTGAGGCGCGGCCTCAAGTTGAGAGTTGTAGGGTCTATGATTCGAGATTATGGGCGTCTGGTCGATGCTGCAGCCCATACGGAGATCATGATGCAGGAAGAGGAGGAAGGGCAGAAAGGCTCCAAGAGGAGTCAGGATGGACAGAGTGATGGTAGGAGACAGAAGGGTTTTAACCCTCAGCAGTCTCAGGGTAGCTTTTCTAGATCGACTTTTCCTGTGCCGAGTGCTAGTTCTGGGAAAGGCAGCCAGGGAGACATTACCTGTTTCAAATGTGGTCAGCTGGGCCACAAGTCTCCAGCTTGCCCGCAGAAGGGAGGAGGACAGAGAGCAGTGTCATCTTCGGCTCGATCTCAGAGCCAGAGTCAGGGTAGAGGCCAGTCGCTCTCGTGTTATCAGTGTGGTCAGGCAGGGCACATGAAGAGGTATTGCCCGCAGTTGAGTGGCACATCTGGTGCATCTGGTTTGAGGCAGACTCAGAGTCATCAGCCAGCTCAGTCGGTTCAGGCCTCGAGGGCCAATCAGGGGGCTTCATCGTCCCAGTCTGTGCAGCAGTCTTATGCTCCTAGGGGTGAGCAGGTTGATCAGAGACCATCTGGGCGCGTGTATGCTGTTACCGCGCAGGATCTTGTACCGGCTCCATCGGTTGTGAGAGGTACCTTCTTGTTTTGCAATTCGGTTGCTAGTGTTTTGATTGATACGGGTGCATCTCATTCCTTTGTGTCTGCTGCATTTGCATCGGTTTTGGAGTTGGAGTTAGCACAGTTAGCATCTCCTATTTGTGTAGTGTCACCTCTTGGGGGTGAATTGATCTTGAAACAAGGTGTTAGGGGTTGTGATATAGAGGTCGCCGATCATAGGCTTCCGTTTCCTTTTGTAGTTATGCCCATGAAGGGCTTTGATGTTATTTTGGGTATGGACTGGTTATCGTCATACCGGGCAGTTATCGATTGCTACCGCCAGAGGGTCACTTGTTGTACCGTGAGCGGGGAGTGTTTTCATTTTCTGGGGGACCGGGTTGGTAGTGTTGTGCCACCGGGGTATGATCCGCGAGGGCGGAGTAAGCTTAGTGGTCTACTTGCTAGCTTTGAGAGTGGTGAGTGTGATGAGACCCAGACTGTGTTGCCAAGGGTGGTTTGTGAGTACTCGGACGTCTTTCCCGAGGATCTTATTAGTTTGCCACCGCATCGAGAGATTGAGTTCTCTATTGATCTAGTGCCCGGCATGGCGCCGATTTCTATGGCACCTTATCGTTTTGCCCCAGCCGAGTTAGTTGAGTTGAAGATTCAGCTCCAGGAGTTGCTAGATAAAGGATATATTCATCCTAGTGTTTCACCGTGGGGAGCACCGGCCCTCTTTGCTAAAAAGAAAGGTGGTGCTTTGAGACTCTGTATAGATTACCGGAAGTTGAATCGGGCTACGGTTAAGAATAAGTACCCTATGCCCGTATAGATGATCTGTTCGATCAGTTAAAGGGTTCCCGTTGTTTCTCTAAGATAGACTTGAGATCGGGTTACCACCAGTTGAGAGTCAGGAGAGGATATTCCGAAGACGGCATTCCGTACGCGGTATGGCCACTATGAGTTTCTGGTGATGCCATTTGGGCTCACCAATGCACCTGCAGTGTTTATGGACTTGATGAACCGGATATTCCGGGAATTCTTGGATCGTTTTGTAGTAGTCTTTGTTGACGACATTCTTATCTATTCACCTTCAGAGGAGGAGCACGAGGAGCACTTGAGAGTGGTGCTTGAGTTACTTAGAGCCCATAAGCTTATGCTAAGTTTGGGAAATGTGAGTTCTGGCTAGAGGAGGTGAAGTTCTTAGGCCATGTGGTTTCCGGGGAAGGGGTGTCTGTTGACACATCCAAAATTGAGGCAGTGCAAGATTGGGCACAGCCAAAGAGTGTGTTTGAGATCCGCAGTTTTCTGGGATTAGCTGGGTACTACCGACGGTTTGTGAAGGATTTCTCCAGGTTAGCTTCACTTTGACTAGATTGACTCGAAAGGAGTCAAATTTGTATGGAGTGAGACTTGTGAAAAGTCGTTCCAGGAGTTGAAAGTTAGACTGACCACCGCTCCGTCTTGATTATTCGAGAGAGGGTTGGGTTATGCAGTCTATTGTGACCTCACGAGAGGGTTTGGGTTGTGTGTTATGCAAGAGGGGAAAGTGGTAGCCTATGGTTCACGTCAGTTGAAAATACACGAGAAGAATTACCTACCCATGACCTAGAGTTAGCAGCTGTGATATTTGCCTTAAGATTTGGAGGCATTATCTTTACGGTGAGAGGTTCGAGGTATTCTCGGATCATAAGAGTCTGAAATATCTGTTTACACAGAAAGACTTGAACTTGAGGCAGAGGAGGTGGATGGAGTTCATTGAGGATTATGACTTCGAGTTGCATTATCATCCGGGGAAGGCCAATGTGGTGGCCGATGCCCTTAGCAGGAAATCTGTTGGTACGTAGCTAGTATAGCCATCCGAGAGTGGGAGATGTTGGGTGCACTTGGGGAGTTTGATTTGCTTCTGGGCGAATCCGTTGAGGCTGCAGCCTTGTTTTCTGTTGTTGCGCAGCCTACACTTGTGACTCGAGTATTAGAGGCTCAGAGGGGTGACCTTGAGGTGGAATCTCTCCGAGAGAAGATCTCCAATGGGAAGGTTGAGAAGGGTTTGACGGTGTATCCCGACCAGAGTGTGAGATACCGAGACCGTCTATTTGTGCCGGAGTCTTGCCGAGAGGAGGTACTCCGAGAGTTTCATCATTCACGTCTTGCGGTACATCCGGGAGGCACTAAGATGTATCGGGACTTGGGTCGCCAGTTTTGGTGGCGGGGTATGAAGAGAGATGTGGCAGCTTTCGTGTCTAAGTGCCTTACTTGTCAGCAAGTGAAGGCCGAGCATCAGAGGCCAGCGGGTTTGTTGCAACCCTTGCCTATTGCCGAGTGGAAGTGGGAGCATGTCACTATGGACTTCGTTGTAGGTCTTCCGAGGACTCAGCGGGGTAGTGATGCTATTTGGGTGGTTGTAGACCGGTTGACTAAGTCGGCGCATTTCATTCCTATGCGCGTGAGAGATTCGGTAGATCATCTTGCCGACTTGTACATTCGGGACATAGTGAGGTTGCACGGGGTCCCAGTGACGATCGTCTCAGATAGAGATCCTCGTTTTACTGCTAGGTTGTGGCAGAGTTTGCAGAGTGCCTTAGGCACTAAGTTGACCTTTAGCACGGCTTATCATCCTCAGACTGACGGGCAGTCCGAGCGTACTATTCAGATCCTTGAGGATATGCTTCGGGGTTGTGTTCTTGATTTCAGTGGGTCGTGGGAGAGGCACTTGCCTTTGGTGGAGTTTGCCTACAACAACAGTTTCCAGTCTAGTATCGGTATGGCACCGTTTGAGGCCTTGTATGGCCGACCGTGTAGGTCTCCAGTTTGTTGGGCCGAGGTGGGTGATACACCTTTGTTGGGTCCGGAGTTGGTGAGGGAAACGACGGAAAAAGTTGAGCTTATCCGTAGGAGGCTTGTTACAGCCCAGAGTCGCCAGAAATCTTATGCCGACCGTAGGAGGAGACCTTTGGTGTTTGAGGTGGGTGACCATGTCTTTCTGAAGATATCACCTAGACGGGGATTGATGAGGTTTGGGAAGAGCGGGAAGTTGTCCCCTCGATTTATTGGTCCTTTTGAGATCCTTGAGAGGATTGGCGAGGCTGCCTATCGTTTAGCTTTGCCACCGCGTTCATCCGGAGTTCATGACGTGTTTCATGTGAGTATGCTTCGGAAGTATGAGCCGGATCCATCACATGTGTTGGATTGGACCGATTTAGTGGTTGACGAGGATGTCTCGTATGAGGAGAGACCGGTTCGGGTCTTGGATAGGCGGGATCAAGTTTTGCGAGGCAAGACCATCCCTTTGGTAAAGGTTTTGTGGAAACATCACGGGGTGGAGGAAGCCACTTGGGAACGTGAGTTGGAAGTTCGCGAGAAATATCCGGACTTGTTTGTTGATGTGTAATCATGTATTGAAATTTTGTAATTTTAATGAACTTTAAGAACATTATATATATGTCTTAAGTTGTAAAACATTGTGAATGTTTTGGTTTAATGGAAGTAATTTGAAACTTGCCTCATAATGGAAGTTTATGGTAACATTGCATATGTTGAATGTGTAGTACAATTGGAGTTATGTCATGAAATTGAATATGTATGGAAATGGGAATCATGTATATTGAAAACTGTTGAAATTGAAAGAAATGCATGTTGATAATGCAAGTTAAAATATATATTGTTTTACTTATTGTGAGAGCCTCTTGATAAGAGATGAAATGACCGGTATTTGGTCAAGTTGTTTATTATTGTAATATAATATTGTTGGGAATTGAGAAAAACCTGTTTTTCAAAACTTATGCTTAATTTCGGGGACGAAATTCCTTAAGGGGGGGAGGTTATAGCGACCCCGGTCTTTTCCCATTCGGTTGTTGTATCCGGACTTATGTTCCGTAGATTCCGTTGTTATACTATTGCTGTTGCTGTCCTTTAAATTCCTTATTCTTGAGTTATAGGATGTATTGGGCAGGTTTGTTACAGGTGGGTTGGGTTTAGAAACCAAGTGTTGCTGTCCAGATTTTTGGACCTTCGCTCGAGCGAGGAGTTTGTCGCTTGAGCGAGCTCTTGATTTTGGTCCTTCGCTTGAGCCAGGGTTTCTTCGCTCGAGCGACCGATTGCGTCTAGTATAGACCTGAGAGCTGTATTGTTGGCTCGAGCGAGCTTTCCTTCGCTCGAGCGAGTTTTGAGTTCTTCGCTCGAGCGAGCATTCTGTCGCTCGAGCGTGCTTCTGGGTTGCAGACCTGAAGCATTGCATTCTTGGCTCGAGCGAGACTTTATTCGCTCGAGCGAGCCTGTCGGGTATAAATACGCAGCAGCAGTTTTTAAAACGTTTTTTCACATTCTTTTTTATCCTAAAACCCTAGTTTTGAGTTTTCTCTCCCTCCACTCACCTTCTCTCTTAGGTTTCATCTATTTTTAGGGTGTTTCTACCCTAGGCTCTTTATTAAAAAGATAGAGTGAGTCGAGGGCTTCCTTTTAATCTGAACAATCTTGGGTTTGGAGCACTTTGGATTTTCGTCATCTTCTCCATTCGAGTTCTTCGCTTCGAGGTAGGGATTTCCTACTCCATATTATAAGTTTTGTTCTAAGCTTTGGTAGTTTGATATGTTGGGGGTTATTTGGTAATTTTGGGAAAAACCCTAGTTATTTAATAAATTAATTTGTAATTAATTTAAGGAAATCGGGGATTTAGTTGAATTCATGGAATTGGGAAAATTAGTGATTTAATGGTGTAGTTGGTTAGTTTAATTACTCACCTATGAAAATGTTAAATTTACATTTGTTGATACATTTATTTCCTGTTTAGAAATAACTGTTTTGGGCTATCGGTGGAGGATAGTCGTGATTGTTGTAGACATTGCATGTGGATTAGGGAAAACTGAAACTAATCACATTGGTTAAGTCATTGATTTTGAGTGTTGAATTAATACAGAAATTACGTGTATTGATTGTGTGTTGCATATGCATTTTGTTGGGAGGAGATAGGGGATGTACTCCACGGTTTAGGGGAAGATAGGGGATGGACCTCTAAACCGGATTTTGTTTGGGAGGAGATAGGGGATGGACTCCATTAGCATCACTATATGCGTGCTTATTGATTTGAAGTGTTTTTACATGTTGTTGATACAGCACTAAAATGTCTATCAACTTGGAAGTATGGAAGTGTTTTGGCATGAGCCTTAGTCTCATTTGTTTTGTTGATAATGGAAATAACATTAATGTGATATTTAATTCACTGTTATAGTTTGGCCAGGTTCTGAGCCACATTTGATATAAATGGAAAGTGAAACATGTCATGAAACTGTATGTTGATGAAATGGATATTTGTGTTAACCATCTATTAAATGCTATTGCTTTATTCAATGCTTATATTTGGTTTAGTATATTTCTACTGGCTTGTGGCTCACCCTATACGGGAACATCATTTTCAGGTTCAGGAGATATGCTACCTCCAAGGACTTAGCTTGGATGGAGTAGGAGTTGAAGACTCTGTTTAGTTTAGTTGTTATTTATTTTATTTGATATTACATGTAAACACTCAAGCCAAGGGCTTAATTTGTAGTTGAGTTAGTACTCACATTTTGTGTCCAAGTGTTGGCTTGGAAAGATGTAAGCCCATAGGGCATTTACGTTTGATGTTACATGTAATGTCTTTCTTTTAAGAATACTCTGATGAATGGAACAATATTTTATTTCTTTTAACAATGCATGTTAATATTGTATATATTATGGGTTTATTTTGAGGGCGTTACAACTTGGTATCAGAGCGTACCAGGTTCGAATACCTTGGGTACGTGGGAAGGGATTAGTATCACAATGGGTTCGTCTCGTTTGATAGAGACTTAGTGTACTATTATATGCTTATATGATAACATGTTTATGTGACTATGTGGGCATGGAATGTAGTTTCTAGGATGTTGATTGGACCCTTGAGTCTCTGGAAGTCTTGTTGGAAAGGCACTTGATCAATGTTGTTTCCAACCGGAACTTTAGTGACGCCTCGGGACTATCATTATCCAGGAATGAAATTCGTAGGTGCTTATGTGATTATGTGCTTATGTGGAGTGACTTATTGTTGTCCAATGCATTAGGACGCAAGTATTATAGTTTTGGCACACTTATTAATGTGCTAACGTCTTTGTTACCTTTATTAGGATGTCAGGACGAGGATGAGGACGTGGTAGGCGGGTGGGCAGAGATGCCTATACCGGATGAGATTCCGGCAGTACAGGAGGGAGTTGGCCAGGCCAATGTGGCCGAGCCGGTAGGCCAGCAGGCTATGGGCGCTTTGGCCCGAGAGATAGCAGGGGCATTCAGGGAGTCAGTAGGCATTCTCAGAGCTGAGAATCAGGCTCAGGTTCATGTTGGGGATGCAGGGCCTTCTTTTCTGAAGAGGGAGTTCTTCCGGTCTAACCCGGACGAATTTTTGGGTGATCCTAAAGAGCCACTTAAGGCAGATGAATGGCTCGAACAGACAACGAAGATGTTTGAGATGCTAGGCATTGAAGACGAGGTATTGAAGGTGACCTTGGCATCTTTCCAGCTTAAGGGGGATGCGGGTCAGTGGTGGAAGTTCACTAAGAGTCGTATAGGAGGGACTTGGAGGGCTTTTGTTGACGCTTTCCAGGAGAAGTTCCTGTCTCCAGCGGTTAAGGAGAGGTTGAGAGATCAGTTCTGCCAGCTCAAGCAGAATAGTTCTTCAGTGGCCGAGTTTGAGGCCGCATTCACTAGTTTGTCCAGGTTTGCACCTGAGTTGGTGGCGTCTGAAGAACGCCGTTGTATTGAGTTCGAGAAGAAGTTGAGGCGCGACCTCAAGTTGAGAGTTCAAGAAGTTGAGGCTCTTTAAGTATAAGTCACTTAAAGAGGAGGTGGAGAATAACTATGGGGCCAAATTTTGGTTTGTAATTTCTTTCTAGTTTGGATAGCCGGTTTTAGATATCTTAGTTATGTCTATTCGTTTTTTTTTTTTTTTTTTTTTTTTTTTGGGATAAATATCTTAGTTTGTCTATTCAAAAATATTTTGATGAGATAATTCTGGATGCAGTCCATAAGATCAGATTACATCAGTTTTGGGAATCTATCTACTTCTACCCACATCTGTCCTACGTCAGTCTGGAAGTAGAGTGAAATATTGTCTATCTTGAGGTGTTAAATATCCTTGCTTATGGTGTTAAAACATCTATGACATCATATCCTTACTCAAAAGACTAATATTCCGAAACTTATTTCAAGGATGGATCACCTCTACCTGCATACCAACTATACAAAAGAGACAAAATTCTACCCTTCAGTACAAAATTAGGTTCATCCACCCTATCAAAAGTCCTCTGATTGCACTCTCCCCTAATAATTCATATCAAAGCTAAATGCACCAAAAACCAATCTTTTTTCCTTCTCTTCCCCACTCTAGCCCTCTTCCAAATTCGGAAAATCCAACACATTCCTAGGGAATTCCCACACTAAACCATAGCCAATAAATAAGGAGACAATCGAAAATTCCCCATCTTGCTTGCACATATAACATCACTCAACATGAATTGGCCACCTCCTAATCAAGTTATAAATGGCAACTATTTTTATACGCACTTCCATCCATACAAGACAGAGCTTTGGAAACCCAAACTCTTTCTAAGGAAAGGACAAACCTCTATGAACTCAAAGCCTTCGGAGTTAAATCTGTTCACCACAGAACATCCTCTCCCTCTCCTACATGTGGAATAGCATACAAAATACCATGAAGATTCCCAAACTCCTTCGCTTCCCAATCATTCAACTCTCAATGAAAAGCAATATCCTCAAAAACTAGAGTGCCCTTCCTCTTAAAAATATTCTCTAACTACTCCCTTATCTATAAAGCATGGATACAGACACGGACAGGGACAGGGACACATCAGTTTCTAAAAAATGGGGACACGGACACGGACACGGCATGAGACACGACAAATTTTTTAATTTTTTTATAAATATTTTTATTTTAATACACATTATTTTATTTATTTATTTATTATATTTTTTAAATAATGTGTTCCAATTAATTTTTTTATTTTATTTTACATGCATGTGTTTGTTTATTTATTTATTAATATGTATAAGTATATATTATCTTATAAGTATATTTATGTTATATAATAACTATTATATAATATATAATAATAGTTACATATATTATATATGAATCAAAGATGTTAGGACTTTTTGTTGTCAAATTCCATGGATCAAATCCAAGGTTGTAACAAGAGTTCTTTAAGAAGTTGGTTTCCTTCAAAAACAGGATTATTTTGGAGTTCTGCAAGAAGTTGGTTTTCTACAAGAAGTTGGTTTACTTTCCCAACTAGGATTGCTTTGATTTTCTATAAATAGTTGGGTTTTTCCCAAATCTAGGCTATTCATTGATTCATTCATTGAATCTCTCCAGATCTTCTTTTTGGTTCTTAAGGGTTATATCTGGAGATATTTTTTTTAAGTTTTCTTTGATGTTTTTATTGAGTATTCAACTCATGGTTTAAAGAGAGTACATCAAAGGTTTGTTTGTTATACACAAAAGAGAGAGTTGTTCTTCAGTTGTGGATTCTGAAGAATTCGAGCCTGAAGCTTTGGTGGAATCCGGAGTGGCTCATCAGAAAGACAATTCCGTGGTGAAGATGGGGTTAGAAGAGGCACATAGAGGTTGGTTCAATTAGGCGTTGTGGATTCGCTAGATAATTGAGAGTGATACCTGTGTAATTCCTTTAAATCTTCTTAGTGGATTGTCTTGTGGCAGTTGCCCGTGGTTTTTTGATCACAATTGGAAGGTGTCTAATTGTGGTTTTTCCACGTAAAATCTTTGTGTCTCTTTCTCTTGATTGTTTGATTGGGATTGTTATATTTTGCTTAAAATTGGTACATAATCACAAATCAACATCTAGGGTTTCGATAATTGAGAGTGATACCTGTGTAATTCCTTTAAATCTTCTTAGTGGATTGCCTTGTGGCAGTTGCCCGTGGTTTTTTGATCACAATTGGAAGGTGTCCAATTGTGGTTTTTCCACGTAAAATCTTTGTGTCTCTTTCTCTTGATTGTTTGATTGGGATTGTTATATTTTGCTTAAAATTGGTACATAATCACAAATCAACATCTAGGGTTTAGATTTTTCAAAAGATAAAGACGGGAGATAGAAGAGAACGAGAGAGAGAGACAAAAGCGATCGCGATAAGCGACAGAGAGGGAGACAGAAGCGATCGCGATCGCGATCGCAAGGGAGAGAGACAAGGCGAGAGAGAGAGAGAGAGAGAGAGAGAGAGAGAGAGAGAGAGAGAGAGAGCTTTGAGAAGGCGAAGGTAAGAGAGGGAGCTCTAAGTCGAAGTGGACTGGATGGAGGTTGTAGACGCGCCCGTGGGCTTCACTCTACAGTTCGACTCCCTTTTTGTTGTGTTCGGTTCTAATCTGAACCAAAGAGTCCACTCTGGCAAATCGTTTTGAAGAAAAACAGATTTTGAAAAGTAGTGCCAAACATGGACTGCTTTGCCAGATTACAGAGTCGCCACCTAAATATTTTTAAAATGGGAAATTTAGGAAACCCTGACTCGGTGCCGAAGGCCACGTGTCCGTCATCACCAAAGTGGTCTTGGCTTGGGAGCTTGGGTACGATCGGGGAAGGTCAGCTATGAGCACCCCCTTTCGCCCGGTCCGAAGACCGGCCTCTACTAACCATGATATCCGTTTTTGAAAAACTTTAATGCGTTCTTATTCCGGTTATTAGCCTAGAATTACTATGTTTGCGCACAGCAAACAAGTATAGACTAGATTGCCTTTTGGAAATAAACATTGCATATCCGTTTTGTCTCGAAAAACGTGTTGGTTTTTGCTACTCGCAAGTAGGCTAAAAATACGGATTTCAATGAGTTGTTCCAACTCACACGCAATCCAACCTCCACCCACAGGCATTCAAACAGTTTATCTCATAAGCACTTAGCCGCATGGTAAGCATACTGTCATGGCAACATTCACACGCATGTGGTATGCTAAAGCGTAAACTTACATCGTACTCCGCGCCAAAACAATAACCCGGTTAGCAAACATGCATGACCTAGTTCATGTTAAGTGGCTAATGCAACACAGGCATAGATGCAATCTAGAGTAGGCTCGGCTAACCCTAAGCATGGTACGTGAAATGTTACAATTATCACGTATTCAAGTTAGAATTGAAAGTACGATGCAGTTTGTATGATGTACCGAGCCCGGTGCATGTAAACAAATGCATGAATGCACACATGCATTGCATAAGGTATGCTAACTGAACATGCCCTAATCTACCATTGAAAGCAGGTAAATAAAAGGGATAGAAAGAAGTGGAGGTTGGAAGACATACACACACTCACCCACACTTATTACAATTATGCCCTCGCTCGGAGGGACCAAAATAATAATACAGATTAATTAACTACGCAAGCTAATTAATTATTACAAATTAACTAAATTAACGAATTTAATTAAAGCAGAAAACCGCCTCGGGATGAGGGCCGGATGCGACACACGCTCGGGACTGGCTCGGAATTGCACTGTCATGCATGATTTGCCTCTGTTTCCCCTGCTATCCTCCTAAGAAAATTGCCAAAGTCCCAGGAGTGCCTCTCAGGGCACTGGGGAGTACCACCGGCTGGGGTAGAGCACCACCGGCTGAAGGAGGAGGCCACCGGCACAGAATGAAGTTATCGGCTGGAAATTGACTGCCGGTCGGCACTAAACAGTGCCGGTCGGCACAAAATGTTCTGCAGATCCTGCAACTCACAGCAGCAGAGGACAAACTATGCATGGCAAGGTAATTCAAGGTATGTATGCACAAAACACATCCCACATCATGTTAATGACTCAATGGGGTATGTGCCTCGATCCTCGGACCACCAATCACGCATTTCCATGCGTGATGGCCCTAAGAACCAAGGATGCAACTTTGATTTCAAATGCATGTAATGCAAACAAGCAAGCAACGGTGCCAAACCTCCATCAAACTCACTTCAAGAGACCTAGCATGCAAGCAATGTGATGCAATCCTAAGCAGTTATCTAGGCATGCAACATGGACGATGTTGCACTTATGCCAAACATGCAAGCAAGCATATAAGGCAAGCATGCAAGCCAATGAAATGATGGATTTAGACATGAATTAGGCAACCCAAAAGGCCTAAAATCAGTGGCCAAAGTGCCTAGAAAATGAGGACCAAGTGCACATACACATGTGCACGTGTTAAGGCTCAAACCCAAGGCATAAACAAGCAACATTCACAAGCACACTTAAAGAGGCACAAGCATGGACTAAAAGCATGCATTAGAAGCTCTGAAATTCATGTCAAACATGATGCCAAATCATGCAATGAAGCATGCCAACAAAGCATGCAAATAGCCTAGGCTTAAGGCAAGTCAATGAGGCATTGAACCACACCTATGCAAGACAATTATGGCATGCATTAATCAACCCAAAACAGACTTTGAGCATGTCAAAATAGCCCAAAGGACCACTTAGATGGCATCTAAGAAGCTTGAAATCAAGGGCATGCAACATGACCAAAACATGGAGCATTTAACATTAGCTTAAGAAGTCACAAAGAGGCATGCAATGTAAACATACAAGCACTTCTAGGGGACTGAAATTGCATGTCAAGTGGCCCCAAACCACCAAATATGCAAACAACACATGCTACACATGCATGCTCTTAAGGCCAACAAGCCAAATGCAAAGGGGCTATATTAAACATGCTAAGATTGACCAAAATACTTATGGACAGACCTAAAACATGGTAATATGAGCACGAAATCTTCACAAACACAAGTCTAAAACATGCTAGAAATGGAGGCATACAACCTAAGCATGTTAAGGCATAAAGAGGCATTACAAGGCAACTATACTAAGCAATGCATAGGAGACCAAAACCAACTTGGAGGCATGTTATATCATGGCAATATAAGCATGGAAAACAACCAAGGCATGCTCAACACACACTCAACATGGTGCTCCTTTGGAAGCCAAAACTTGCCCTTTTCAAGGACATCAAGGAGAGGGGTGGCCCTCCCCTTTCTAGGACTTTAAGGCACCATCTCCACCACTGAAATCCCTCAAGATTTCAGTGGTGGAAAGGTCCAACGCACGAGTCCCGGATCTCTCAAAAATAGCACAAAAAGTGCCCTTTTCAAGGCCTAAAGGGGGTCAAACTCCCCCAAACCACAAACACTCTTAATAAACAATAAGAGGTTAAAAAACAGAAATCTTTGTGTTATAGACCAAGCACAAAAACTGTTTTAAACTAGGCAAAAATGGAGTGCAAAAATTGGGTAAATAAAGTAAGTTTCTACCCTTGATGATCAACTTCACAAAGGTTGGAGTTGTTAGTTTTGCTTGAGCCCAAACCAGCCAAGAACACCAAGAACAAGCCCTTAGCACTTCAATTCCAAGAGGAAGGTGAAACACTAGGTGTGTGAGCAATAGTAAGTCACAAACACCTAGTGTACAAAACAAGAGAAAGAGAGAGATAGGATAGATACACAAAATCTAACCTAAAACCAGAGCTTCTCCCTCTCCTAAATGTCTAACTCTCCAAATCTTCTAACCTTTGAGCCAAGAGAGCAAGAGTTCTCTTATAGGCAACCAAGACTTACAAGCTAAGTCAAAACAAAGGCTCATCCCTCCATACACTGTATGGAGGGGAACAAAAGGCATACAGCTGTCTGAAAATATCTCAGAAAACAACTGTATAAGAGCGGCAGGGCAAAATGGTCATTTTGCCAAAAACAGTGCCGACCGGCACAAAATAGTGCCGACCGGCACAATATAGTGCCGATGGCAACTCTAGCCAGCCGGTGGCCTCTAGCCCCAGCCGGTGGTGTGTAGGGATGCCTCACAAAGCATTCCCTGCCCTTCCAAGGCAAAACACAAGTGTTTGGTGCAAAACCAAACACAAACGGTCGAGTCCGGAGGTCCTGAGGCACGGTGCGCGAGTCGAGAACTCCGGGAACTCCAAACGAACACAAACATGGATATCACCGAGCGTTCCGACGGTGACATCCAAGTCTTGAGGACGGTCAAAATGGGGTGTCTACAGTTGCCCGTCTTTGACAGAACTCGAAAGTCATAACAATGAACGTGAGTGAATGTCAAAGCCCAGAGACGACCCATTTTTGACGAAGGCCGAAGACTTGGGAAAACATACAAACGCAAATGGTTGAACTCGCAAGCTGCCTACGTATCCCTTAGGAATCAAACGGTAGTTTTCAGGCAGGAGGCACACATGCCAAGGATAAGATATGCGCCCGTAGGCGGGTGCAAAATGCAACTGAAAATGCAAGAAGCCGAGCATAACTTATGATCATGCAAAGAAAGCTGTAATGAAGCATACATGCGACAGTTATAAGCTAACATGCAACAGTCTACATCACAATGCAGAAAGATGTAAGAGAATTATGCAATTCTCAAAACGTCTCACTCGGGAGATACAATTACCTGTGCGTTCGCTTGGTTCCACCAGCGGTAAATGAACCGTACATACAATATCGTGCCTGAAAAGAAAGCAAACTTAACAGGTACAATATTGTTTAGCAACATGCATGACATATGCGTTGAATGCAAAATGATATGCAAATATACAAAACTATGTATGAATAATGCAACTAATAATGCAATGCAATTGAAACTAATGCGATGCAAACTACATGCGGGGCAATTGAATCATGATTCAATCATGAGCGGTTTTAAACCACACGAATGTCAATAGATTGATGGGAGGTAACAAGTCCGTCTACCATAGAAAAGGTGTCGAAGCCCTCAAGGTGCGAGCGCACACAGAACTATGAGTGATGTAGATGAACACAAGGACAAGTATTGGGTGGATTGACATAAGTGGGGTGACGACCCGCTGACGAAAGAACAATGATCCTAATACCGGATGCAACAATTACACTATAATGCAATGGAAATGGATACAATGGATATGGCACACGGGCCAAACCGAATCTCGCCTAGAAGGGCATGTATACGTACAAGCCATGTCTAACATAGAAAAGGTGTCGAAGCCCTCAAGGCCGAGCGCACACAGAACTATGAGTGTAAGATGTGAAAAGTATGAGCACATACCAGACCAAGCTCAACCTGGAAAGGCGCAAGCCATGGATGGAAGATGATGCAGTGGATGCATGCAACTAAAATGCAATATGCAATGGAATGGATATTTACAGAAAATGCATGACATATGCGCTATACTACAATGATGATATGCATGACAAATGCATGTTTTTTTTTTGTTTTTTTGGTTTTGAAAATGCATGACATATGCAGTATATACGATGATGCATGTGTTTTTTTTGTTTTTTTTTTGAAATGCATGACATATGCAATATCTACAAATGATACATGGCTATGATTGCAGCTTTCCCTATCTTACCAACAGGGCGATATACTAGGTTTATTTTCACTTGTCTTTTGTCGCCGCCGAGGTAACACTCTTGTCTTTTGTTTATTTTCTGCAATGTAGGGTTTCCTATCAACTGCCGTGGCTAACTGAACCCATTAACTGCTTAGTTCTGACGTACTGTACTGTAGTTGATTGTAGACAAACTCATAACTGACATCTGTTTAGGACCGACGCACATGTACACACACTGCACTAGTCTGAATCACCCAAACACACGCACACATTGCATGTCAATTCGCCGACACCCGGTGCTTATTTGAATCTGAAAACTCGCACATGCTAGATTTGCACAAAACTACACCAACACGCGGACACATCACACGTTGTATCACCTATTGGCACACTATAACCCGATATCTGCTTGAATCTGAAAAATGTACACGCATGTACCATATCTGTATGCTGACCCTCACAAACATACTGACACATCACAGGCTGTAGTCCACCCACTTGGTACGCTGAAACCCGATATCTGCTTGAATCTGAAAAATGTGCACACATGCACCAAGTTTACACTGGAGCATCCAAAACACACTGACGCATCACGCGCTTGTAGTTTACTGTAAGCACACCGGTACCCGGTTTCTGTTTGAATTTTAAAAATCTGCACGCATACCAGATTTGTATCGACTTTAACATGTTTCCTCAGAACTGTACATCTCATATTGCTTTGCAACTATTTGCTTGAAACAGGGAGATTCCCATGCCATCCGCGGGTATGGGAACGTCGCCGCTCGCGATTGGTACGCCACGTTGCCTGACGCCGTTAGCCGCATTGTAGATCGGGCCGGCTTTGGCACCTTTGCAGGGGACTCTCCAGGCTCTCTGCTTGCAGACCTCTTCTTGCCGCCCTGGCAGAGAGGTGGTGGGACACCACCGATTCATTTCACTTATCAGCGACTGGGGACATGACGATGACCCCTTACGACTTCTCGATGCTCACCGGCATTGGGGTGGGGGTGATCCGATCCCCTTCGATACAGACATGGATGAGTGGATTGCCGCTCAGATTACTTGCTCGGCGAGGCGCCGCCACTTGCTCGTCCAGGGTTCGTCCGCTACTCCTGGTTCGAGGTGCAGTTCCGAGTGCAGCCCGTGCTGGTGGACGCAGCTCCGATGACCCAGGAGGCCGCTGAGAGATATGCACGCGGCTTCCTCATGTTCTTGCTGGGACCACCCTGTTTGCCGACCGGGCGAACACAGTGCCCCTCTGCCTGCTCAGCGCTTTGGTGGACGTCGAGAGGATTGTGCAGTATGACTGGGGGGCGCGGCTTTGGCCACCCTTTACGGTTATATGAGCTCAGTCTCTCGTGGCAGTGGACAGCTGCTAGGAGGCTACTGGCGAGCCTGGGAGGTATGTCTTCTTCTCTACTTTACATTTCTGTTCTACACTTTCTATATTTTGTACACTGCACACACTGTAGTCTGTATACTGTACACACGGCACACACATACTTCACTTTACACTGACTGCACACTGTTCACACTGTACACTCTGCACAACACAATACACAACACACGGCTCCGTTATTTCTGCTTTATTCTGCATCCTGCTTGATCTGATAGTCATACTGACGTCTGTTTTGCAGCTGTGGGTGTACGCCTACTTCCCCAGACTAGAGCCAGTGCCAGAGGCGGAGACCCCTCTGGTCGTCCCCTTCTCTCGCCGTTACGACGGGCGATGCGCCCGGAGGCCCCGGGACACTTTTAGCTTCTTCCGCCGTTTCTTCGACACCATCACCCCCACCGAGGTATGTTTTACTTACAGTCCGTTTAAGCTTCGCTTTCAAGCGTACATTTCTATATGTAGATAATCAACTGTATTTCATTTCAGGTCACCTGGCAGCCGTGGGCTCCACTACCAGCGGTGATACGAGATCGGTATGCCGGCGCCATCGAGACCTCGCGCTACCGGATTCTCCTGGAGGGCCCGGTCTGTCGGGCCTGGTACCTGGGTGAGCGTTTCGTACGCCAGACCCTAGGGTTACCGGAGCAGATAGTTCCGATCCTTCCTCCCGAGCGCATGAGGGAGACTGAGGGGTACAGCTTCCAGCAGATGGAGGACTACACCCTTGGCTGGGCCGTGGACGTAGATGCCGACAGGGGCGAGGGCGACTACTCAGAGTACGTCCGGACCTTCTTGATGCGGCCTTTGAGCGGGGCTCGAGCTGATCCAGCGAGACCTGCGGCGCCAGCGGCCCGGGCAGAGGCAGGAGCAGGAGTGGGGTCGTCACAGAGGGCCCGAGCTCGCGGCAGGAGGGGAGTGCAGAGGGGACGAGGGACGGGCTGGCCCGCTCTGCCTACCATGCTGACATACAGGGGGCAGAGTGGGGAGACCTACCAGATCCCTTTTGCTCCTCCTCCGACTGGTCACGAGTTGGCCGGCATTCCCGACTTGCCTCCGGTATGTATTACTTTATTTCTGCATCTTGCATTGTTATTTCATTTCAGTTCATTCAAATATCCCACAGAATACTGATGCATTTTATTTTGCAGGCTTCCTCCGAGTATACCCGTCAGTCTGTGGAGCTGAATGCCTCCCTGATGGGGATGCTGCAGCGGACTCTCGACGCTTGGCCGTCTACAGCCTGCCGGTATGTTCTTCTGACCACAGTCTCAAACATACTCTGTTTCGCACAATCTGCTACACTGCACAAAAATCTGATAAACTGCTCACGGCTTTCATACACTGTACTTATACACTGCATCTGCACTGATTCACTGTTCACAGCATTCACACACTGTACTCATACACTGCATTCTGTACTGATAAACTGCTCACGGCATTCACACACTGTACTCATACACTGCATTCTGTACTGATAAACTGCTCACGGCATTCACACACTGTACTCATACACTGCATTCTGTACTGATAAACTGCTCACGGCATTCACACACTGTACTCATACACTGCATTCTGTACTGATAAACTGCTCACAGTTTTCTGATGTGTTTGTTCTTTGTATTTTCAGCCTCCTTTCCCGATCCCTCCAGTGGGTGGCGCTGCTCCAGCTGGGCCTCCCCTCTCTACTCGGGATGGCAGGATATTCCCTCGCACTAGAGGGGGACGTGGTCACGTGGGGAGCAGCTCACGAGCTCCAGTTCCAGGAGATGGTGAGTCGGAGGCGGGGACGGAGTCATTTGCGGAGGAGGCCGGGGACAGCTCGGGCTCGGGCTCCGACAGTGACAGCTCCGACGATGCTCCTGTGCTTTTGCCCAGGAAGAGGGCGAGGACTGATCCTCAGGCATGAGGCCTGCTGCTGATGATGATGATTTTGCTGCTTCTTTTCTTTATTTCTTTTCTTGTACTTTTCTCTTTTTGGTAGATAGAGTACTATGTACTGCCAGGCAGATTTTGCTTTCTTCAAAAGTTGTACTTGAAAGAGATTATATAAAACAAACTTTTTATCTGAAAAGTGTTATGTTTACATATCTCCTACTTTGCACTGCATTGCATCATATTACATCTCGATGTAACTGAAATTGTTTTACTGCCTGGAAATTGGGCACTTGCACTGTAATAATCGGATAACCAACCAACTAACAGCAAACAAATCATACAAACCACTGCTCAAACTGAACACAGCCCACATTCCGCTGGGGATTAATCTGCATACAGCCCATAACCCAACATTCGGTCCATTCCGCACACGGCAAACTTTGAACAAACAGCCCAATCTGACAAGCCGGATCACGGCAGGCGGAACTGACTGAAATTGAAACACACTCGGATGTCCCAAATTTTCCATTTCTTCTCTTACCTGCATGGATGTAGAGAATGGCACGGCATTCTGAGCACAGACGATTTGAGGTAAAGAGAGGTTTTTTTTAACTGGGTATCGAGCCTACAACTGGACACCGCCGGAGAACTCAAGTACAGAAAGTAAAAGGCACACGACCTAAACACAACGAGACACACTCGAAAAGACTCAAAACTAAGTTGAGACTAACAAACAAAAGACACGACACGGACGTGTTTGAAAACAAAAGATCTTGAGGAGCCAATTCTTCCGGGCAGGTTTCCCACCCTCTCTGATTTGTGTGATTCTCACGCCACTCGGCCCTCAGCTCGGTTTTTCTCTCAAACCCTCTTGTTCACTTTTCTCTCTGCTTACACCTCTCTATTCTTTATTCTCTCATTTTTCATCCTCCTCCCCAGGGTGGTTGATGGATGAATAGGAAGCGGCATTCATGCCCAATACAGCTAGCTCACGGCTATTTCTTCTGAGAAGAGCGCCTTTCGGCGAGTATGTTGACGGGGGAAGACAGAAGACCTGGCTCAACTGTGCCCCTAGTTCACTTTGACCATTTTTTTTTCTAAAACAGTTTTGATCAAAATGAACGTCAGATTAACACTTATTTTTTTGATTTGAAAATCATGCGAATCAGGCGTGCGCACTGAAAATTTCCTTTTGGGTCCAAACATGGTCCAATTTTGAAAAATGAAATAGTTTTCGAGAAAAAGTCAACTCAGTAAAATTTTCAAAAACTATTTTTGCAAACAGTGAACGCTCAACGAGCGCGAACTTACCCTCGAGATATGCAACCTCGGATCGGAGGCAATGGAAAATTGCCCCTGGCTTAAAGGGGGAGAAGGCAACGGAAAGTTGCCCCTAGTTTGGACGGAACTCAGGGCAACTTATGGCTGATGGCAACGGAAAGTTGCCCCTTGTTTGGATGATGCCGCGGCACCTTGTAAGCCAGTCCTTGTTGATGACGATCGGACCCTCAGACGCGGAGGAGCCGAAGACGGTTTGAATCAATATATGGACACAGTCACCTGGAAGGTGTTGGCGGTTTGGGCTTCAAGAGGAAGTTGATCACGTAGCTCCCGGTTGCTGCAATCGAGACGTTGGATTCGAGGAGGCAAAGTGATCAAAACCATGACATGGACTGAGACGCTATGGAAGCGTTGGGGGCTGGACTTCAGGATGAAGTTGCCTACGTATCCCAAACATGGGAATCAAGCCTTACGTAGTTCGGGTTAAGGTACACTCGGGTATTTTAACCTTCACTGTTTAGGCTCTAACTTTTGCCAAGGCGCCCAATGCGGGTTTTCGACCTTGCGAGCTATGTTTTCTTCTTTTCATTTCTTTTTCTTTTCTTTTCTTTTTTTTCATTTTTTTTTTTCTTTTCTCTTCTTTTTTTTTCTTTTTTTTTTTTATTTCTTTTTGTATTTTTCTTTTTTTTTTTTTTTTTTTTTTTTGCTCTAACTTTTGCCTGGACCGCCCTTCCGGGTTTTCGGCCCAGCGAGCCTCTCAAAGGGTAAAAGTGTAGCAAGCCCATGCCAAATGGTTTTTTTGAAATGGAAGCCCTCTGTATCCGGGAGAGCGACTGTTGGGTTGATTTGCAGGAAAAGTCCATCACGGTTGCTTCTCGAGCTTTGCCTGGTGGGATCTGATCTCCCTGATCTGACTTTGAGCCTCTTGCTCGAGGGCTGCTTCAAAATGGGCCACACAGGCGTTTCATGGCACTGAATGTTTTGAACGGGTTCCGGTTTGCACACAGATATCGAGTCTTGAGGCTGAGAGCGATCCTGGGCTACACAATCTCAAGAGCGATTCCACACAAGTCTTCGCGAGACTGCACAAAAATTTTGTTTTTGAAAGTTTTTAAGAAAGCGACAAATCGCTCGTGCTGAAGATAGTGTGGAACCAGTCTGGATCAGGCCAGGGTCTTTCTCAGTACTCACGCCGACAAGCATGATTTCATTCATGAAAAGCTTAGCATGCGTTTCTTTTTCAAAATGATCAAAATTTTACAAAACCCGAGGAATTACTTCCCCTTCGTTTTCATCACCGCAGTGTTTGAAAAGGGTTTTATGAAAGCTTAGGTCATTATGACGATGTTCAAGGCACAAGAGAGCAGGCGGTATGTACTGTCGTTCCATTCACACCCTCTGGTACGGCTAATTCGAATAGCACAAACACACACACTGATAGCCATGGCTGTTTCATTCAGATTTGTGGCATAACTGGCTCCCTGACAGAAACAGACTCAAAAAGCAAAAACAACGATTTATAAGACAAAACGGTGTTTGAGGCAACAACCCCGAAATCACCTGGTATACTATATAAAAGGGACTGACTCATTACAATTAGACAGACCCTTAAGCAAAAGGAATGTCTCAAAACAATGAGACAGGCTCAAGACAAAACAGAAGACTGACTCGACACCCAAGTCAGAATTTACAAAAATTAACATTTAGCAGGTGCCCAAAAATGCGTGCCAAACGCTATATCCAGACAAATGTACCAGACACTGCTGCCCAGGCGATTCACCTTCTGATTACATACTCGCAGTATCTGTGTCCTCAAAATCCAAGAACTCTGTAGTGACTGACTTGGCTGAGGTAGGCGGGAGGATAACCTCGTTGTCAATCAAATCCTGCACCTCATGACGGAGGCGGAAGCAAGTGTCGGTAGCGTGACCAGTCTGCTGGTGGTACGCGCAGTATGCAGTAGCGTCATGTGTGGCAGGGAGATTCTTCGGTAGGGGTCGGGGCTCAAGAGGTGTAAGATGCCCCTTTTTGGCCAAAATCAAAAGTGCCCTAGACAAAGGCATGTAGAGAGGATGGAAGGCTCGTCCTCGAGGCAGGTACTTCGGGGCCTGAGCACTCTTGCTAGATGCACTAGCGAACGGATCGGCGGGTGCGGCCTTGGATTTCTGATTCCGGGTGCAAGGCTGGGAGTAGGAAGAACTGTTTTGGCGTGACGGGGCCTATCCCGGTTCTCTGATTGACTAGAACTGCCCTCAGGCGGAGCGGGGAAAGCATCCTCCACAGCTTTCTTCGCAACTGTAGATATCTGTTGCTTGTTCATCCCCCTGGCTTTCAAAGCCTCTACTGCCCACAGCAGTTGTTCGATAGGGTCGGCATCTGTCTTCATCTTGCCTTTATCTCTGGCCTCGGCCTGATCTAGAGTTTGGTTTGCTGCATCGTTACCATAACTGGAGGTCATCTCCGGTTGGTTGAGTTCAATCACAATTCGTCCCAGTAACGGGGGCTCCTGGGGTATGAAGCCTCCAACATATGGTGCGGCTGGCGGCGAAACTGACATTCCATAGGCGAGATCCGTCACGGATCTTTGAAGATCACCTATCATCCCCATTAGTTCAAATGTAGTGGGCTCGCGAGCCTGATATAGCTGAGGGGCCCAAACACGGGTGCGCGGCCGGCGATCTGGGCGGATGCGGCATGTCAACGGTAGTCTCATCATGTAGGGTGATTCCTTGATCCAACGCGGCCGTCATGACCACGATTTCTTCTGAGTTCTGCGTCATGCTAAGTCCTGCCGCAGCAAGGAGAAGACACTAACTGTTCTGGATCGACCCTCTGAATCTCTGAACCCTAAACAGAAAACAAACAGTATTTCAGCCCCAGACAGATCAAGCGCGGTGTAGCCGGATAACTGTACTCTACTACTGATCACTGTTCCCCAGAATTACTATTCAAAGCTGAACTGATACCCGCAGACACAACTGATTCTCAACAACACTGATACTGTGCCCTCAGGCCGGATACCCAAACTTGCAAACTGATATATGCGTTCCCCGCAGAGATACATTCTAAAAGCACATACCAGGTAAGTGAGAGCAATACACCCCTATGTTGGGGTAGGGTTTTCCCTGTCCTATTTTTGTCAGGAGCTAGGGTTTCACTACGCACACAGCGGTTTTCAAACACCTAACATCGGTAAGCCAACCTGTCCTAGTTTGGAATGGTCACTATGGATTCCGATATGCACTAGGTCGAATGGTCAAAAGGGTGCCCCGTAAAACCGGGGTTTGTGTTCCCATGCGTCAGAGCCCATAACCGTCAGCCTTATGTCATGCCTTGACAAGACAAGCCTCCGGCAAACCGTTCAGGAATGGCAGATGGCAAACACGTGTCCTAGGCGCACCAATGCAATGCAATGCAAAGAGACACATAAACGAAATCAAAACAGGATATCACGTTCGAGTCAAGCTCTCCAAACTCCCCAGGCAGCGTCGCCAGAAAACTGTAGACGCGCCCGTGGGCTTCACTCTACAGTTCGGACTCCCTTTTTGTGTGTTGCGGTTCTAAATTGAACCAAAGAGTCCAACTCTAGCAAATCGTTTTGAAGAAAAACAGATTTTTGAAAAGTAGTGCCAAACATGGACTGCTTTGCCAGATTACAGAGTCGCCACCTAAATATTTTTAAAATGGGAAATTTAGGAAACCCTGACTCGGTGCCGAAGGCCACGTGTCCGTCATCACCAAAGTGGTCTTGGCTCGGGAGCTTGGGTACGATCGGGGAAGGTCAGCTATGAGCACCCCCTTTCGCCCGGTCCGAAGACCGGCCTCTACTAACCATGATATCCGTTTTTGAAAACTTATGCGTTCTTATTCCGGTTATTAGCCTAGAAAGTACTATGTTATGCGCACAGCAAACAAGTATAGACTAGATTGCCTAATTTGAAATAAACATTGCATATCCGTTTTGTCTCGAAAAACGTGTTGGTTTTTGCTACTCGCAAGTAGGCTAAAATACGGATTTCAATGAGTTGTTCCAACTCACGCAATCCAACCTCCACCCACAGGCATTCAAACAGTTTATCTCATGTAAGCACTTAGCCGCATGGTAAGCATACTGTCATGGCAACATTCACACGCATGTGGTATGCTAAAGCGTAAATACTTACATCGTACTCCGCGCCAAAACAATAACCCGGTTAGCAAACATGCATGACCTAGTTCATGTTAAGTGGCTAATGCAACACAGGCATAGATGCAATCTAGAGTAGGCTCGGCTAACCCTAAGCATGGTACGTGAAATGTTACAATTATCACGTATTCAAGTTAGAATTGAAAGTACGATGCAGTTTGTATGTTACCGAGCCCGGTGCATGTAACAAATGCATGAATGCACACATGCATTGCATAAGGTATGCTAACTGAACATGCCCTAATCTACCATTGAAAGCAGGTAAATAAAAGGGATAGAAAGAAGTGGAGGTTGGAAGACATACACACACTCACCCACACTTATTACAATTATGCCCTCGCTCGGAGGGACCAAAATAATAATACAGATTAATTAACTACGCAAGCTAATTAATTATTACAAATTAACTAAATTAACGAATTAATTAAGCGAAAACCGCCTCGGGATGAGGGCCGGATGCGACACACGCTCGGGACTGGCTCGGAATTGCACTGTCATGCATGATTTGCCTCTGTTTCCCCTGCTATCCTCCTAAGAAATGCCAAAGTCCCAGGAGTGCCTCTCAGGGCACTGGGGAGTACCCGGCTGGGGTAGAGACCACCGGCTGAAGGGGAGGCCACCGGCACAGAATGAAGTTAATCGGCTGGAAATTGACTGCCGGTCGGCACTAAACAGTGCCGGTCGGCAAAAATGTTCTGCAGATCCTGCAACTCACAGCAGCAGAGGACAAACTATGCATGGCAAGTAATTCAAGGTATGTATGCACAAAACACATCCCACATCATGTTAATGACTCAATGGGGTATGTGCCTCGATCCTCGGACACCACCAATCACGCATTTCCATGCTGTGATGGCCCTAAGAACCAAGGATGCAACTTTGATTCAAATGCATGTAATGCAAACAAGCAAAGCAACGTGCCAAACCTCCATCAACTCACTTCAAGAGACCTAGCATGCAAGCAAATGTGATGCAATCCTAAGCATGTTATCTAGGCATGCAACATGGACGATGTGATGCACTTATGCAAACATGCAAGCAAGCATATAAGGCAAGCATGCAAGCCAATGAAATGATGGATTTAGACATGAATTAGGCAACCCAAAAGGCCTAAAATCAGTGGCCAAAGTGCCTAGAAAATGAGACCAAGTGCACATACACATGTGCACGTGTTAAGGCTCAAACCCAAGGCATAAACAAGCAACATTCAAGCACACTTAAAGAGGCACAAGCATGGACTAAAAGCATGCATTAGAAGCTCTGAAATTCATGTCAAACATGATGCCAAATCATGCAATGAAGCATGCCAAACAAAGCATGCAAATAGCCTAGGCTTAAGGCAAGTCAATGAGCATTGAACCACACTATGCAAGACAATTATGGCATGCATTAATCAACCCAAAACAGACTTTGAGCATGTCAAAATAGCCCCAAAGGACCACTTAGATGGCATCTAAGAAGCTTGAAATCAAGGGCATGCAACATGACCAAAACATGGAGCATTTAACATTAGCTTAAGAAGTCACAAAGAGGCATGCAATGTAAAACATACAAGCACTTCTAGGGGACTGAAATTGCATGTCAAGTGGCCCAAACCACCAAAATAATGCAAACAACAACACATGCATGCTCTTAAGGCCAACAAGCCAAATGCAAGGGGCTATATTAAACATGCTAAGATTGACCAAAATACTTATGGACAGACCTAAAACATGGTAATATGAGCACGAATCTTCACAAACACAAGTCTAAAACATGCTAGAATGGAGGCATACAACCTAAGCATGTTAAGGCATAAAGAGGCATTACAAGGCAACTATACTAAGCATGTAGGAGACCAAAACCAACTTGGAGGCATGTTATATCATGGCAATATAAGCATGGAAAACAACCAAGGCATGCTTAACACACACTCAAACATGGTGCTCCTTTGGAAGCCAAAACTTGCCCTTTTCAAGGACATCAAGGAGAGGGGGTGGCCCTCCCCTTTCTAGGACTTTAAGGCACCATCTCCACCACTGAAATCCCTCAAGATTTCAGTGGTGGAAAGGTCCAAGCGCACGAGTCCCGGATCTCTCAAAAATAGCACAAAAAGTGCCCTTTTCAAGGCCTAAAGGGGGTCAAACTCCCCCAAACCACAAAACACTCTTAATAAACAATAAAGAGGGTTAAAAAACAGAAATCTTTTGTGTTATAAACCAAGCACAAAAACTATTTTAAACTAGGCAAAAATGGAGTGCAAAAATTGGGTAAATAAAGTAAGTTTCTTACCCTTGATGATCAACTTCACAAAGGTTGGAGTTGTTAGTTCCTTGAGCTCCAAACCAGCCAAGAACACCAAGAACAAGCCCTTAGCACTTCAATTCCAAGAGGAAGGTGAAACACTAGGTGTTGGTGAGCAATAGTAAGTCACAAACACCTAGTGTACAAAACAAGAGAGAAAGAGAGAGATAGGATAGATACACAAAATCTAACCTAAAACCAGAGCTTCTCCCTCTCCTAAAATGTCTAACTCTCCAAATCTTCTAACCTTTGAGCCAAGAGAGCAAGAGTTCTCTTATAGGCAACCAAGACTTACAAGCTAAGTCAAAACAAAGGCTCATCCCTCCATACACGTGTATGGAGGGGAAACAAAAGGCATCAGCTGTCTGAAAATATCTCAGAAAACAACTGTATAAGAGTCGGCAGGGCAAAATGGTCATTTTGCCAAAAACAGTGCCGACCGCACAAAATAGTGCCGACCGGCACAATATAGTGCCGATGGCAACTCTAGCCAGCCGGTGGCCTCTAGCCCCAGCCGGTGGTGTGTAGGGATGCCTCACAAAGCATTCCCTGCCCTTCCAAGGCAAAACACAAGTGTTTGGTGCAAAACCAAACACAAACGGTCGAGTCCGGAGGTCCTGAGGCACGGTGCGCGAGCCGAGAACTCCGGGAACTCCAAACGAACACAAACATGGATGATCACCGAGCGTTCCGACGGTGACGTCCAAGTCTTGAGGACGGTCAAAAATGGGGTGTCTACAGAGGTGGACTGGATGGAGGTCGATTGGCTCGAGATTGAAGTCTGAGAAGTCGCCAACCAGGTTTGTACTCCTTTTCTCTTTCGTTTACTCTTCTCGCCATGTCCCATGGTGTGTCTAGATTTGGACACGCGTGTCCCCGCTGTGTCTCGGCCGTGTCTCCACCGTGTCCCTTGCAAAAAAATAAATTAAATTAAGGGGACATGCCAGATGCCGTGTCTCATACGTGTCCCTGACGTGTCCCTATATCCGACACCGCCACAGCTTCCATTTTGGCGTGTCCATGCTTCATAGTCCCATATTAACCAAAATATAAGCAAGAATCGAGAAATGCTCTTCCAACTTGTCCTTTTCACGCCAAAGATGACTCCAAAAGCAAACTCTTCACCATTCCCAACAACAAATATGACTTGGAAAATCTTTTTGAAGTGCTGTTCCATATGACATAGCCAAAAAATAGGACACAAACATGGACACGTGACCTGACACAAACACGTCAACATGAAAATTTTTAAAAAATGTCAGAGATGACACATGAGCGACACATACAAAATATATAATTTTATATATTACTTACATGTCATATATAGGGATAGATGATTATTATATGTCAGATATGAATATTTAATTCAAAGATAATAAATTTTAAAATTTGAAGGAGGAAAATAGGTATAAATTTAAATTATTTTTCTTTTCTCATTTGATACCAAGTTAGTTTATTCAAACTTGTAAATGTGTGAAGTGTTGGGAAATGTCCAATGAGTATCGTGTCAATGTGAGACACGGTGTTGGACCTGACACATTACCTTCTTAGAATGTCCATGGTTTTTTGGGACATAAAAATCTCCATCGAAGACCAATCCCCCTCATACTTCCATATTTGATTTCACCACCAATTAAAACTGATACAGTAAAAGAGCAGAATAAGAGAATGAGAAGATAGAATGTATCTCTATTGAGAGAGCCCAAAAAGTAGGGTTGCCTCTCTCATTAACACTTGTAGATACAAGTCATACAACTATTTATTTTATTTTATTTTCGTATTTTTTAACAAGTATTTCCAACACAAGATGATTTTTCCAAATCAATTTCAAAATAATAATATTCTTAACATTTCAACATAATTTCTTTTCCAAAAATTACCAAACAAAAATCTGAAAAAATATATATATGTAATACCTCTTATAATGATATATTTTCTCAAAATAACCCTAACATAGCTTTAATGTAAAAATATGAAGAAAGTGCCTACCTCAAATAATGATGAAGAGCAGATCTGGAAAGCCAATCTTGCCCGATCATGAATCCGAAACTACCATTGCGAAGATCACGACGAGCTCTCCAACTTTCATTTACAAAACTTTTGCAAAATCTCACTCTAAAGACTCCTACTTGAAGCTCAAAAGTTGAAGAACAAGGAAAGAGAGAGAGAGAGGTGCGTCGTGTGTGCCTCCTTTTCCCCACGGGAGAGAGAGAGAGAACCCGTGTGTATTGATGTATTTTTTTTTTTTAGCGCCAAGCAATGTTGTCCCTCTCCCCATGTGCCTTCTGTGTGTGTATGTGTGTCTCTCTTTAAAAAAGTATATTTTTCCCTCCCATGCTTGAACCCCACTCCATCACTCACTTCTCTCTTTTGTAAAGAAATATCCTCCACCACCCTGCTGACCATGCATGTTCCCTTTATATTTGTATTCCACCACACAAAAACAAAAACATCATCACCCTATCTTCCACCACAAAAACCATCATCAGAATATATTCCCTTTAAAAAAAAAAACAAAATCGAACTGTTTTCGCACAGAATTTTCACAGCAATCGAATTCAAAAATTTGTTCAATTAAATTATGCACTGACTATTTAAAAAAAAAAATTTGGGTCATTACAGCCGTTCACAACCAAAATCCCATCCTAGTTGGATTAAGGCATGACTGGCCGATCGCCATGGACTACCAAGGCCTACCTATACCAAGTGAAAGGTGCATTTGAAATATATGAAATTTATAGAACATACATGCTTAGTGGACATTTGATTTTTGTTAATGAGATCTTCTTGGTATTGTTATGATAGTGGTTAGCTTTCAGTTTTGGCATTTGCATTACTTTTGTGGTTTTGTGAATAAATTGGACATAAATTGTTGTGGACTTTGTGCAGAGCTGTCGTGATGGGAGTTGGATTAGGACTGCAAATCATCTTTCACAAAATACCCTTCTATTAGAGTCAGAGGATGTAAAAGATGTTAATCAAATTCTATCCGTTCTATTTATATCAGTCTCTACCAATTTCAGTGTGTTTATTAAGCAAGTTGCTGAAGCCCAAGGGAAGGATGGGCATGTTCCTTCAAGCGGAAGGAAGAGGAAAAGGCTTACTACCCAGGGGTCATTTATCTTCTGCTACATATGCTTCCTGCTACTCACATGTTGAAATTGAAACTTCTTTCCCTTCTCCCTTGTTCTTTCTAACCTCTCCCATTTTATCTGAAGATTATCTTATAATTTAGCTTCTTGTTTTTGGGTTTCAGGACCAGTTATTAATGCAATTACGGGAGGCAGAATTGCATAAGCGAGTCAGCAAATGGATGGATTCTATGAATTCTGATAGCGGATTTGTGACAAGTTTTGGCAATCAGCATGCTTTGCTTGAGATTGTAGCAAATGTGGCTTCGGATGGGGTCAAGCATTCAACATTGAACCCTGGTTCTTCTGGTCGATTACACTCTACAGATTCAGCGGGTTCTTCAAAAGGCAATTATGGTAGTGTCTCTGTTGAAATGAGTGAGCCAGTTACCTGCAGCAGGGAGCAAGGGCCTGGTAAAATGATCCAAACTATTGATCCAAGTCCAAGTGGCTGCAGTGTAAACAATGGCCATTTAATTGGCAATGATGCTCTAACGATGTTGTTGTTGGCCCTGCCCTCTCATATGTGGTCTGGAATTAAGGAACCAAACCTATCTGCAGAGTTTAACAGCCTTGTATCAATTGGGAGTGTTCCTCACATACTCAAGAAAGAGGTAACAGTTCTTCCTTTTCTTGTTTCTTACTTTCTTTGATATTATATCTCAATTGCATTAATTGGTTCCTTACTGTGTTCTATTATGTCTATGCTGGAATAACAAAGAATCTCCAACAGTGTAGGGTTGCTTGAATCTTCAAATATTTACAAATGATGTCCAGTATTTCCAACATACATCCTCGATCTGATCCTTTAACTAGGAAGAATGGATACGGATACGATATGAATGCGGTGATACGACAAAATTTTAAAAAATAGGATTTGGATACGGTTAGGATATGTTTATAAAAAAATATTTTAAAAAAATTATTAGTAGTCAGTTATGCATGAGCTCAAGAATGTTGAGAAATCATACTGTAATTAAATAATACAAAATACTAATCTTTAATAATTAGAGATTAATTTAAGTTGGTAGCTAGTTTACTTCTTTTAACTTTAATAGGTCTTACAAATATTTCATTTCAATATCAAGTCTAGTATCTTTTTTATTACAATAATAGAATAACGATATTTAATTTTTATTTTATTTTCTAATTGACGTGCATGGCACAATAAGAATAAGTCAATTTGACAAATTAAATTACTTTACTTCACTATGTTCTTCTTATCAAAGAACTAAGCAAAGTATTAATTTATTTTATTTTTTTTTTGTATTTATCCTCACACTTATAATATATTATAATGCTATGCAATAAATACTACAATTCTAATTTTGTGAAAGTAATACGGGACTTGGAGTATCCGATTCTTCAAAGTTAATTAAAAAGTATCCGATACTTTTAGTAAGTATCCAATACATATCTATGAATATCTAAGGAGTATCGATATTTGATACGGATACAATACGGATACGTTGCCTTTTTAGAAGTATTCGTGCTTCATAGTCCTTTAACCTTGTTGATTCTTGTGTTCTTTAGTCTCCTCTTATGCTATCATTCAATTGAAAATTGAAACCTGATTCAATGGTCTATTATTGTGTCTCTAGATCTTTTTAATTTTTTTTGATTTAATGAGTTCGTTGGCTTGAGAATGCATGGTTAATATTCTATGTGATCTTTGTCCTATTACCGATTTAAAAGTCAATCAGGATTTGGCTTCTCTTTACATGATTGTGATGAAGTTAAATATATGGATGTCTCATTACTCTTGCACAGTCAAATGATCTGATTGTCTAGATTTTGCTTGTCAAATTTCTTCATATGTATCAATTTTAAACTTTTTGTTTATTTTTGATGTGGTGTTGTATTTGGTGGCCGAATCTGGTGCATTTTCAGCATGATGAAAGACTTCATTGAAAAAAGAGAAAAAAAAACAAACTAGCAAGGAAGAAGAAGCCTGTCCTTTGTAGATGACTCTGTAGAACTAGTAGTATATGCTTTTATAATTATATTAATGTTATTAAAAATGCATAGAAACATGTTGTAATAGATGATATAAGTTTCTTGCTTCGCTCAATGAATTGCTTCTTTTGAGACTTGAAGGTGAGTTTTGCTCTCTCAAATTCTTAAGAGGTAGAAATTAGTTGAGTTCCTTATTTTAGGACTGCTATAATTACTATGCCTTTACTTCTTGGACCTCATATTGATACAGATTACTAACTGAAGCCTGCTCACATTTTGCACCTTAGCTGTGCTTGTGATTTTTATTTAGGTAAATTGCATAAACACTCCCCGAGGTTTCTAACAAATACCGGGACACCCTACAGTTTTCTGAAATTACTAGAAAATCCCTGTCAAAAACTAAGGGTTGACAGACGTTACAACCAGTGGCAGAGTCAAAAAATTAAATTAGAAGGGGCACTTACTAATTCCAATAATTTTTACAAAAATATTTTACGTAAGTTTTTACGATTGATTTCAAGAAATATAAAAAAAAAAATAATAATTAGTGTGTTTGGTTTCAGTTTTCTGAATTCAATTTTTTGAAAATTGAATTTTTTTATTTTTCGTATTTTTTTGTTTTTAGTGAATATTTTTTGAATTTTAAGTAATTTTTTTTACTTTTTTAGATGCACCTTACTTAAATGTATCTAAATAGTAAAATATTTGTAAAAAATATTTTAAAAAATTAATAAATACACAAAAAATATAAAAAATATACTGAATTTTCATTTTTTCTTATTTTTTGGTATTTAATGTATTTTTTAAATATTTTTTTCACAAATATTATACTTTTTAAGTGTATTTATGTTAGGTATGTCTAAAAATTTAAAAAATTGCTTAAAATATTAAAAAAATTCATTCAAAACATTAAAATACGCAAAAATAAAAAAAGTAAATTTTCTAAAAACTATTTTCTAAAAACTGGAAACAAACAAGCTGAATGTTATTTGTAACTAGTGTATCATGGACAATACAAAAAAAAATGGATATAAGCCTTAAAATAAATTATATAATAATAAATTATTTTTTGATACAAAATTTGATTAAAAATTCAATACAATGGTAATACCACGCCATCATTCATATGTGATATCACCCACTAATGGTAAATAAGCGCATAAAGAGTGAACCTCACATGTCAAACGTAACTAGCAATCTAATAAATTTCATACTTTATAGTGAGATTACTTATACTTGCATATCATTAATAATGACATCGCTGGTACATTCAAAAAATTTCATAGCTAATATGGTTTATTTATAATAGTCTCTTTATTTTTAATCAAAACAACCATTATTGTTTTCATAATTTTTTAAATGGTATTGACATTTCACTCTAATAATATTTTTGTAATTTTTTATTTAAAATATTTTTTTTATGTTTGTAAAAAAAAAAAAAAAAAAAAAATTCAAAATTCAGGGAGGGCACGTGACCTCCCTGGTCACATGCTCCCTCTGCCACTGGTTACAATGTGCTTGATCTTACTTGTTTACCCTTGTACCAAAAATGATTATTTCAGTATTAATGTTAGCATTATGCCAAAATAAAGGGTTGTCTTGTGATCTGCTCTCCTCCAACTCTACCATGAATGGACACTTATGTCTGCAGAACAATTCAAGAGTATTATTAGCATTACACAATTTTTGCCGATGCCAGCATCTTTCCTAATGATTGAGCAACCAAGGGGTTGTTTTTGCATATTGTTAGTTGAAGTATTAGGTGTTTCTCAATTTTCAAAAAATTCAGGGGTGTCGATTTACTCAAGGTGGCAACCCTTTCCTAACAGTTCAAGGTTTTGGGACTAGGGGTGATCAAACAGAGATGATGTGCTTCTTTTTATTTATTTATTTTTTTAACGAAGGTGATGTGCTTCTTTGTACTTGATTTTCTACAATTTTCATTTGATGTACTTTTTCATACATGGAAATCCTTATATTATTGTTATCTAAGCAAATGTCATTCAAACGTATCATTAGTGGCAAATTTAATTGTGTTAGTGTTCTACATATTAAGTGATTTTTATGCAATTTGATAGGGGTGTACTTGGTTCAGTTTGTTCCAGTTCTGAGGTAAATTAAAAACAAAACCGATTTCAACAGTTTCAAAAATTTAGGGAACCAAACCAAATCATGTAAATTATGGAATAGAACCAAACCAACCAACCCTGTGGAAAGCGGTTTGGTTTTGATTGATAACGATGATTCCAATCCTAAGAGCGTTCCACAAATTATATGTTAAAAACTTGCCTTAATATTTTCTCTCAAATTTCTTTTGTTTTGTTTTGTTTTTGTTTGTTTTTTACCTCCTTTCGTTTATCTTTTTTTTTTATTTATTTTTTATAATCTTTCTTTTTATATTATGCTCTATTAATCATCTCTCACAGTTCTAAAAACACTCTTTATCTATGTAAACATATATTAATCTTTCTAATCTTTATTATTTGGAGATTGTTGTTAGGTGCTGTCTGATGATGTTAAATGATGCTGATTTAGAGTTCTAATTTCTGTTCATGGCAAACACAGGTGCTGAGCTTGCGTCAACAGCTCGAGTTTATTATGATGGATATTGGGTCAAATGCTGTGCATAAGGGGCTAACTACAGTATCAGACTAAAGTACACTGAAAGAGCCATGGTTCAAGAAGTTTACTATGTATGAATGATTTATACTTTAAATTTAAAATTAAGTTATTACTATTTTAGGTTGGAAATTGGTATAATGTTGTATGTATATATATATGCATTTTTTATTTTATTTTTGGATGATATAAACATGGTATATATAATTTATCTAATATACTAGGTTTATCATAGTGGGATTTTGCTAGGGCTACATTATTTAATAGTATTTTTATAGAGGGTATTTTTGTCATTTCAATGGCAATATTAACACCATTGTGTACCAATTTGGAGGCCCGTGTAATTACAGAAATTACAAGAGAGGTTTGTATAATTATCAAATATCTTAGAGAGGTCTGTGTAATTAGCCTTATAAATAAATAAAATAGAATTTTATTTTTGTAAAATGTTGATAAATAAATTTAAAACCCAAGTAACAATTATTATTTTATATATTAATTTCTATGTTGATCATGGGATTATGAATGGAGTTTTAAGATGGGTTTGGCTTCTTTCGTGTTGATTATAGGTTCTGTTTCGATAATTTAAGCTGTTTACTTTTTAGTACTTGTTGAGTAGAATATTAGTGTAAAAAATTAAGATGATCGGGAACAGAACCTATGGTGGGCTATACGGATCCCTTGAGTTCTTTCATATTGAGATACCAACATGAGAGAAGCTCAACCATAAAACAAATATAATTCAAATATATAGTTAGCGATGTCCAATCATCTTGATTTTTTATATGAATATTCTTCTCAATGAATCCAAAAAAAAACTAATGGTTCAGATTATTGGAATTGATTCCAAAATGGACCTACTGTGTACGAACACTCTTAAATTGAGATGACAACTTGAGGAAAACCAAACTCTTTTAAAATATAATCAAAGGTATCTTAGGAATACAAAATTACACTTGGCATGAAGAAAAACAAATGCTTCATTATGCTAACTCGATTATGTTAATGGGTGTACTGTTAAATTTAAAATATAAATTTTGATTTTGATTTAAAAATATAAATATTGTCTATTGCTCAAATGATAAGGGTTACTTCGGTCTTAGTTTCGAGTATGTTACATTTTGAGTTTCATAGATATGAAACTAGGTATAGTTGAAGCATTTCTCAACTATGAGTGTAGGGCACAAGAAATCGAGATTGGGTGCTCTGGTTTGCTGGGTCGTCTATGGAGAGGATGATGGACAGTAGAGAGATGAGGGGTCAGGTATGTTGGTGATATGTAAGAAATTGAAAGAGGCGCCAAAATTCGAATTCGAAAAGGATGGTGCATGACGGCTGAGTTGGGCGTGTAGGGCCAATAGGGAAATGCCACATGTCTTCGATAAGACTTATGGCAGACATGGGGAAGAGCAAAGTAGATGAAAGGAAAATGACCGAGCAAGATATGCAACCGAACAGGTAAGCCCGGCCTAGAAATAATTCCAGTCACGCAAACGCAAGTGACAAAAGAACAAGAATTGAGCAAGATGTGCACCCGAGCAAGAAAATTAGCTCGGCCAGAGAATGTAATCCCAGTCACGCTAGCGCAGACGGAATTAAGGGGCAATTGAGAAGGGAATTTACTTCGGCTTGGTGGGCTAAGCAAGTTTGGGCCTTGGCCGAGGAAGTTTTGGCCTTGGGTTGATATTCTAGCCCGAGTAAAGCGAGACCTGGCATTGGACTGAGATGTTAGTGCGGTCGGATTAAAGGTACTCGCCCAACTGAGGTGCTAGCCTGGTCTAACCAAGAATTCAAAGCTAGATGGGTTCACTCGTGGACTAGGCAGAGCCAAGCAAAAGACCGACCAAAGTCAGCAAGCTCGATCAAATCAATCTACAGTTATGTCTTCTAGGACCAAGCAGAAGGCATGATTCTAGAGATGGGTACAATGCCGAGTTAAAGATAGCTTGGCGGAAGTTGCTACGTGCCCAATTGGAAGGTGAGATGGAGATTCCACCATCCGTACGCGTCAATACTGTTAGGCAGTTTTGCCATTAGTGTTTGGTAGTATTTGTCTCTACACGTAGAGGGAGACAAGAGGGCAGTACATCTACGCGTCTAGGTAAGGACGAGCAAGGTGGTGTGCGCAAAAACTATATAAACGGTGCGGCGCCTCCATGCATAGGTCTGGAATTCTTGTTATCAGAGCTACCTGCATTTTGTCTCCTCTCTCTTTTTTTTTTCTCCCAAGTGTGCTAACTTGATCGTCGGAGGGGTTTTCTGGATGCACATCCATCGGGTAGCTCACCGTTGTTTTGTTCTCAGGTTGGACGATTCAGTTCGGAGCTATAGAAAGCTTGGACCCAAAGAGTACAAAGGGTAACGAATATTTTCCACCCGTACTGTAATAACCCTCACCACTGATTACTGATTACTGTTAAACTGAGACTGATCATGATAAGTAATTGACTGACTGACTGAAATCTGGAACTGAATTGATTGAGTATATTAGTTGAATTGCATTCTATCTGTTTGACTGTTAAGCTATCTGTTCATGTTTTATGCATTAAACTGCAAATTGAAGGCCTTATCGGCAGCCGAACTGGAAATTGATTAATGTTTCGTGATCGTTAGAATTTATGTGATTTAATGTTGTATTTATCTGAAGTGTTTTAGTATGATTAAATTAGATTAAATAAGCTAAATTGCATAGTTGGCTTATCTACCAAAATGCCACTTTTAGTGGCCCACTACTAGACATATGTGAGCCTTATTACACTCAAACAAAGCATTTGCTCAGCCATATTTTGAGAGCAAAACCGATTGAGAGAGAGAGAGGTAGAGAAAGCTTGGTTCTATCTTGAATTTTGCTAAGAAACTTGAAGGAATTGGAGGCTGATTTCATATTTAAGCTTCTACACTTGAACTACAAGACTTAGGTAAGGTTTTCAACTTCTCATTGATGTATTTAAGATTGTTCTTGCATGGTTCATGGTCCATTTAAGGGTGGAGTCTAGAATTGGTGCTAGATTGTTGAATTGAAGCTTAAAGCTTGCATGCATGTATGTATTTGGAAGTTTTGAGGTTGTAAGTTCATAATTCCTCACATGCATGTCCATCTTTTGATCATAATCCATGATTTCATATTGTTCTTGAAGAAATGAGCTCATTAGAGCAAGTATTTGAAGCTTGAAAATTGTTTAAATTCATGCATGTCATGTTTGAATTATGTTCATAAAAATTGGTTTGAAATTGAGTTTGTTTGAACTACCCTTGGGCTTTGATTTTACAAATTGAGCTTGAATCATGTTATATTATGAGTTTACAAGAGTTTTCCAGAAAATTGGCCCAAGAGGATCGAAATTTATGCATCAAAACTTGGTTTTGAGTTTGAATGTGCAATCTGGATTTTCCAGATTTTGGACTCCCGCTCAAGCGGGGGAAGTTGTGCTTGAGCGGGGAATTCGAGCTCCCAGCATCTTGCATGGTTTTACAGTCCGCTTGAGCGGAGGAATGCACGCTCAAGCGGAGGCTTGTGTCACACGCTCGAGCGGGGGTCGAGCATGGATTTTGAGCATCCAGTACTTTTGCACAGTCCGCTCGAGCGGGGGAGTTGACGCTCGAGCGGAGACCTTTGTTGCATGTCCGCTCGAGCGGGGAAACCCACGCTCGAGCGGGACCTCTGATTTTCTGAAATTCTGAAAATATTTTCTGAGTGCATCTTCGCATCCTCATCCCATCCTAGGCATTTTTAGGCCTAGTTTAAGACATCTTAATGAGGATATAGATGTAGAACCACACCAAGGCAAATTAGGGATTAAGTTTTGATTTTCCTAACTGTGTAGCTTAGTGTGTGTTCAATCTGTAACTTTGTAGGGTTGGCATCCGAGGAGATGCTCTAGCCTAATTGTAGCCCAGAACTCTGTGAGTAACAATGTTGTAAAGATATGTTCAAATATGAATATCTTCTGAATACTGAACTGTACTGCTTTCTGAAATGACACTGTTAACTGAATGAATGTATGTCCTCTATTTTGAACTGTATTGTGGCATCCTTAGCAACTACTATTTACTGTTACTGCTACTGTTACAGAGATCTCTGTCAGATCCTATCTTGGAACTTCTGTTTACTGTTATGATGGCCATCATTGACTGTTCGGTCTTTTAAGACCCACTGTTTACTGTACTGCTATGCTAATGGATGTACCACATATAACTGTATTGAATAACTGATATACTGATTGAAATGACTATTTTCAATACTGAAGGGACATTCATTCTTAACCTCTTTACGCATTATGTTATTCACTGGGCTTTAGCTCACTGGTCATATATATATGTAGGTGTACAGGCACCGGACCGTTGCTAGAAGCATCGGGGTAAACTCCAGTTTTGTCAAGCCAACCACTTTGCCTCACTGCGAGGTTCCGAGCCTGTCAAGCTATGGCTTAGGGGTGTTTTAATTTCCCCCGTCTGTCTCTGTACCTGTTTTGTAATACTGTATAGACTGATAGCACTGTACTGTACTGTTATAATAAGGATTAGGTCCCTGTTCTGAATGATTGTAAATATTGTGTATACTGTTTTGTCACTGGCTGTATATATGTATGAAAAGTCTTTTTGCATACAGACTGTCTCAGCTCATTGGACATTGTTTATTTACTGATTTGGCTTCCGCCATGCCCCTGTACTCTGTATTACTGTTCTACTGTTAAGCAGGCCTTTGGTAATCTCGAATTACTGGCCGGTTACGATGCTAAACCCATAGGGGCAGGTTTGGGTCGTGACACGTACAATGGCGGTGGATGAGATGTCATGGGTTGGAATGGCTATATATCTTGTGAGATTGAAGAAGATGGTGGTTGGTGGTGGTTCTAGTGGTGACTAGATGAAAAAAAAATGGAATTGCGGTTATGGTTTGGGGTTGTAGGGGTGGGTGTTTGCACTTGCCGTAAAGAAAAACAAATGGTTCATGATACCAACTCCAGTAAGATTGAGAGACAGACAGAGGGGGGTTGGGATTGAAGATGAGAGGATATAGTAAGAGAAGTGTTTTATTTTGGATTTTTGATAGTATTTTTATAGAGGGTATTTTTGTCATTTCAATGGTAATGTTAACACTATTGAATGCAATTTGGAGGCCCATGTAATTACAGAAATTATAGGAGAGGTTTGTGTAATTATCAAATACCTTAGAGAGGTCTATGTAATTAGCCCTATAAATAAATAAAATAGAATTTTATTTTTGTAATATGTTGATAAATAAATTTAAAATCCAAGTAACAGTTATTATTTTATATATTAATTTCCATGTTGATTATGGGATTATGGATGGAGTTTGAAGATGGGTTTGGCTTCTTTCATGTTGATCATAGGTTCTGTTTCGATAATTCGAATCGTTCACTTTTTAGTACTCGTTGAGTAGAATATTAATATAAAAAATTAAGATGGATCCCTCAAATTCTTTCATGTTAAGATACCAACATGAGAGAAGTCCAACTCTAAAACAAATATGATTCAAATATATAGCTAGTGATGTCCAATCATCTTGATTTTTTACATGAATATTCTACTCAATGAGTCCAAAAAAAGTAAACGATTCGAATTATCGGAATTGATTTCAAAATGGGCCTACTAAGTATAAATGTGGGAGAGTATTTTGTGAATGATAGCACGTGGCTAAGGTGACGTCAGAGTGTTAGTCGAGGTGCCACGTGGCCTGGTCACGTTGCCGAGGTGATCTAGGCTAGGTCGGGGTTATCTGCGGAGATACCGGAATCCGAGATAAGCAAATAAGGGACAAGAGTCCTAGAACATGGGAGGGTCTTAGTCTGGATAGCGATAAGGCTCAAGAAGAGTTTATCTCTATCGAGTTAAGGGTCTAGGATGAGCATGAAGCATGAGTCCTATGGAGTGAGGCTTCTAGCGAAACTAGGTCACTGCTAGTTATAAAAGCAGGGCACCCTCGTGGGTCTAAGGTAAGTTCTTTCTTGTGAGATTAAGCACAATTTGCTATCTTTGAGAGATATTTGATTACTGACTTGATCGTCGGAGTGCCCACAGGTGAACGAACCACCGTCGGATTTTTATCTTTCTGTGAAAGGTTGTTTGGGCTTAATCTATTTTGCCGGTGCTCTCCAGCTGAGTTCCCCATTTGGTTGTGTGGTCGGAAATCAACACCCACAATAACTACTCTCTCAAATTGAGATGATAATTTGAGGAAAACCAAACTCTTTTAAAATATTATTAAAGGTATCTTAGGAATACAAAATTACACTTGACATGAAGAAAAACAAATGCTTCATTATGCTAACTCCATTATGTTAATGGGTGTACTGTTAAATTTAAAAAATATAAATTTTAATTTTAATTTAAAAATTTACATATTGTCTATTCCTCAAATGATAAGGGTTACTTTGGTCTTAGTTTTGAGTATGTTACAATTTGTGTTTCATAGATATAAAACTAGATATAGTTGAAGCATTTCTCAGCTATTTCTTTCGACAAAACAATGTTGTATATACATATATTATTAATTTAAGCCTTTAAAGTATATATTAAGATAGTTTTAAAAAATTATATATATATATATATATATTTTATTACACGCATTTTCATATTGGATGATAAATTTTTTATGTTAAAAAAAAAACTTATTTTGATAATTCAAATAAAAAAGACATAAGTATTTAATTGGTTTTAACTTAAGATAGTGTTAATGAGTGTCTAAAGAAAATTAACTAGTAAAACATATTTATTAACACAAACTTTTATAGCCATATATATTAATTTTATATTTATTAACAAATACCCATAACTCATTACCAAAATTCATGATTTTATTAATAAATAGGTAATATATTTAGATTTTTTTTTTAATTATAATCCCTATTAATATTTGTCTTGAAGAATAAAGACAATAAAATAAATAAATAATACTTTAGTCTAAGTCATTTATGCTTAGGGAGTTAACTTCTCTCTATTTCCATGTTCTCCTCCTCCCTATGAATGGCAATGGGTCGGGGCGGGGTCGAGGATTACACTCCCCGTCCCTGATCCCCGAAGGTACAAAATTTTCTGTCCCCGCCCTCGATCGCCGGTGGGAAACCCATCTGTGGACGCGCCCTCAGGCCCCCGTGCCACCAGAGTTCGGACTCGAATTGTGTCGGTTCTTAATCTGATCTTGCAAAGTGCAATGCAAGACTGATAAATCACCAAAGAGTCCAAATCCGGCAAATTGTTTTGGAAAATAGATTTTTAGAAAGAAGTGCCAAACATGGACTGCTTTGCCAGATACAAAGTCGCCACCTAAATATTTTTTTATGGGGGAATTTAGGAAACCCTGACTCGTTTGCCTAAGGCCACGTGTCCGTTATCACCAAAGTTGCCTCGGCTCGGGAACTTGGGTACGATTGGGGAAGGTCAGCTATGAGCACCCCCTCTCGCCCGATCCGTAGATCGGCCTCTACTAACCATGATATCTAGTTTTGAAAACATTATGTGTTCTTATTTCGGTTAATTAGCTAATCTTACTATGTGATGCGCGCAACACAAAAGTATAGACTAGATCGCCTAATTTGGAACAAAGCATCGCATATCCGTTTGTTTGGAAATCATTTGAGGTTTGCTACTTGCAAGTAGGCTAAAATACGTATTTCAACGAATTATTCCAATTCAAACAATCCAGCCTTCACCCACAGGCATTCAGGCAGTAAATCAACTAAGCAGTTAGCCTCATGGCAAGCATGCTTTTCATGGTAATCAATAACACATGCAGTATGCTAAAACATAAACACTCACAGTGTACTCCGAGCCAAAACAAGGAACTAGTTAGTAATCATGCATGATCCTAGTTCATGTTAAAATGGCTAATGCATCGCATACAAAATGTGACTAGAATAGGCTCGGCTAATCTATGGATGGCATGTGAAATGCACAGGTAACATGTATTCAAGTTAGATTTGAAATACTATGCAGTTAGTATGATGCGCCGAGCCCGGTGCATGCAATACAAATGAATGGGAGCTCGCATGCATAGCATAAGGACGCTAAATTAAATATGTCCTAATACTAACCATCAATAGCAGGTAAGTAAAAGGGAGAAAGAGGTGGGGGTTTGGAAGACATGCATCACACACACGCACGCTTATTACACAGTTCGCCCTCTCTCGGAGGGACCAAAAGAATAATACAATTTAATCAACTAACAAGCTAATTAAATAATTACAGACCACTTAACTAGTTAAGCAAGTTAACTAAGCTAATAAAGCGGTAAAATAGCCTTGGGAAGAGGGCCCAATGCATGTGTGCTCGGCTCCGCTCGGAAATCCACCACCATGCCAAAGCTGCCTCTGTTTACACTGTTTTTCTCCTCTGAAGATTGCACAAGTCCCAAGGAACATCTCTCTGAGCACTGTGGGATGCCACCAACCATGAGGAATGGTCACCGGCCATAGGGAAGTGGTCATCGACCACAAATGAAGCCATCGGCCAACAATGGATAGTCGGCCGGCACTGGAGATGGCCGACCGGCCATATCTTCCTGCAAATCCTATTTTGACAGCAGCAGAGGACAAGAAAAGGCATGGCAATGCATTTCAAAGCAATGTTTGCACCACCACCCCTTTATCATGTTTATGACTCAAAGGGCATGGTACTCGACCCTCGGACCACCAATCGCGCATTTCAATGCGTGATGGTCCAAGAAGTCAAGTATGCATTTTCACTATGGAATGAAATGCACGCAAAACAACAATGATCCTAACCTCTATCATAATTAATTCAAGAGGTAAGGCATGCATGCAAGATGCAACCTAAGCATGCGAGCTAAGTATGCAATATGAGTATGCAGCAAGCAAACATGCAAGCATGTGACAACATATTAATGGCAAAACATGTGACAACATGTTAGGCAACCAAAAGAGAGAATGCATGCCAAATGCATTACAACCTAAGCATGCAACAACATGTCATATATCTCAAGCAATGCAACACAATGCAATATGGCTAAGCATGTGTCAACAATGCAAGCAATGAGCATGCGAAACACTTATGCAACCAAAGCATACAAACATGGAGCAACGTAACAACATTTGAGCAACATGCGAAAGATGGACTTACACTAATTTGGGCAGCTCTCAAATAAGCCCAAAACAGTGGCCAAATGCTAAGGAAATAAGGGCCAAAACACATGCAAACATGCATGCTGTAACATGCCCGCGAGGGAACTCACGGGTTACAGTTCGGACTCAATTTGTGTCACGGTTCTAAATCTGAACCAAAGAGTCCAAATCCGGCAAATCGTTTTGAGAAAACAGATTTTTTGAAAAGAAGTGCCAAACATGGACTGCTTTGCCAGATACAGAGTCGCCACCTAAATATTTTTTTTAATGGGGAAATTTAGGAAACCCTGACTCGGTGCCAAAGGCCACGTGTCCGTCATCACCAAAGTTGTCTTGGCTCGGGAGCTTGGGTACGATCGGGGAAGGTCAGCTATGAGCACCCCCTTTCGCCCGGTCCGAAGACCGGCCTCTACTAACCATGATATCTTGTTTTGAAAACGTTATGTGTTCTTGTTCCGGTTATTAGCCTAGAATTACTATGTTATGCGCACAGCAAACAAGTATAGACTAGATTGCCTAATTTGGAAACAAGCATTGCATATCCGTTTGTTTTGAAAATGCTTTGGAATTTGCTACTCGCAAGTAGGCTAAAACACGGATTTCAATGAGTTTTCCAACTCAAACAATCCAACCTTCACCCACAGCAATCAGGCAGTTTATCTCATATAAGCATTTAGCCACATGGTAACATGCTGTCATGTTAACATTCACACATGCGAGATGCTAAAGCATAAATACTTACATCGTACTCCATGCCAAAACAATAAACTAGTTAGCAAACATGCATGTCCTAGTTCATGTTAAGTGGCTAATGCAACACATACGGATGCAGTTAGGTAGGCTCGGCTAACCTAAAATGGCATGTGAAATGCTACAATTATCACGTATTCAATTTGGAATTGAAATACAATGCAGTTTGTATGATGTACCGAGCCCGGTGCATGCAAGACAATGCATGGATGCACGCATGCTATCATAGTATGCTAATTTAAATGCCCTAATCTACCATCATAAGCAGGTAAATAAAAGGGAAGAAAGAAGTGGGGATTGGAAGACATGCACACACCACCACACACACTTATTACAGATTCGCCCTCGCCGGAGGGACCAAAAGAATAATACAAATTAATTAACTACGCAAGCTAATTAAATATTACAAATTGCCTAATTAGTTAACAACTAACTAAACTAGGAAAAACAGTAAACCGCCTCGGGAGGAGAGCCTGATGCAACGCATGCTCGGGTCCTGCTCGGAATTGCACTGCCATGCATAGTCTGCCTCTGTTTTCCCTGCTCTGCCCCTCCAAAGACTGCCAAAGCCTCAGGGATGCCTCTCTGGACATTGGGGACACCACCGGCTGAGTAGAATAGCCACCGGCTGCAGATGTGATCATCGGCTGGAAATGAGGCTATCGGCCACCAATACATTGCCGGTCGGCACTAAATATTGCCGGCCGGCAAGAATGCCTGCAGAACCTGCAATTGACAGCAGCAGAGGGCAAGGCATAGCATGGCAATACAATTCAAGCAATGTATGCACCAATCATGCCCTTATCATGTTTGTGACTCAAAGGGGCATGTGCCTCGATTCTCGGACCACCAATCACGCATTTCCATGCATGATGGCCCAAAGAACCAAGTTGTGCACATTGATTTCAAATGCAATGCAAACAACAAACCAAGGCCCAATCCCTATCACTAATCAAGGGACAAGGTATGCATGCAAAGTACAATGCATCCTAGGCATGTTAAGCTAATATGCAACATGGCATGGCAAGCATGCAAGCATAACATGCAATGTACAAACATGAGGTAAGCATGCAACTAAGCAAATGATGGACTTAAACATGATTAGGCAGCTCTAATAGGCCCAAAACAGTGGCCAAAGTGCTCAAGTATGAGGGCTAATACACTCACACATGCACATGTTATGGTTCAACGCTTAAGCATATAAGGCAACTTTTAAACACATTCAAAAGAGGCCTAACATGGACATATGGCATGCAACATAAGCCCGAAAATCATGTTATAAGAGGTGCCAAACCAACTTAAACAAGACAAATACTAGTGTGCAAATAGTCCAAATTCTTGAAGCAAGGTAATGAAGCTTTGAAACACTTAGCATAACAACCATGGCATGCATTAAACAACTAAAAACAGATTTTTAGCATGTTAAAACAAGGCCAAAGGACTACTTAGATGGCATCTAAGTGGCTCAATATGAAGGCATGCACAAATGCACTTTCAAGGAGCATAACACAGCTCAAGAGGCAACAAGAGACAACCAAGGCAAGCATACAAGCATGTCTTAGGGACTGAAATGATGTTACAAATGGTGCCAAACCACTTAAATGATGCAAGCAACACATGCTACACATTCTCATACTTGAAGCATACAAGCTCAAATACAAAGGAGCTATACCCATGCCAAATCGACCCAAACAATTATGGACAGACCTTAAACATGGCAAAATAAGCACAAAACCTTCACAAGGTTAAACCTAAAACATGCTAGAACAAAGGCTAACAACCTAAGGCATATTAAGGCAATAACAAGGCATTACATGGTAGGTATGCTAAGCATGCATGGTGTACCAAAACCACAACAACAATGTTATATCATGGCAATATAAGCATAAAACAGCCTGGCATGATCAACAAACACTCAAGCATGATGCTCCCCAAGAGGCCAAAAGTGCCTTTTCAAGGACAACAAGGAGAGGGGGTGGCCCTCCCTTTTGAGACTTCAAGGCACCATCTTCACCACTGAAATCCCTCAAGATTTCAGTGGTGAAGAGGCCCAAACACCAAAGTCCCGAAACTTGCACAAAATAGCACAAAAAGGAGCCTTACAAGGCCTAGGAGGGGTCAAACAAACCCAAACCACAAAATACTCTTAACAAACAATCAAGAGGGCTAAAAAAAAACTTTTTATGTTATACACTAAACACAAAAACAGTTCTAAGATAGGTAGAAAAGCAATGCAAAAATGGGGAATAAAAGGGAAGTTTCTTACCCTTGAAGCCTTTCTTCACAAACAATGCTCCAACAGCCTTCCTTGGCTTTAATCCAGCTCCAAAACACTAAAACAACCCTCCAAGGTCTCAAGTCCAAGAGATGGTGTGTTGGTGTGTGTTTGTGAGCAAAAGTGGACAAAACACACACTTATAGAGATAGAATATGTATCTAACCCTAACCCTAGAACTCAAGCTTTACAAAAGCTGTCTAAAATGTCTAACTAACCCTTGGCCAAGAGAAGAAGCTCTCCTATATAGGCAATTCCCTCTTGTAAGGCTTACAAAACAAGCCATTCAAGAGGGAAATCCCTCCATACACGTGTATGGAGGGGAATGGGGTGGGTGCCAGCTATCACAGCTGGCACAAAATATCTGCTAAAAGCAGATGAACAGTAGTCGGCTGGCCAAAATTGTCATTTTGACAAAATTGATGGCCGGTCGGCCAAAAAGAGTGCCGGCCGGCAAATACATTGCCGGTGGACACAAACAACAGCCGGTGGCCTCTAGCCATGGCCGGTGATGTGTGGGGATGCCTCACAAGGCATTCCCTGCCCCTCCAAGGCAAAACACAAGTGTTTGGTGCAAAACCAGACACAAAACGGTCGAGTTCGGAGATCCTGAGGCAAGGCGCGTAGCCGAGACCTCCGGGAACTCCAAACGAACACAAACATGGATAATCACCGGTGTTCAACGGTGACGTCCAAGTCTTGAGGACGGTCAAAAATGGGGTGTCTACAGTTGCCCCTCTTTGACAGAACTCGAAAGTCATAACAATGACGGGAGTGAATGTCAAAGCCCAGAGACGACCCATTTTTGACAAGGCCGAAGACTTGGACAATCATGCAAGACAAACAAGGTATGCGCCCGAAGGCAGGGGCAAAATGCAAGACAATGCAAGAAGCCGAGCATAACTTATGATCATGCAAAGAAAGCTGTAACGAAGCACGCATGCGACAGTTTTAAGCTAGCATACACCAAACTACACTACAATGCAGAAAGGATGTAAGAGAATTATGCAATTCTCGATACGTCTCACGCGGAGGATACATACCTGTCCGGTTCGTCCGGTTGCACCGGCCTCAAATGAGCCGTACATACAATATCGTGCCTGTAAAGAAAACAAACTTAACAGGTACAATGTCGTTAGCAACATGCATGACAATGCAATGATGAATGCAAAATGATATGCAATATATACAAAACTATGTAGTATAAACAATGCAAATGATATGCGATGCAATCGAATCATGATTCAATCATGCGCGGTTCGAAACACCACAAATGTAAATAGATTGATGGAAGTAGTAACAAGTCTGTTACCATAGAAAAGGTGCCGCAACCCTCAAACCAACATACCAGCGTGGAATAGGCGCGTACACATGTAGAACTATGAGTAACGTAGACAGACACAAGAAACGAGTATGGATGGAATGACATAAGTGGGTGACGACCCGCGGGAAAGATAATGATCCTAACACCGGATGCAACAATTACACTACAATGTAATATCTACAATGGATATGGCGTGCAGCCAAAACCGTATCTTGCCTAGGGAAGGCTTGTACGCATACAAGCCATGCTAACACAGAAAAGGTGCCCGCAACCCTCAAACCAAGTCATCAAGGAATAGGCGTGTACACATGCAAAACTGTGCTTTAACGTGAAAAGTATGGGCACATACAGACCAAGCTCAACAAGGAAAGGCGCAAGCCATAGATGGAGGGTGATGCAGTAAATGCATGCAACTAAAATGCAATGGAGATGGATACAACGGATATGGCACGCGGGCCAAACCAAATCTTGCCTAGGAAAGGTATGTACGCATACAAGCCATGTCTAACACAGAAAAGGTGCCGCAACCCTCAAACCAAGTTCATCAAGGAATAGGCGCGTACACATGCAAAACTGTGCTTTAACGTGAAAAGTAAGGGCACATACCAGACCAAGCTCAACAAGGAAAGGCGCAAGCCATAGATGGAGGGTGATGCAGTAAATGCATGAAACTAAAATGCAATATCTACAAATATGCAATGGAATGTAAATGCAATATTTACAGTGGAAATGCATGGCAATGACACGATATACGATGAAATGAATGACATATGCAATATTAAATGGGTATGACATATGCAATATTACAATGTAATGCACGACATATGCAGTATTTACAATGAAATGCACGACATATGCAGTATTTACAATGAAATGCACGACATATGCAGTATTTACAATGAAATGCATGACATATGCAGTATTTAATGAAATGATGACAATGCAAGGGATGATGCGTACTACAACGCATGCAGACATGCGCAACAATAACGCTAAAAGGTTTTTACCCTTCGAAGGATTTAAGGTCTCCTAGACCGTTACAATGGAAATGTGACACGCATGCCAATGGAAATGTGACACGCATGCCAATGCAAATGAGACACGTATGCAATGGAAATGTGACACGCATGCCAATGGAAATGAGACACGCATGCCAATGGAAATGGAAGATGATGCAAATGAGACACGCATGCCTCAAGGATGCAAAAATGATGCAAATGAGAAACGTATGCCTCATAAGAATGTAAGATGATGCAAATGAGACATGCATGCCTCAAAGGAATTGAGGCACACATGCCTCAAAGGAATGTAAAATGAAATGCATGATAATGTGAATGAATTCGAATGCGTGACAACGCATGTTTTCCTTTTGAAATGCATGACAATGCAAATGGACTTAAACGCGTAACAACGCACATGTTTTGGAAAGCATGGCAATGCATGGTAAGGGAATGCACGACAACGCGAACGATGCGCGAGGCGACGTATGTATTGAAATGCATGACAATGCTCGTAATAAAAAATGCAATGACAATTCATGAGAGATGTGCATGACAATGCAAGGGGTGCGCGTTACAACGCGTGTAGTACGTGCATAACAATGCAACTGTGAGGCGCATGACGGCTCGATGCAATGCACCGAAATAGTGCGATGAATGCGTGCGACGCACACGGGGCAACTTTTGAATCTTACAAAAGGCAAAAGGATACAGAAGGATACATCATTGCATGAATTTGAGTGCCACGCACAGAAGACGCGGTCCGAGGTCAAAACGGAGGCGATTGAGCGTCGGAGATGCACTGTTTTACACTGTTTTAAGCAATGAAGGCTCTGGACCACTCATATGACCCAAGGAAAGGTGCAGGAGGCTCAAAAACCACTGTGGGAGACCACCGGCTGTCCACGGCCATCATAATTCATCACCGGCCGTCCATCGGCCATCAAATAGATTCATCGGCACAATATATAGCCGACCGGCACAAAATGTTGCCGACCGGCAAAAAGTCCCTGAGTCGGGGCAAATTCGACATTTCACCATGGGTCTTTAAAAATAGGGTTTCTAAACCCTATTTCTCACTTCCTCTTCGCCGAAAAACACTCCTCTCTCTCTCTAGAGCCTTTTCCTTCCTCATTTCCTCGTTTTCTTCGTGTTCCAAGCCCGTTTCGTCGTCGGATTCGCGATTTACTTCGCGTTTCGGACGTTTTCATCCGAACAAATCTTTGTTTCGGTGCCTCTTTTGCCCTTTCCACCTTTTTGGGGTTTGTTCCCCTCACTTTCCTCTTGATTTCCGTGCCCTTTTCACATCCCGACTTTTCCGGCCATTTTTCACCCTCCCGGGGGGTTGACTTTTCGGTTGACTTTCCATATTCCAGCCCGATTTTTATTTTCCGACCATTTTCCTCGTCATTTTGACATGGCCGACGATATTCCACGCGGTGGGACTCCTCCGGATCACGAGATGGATCCCGGGGTCGAGCTCCTACCTTTGAGCGAGCGCCCGTTTGACCCGGCAACCTACCGGCCGGCGATTCACGTTCTGCCCCCCGACGGACTGCGCCAGTTCAGGAGTTTTGACATGGCGCTGGATCCCGAGCTTCTGCTGTGCGAGCCTACCTCTCACCTATCCTTCGGCGCTTCTGAGGTAACATTTTTTTCTCTGTTTCAATTTCTACAATGTAGAACTTTTAACTGTCAACTACTATAGCTGATTACAGTCTTTAACTGCTTTAGCTCAGATGCTCTGATACACTGTGCATTGTAGTTAATCGCAGACACACTTGCAACTGATATCTGTTTAAGACCGACACATGCACACACACTGCACTAGCCTTGAACCACTCAACACACGGCACATACCGTATTTCACTGCAAACACTGGCACCCGATACCTGTTTGAATCTGAAAATATGCACGCATGCCACATTTGCACTGAACCACTCAAACACGCTGACGCATCATACGTTGTAGTTCACTATAAGCACACCGGCACCCGGTATCTGTTTGAACTTGAAAATACGCACGCATGCCACATTTGCACTGAACCACTCGAACATGCTGACGCATCACACGTTGCAATTCACTGTAAGCACACCGGTGCTCGGTATCTATTTGAACTTGAAAATACGCACGCATGCCACATTTGCACTGATTTTGACTGTTTCTTCAAAACTGTACATTTTATATTGCTTCGCAACTACTTGTTTGAAAACAGGGAGATTCCCATACCATCCGCGGGTATGGGAATACTGCCACTCGTGAGTGGTACGCCGAGCTTCCCGACGCAGTTCGCCAGATCGTGGACCAGGCCAGCTTTGGCGCATTTTGCAGGGGCTATCCCGACTCACTACATGCAGACCTCTCCTTGCCGCTCTGGTGGAGAGGTGGTGGGACACCACCGTTCATTCCATTTTTTGCGACGGGGGACATGACGATGACCCCTTACGATTTCTCGATGCTTACAGGCATCGGGTAGGGGGCGATCCGATCCCCTTCGATACTGATATGGATGAGTGAGTGGAGGCCGCTCAGATCTACTTGCTCGGCGAGCTGCGCCTCTGGCACGTCCCGGCTTCGTCCGATATTCTGGTTCGAGGTGCAGTTCATGGTCCAGCCACCCTTGTTGATGCAGCCCCGCTGATCAGGAGGCTGTGGAGAGATACGCACGCGGCTTTCTCATGTTCCTGTTTGGGACGACCATTTTCGCCGACCGGGCGAACACCGTGCCTCTCTGCTTGCTCAGCGCACTGGTAGCGTCAGGGATATCTTACATTATGACTGGGGTGGCGCCGCTCTGGCCACTCTCTATGGATACATGAGCTCTGCTTCCCGCGGCAGCGGACAGTTGCTCGGGGGCTACTGGCGTGTTTGGGAGGTACATCTCTTTTTCTGCCTTTCATTTCTGTTCTATATTTTCTGTACTCTGTACACTACACACACTGTAGTTTGCTTTATACTTGCTGTATACTGTACACATGGCACACACATACTCTGCTTTACACTGATTGTACACTGCTCACACTGTACACTCTGCACAATACACTGCACAACACACGGCTCTACTATTTTTGTTTTTTATTCTATATTCTGCTTTATCTGATAAAATGCACTGGTATTTATCTTGCAGTTGTGGCTTATGCCTACTTTCCTAGGCTTGGTACCTGACGCAGAGACCCCTCTCGTAGTCCCGTTCTTACGCCGTTTCGACGGGAGGGTGCGTGCGGAGGCCCCGAGAGACCTTTAGCTTCTTCCGCCGCTACTTTGACACCATCACCCCGCAGAGGTATGTTTTACTTGCAGTTCATTTAAGCTTCGTCTGTCCACTGCATGTTTCATAACTAGAGTAGATAACAAACTGTATTTCATTTTCAGATCACCTGGCAGCCTTGGGCTCCTTTGCCAGCCGTGGTGCGGGATCGGTTGCCGGTGCCGGTGAGACCTCGCGTTTCCGGATTCTGCTGGGGCCCGGTCTGTCGGGCTTGGTACCTGGGCGAGCGTTTCTTACGTCAGACCTAGGTTTTACCGGAGCAGATAGTCCGGTGCACCCTCCTGAGCATATGAGGGATGCCGAGAGATTCACCGCCGAGCAGATGGCGGACTACACCATTGGCTGGGAGGCAGACAGTTTCAGAGGCGAGGGCGATTACTTGGACTACGTCCGGACCTTCATCATGCGACCTCTGAGCGGCGACCGCCGAGTGGGGAGAGAGAGACCTGCGGCGCCAGCGGCTGGAGCGGAAGCAGGGGCTGGAGGGGGAGTGTCGAGGAGAGCTCGAGTCCGTGGCAGGGGCGGAGTTCAGAGAGGACGGGGGACCGGTTGGCCCGCTCTGCCGCTTCACTGACTTTCAGAGGGCAGAGTGGGGCGACCTACCAGCCCTTTGCTCCTCCGCGGCTGATCACGAGTTTGTCGGTGTCCCCGACTTGCCTCCGGTATGTATTACTTCACTTCGCATCTTGTACTGTTATTCATTTCAGTTTATTGATATTCCACAGAATACTGATGTATCTGATACTTTTGCAGCCTTCCTCCGAGTACACCCGGCAGTCATTGGAGATGAATGCCTCCATGATGGGGATGCTACAGCGGACCTTCGACCTCTTAGTCCTTTACAGCATTCCGGTATGTTCTTTCTGACCACAGCCTCAAACCATACACAAACTGCTTTACATAATCTGATGCACAACACAACATCTGATAAACTGCTCACGGCGTTCACACACTGTACTCATACACTGCATTCTATACTGATTCACTGCTCACGGCATCCACACACTGTACTCATACACTGTATTCTATACTGATTTACTGCTCACGGCATCCACACACTGTACTCATACACTGTATTCTATACTGATTCACTGCTCACGGCATCCACACACTGTACTCATACACTGTATTCTATACTGATTTACTGCTCACAGTATTCTGATGCATTTGCCTTTCGTGCTTTTTCAGCCTCCCTTCCAGATTCCTCCGGTGGGTGGCGCTCCGGCTGGACCTCCCCTTTCTACCCGGGATGGCAGAGTATATCCCCGCACCAGAGGGGGCCACACTCATGTCGGGAGCAGCTCGCGGGCTCCAGTTCCAGATGACGAGTCTGAGCAGAGACAGAGGCGGAGGCGAAGTCGTCGTCGGAGGAGACCGGGGACAGCTCGGGCTCAGGCTCAGACGGCGATGCTCCTGGTGACGCTCTTGGTGATGATGCTCCTGGACCTTCGTCCAGGAAGAGGACTAGGACAGACTGACAGCCCCGGAGTCATTTTTGACATTTGATACAGATTTTTGCTGTTTTTCTTCTTTTTTTTTTTTTTTGCACTTTCCCCTTTTTGTTAGTAGTTAGGGTACTTTGTACTGCCGCAGGCAGATTTTGTTTCCAAAACTTATGTACTTGAAAAGATTATGAAATGAAACAAACTTTTTGTCTAAAAAGTGTTATATCTGCACATTTCATACCTTGCACTGTATTGCATCATATTACACCTCAAATGTAAATGATATTGATATGTTATCTGAAAATTGAGCACTTGCACTATGATAATCGGATAACCCACCAACTAACAGCAAACAACTCATACAAGTCACTGCTCAAACTGGATAGACAGCCCATACTCTACTGGGGATTGATCTGAGCCGGGGATTGATCTGTATGCAGCCCATAACACAGCACTCGGATCATTCTGCGCAGCAAACCCCAAACAAACAGCCCAATCTGACAATACGACCACGAAAGCTGAAACGGTTGAAACCGAAACATACTCAGATGCCTCAAACTTTTTTTTTCTTCTTGCTTCGCATAGATGTGGAGAATGGCACAGCATTCTAAGCACAAACGATTAACTTTGGAAAAGGGTTTCACGACCGGGGTATCAAGCCTACACAAAACACAGCGGAGGGACTCAAGTAGAGAAAACAAAAGGCGCACGTCCTGAACACCACGAGACGCGCTCGGAAAGAGACTCAAAACAAAAGTTGAGACCGACAAATCAAAAGACACGACACAGACGTGTTTATGGAAACAAAAGACCTCGGATCTCAAGGAGCCAGTTCCTCTGGGTATTATTCCCACCCTTTCTGATTTGTGATTCTCACATCGCTCGGCCCTCAGGCTCGGTTTTTTCTCTCAAAACCCTCTTGCTCACTTTTCTCTCGACTTACTCCTCTCTATTCTTTATTCTCTCATTTTTCATCCCTCCCCAGAGTGGTTAATGGGTAAACGAGAAAGTTGCGGATTCATGCCCAACACTGTTAGCTCACGGCTATTTCTCCCGGTGGATAGAGTGCCCTTCTGGCGAGTATGTTGACGGGGGAAAGACAGAAAGACCTGACTCAATTGTGCCCCTAGTTCGTCACTTTGACCATTTTTTGTTTTCTCCTAAAACAGTTTTGATCAAAATGAGAGTTGGATTAACACGTTTTCGATTTTTGATTTGAAAATCATGCAAGTCAGGCTGTGAGCACTGAAAATTTCCTTTTGGGTCCAAGAAAATGGTCCGGTTTTGGAAAATAGTTTTCGAGAAAATAGTCAACCTCAGTAAAAATTTTCAAAAACTATTTTTGCAAACGGCCACTGCTAAACAAGCAGGAACTTACCCTCGAGATGCGCAACTCATCGGAGGGGCAATGGAAATTGCCCCTTGCTTAAAGGGGGACATGGCAACGGAAAGTTGCCCCTGGTTTGGACGGCAACTCAGGGCAACTTATGGCACTATGGCAACGGATGGCAACGGAAAGTTGCCCCTTGTTGGATGTGCCGCAGCATGCTGTAAGCCGTTTTATCATGACGACTGATCTCCGAAGACGATGGTTTGAACCAATATATGGACACAGTCACCTGGAAGGTGTTGGTGGTTAGACTTCAGGAGGAAGTTGATTACGTAGTTCCAGTCGCTGTGACAAGACATCGGATTCGGAGGAGACACAGTGATCAAAACCATGACATGGACTGAGACGCTATGAAAGCGTTGGGGGCTGGACTTCAAGATGAAGTTGCCTACGTATCCCAAACATGGGAATCAAGCCTTACGTAGTTCCGGTTAAGGTACACTCGGGTATTAACCTTCACTTTTTAGGCTCTAACTTTTGCCAAGGTGCCCGATGCGGGTTTTCGACCTTGCGAGCTTCTTTTCATTCTTTCTCTTTTCATTTTTTTCTTTTGCTTTTTTGCTTTTTCATTTTTGCATTTTTTCATTCATTTTTTTTTTTTTTTTTTTTTTTTTTTGTTTTTTTTTTTTTTCTTTTTGCTCTAACTTTTGCCTGGGTCGCCCTTCCGGGTTTTCGGCCCAGCGAGCCTCTCAAAGGGTAAAAGTGTAACAAGTCCATGCCAAATGGTTTTGAAATTGAAGCCCTCTGTATCCAGGAGAGCACTGTTGGTTGATTTGCAGAAGAATCCATCACGGTTGCTTCACGAGCCTTTCCTGGTGGATCTGATCTTGATCTGACTTTGGTGCCTCTTGCTCGAGGGCTGCTTCAAATTGGGCCACACAGGCCTTTCATGGCAGTCGACTGTTGAACATTTTGATGGATTCCAGGTTTGAAACAGATAGGTTGAATCTTGAGGCTGAGAGCGATCCTAGGCTGCACAAATCTCAAGAACGATTCCACACAAGTCTTCGCAAGACTGCGCAAAACATTTTGTTTTTGAAAGTTTTCAAGAAGGCGACGAATCGCTCGCGCTGAAGAAAGTGTGGAACCAATCTGGACCAAGCCAGGATCCTTCTCAGTACTCACGCTGACAGGCATGATTTCATTCATTAAAAGTTTAGTATGCCTCTCTTTCTCTCAAAATGATCAAAATTTTGCAAAACCCGAGGAATTGCTTCCTCTTCGTTTTTATCACCGCAGTGTTCGAAAAAGGGTTTTTGAAAAGCTTAGGTCATTGCAATGATTTTCCGGCACAAGAGAGCAAGTAGAGTGTGCTGCCGTTCCATTCGCATCCTCTGGCACAACTAACTCCTACTGAAAGCAAGCATGAAAATGAGATAGCCACAGCTGTTTCATTCAGATTTGTTGGTATAACTGGCTCCTCGGCAGAGACAGACTCAAAAAAAAAAACGGTAATTACAAGACAAACGTGTCGAGGCAACAACCCCGGAATCACCTGGCATTCTATACAAAGGGACTGACTCGATACAACAAGACAGACCCTGTAAGCAAAAAGACTGACTCAACAGAGAGACAGACTCAAAACAAAACAAAGACTGACTCGACACCCAAGCAGAATTTACAAAATAGCATTGACAGATGCTCAAAAATGCGTGCCAGACGCCACATCCAAAAATGCCCAGCACTGCCCGCAGGTGGTTCACTTCTGATTACATACTCGCAGTATCTGTGTCCTCAAAATCCAATAACTGGGTGGTGACGGACTTGGCTGAGGTGGGGAGGATAACCTCGTTGTCAATCAAATCCTGCACCTCATGACGGAGGCGGAAGCAATTATCGGTAGCATGACCAGTCTGCTGGTGGTACGCACAGTACAGCAGCGTCATGTGTAGCAGGGAGATTCTTCGGAGGGTCGGGGCTCCAGGGTTGAGATGCCCCTTTCGGCGAGGATTTGAAGTGCCTTGGACAATGGCATGTAGAGCATGAAAGACCTGCCCCTCGGGGCAGGTACTTTGGAGCCTGAGCATTCTTGCTAGACGCACTAGCGAACGGGTCGGCAGGTGCGCCTTGGATTTCTGATCCTTCCGGGTACAGGGTTGGGAACGGGAGGAGCTGTTTGGCATGACGGGGCCTATCCCGGTTTCTGATGACTTGAACTACCCTCAGGTAGGGTGGGGAAAGCATCCTCCACAGCTTTTGTCACAACTGCAGATATCTGTTGCTTGTTCATCCCCCGGCTTTCAAAGCCTCGACTGCCCACAGCAGTTGTTCGATAGGATCGGCATCTGCCTTCATTTGTCTTTCCTCTGGCCTCGGCCTGATCAGGGGTTTGGGTTACCGTTGACATGTCATTGCCATAGTTGGAGGCCATCTCCGGTTGGCTGAGTTCAATACGATCCGCCCTAACAGTGGGGGCTCCTGGGGTGCAAAACTCCCGGCATATGGTGCGGCTGGCGGTGAAGCTGACATTCCATAGGCGAGATCTGCCACGGATCTCTGGAGATCACCTATCATCCCCATTAGTTCAAATGTAGTAGGCTCGCGAGCCTGGTATAGCTGGGGGGTCCAGACCGGGCGCAGCAGGCGATCTGGGTGGATGCGGCATATCAATAGTCTCACTGTGTGGGTGATTCTTGATCCAACGCGGCCGTCATGACCACGATCTCTTCTGAATTCTGCGTCATGCTAAGTCCTGCCTCAGCAAGGAGAAGACACTAGCTATTCTGGATCAACTCTCTGAATCTCTGAACTGAAACGGAAAACAAGCAGTATTTCAGCCCCAAACAGATCAAACACGGGTGTAGCCGATCAACTGCACTCTACTACTGATCACTGTTCCCCAGAATCACTGTTCAAAACTGAACTGATACCCGCAGACATAACTGATTCTCAACAACACTGATACTGGTGCCCTCGGGCCTGATACCCAATCTTGCGAACTGACATGTGTGTTCCTGTAGAGATACACTCTAAAAGCACATAGCAGGTAAAGGAGAGCCAAAACACCCCTATGTTGGGGTAGGGTTTCCCTGTCCTATTTTGTCAGGAGCTAGGGTTTCACTACGCACGCAGCGGTTTCAAACAACCTATATCGGGTAAGCAACCTGTCCTAGTTTGGAATGGTCACTATGGATTTCGATATGCACTAGGTCGAATGGTCAAAAGGGTGCCCCGGTAAAACCGGGGTTTGTGTTCCCATACTGGCAGAGCCCAACCGGTCAGCCTTATGGTCATGCCTTGACAAGACAAGCCTCCAGCAAACCGCTCAGGAATAGCAGATGGCCAACACGGTGTCCTAGGCGCACCAATGCACATGCAATGCAAAGACACATAAGTGAGTCAAAACAGGATATCACGAGTTCGAGTCAAGCTCTCTAAATCCCCAGCAGAGTCGCCAGAAACTGTAACATGCCCGCGAGGGAACTCACGGGTTACAGTTCGGACTCCCTTTTGTGTCGGTTCTAATCTGAACCAAAGAGTCCAAATCTGGCAAATCGTTTTGAGAAAACAGATTTTGAAAAGAAGTGCCAAACATGGACTGCTTTGCCAGATACAGAGTCGCCACCTAAATATTTTTTAATGGGGAAATTTAGGAAACCCTGACTCGGTGCCAAAGGCCACGTGTCCGTCATCACCAAAGTTGTCTTGGCTCGGGAGCTTGGGTACGATCGGGGAAGGTCAGCTATGAGCACCCCCTTTCGCCCGGTCCGAAGACCGGCCTCTACTAACCGTGATATCTTGTTTTGAAAACGTTATGTGTTCTTGTTCCGGTTATTAGCCTAGAATTACTATGTTATGCGCACAGCAAACAAGTATAGACTAGATTGCCTAATTTGGAAACAAGCATTGCATATCCGTTTGTTTTGAAAATGCTTTGGAATTTGCTACTCGCAAGTAGGCTAAAACACGGATTTCAACGAGTTTTTCCAACTCAAACAATCCAACCTTCACCCACAGGCAATCAGGCAGTTTATCTCATATAAGCATTTAGCCACATGGTAATCATGCTGTCATGTTAACATTCACACGCATGCGAGATGCTAAAGCATAAATACTTACATTGTACTCCATGCCAAAACAATAAACTAGTTAGCAAACATGCATGTCCTAGTTCATGTTAAGTGGCTAATGCAACACATGCAAGGATGCAGTTAGGTAGGCTCGGCTAACCCTAAAATGGCATGTGAAATGCTACAATTATCACGTATTCAATTTGGAATTGAAAATACAATGCAGTTTGTATGATGCGAGCCCGGTGCATGCAAACAATGCATGGATGCACGCATGCTATCATACTGTATGCTAATTTAACGTGCCCTAATCTACCATCATAAGCAGGTAAATAAAAGGGAAGAAAGAAGTGGGATTGGAAGACATACACACCACTCACACACACTTATTACAGATTGCCCTCGCTCGGAGGGACCAAAAGAATAATACAAATTAATTAACTACGCAAGCTAATTAAATATTACAAATTGCCTAATTAGTTAACAACTAACTAAACTAGGAAAAATAGTAAACCGCCTCGGGAGGAGAGCCTGATGCAACGCATGCTCGGGTCCTGCTCGGAATTGCACTGCCATGCATAGTCTGCCTCTGTTTTCCCTGCTCTGCCCTCCAAAGACTGCCAAAGCCTCAGGATGCCTCTCTGGACATTGGGGAACACACCGGCTGAGTAGAATAGCCACCGGCTGCAGCAGTGATCATCGGCTGGAAATGAGGATCGGCCACCAATACATTGCCGGTCGGCACTAAATATTGCCGCCGGCCAAGAATGCCTGCAGAACCTGCAATTGACAGCAGCAGAGGGCAAGGCATAGCATGGCAATACAATTCAAGCAATGTATGCACCAATCATGCCCTTATCATGTTTGTACTCAAAGGGGCATGTGCCTCGATTCTCGGACCACCAATCACGCATTTCCATGCATGATGGCCCAAAGAACCAAGTGTGCATTGATTTCAAATGCAATGCAAAAACCAAACCAAGCCCAATCCCTATCACTAATCAAGGGACAAGCATGCATGCAAAGCAATGCAACCTAGGCATGCAAGCTAATATGCAACATGGCATGGCAAGCATGCAAGCATGAACATACAAGCAACATGAGGCAATGCAAACTAATGAAAAGATGGACTTAAACATGATTAGGCAGCTCTAAATAGGCCCAAAACAGTGGCCAAAGTGCTCAAATATGAAGGGCTAAATACACGTACACACATGCACATGTTATGGTTCAAGCTTAAGCATATAAGCAACTTTTAAACACATTCAAAAGGGCCTAAACATGGACATATGGCATGCAACATAAGCCGAAAATCATGTTATAGAGGTGCCAAACCAACTAAACAAGAAAACAGTGCAAATAGTCCAAATTCTTGAAGCAAGGTAATGAAGCTTGAAACACACTTAGCATAACAACCATGGCATGCATTAAACAACTAAAAACAGATTTTTAGCATGTTAAAACAAGGCCAAAGACTACTTAGATGGCATCTAAGTGGCTCAAATTGAAGGCATGCACAATGCACTAAGGGCATATAACACACTCAGAGGCAACAAAGAGACAACCAAGGCAAGCATACAAGCATGTCTTAGGGACTGAAATGATGTTACAAATGGTGCCAAACCACTTAAATGATGCAAGCAACACGTGCTACACATTCTCATACTTGAAGCATACAAGCTCAAACACAAAGGAGCTATACCGAGCATGCCAAAATCGACCCAAACAATTATGGACAGACCTTAAACATGGCAAAATAAGCACAAAACCTTCACAAGATTAAACCTAAAACATGCTAGAACAAAGGCTAACAACCTAAGGCATATTAAGGCAATAACAAGGCATTACATGGTAGGTATGCTAAGCATGCATGGTGTACCAAAACCCACACACAACAATGTTATATCATGGCATGATAAGCATGGAAAATAGCCTAGACATGATCAACAAAGACTCAAGCTTGATGCTCCCTCAAGAGGCCAAAAAGTGCCATTTTCAAGGACAACAAGGAGAGGGGGTGGCCCTCCCCTTTTTGAGACTTCAAGGCACCATCTTTACCACTGAAATCCCTCAAGATTTCAGTGGTGAAGAGGCCCAAACACCAAAGTCCCGAAACTTGCACAAAATAGCACAAAAAGAGCCTTACAAGGCCTAGGACAGGTCAAACAAACCCAAACACAAAATACTCTTAACAAACAATCAAGAGGGCTAAAAAATAGAACTTTTTTATGTTATACACTAAACACAAAAATAGTTCTAAGATAGGTAGAAAAGCAATGCAAAAAAGGGGAATAAAAGGGAAGTTTCTTACCCTTGAAGCCTTTCTTCACAAGCAATGCTCCAACAACCTTCCTTGGCTTTAATCCAGCTCCAAGACACTAAAACAACCCTCCAAAGGTCTCAAGTCCAAGAGATGGTGTGTTGGTGTGTGTTTGAGAGCAAAAGTAGGACAAAACACACACTTATAGAGATAGAATATGTATCTAACCTAACCCTAGAACTCAAGCTTTTCAAAAGCTGTCTAAAATGTCTAAGAATGTCTAACCCTTGGCCAAAGAGAAAGAAGCTCTCCTATATAGGCAATTCCCTCTTGTAAGGCTTACAAAACAAGCCATTCAAGAGGGAAATCCCTCCATACACGTGTATGGAGGGGAATGGGGTGGGTGCCAGCTATCACAGCTGGCACAAAATATCTGCTAAAAAGCAGATGAACAGTAGTCGGCTGGCCAAAATTGTCATTTTGACAAAATTGATGGCCGGTCGGCCAAAAGGAGTACCGGCCGGCACTATACATTGCCGGTGGACACAAACAACAGCCGGTGGCGTCTAGCCATAGCCGGTGATGTGTGGGGATGCCTCACAAGGCATTCCCTGCCCCTCCAAGGCAAAACACAAGTGTTTGGTGCAAAACCAGACACAAAACGGTCGAGTTCGGAGATCCTGATGCAAGGCGCGTAGCCGAGACCTCTGGGAACTCCAAACGAACACAAACATGGATGATCACCGGGTGTTCAAACGGTGACGTCCAAGTCTTGAGGACGGTCAAAAATGGGGTGTCTACACATGCATGCATGGTCCAACACTTAAGCATAAAGAGGGGACTTTTAAGCACACTTAAAAGAGAACAACATGGACATATGGCATGCATTGTAAGCTCTGAAAATCATGTTAAGGATGGTGGCCAAACCAACTAAACAAGTGAGCAAAGCATGCAACATGGTCCAAGGCCTAAGGCTCACCAAGAGGTATTAAACTACACTTAGCAAAACCAATCATGACATGATTGAACAACCAAAATCAGAGTTTTAGCATGTTAAAACAAAGCCAAAAACACATTGACATGGCATCCTAGAGGCCTAAACATGATGGCATACGCAATGACACATTTTATGGAGCATGAAACACAAACTCTTTAAGGCCTTAAAGGAACATTCAAATGCAAGCATGTGGGCATGCCACAAGGACTGAAATGACATAACTAATGGTGCCAAACCACTGAAATGAGGCAAGTAGAACATGCTAGAGGGTCCAACACTCAAAGCCTACAAGCTAGAATGCAAAGAGGCTATACAAAGCATGGAAAACATGGCTAAGACAACCAAAGGTAGACCTTAAGCATACCAAAACATGCATAAAAGCTTCACAAAGCTAAGCCAAAAACATGCTAAAAACAAGGCTCAAAGCACAAAGCATGTTAAGGCGATTTCATGGCATTACAAGACAAGTATGCAAGGCATGCATGGTGTGTCTAAACCAACTTAAAACAATGCTATATCATGGCAAGATAACACTAAATATCAGCTAAGACATGGCCAACATGGACTTAAACAAGGTGCTCACACATGAGGCTAAAATGACAAGTTTTGAAGGCAACAAGGAGAGGGGATGGCCCTCTCCTTCTTAGGACCTTAAAGCATCATCCCCACCACTGAAATCCAGAGGGATTTCAGTGGTGGGAAGGCCAAGACAAGGTGGTCCCGAAGCTCACCAAAAACGCACAAAAATGGGGCCAAACAAGGCCAAAGAGGGGTCAAACAACCCCAAACAACAAAGTGGTCTTAAACAACTATTTTAGTACTTAAAAACAAGACTTTTATTAGTTATACACAAAGTCTAAAAATAGATGCAAGATAGGTTAAAAGCTAGTGCAAGAATGGGGAATAAAGGGGCAAAGTTCTTACCCTTGAAGAACACTTCAAGAACACCAACGTCAGACCTCCTTTTGGATCAAAATCAGTTCAAAAACCTTGAAACCAGTCCCTCAACACCTCCACAACCGGAGTATGGTGTAATACTAGGTGCCTTAGTGCAAAACTAAGAACAAAAACACCCTTTTGGAACACCAAACACACACAACTATATATAGAAAGATTATATATATATATGCCCTAATCTCAGAGTTGTTCAATCTCTGGAAAGGGAGGGGAGGCCTTCCTCTTATAGGCAAGGCCAATCTAAGCTTCCAAGGGAAGCTAAGTTAAGGAAGCAAATCCCTCCATACACGTGTATGCAGGGGGTGCAAAGTGTATGCCAGCTATCACAGCTGGCATAAAATATCTGCCAAAAGTAGATGCACAGTGGTCGGCCAGCCAAAAATGACAATTTGACCAAAACCATGGTCGGCCGACCACAAAAGGTGCCGGTCGGCCAAACATTTGGCCGATGGCAAAAAACAATGGCCAGTGGCCTCAAGCCATGGCCGGTGAGGTGTGTGGATGGCCAACAAGCCATCCCCTGCCCCTCAAAAGCACAAAAAAACAGTGTTTGGTGCAAAACCAAACACAAAACAGGCAAGTCGAGAGGTCTTGAGGCAAGGCACGTGGCCGAGACCTCCGAGAACTCAGGACGAACACAAACATGGATGATCACCGAGTTTCAAAACGGTGACGTCCAAGTCTTGAGGACGGTCAAAAATGGGGTGTCTACACTATCACCCCCACCCCTGCCCCTAACGGGGATCGGGTTTCCTCCACCCAAAAAATCCCTGACACTTTTTTTTTTTTTTTGTGAAAACTGCTTTGAAGCTCTATGGAGGATCTTTCTGGAGACCTTTGAGCTATTTCAGGATTTGCTTTGAAGCCATCAATGAGTCCCATCTCTCTCAAGAATTACGAAAGCAAGATCATAAAAATAAAAAATAAAAACGACATATCATTATCATAAAAAAAAAAAACAACAACAGATCAACAGATCATCATTAAGAGCAAGGAAAAAAAATGTTGACACAGATCTAACCCAAATCATCATCACTTCATCAACAACAGATCTAACATAGATCTTATAGATCTGAGCTCAAATCTATAATATATATATAGAGAAAACATATAGAGAAAGCGGAGGAATAGAGTATAGCGACCCCGGTCTTTTCCTTTTGATTGTTGTATCAGGACTTATGTTCCGTAGACTCCGTTGTTATCAGATTGTTGTTATCGTCCTTTAATTTCTTATTTTTGAGTTATAGGATGTGTTGGGCAGGTTTGTGACAGGTCGGTTGAGTTTAGATGCCTAAACTAGTTGCCCAGATTTTGACCTGTCCGCTCGAGCGGGGAGTTTGACGCTCGAGCGGGGACCCTGTTGTTTCTTGTCCGCTCGAGCGGGGGTTTTGGCGCTCGAGCGGGAATATCACCCATCCAGTATTTCCTGTGTAGTGTTACGCTCGAGCGGGGGATTGGCCGAGCGGAAGGTTGTGAGTGACGCTCGAGCGGGGAGTTGGGAGCTCGAGCGGGGACCTGTCTGCAGAAACTTCTGGGAGTGTGCATCCGCCGCTCGAGCGGGAGTTTGAGTGGCGCTCGAGCGGGGCGACTCGACGTTTATAAAGGGCGAGATCCGACTTTCTGGACATTTTTCATCTCCTCTTGTTTCTAAAACCCTAAAACCGTTTCTCTCTCTCCCTACACACTTTCTCTCTTAGGTTTGATCTATTTAGGGTGTGTTTCTACCCTAGACCCTTTATTAAAAGTTAGAGTGGGTCGAGAGCTTCAGTTTAATCTGAACAAGTTTGGATTTGGAGCACTTTGAGTTTGGATCTTCATCTCCATCTTCTCTTTTTGGGCTATTTCCTTGAGGTAGGGATCTCCTACTCCAATGTATACGTTTTGTTCTGAGTTTTAGCATTTTAATATGTTGGGGGTAGTTTGGTAATTTTGGGAAAAACCCTAGTTGTTGTATTAAATTGAATTGTATGTTTAATTTAAGGAAAATTGGGGAAATTGGTTGAATTCATTGATTGATTTATTGATTAAATGGGGTAGTTGATTTTTAAATCATTTGCCTATTGAATTGTTGATTTATTTATTTCCAGTCTAGAAATAACTGTTTTGGGCTATCGGTGGAGGATAGTCATGATTGTTGTAGACATTGCATGTGGATTAGGGATAACTGGAACTAATCACATTGTTTAGTCATTAACTTTGACTGTTGAATTAATACAGACATTAAATGTATTGATTGTGTGTTGTATATGTTATGTGTTTACATGCATTGCATTGTTTGGGAGGAGATAGGGGATGTACTCCACGGTTTAGGGGAAGATAGGGATGGACCTCTAAACCGGATTTTGTTTGGGAGGAGATAGGGGATGGACTCCATTAGCATCACTATTATGTGTGCTTATTTATATTGAAGTGTTTTATTGATACAGCACTAAAATGTGTATCAATCTGGAAGTATGAAGTGTTTTGATATGAGCCTGAGTCTCATTTGTTGTTGATATTGGACGTAATGTGAATATGCTATATAGTTCACAGTTGTAAGTTTGGCAGGTTCTGAGCCATATTGATAATAATGGAAATTGATAAGTGTCATAGACATTAGTGTCTTAAGACTGTATGTTGATATAATTATCATGGTTAACCATCTATTAATGCTAGGACTTTATTCAATGCTTATATTTGGTTTAGTATTTTCTACTGGGCTGTGGCTCACCCTATATGGGAACATCATTTTCAGGTTCAGGTGATAAGCTACCTCCAAGGACTTAGCTTGGAAGGACTTGGATTGGAAGACTAGTTTAGTTATTTGTTTTGTTTTAATATTACATGTAATTCAAGCTAGGGCTTATTTGTAGTTGAGTTAGTACTCACATTTTGTGTCCAAGTGTTGGCTTGGAAGATGTAAGCCCATAGGGCATTTACTTTCATTATTACATGTAATGTCTTTATTTAAATACTCTGATGAATGAATTATGGTTTATTTTCTTAAGTAATGCATCTTATTATTGTGTATGTTATGGGTTATTTTTGAGGGCGTTACAACTTGGTATCAGAGCGTACCGGGTTTGAATACTTTGGGTACGTGGGAAGTGATTAGTATCACAATGGGTTCGTCTCGTTTGATAGAGACTTAGTGTAGTGTTATATGTTTGCATGATAACATGTTTATGTGATTATGTGGGTATGGAATGTAGTTTCTAGGATGTTGATTGGACCCTTGAGTTGCTAGTAGTCTTGTTGGAAAGGCAATTGATCACTGCTGCTTCCAACCGGAACTATGGTAACGCTTTGGGACTATTATCATCCAGGAATGAAATTCGTAGGTGCTTATGTGATTATGTGCTTACGTGGAATGAATTATTGTTGTCCAATGCATTAGGACGCGAGTGTTTAGCTTCGGCACATTTATTAATGTGCTAACGTCTTTGTTTCTTGTATTAGGATGTCAGGACGAGGACGAGGTCGCGGTAGGCGTGGTAGGCCGGGTAGGCAGGAAGTGCCTGTGCCAGAGGAGATTCCAGTAGTACAGGAGATTCCGGCAGTGCAGGAGGGAGTAGGCCAGGCCAATGTGGCCGAGCCGGTAGGCCAGCAGGCTATGGGCGCTTTAGCCCGAGAGATAGCAGGGGCATTCAGGGAGTCAGTAGGCATTCTTCGAGCTGAGAATCAGGCTCAGGTCCATGTTGCTGATGCAGGACCTTCTTTTCTGAAGAGGGAGTTCTTCCGGTCTAATCCGGACGAATTTTTAGGTGATCCTAAAGAGCCGCTTAAGGCAGATGAATGGCTCGAACAGACAACGAAAACGTTTGAGATGCTTGGCATCGAAGACGAGGGGTTGAAGGTGACCTTGGCATCTTCCAGCTGAAGGGGGATGCGGGTCAGTGGTGGAAGTTCACTAAGGTCGTATAGGAGGTACTTGGGAGGCTTTTGTGAATGCTTTCCAGGAGAGGTTTTTATCTCCAGCAGTTAGGAGAAGTTGAGGGACAGTTTTGCCAGCTTAAGCAGAACAGTTCTTCAGTGGCCGAGTTTGAGGCTCATTTACTAGTTTGTCCAGGTTTGCACCTGAGTTGTGGTGGAGGAACGCCGTTGCATTGAGTTTGAGAAGAAGTTGAGGCGTGGCCTCAAGTTGAGAGTAGTAGGGTCTTTGATTCGGGATTATGGGCGTCTGGTTGATGCTGCAGCCCATACTGAGATTATGATGCAGGAGAGGAGGAAGGGCAGAAAGGCTCCAAGAGGAGTCAGGATGGCAGAGTGATGGTAGGCAGAGAGGTTTTACTCCTCAGCAGTCTCAGGGTAGCTTTTCTAGATCGACTTTTCCAGTACCGAGTGCTAGTTCTGGGAAAGGCAGCCAGGGAGACATCACCTGTTTCAAGTGTGGTCAGCTGGGCCACAAGTCTCCAGTTTGTCCTCAGAGGGGAGGAGTCAGAGAGCAGCATCTTCTTCGGCTCGATCTCAGAGCCAGAGTCAGGGTAGAGGCCAGCCACTCTCGTGTTATCAGTGTGGTCAGCCAGGGCACATGAAGAGGTATTGCCCAGTTGAGTGGCACACCTGGTGCATCTGGTTTGAGGCAGACTCAGGGTCAGCAGCCAGCTCAGTCGGGTCAGGCCTCGAGGGCCAATCAGGGGGCTTCTTCGTCCCAGTCTGTGCAGCAGTCAGCTCTCTAGGGGTGAGCAGGTTGATCAGAGGCCATCTGGGCGCGTGTATGCTGTTACCGCGCAGGATCTTGTACCGGCTCCATCTGTCGTGAGAGGTACCTTCTTGTTTTGCAATTCAGTTGCTAGTGTTTTGATCGATACGGGTGCATCTCATTCCTTTGTGTCTGCTGCATTTGCATCTGTTTTGGAGTTGGAGTTAGCTCAGTTAGCGTCTCCTATTTGTGTAGTGTCACCTCTTGGGGGTGAATTGATCTTGAAACAAGGTGTTAGGGGTTGTGATATAGAGGTCGATGATCATAGAATCCCATTTTCCTTTGTAGTTATGCCTATGAAAGGCTTCGATGTTATTTTGGGTATGGACTGGTTATCGTCATACCGGGCAGTTATTGATTGCTATCGCCAGAGGGTCACTTGTTGTACCGTGGGCGGAGAGTGTTTTCATTTTCTGGGGGACCGGGTTGGTAGTGTTTTGCCACCGGGGTATGGTTCGCGAGGGCGGAGTGAGCTTAGTGGTCTACTTGCTAATCTTTCGATTAGTGAGGTTGGAGACTCAGATTGTGTTGCCAAGGGTGGTTTGTGAGTACTCGGACGTCTTTCCCGAGGATCTTGTTGGGTTGCCACCGCATCGAGAGATTGAGTTCTCTATTGACCTAGTGCCCGGCACGGCGCCAATTTCTATGGCACCTTATCGTTTTGCCCCAGCCGAGTTAGTTGAGTTGAAGATTCAGCTCCAGGAGTTGCTAGATAAGGGTATATCCGTCCTAGTGTTTCGCCGTGGGGAGCACCGGCCCTCTTTGTTAAAAAGAAAGGTGGTGCTTTGAGACTATGTATAGATTACCGGAAATTGAATCGGGCTACGGTTAAGAATAAGTACCCTATGCCTCGTATAGATGATCTGTTCGACCAGTTGAAGGGTTCCCGTTGTTTCTCTAAGATAGATTTGAGATCGGGTTACCACCAGTTGAGGGTCAGGGAGGAGGATATTCCGAAGACGGCATTCCGTACGCGGTATGGCCACTATGAGTTTCTGGTGATGCCATTCGGGCTCACCAATGCACCGGCAGTGTTTATGGATTTGATGAACCGGATCTTCCGGGAATTCTTAGATCGTTTTGTAGTTGTCTTCGTGGACGACATTCTGATTTATTCACCTTCGGAGGAGGAGCATGAGGAACACTTGAGAGTGGTGCTTGAGTTACTTAGAGCCCATAAGCTTTATGCTAAGTTTGGGAAGTGTGAGTTCTGGCTAGAAGAGGTGAAATTCTTAGGCCATGTGGTTTCGGGGGAAGGGGTGTCTGTTGATACATCCAAGACAGAGGCAGTGCAAGATTGGGCACAGCCTAAGAGTGTGTTTGAGATCCGCAGTTTTCTGGGATTAGCTGGGTATTATCGCCGATTTGTGAAGGATTTCTCCAGGTTTAGCTTCACCTTTGACTAGATTGACTCGGAAGGGAGTCAAATTTGTATGGAGTGAGACTTGTGAAAAGTCGTTTCAGGAGTTGAAAGTTAGACTGACCACCGCTCCAGTCTTGATTATTCCGGAGAGAGGGTTGGGTTATGCAGTCTATTGTGACGCCTCACGAGAGGGTCTGGGTTGTGTGTTGATGCAAGAGGGGAAAGTGGTTGCCTATGGTTCACGTCAGTTGAAAATTCATGAGAAGAATTACCCTACGCATGATTTAGAGTTAGCAGCTGTGATATTTGCCTTGAAGATTTGGAGGCATTATCTTTACGGTGAGAAGTTCGAGGTATTCTCGGATCATAAGAGTCTGAAATATCTGTTTACACAGAAAGACTTGAATTGAGGCAGAGGAGGTGGATGGAGTTCATTGAGGATTATGACTTTGAATTGCATTATCATCCGGGGAAGGCCAATGTGGTGGCCGACGCCCTTAGCAGGAAACCTGTTGGTGACATAGCTAGTATAGCCATTCGGGAGTGGGAGATGTTGGGTGCACTTGGGGAGTTTGATTTGCTTCTGGGCGAATCCGTTGAGGCTGCAGCCTTGTTTTCTGTTGTTGCGCAGCCTACACTTGTGACTCGAGTGTTAGAGGCTCAGAGGGGTGACCTTGAGGTAGAATCCCTTCGAGAGAAGATCTCCAGTGGGAAGGTTGAGAAGGGTTTGACGGTGTATCCCGACCTGAGTGTGAGATACCGAGACCGTCTGTTTGTGCCGGAGTCTTGCCGAGAGGAGGTACTCCGAGAGTTTCATCATTCACGCCTTGCGGTGCATCCGGGAGGCACTAAGATGTATCGGGATTTGGGTCGCCAGTTTTGGTGGCGGGGTATGAAGAGAGATGTGGCAGCGTTCGTGTCTAAGTGCCTTACTTGTCAGCAAGTGAAGGCCGAACATCAGAGGCCAGCGGGTTTGTTGCAACCCTTGCCTATTGCCGAGTGGAAGTGGGAGCATGTCACTATGGACTTCGTTGTGGGTCTTCCGAGGACTCAGCGGGGTAGTGATGCTATTTGGGTGGTTGTAGACCGGTTGACTAAGTCGGCGCACTTCATTCCTATGCGCGTGAGAGATTCGGTAGATCATCTTGCCGACTTGTACATTCGGGACATAGTGAGGTTGCACGGGGTCCCAGTGACGATCGTCTCAGATAGAGATCCTCGTTTTACTGCTAGGTTGTGGCAGAGTTTGCAGAGTGCCTTAGGCACTAAGTTGACCTTTAGCACGGCTTATCATCCTCAGACTGACGGGCAGTCCGAGCGTACTATTCAGATCCTTGAGGATATGCTTCGGGGTTGTGTTCTTGATTTCAGTGGGTCGTGGGAGAGGCACTTGCCTTTGGTGGAGTTTGCCTACAACAACAGTTTCCAGTCTAGTATTGGTATGGCACCGTTTGAGGCCTTGTATGGCCGACCGTGTAGATCTCCAGTTTGTTGGGCCGAGGTGGGTGATGCACCTCTATTGGGTCCGGAGTTGGTGAGGGAAACGACGGAGAAAGTTGAGCTTATCCGTAAGAGACTTGTTACAGCCCAGAGTCGTCAGAAATCTTATGCCGACCGTAGGAGGAGACCTTTAGTGTTTGAGGTGGGTGATCATGTCTTTCTGAAGATATCACCTAGACGGGGATTGATGAGGTTTGGGAAGAGCGGGAAGTTGTCCCCTCGGTTCATAGGTCCTTTTGAGATCCTTGAGAGGATTGGCGAGGCTGCTTATCGTTTAGCTTTGCCACCGCAGTTGTCCGGAGTACATGACGTGTTTCATGTGAGTATGCTTCGGAAGTATGAGCCGGATCCATCACATGTGTTGGATTGGACTGATTTAGTGGTTGACGAGGATGTCTCGTATGAGGAGAGACCAATTCGGTCTTGGATAGACGGGATCAAGTTTTGCGAGGCAAAACCATCCCTTTGGTAAAGTTCTGTGGAAACATCACGGGGTGGAGGAAGCCACTTGGGAACGTGAGTTGGAAGTCCGCGAGAAATATCCGGACATGTTTATCGATTGTAATTTTGTATTTAGATTTTGTAATATTGTGGGACTTAAGAGCTTTATATATGTCTTAAGTTGTAAAACATTGAGAATGTTTTGGAAACAGTGCGAGGCGCAAAATAGCGCGAGTTTGAACTGCACAAAACAGTGCGATGCGCAAAATAGCGCTGTGTCAACTGCACAAAACAGTGCGACGCGCAAAATAGCGCGAGTGTCAACTGCACAAAACAGTGCGATGCGCAAAATAGCGCGAGTTTGAACTGCACAAAATAGTGCGATGCGCAAAATAGCGAGTGTCAACTGCACAAAATAGTGCGACGCGCAAAACAGCGCGAGTTTGAACTGCACAAAACAGTGCGATGCGCAAAATAGCACGAGTGTCAACTGCACAAAACAGTGCGATGCGCAAAATAGCGCGAGTTTGAACTGCACAAAACAGTGCGATGCGCAAAATAGCGCGAGTGTCAACTGCACAAAACAGTGCGACGCGCAAAATAGCGCGAGTTTGAACTGCACAAAACAGTGCGATGCGCAAAATAGCGCTGTGTCAACTGCACAAAACAGTGCGACGCGCAAAATAGCGCGAGTTTGAACTGCACAAAACAGTGCGATGCGCAAAATAGCGCGAGTGTCAACTGCACAAAACAGTGCGACGCGCAAAATAGCGCGTGTTTGAACTGCACAAAACAGTGCGATGCGCAAAATAGCGCTGTGTCAACTGCACAAAATAGTGCGACGCGCAAAATAGCGCGTGTTTGAACTGCACAAAACAGTGCGATGCGCAAAATAGCGCGAGTTTGAATTGCACAAAACTGTGCGATGCGTAAAATAGCGCGAGTGTCAACTGCACAAAACAGTGCGATGCGCAAAATAGTGCGAGTTTGAACTGCACAAAACCGTGCGATGCACAAAATAGCGCGAGTGTCAACTGCACAAAACAGTGCGATGCGCAAAATTGCGCGAGCTTGAACTGCACAAAACAGTGCGATGCGCAAAATAGCGCTGTGTCAACTGCACAAAACAGTGCGACGCGCAAAATAGCGCGTGTTTGAACTGCACAAAACAGTGCGATGCGCAAAATAGCGCGAGTTTGAATTGCACAAAACTGTGCGATGCGCAAAATAGCGCGAGTGTCAACTGCACAAAACAGTGCGATGCGCAAAATAGCGCGAGTTTGAACTGCACAAAACCGTGCGATGCGCAAAATAGCGCTGTGTCAACTGCACAAAACAGTGCGACGCGCAAAATAGCGCGAGTTTGAATTGCACAAAACAGTGCGATGCGTAAAATAGCGCGAGTGTCAACTGCACAAAACAGTGCGAGGCGCAAAATAACGCGAGTTTGAACTGCACAAAACAGTGCGATGCGCAAAATAGCGCTGTCAACTGCACAAAATAGTGCGACGCGCAAAATAGCACGTGTTTGAACTGCACAAAACAGTGCGATGCGCAAAATAGCGCGAGTGTCAACTGCACAAAACAGTGCGATGCGCAAAATAGCGCGAGTTTGAACTGCACAAAATAGTGCGATGCGCAAAATAGCGAGTGTCAACTGCACAAATAAGTGCGACGCGCAAAACAGCGCGAGTTTGAACTGCACAAAACAGTGCGATGCGCAAAATAGCGCGAGTGTCAACTGCACAAAACAGTGCGATGCGCAAAATAGCGCGAGTTTGAACTGCACGAAACAATGCGATGCGCAAAATAGTGCGAGTGTCAATTGCACAAAACAGTGCGAAGCGCAAAATAGCGCGAGTTTGAACTGCACAAAACAGTGCGATGCGCAAAATAGCACTGTGTCAACTGCACAAAACAGTGCGACGCGCAAAATAGCGCGTGTTTGAACTGCACAAAACAGTGCGACGCGCAAAATAGCGCATGTTTGAACTGCACAAAACAGTGCGATGCGCAAAATAGCGCGAGTGTCAACTGCACAAAACAGTGCGATGCGCAAAATAGCGGGAGTTTGAACTGCACAAAACAGTGCGATGCGCAAAATAGCGGGAGTTTGAACTGCACAAAACAGTGCGACGCGCAAAATAGCGCGAGTTTGAACTGCACAAAACAGTGCGATGCACAAAATAGCGCGAGTGTCAACTGCACAAAACAGTGCGATGCGCAAAATAGCGCGAGTTTGAACTGCACAAAACAATGCGATGCGCAAAATAGCGCTGTGTCAACTGCACAAAACAGTGCGACGCGCAAAATAGCGCGTGTTTGAACTGCACAAAACAGTGCGATGCGCAAAATAGCGCGAGTTTGAATTGCACAAAACTGTGCGATGCGTAAAATAGCGCGAGTGTCAACTGCACAAAACAGTGCGATGCGCAAAATAGCGCGAGTTTGAACTGCACAAAACCGTGCGATGCGCAAAATAGCGCTGTGTCAACTGCACAAAACAAGGGTTTGAGATGCCCCTTTTTGGCCAAAATCAACAGTGCCCTAGACAGAGGCATGTAAAGAGGGTGGAAGACCCTGTGCCCCCGGGGCAGATAGTTCGGGGCCTGGGCACTCTTGCTAGATGCACTAGCGAACGGATCGGCGGGTGCGGCCTTGGATTTTTGATCTTTTCCGGATGCAAGGTTGGGAGCGGGAAGAACTGTTTTGGTAGGACGGGGCCTATCTCGATTCTCTGATCGACTGGAACTGCCCTCAGGTGGAGTGGGGAAAGCATCCTCCACAGCTTTTGTCATAACTGCAGATACCTGTTGCTTGTTCATCCCCCTGGCTTTCAAAGCCTCTACTGCCCACAGCAGTTGTTCGATAGGGTCGACATCTGTCTTCATCTTGCCTTTATCTCTGGCCTCGGCCTGATTCAGAACTTGGTTTGATGCGTCGTTACCATAACTGGAGGTCATCTCTGGTTGGTTGAGTTCAATCACAATTCGTCCCAGTAGCGGGGGCTCCTGGGGTACAAAGCCCCCGACGTATGGTGCGGCTGGCGGCGAAACTGTCATTCCATAGGCGAGATCCGTCACGGATCTTTGAAGATCACCTATCATCCCCATTAATTCAAATGTAGTGGGCTCGCGAGCCTGATATAGCTGGGGAGCCCAAACCGCGGTGCGCGGCCGGCGATCTGGGCGGATGCGGCATGTCAATGGTGGTTTCATCATGTAAGGTGATTTCTTGATCCAACGCGGCCGTCATGACCACGATTTCTTCTGAATTCTGCGTCATGCTAAGTCCTGCCGCAGTAAGGGGAAGACACTAACTGTTCTGGATTGGCTCTCTGAATCTCTAAACTGAAACGGAAAACAAGCAGCATTTCAGCCCTAGACAGATCAAGCACGGATGCAGCCGAATAACTGTACTCTACTACTGATCACTGTTACTCAGAATCACTATTCAAACTGAACTGATATCCGCAGACACAACTGATTCTCAACAACACTGATACTGATGCCCTCGGGCCGGATACCCAAACTTGTAAACTGATATATGCGTTTCCTGCAGAGATACACTCTAAAAGCACATAGCAAGTAAATGAGAGCCAATACACCCCTATGTTGAGGTAGGGTTTCCCTGTCCTATTTTGTCAGGAGCTAGGGTTTCACTACGCACACAGCGGTTTCAAACAACCTAAAATCGGGTAAGCAACCTGTCCTAGTTTGGAATGGTCACTATGGATTCCGAACATGCACTAGGTCGAATGGTCGAGAAGGGTGCCCCGGTAAAACCGGGGTTTGTGTTCCCATACTGGCAGAGCCCGCAACCGGTCAGCCTTATGGACATGCCTTGACAAGACAAGCCTCCGGCAAACCGCTCAGGAATAGCAGATGGCCAACACGGTGTCCTAGGCGCACCAATGCACATGCAATGCAAAGAAACACATAAGTGTAGTCAAAACAGGATATCATGAGTTCGAGTCAAGCTCTCTAAAATCCCCAGCGGAGTCGCCAGAAACTGTAACAGCGCCCGCGTGGGACCTCGCTACAGCTCGGACTCCCTTTTTTGTTGCGGTTCTAAATCTGAACCAAAGAGTCCAACTCTGGCAAATCGTTTGAGAAAACAGATTTTTGAAAAGTAGTGCCAAACATGGACTGCTTTGCCAGATTACAGAGTCGCCACCTAAATATTTTTAAAATGGGAAATTTAGGAAACCCTGACTCGGTGCCGAAGGCCACGTGTCCGTCATCACCAAAGTGGTCTTGGCTCGGGAGCTTGGGTACGATCGGGGAAGGTCAGCTATGAGCACCCCCTTTCGCCTGGTTCGAAGACCGGCCTCTACTAACCGTGATATCCAATTTTGAAAACTTTATGCGTTCTTATTCCGGTTATTAGCCTAGAATTACTATGTTGTGCGCACAGCAAACAAGTATAGACTAGATCGCCTAATTTGGAACTAAACATTGCCTTATCCGTTTTGTCTCGAAAAACGTGTTAGTTTTTGCTACTCGCCAGTAGGCTAAAATACGGATTTCAATGAGTTATTCCAACTCACGCAATCCAACCTTCACCCACAGGCATTCAAACAGTAATATCACATAAGCATTTAGCCGCATGGTAATCATACTGTCATGTTAGCATTCACACTCATGTGCTATGCTAAAGCGTAAAAACTTACATCGTACTCCGTGCCAAATACAAGGAACTAGTTAGCAAACATGCATGACCTAGTTCATGTTAAGTGGCTAATGCAACACAGGCATAGATGCAATCTAGAGTAGGCTCGGCTAACCCTAAACATGGCATATGAAATGTGCGAATAGCACGTATCCAGTTTGGAATTGAAAATTGCAATGCGGTTTGTATGATGTACCGAGCCCGGTGCATGTAAACAAATGCATGAATGCACGCATGCATTGCATAGGGTATGCTAAAATAGACGTGCCCTAATCTACCATCGTAAGCAGGTAAATAAAAGGGATAGAAAGAAATGGGGGTTTGGAAGACATACACCCACTCACGCACACTTATTACAATTTTGCCCTCGCTCGGAGGGACCAAAAGAATATACAAATTAATTAACTACGCAAGCTAATTAAAATATTACAAACTTCACTAAATTAATTAACAAATTAACTAAGTTAATTAAAGCAGTAAACGCCTCGGGAAGAGGGCTCAAATGCAGCGCGCGCTCGGAATTGGCTCGGAATCGCACTGCCATGCACGGATTGCCTCTGTTTCCCCTGCTATCCTCCTCTGAAAATTGCCAAAGTCCCAGGAGTGCCTCTCAGGGCACTGGGGAGTACCACCGGCTGGGGTAGAGCACCACCGGCTGAAGAAGGAGGCCACCGGCACTAGATGAAGTTATCGGCTGGCAATTGACTGCCGGTCGGCACTAAATAGTGCCGGCCGGCACTTAACACCTGCAGAACCTGCAACCCACAGCAGCAGAGGACAACAACATGCATGGCAATGTGATTCAAGGTATTTATGCACTATACACACCCCTTATCATGTTATTGACTCAAAGGGGCATGTGCCTCGATTCCCGGACCACCAATCGCGCATTTCCATGCATGATGGCCCTAAGAACCAAGAATGCAACTTTGATTTCAAATGCATGCAATGCAAACAAGCAAACAAGGGTGCTCAAACCTCTATCATGACTTGGTCAAGAGGCTTAGCATGCATGTCGATGCAATGAAGTCCTAAACATGTCAACTAGTATGCAATATGGCAATACAATGCAATCATGCAAGTAAGCATACAAGACAAGCATGCGAATCAATGGAAGGATGGTCTTATACATGAATTAGGCAACTCAAATAGTCCTAAAATCAGTGGCCAAAATGCTAAGTCAAGAGGGCCAAACACACATGCACACATGTATAAGTTAAGGCACCAACACTTAAGCATAATTAAGCAACTCTTAAACACATCTAAGAGGCACAAACATGGACTATTAGCATACATGAAAAGCTCTGAAATCATGCAAAACATGGTGCCAAACCAAGCTAAACAAGACCAAACAAAGCATGCAAATAGCCCGAGTGCTTGAAGCAAGGTAATGAGGCTTTGAACCACACTTGACAAGACCAATCATGGCAAGACTCGAGCAACCAAAAACAGGTTTTCAGCATGTGAAAATACACCCAAAACTCACACTCACGGCATCCTAAAAGCTCTAAACACACAAGCATGCACAAGGCACCCTTGAATGCATAAAAGGACACACCCTTAAAGCATGAAAGAGATGACAAAAATGAACATGTGAGCATGGATTAGGGTCTGAAATAGCATGTAAGAGGGTTCCAAACCCTTGAAATCATGGAGGCAATGCATCCTACACATGCACCTACTTGAAGCATACAAGCTACAATGCAAAGGGGCTATACAAAGCATGCCAAGATTGACCCAAACAACCTAGGACAGACCTTATACATGGCAAAATAAGCATACAAGCTTCATGGATCTAGGCCTAAAACATGCTAGGAACTAAGGCACACAAGCTAGGCATGTTAAGGCAATTTTAAGGCATTACAAAGCGACTATGCAAATCATGCAAAGAGTACTAAAACCAACTTAAAACAGAGTTTAATCATGGCAATATAAGCATGAAAAACAACCAAGACATGCTCAAAACACAACCAAACATGGTGCTCCTTTGGAGGCCTAAACTTGCCCTTTTCAAGGACATCAAGGAGAGGGGTGGCCCTCCCCTTTTGGAGACTTCAAGGCACCATCTCCACCACTGAAATCCCTCAAGATTTTAGTGGGAGAGAGGCCCAAGTACCAAAGTCTCGGATCTCTCACAAAATGGTACAAAAAGTACCCATTTCAAGGCCTAAGGGTGGTCAAACCTACCCAAAGTGCAAAACACTCTTGATAAACAATGAAGAGGGTTAAAAAACAGAACTTTTATGTGTCACGGACTAAGCACAAAAACAACTCTAAGCTAGGCAAAAGTGGAATGCAAGAATGGGGTAAAAATGACTAGTTTCTTACCCTTGATGACCACCTTCACAAAGGTTGATGTTGTTGCTTCCTTGAGCTTCAAACCAGCCAAGAACACCAAGAACAAGCCCTTAGCACCTCAGTTCCAAGAGGAAGGTGAAACACTAGGTGTTGATGTGCAATAGTAAGGCACAAACACCTAGTGTACAAAACAAGAAAGAAAGAGAGAGATAGGATAGATACACAAAATCTAACCTAAAACCAGAGCTTCTCCCTCTCCTAGAATATCTAACTCTCTAATTTTTCTAACCCTTGAGCCAAGAGAAGAGGCTTTTCTTGTATAGGCATGAAAACTTACAAGTTAAGGCATCAAAAGGGCTCATCCCTCCATACACGTGTATGGAGGGGAAACAAACACCAGAAAGCTGTCTGAAAATATCTCCAAAAACAGCTGTAAAGTGGTCGGCAGGGCAAAATGGTCATTTTGCCAAAAAGAGTGCCGACCGGCACAATATAGTGCCGGTGGCCACACCAGCCAGCCGGTGGCCTCTAGCCACAGCCGGTGGTATGTGGGGATGCCTCACAAAGCATTCCCTGCCCTCCCAAGGCAAAACACAAGTGTTTGGTGCAAAACCAAACACCAAACGGTCGAGTTCGGAGGTCCTGAGGCAAGGCGCGCGTAGCCGAGAACTCCGAGAACTCCAAACGAACACAAACATGGATAATCACCGAGTGTTCCAACGGTGACGTCCAAGTCTTGAGGACGGTCAAAAATGGGTGTCTACAGTTGCCCCTCTTTGACAGAACTCGAAAGTCATAATAATGACGGAGTGATGTCAAAGCCCAGAGATGACCCATTTTTGACAAGGCCGAAGACTTGGACAAACATACAAAGCGCAAATGGTTGAACTCGCAAGCTGCCTACGTATCCCTTAGGAATCAAACCAGCGTAGTTCAGGCACAGGCATACAAGCCGCAGATAAGGTATGCGCCCGTAGGCGGGGGCGAGATGCAACTGATGATGCAAAAAGGCCGAGCATAACTTATGATCATGCAAAGAAAGCTGTAACGAAGCACACATGCGACAGTTATAAGCTAGCATACGCCAAACTACACTACAATGCAGAAAGGATGTAAGAGAATTATGGAATTCTCAATACGTCTCACTCGGAGGATACAATACCTGCGCGGCTCGTCCGGTTGCACCGGCCTCAAATGAGCCGTACATACAATATCGTGCCTGCAAAGAAAGCAAACTTAACAGGTACAATATTGTTAGCAACATGCATGACATATGCGATGTGAATGCTAAATAATATGCAATATATACAAAACTATGTATGAATAATGCAAATGATAATGCAATGCGATTGAAACTAATGCGATGCAAACTACATGCGGGGCAATTGAATCATGATTCAAACATGAGCGGTTCGGAACCACACGAATGTCAAATAGATTGATGGAAGTAACAAGTCCGTCTACCATAGAAAAGGGTGCCGCAACCTCAAACCAACATACCAACGTGGAATAGGCGCGATACACATGCAGAACTATGAGTGATGTAGACGGACACAAGGACAAGTATTGGGTGGATTGACATAAGTGGGGAAACGACCCGCTGATGAGGGAATAATGATCCTAATGCCGGACGCAATAATTACACTACAATGCAATGGAAATGGATACAATGGATATGGCACGCGGGCCAAACCGAATCTTGCCTAGGAAAGGCATGCACGCATACGAACTGCGTCTAACACAGAAAATGTGCCGCAACCCTCAAACCAAGCTCGTCAAGGAATAGGCGCGTACACAAAAGCCGTGCTTCGACGTGAAAAGTAGGGGCACATACCAGACCAAGCTCAACCTGGAAAGGCGCAAGCCATAGATGGAAGATGATGCAATGGATGCACGCAACTACGATGCAATAGAAATGCATGACATATGCACTATACTACAATGAAATGCATGACATATGCATGTGTTTTTTTCTTTTTTTTTCTTTTTGAAAATGCATGACAATATGCAGTATTTACAAATGATGCATGATAATGCACTATGATGCAATACGACTATGATCGCAGCTTTCCCTATCTTACCAACAGGGCGATATTACTAGGTTGGTTCAGTATCCAGAATCGAGGCGTAAACACGCCGCTCAACCTATGGGGCTTCCATACAGATTTCAAGCCGAGGGTAAACCCCCCTGGGTATTTAAACCAGACTTTAGTCCCGGAAATTCCGAACCTTTGCGTTCTAGGCGTAAGCCGTTCGAACTCTAGCTTTCACCATCCCAGTTGGTCTTCTAGGAACTCACCGCAAAAACAGAAGGGTGGCTTTACCAGGCCACCGGAAGTCGTTCGGGCACGACAAACACCAAAGGAATTGCACCTTCAGAGGATTTAAGGTCTCCTAGACCAGCATGCACAGGAAAATGCAATGAGATGCGCAGAATAGCGCGATGCGATGCTATGCAAAATGCAATGAGATGCGCAAAACAGCGCGGTGCGTTTAGACAACGCGAGTGCACAAGACAGTGCGATGCGCAAGATAGCGCGATGAACGCATGCCAAATGCGATGGGGGTGCACCTCAATGCACCGAAGGTCTCGCACCTCTCCGAGGATTTAAGGTCTCCTAGACGCGCGTGTTTAAGGTCTCGCCGGACCCGTGCGTGTTTTGGTCCCGCCGGACCCGTGCGTGTTTTTTGGTCCCGCGGACCTGGCTCATAAGACGAGATGCTCATGAGGCACGCATACCTCATTTGATGGAAAATGAAGTGCAAAACGAGGCATACGTGCCGAGATGCAATGAAATGCGAAATGAGGCACGCGTACCTCATTTGAATGGAAAATGAAGTGCAAAACGAGGCATACGTGCCTCGAGATGCAATGAAATGCGAAATGAGGCACGCGTACCTCATTTGATGGAAAATGAAGTGCAAAACGAGGCATACGTGCCTCGAGATGCAATGAATGGGAAATGAGGCACGCGTACCTCATTTGATGGAAAATGAAGTGCAAAACGAGGCATACGTGCCTCGAGATGCAATGATATGCGAAATGAGGCACGCGTACCTCATTTGATGGAAAATGAAGTGCAAAACGAGGCATACGTGCCTCGAGATGCAATGAAATGCGAAATGAGGCACGCGTACCTCATTTATGGAAAATGAAGTGCAAAACGAGGCATACGTGCCTCGAGATTGCAATGATATGCGGAAATGAGGCACGCGTACCTCATTTGATGGAAAATGAAGTGCAAAACGAGGCATACGTGCCTCGAGATGCAATGAATATGCGAAATGAGGCACGCGTACCTCATTTGATGGAAAATGAAGTGCAAAACGAGCATACGTGCCTCAGATGCAATGATATGCGAAATGAGGCACGCGTACCTCATTTGATGGAAAATGAAGTGCAAAACGATGCAAGGATATGCGAAATGAGGCACGCGTACCTCATTTGATGGAAAATGAAGTGCAAAACGATGCAAGTCGCGAGGGACGCGCGAAACGGCACGACACGACGCCCCGGACAATGGCGATGGATGCATGCGACCACGCGGGGAACTTTCGAATCTTGTAGAAGACAAAAGGATACAAAAGGATACAATCTTTGCTTGAATTTGAGTGCCACGCACAGAAGACACGGTCCGAGTCAAAACGGAGGCCGGTTGAGCGTCGGGATGCACTTTTTGCACTTTCTTGAACTATGAAGACCCAAAACCCCTCATCTAGCCTAAAACAATGCCTTGGAACACCACCGGCTGGGTGGGAGGTCACCGGCTGCCACCGGCTGCCTAAACTTCTCCACCGCACAATAAGTGCCGACCGGCACAAAATAGTGCCGACGCCAAAAATTGCTGAATCGGGGCAGTTTTGACATTTTGCCTTGGGTTTTATAAAATAGGGCTTGAAACCCTATTCTCTTCACTTCTATCCGCCGAAAACTCTTGCCTTTCTCTCTAGAACATTGTTCTCTCGATTTTTCGTCGATTTCTTCGCGTTTCACGCTCGTTTTTTCCGTCGGATTCGCGATATTCTTCGCGTTTCGGACATTTCCACCCGATCGAAATCTCATTTCGGGATCCCCTTTTGATATTTTCGCCTTTTCGGGACTTGTTCCCCTCGATTTTCTCTACATTTCCGTGTATTTTCATCTTCCGGCTTTTCCGGCCATTTTCAGCCCACTCGGGGTTGACTTTTCCAGTTGACTTTTCACATTCCGGCTTTTTCGGCCTTTTTCTCACCACCATTACTATGGCAGACGATGTTCCACATGTCGGGACTCCCCCGGATCTCGAGATGGATCCCGGGGTTGAGCTCCTCCCGCTGAGTGAGCGCCCGTTCGATCCGGCGACTATCGCCCGGATCCACATTCTACCACCCGATGGACTTCGCCACTTCCGCGGTTTCGACCGAGCGCTGGACCCGGAGCTCCTCTTGCGCGAGCCGACCTCTCACCTGTCCTTCGGCGCTGTCGAGGTAACACTCTTTCTCTGTTTTACTTTTGCAATGTAGAATTTTCTGTCGACTGCCGTAGCTAACTGCACCCGTTAACTGCTTAATTCTGACATGCCGTATATTGTAGTTGATTGTAGAAACTTCACAACTTATATCTGCTTAGGACCGACACCCATGCACACACACTGCACTAGCCATGAATCACCCAAAACACCGGCACACATTGCACTTTTGACATGAACTCACCAACACCGGTGCTTATTTGAATCTGAAAACTCGCACGCATGCTAGGCTTGCACTAGCTCACAAACATGCAGACGCATCACACGTTGGTAATCCACTGAAAAATACCGGTACCCGGCATCTGTTTAAACTTTGAAACTTGCACACATGCTAGATTTATACTGATCCGCACGGGAGTACTGACACGTCACGGGCCGTAGTCTACCTACTGGTGCACTGAAACCTGACATTTGCTTGCATCTGAAAAACGTGCACACGTGCACCAAATTTACACTGGACCACTCAAGACACACTGACGCATCACGCGCCGTAGTTTACTGTAAGCACATCGGTACCCGGTTTCTGTTTGAATCTGAAAGACTTGCACGCATGCTAGATTTATACTGACTTTAACTGTTTCTTCAAAACTGTACATTTCATATTGCTTTGCAACTATTTCTTGAAAACAGGGGATTCCCATGCCATCCGCGGGTATGGGAATGTTGCGGCTCGAGATTGGTATTTGGAGCTCCCAGAGGCGGTTCGACGCATCGTGGACGATGCGGGTTTCAGTTCCTTTTGCAGGGGACTTTCCAGGCTCTCCGCCTGCAGACCTCTTCTTGCCGCCTTGGCAGAGAGATGGTGGGACACCACCGATTCATTTCATCTTTCTACAGCTGGGGACATGACGATGACCCCTTACGATTTCTCGGTGCTCCGGCATCGGGGTAGGGGGTGATCCGATCCCTTTGATATAGACATGGATGAGTGGACCGCAGCCCAGGTCTACTTACTTGGCGCGGCTCCGCCTCTGGCGCGTCCCGGCTTCGTCCGGTATTCTTGGTTCGAGGTGCAGTTTCGGGTCCAGTCCGCCCTCATTGATGCAGCCCCGATGACCCCAGAGGCGTAGAGAGGTATGCACGCGGTTTTTGATGTTCTGTTCGGGACGACCCTCTTCGCCGACCGGGCGAATACAGTGCCCCTCTGCCTTCTCAGCGCATTGGTGGACGTCAGAGATATCTTGCGTTTCTACTGGGGTGGCGCGGCTCTGGCCACCCTGTACGGCTATATGAGCTCAGTTTCCCGCGGCAGCGGACAGTTGCTCGGAGGCTACTGGCGGGCTTGGGAGGTATGTCTTCTTTTCTGCTTTACATTTCTGTTCTGTGTACTCTGCATACTGCACACACTGTAGGCTGTCCCACACGGACTGTATACTGTACACACGGCACACACATACTCTGCTATTTCTGTCTTTCATTTCTGTATTCTGCTTCATCTGATAAATGCACTGGTATTTATCTTGCAGTTGTGGGTTTACGCCTACTTTCCTAGGCTCGCTCCTACACCCGATGCAGAGACCCCTCTGGTTGTCCCTTTTTCACGCCGTTTTGACGGGAGGTGCGTCCGGAGGCCGCGGGAGACATTCAGCTTCTTCCGCCGCTATTTCGATACCATCACCCCCGCGGAGGTATGTTTTACTTGTAGTTCATTTAAACTTCACTTTTCCACTGTATATTTGCGACATTAGTAGGTAACAAATTGTATTCAATTTCAGATCACCTGGCAGCCGTGGGCTCCTTGCCAGCGATAGTGCGGATCGGTTTGCCGGCGCCGTCGAGACCTCGCGTTACCGGATTTGCTGGAGGGCCCGGTCTGTCGGGCTTGGTACCTGGGCGAGCGTTTCTTGCGTCAGACCCTAGGCTTACCCGAGCAGATTGTCCCGGTGCACCCTCCTGAGCACATGCGGGATACTGAGAGGTTCACCGCTGAGCAGATGGCGGACTACACCATCGGCTGGGACGAGAGCGGCTACAGAGGCGAGGGCGACTACTCGGAGTACGTCCGGACCTTCCTGATGCGTCCTCTGAGTGGTGGTCGCCGAGCTGAGAGGGGCCTGCGGCACCAGCGGCCGGAGTAGGGTAGGAGGAGGAGCGCCGAGGAGGGCTCGAGTCCGCGGCAGAGGCGGGGTTCAGAGGACGGGGCCGGTTGGCCTGCTCTGCCACATGCTGACATACAGAGGGCAGGGTGGGGAGACCTTTCAGATCCCCTTGCTCCTCCCCCGGCTGGTCATGAGTTAGCCGGTATCCCCGACTTGCCTCCGGTATGTACCACTTCATTTCGTAACTTGCATTGTCCTTTCATTTCGGTTTATTTGATATTCCACAGAATACTGATACATCTGATACTTTTGCAGGCGTCCTCCGAGTACACCCGGCAGTCCGTGGAGTTGAATGCCTCCATGATGGGGATGCTGCAGCGGACCTTCGACATCTTGGCTCTCTACAGCATTCCGGTATATTTTCTCTGACTGTTTCATACAATCTGATGTACTGCACAAAACTAAACTGCTCACACTCACACACTGTACTCATACACCGCATTCTGCACTGATAAACTGCTCACGGCATTCATACACTGTACTCATACACCGCATTCTGCACTGATAAACTGCTCAAAGCATTCATACACTGTACTCATACACTGCATTCTGCACTGATAAACTGCTCAAAGCATTCATACACTGTACTCATACACTGCATTCTGCACTGATAAACTGCTCAAAGGCATTCATATACTGTACTCATACACTGCATTCTGCACTTATAACTGCTCAACGCATTTCATATAACTGTACTCATACACTGCATTCTGCACTGATAAACTGCTCAAAGCATTCTCAGTATTCTGATGTGTTTACCTTTCGTGCTTTTTCAGCCTCCCTTCCAGATTCCTCCGGTGGGTGCGCTCCAGTGGGCAGTGCTCCGACTGGACCTCTCATTTCTACTCGGGACGGCAGAGCCTATCCCCGCACCAGAGGAGGGCATACTTACGCCGGAGCAGCTCGCGGGCTCCGGTTCAGGATGACGAGT